>JAWNPL010000233.1:7947500-8541251 GCA_035047545.1 Drosophila paranaensis
TTGTTTTCCATTATTTAACAATTCTTCTTTCCACATTTGCTTTATTTACTTGGCTTACAGCACTGTTTATATAATTTTGGAATATTTGGGCATCTATCTATCTCAGCGTTTTGTGTATATTCTTGGTGTATTTTAGGAATCGTTTTCCTCTTGTATAATTTTGATTTATTCAAATATTTTTAAGGCTAATCTTTTATTGTTTTTGCTGCTCTTTTAGACTTAGACGATTTCCGCTTTAAATAGTTTGGAAACAATTTTTCGCCTTTTTTGTCAGTTTTTCTACAAAATAAAATATAAACTATAATTAAAATGTAAATTAAAAATATTAAATAAATAAAAATACACATTTTTATTTGTTTTACTATTTTTTAAATGCTTTTCAAATATTTTTTAGATTTTTAAAAAATATTTCAAAATATTTTTTTCTGATATTAAAATATAATTTTTTTACTCTTTTAAAAATAAGTTAAAAATAAAGTTTCCGCTTTAAATAGTTTGGAAACAATTTTTCGCCTTTTTTGTCAGTTTTTCTACAAAATAAAATATAAACTATAATTAAAATGTAAATTAAAAATATTAAATAAATAAAAATACACATTTTTATTTGTTTTACTATTTTTTAAATGCTTTTCAAATATTTTTTAGATTTTTAAAAAATATTTCAAAATATTTTTTTCTGATATTAAAATATAATTTTTTTACTCTTTTAAAAATAAGTTTTTTATATGTTAAAAATATTGCACAACTATATTTACATTTTTTTAAATATTTAAAAAATTAGTTTTCATAAGAAATAGTATTTTTTAAATATTTAAAAATATTTCTCTTCATTTTTTGTTCTCTTCATCCCCTGTTCTCCCTTCAGTTGTACTTTGATCTCTGGCTTTATCCAATTCAACTCAAACTCGTATCAATCGCTCTCCAGTTGAATGAACTCTTTCTATCTCGCGCATCTGTCGCATATCATTAATCATTCTCTATTTAGGGCTATACCTCAGAAACCTATTGATCGATTCGCTGATAAGACTCAACGCGCTTTCAGTGGAACTCTGGTTGATTGTTGCGCGATGATTCAGTGTGCTGAGTCGGGTTCCTGATAAGAGTTCATGCACTTATTTAACGTCGTCATTCGAGCTGCTCGTGAACAAGTGCTGAGCTCTCATGGCGAGCAGAGGCTACTTGGACTTTGGATGGAAATCGGGAAATGCTTAGAGGGAAATCTGAATGGATTGCTTTGTCCACTTGTGTATTTTTATCAGCTCGGGTGCAATTAATTAGATAGAAAGGGACGTCAGCTGCGGGCCACACATAAAACTGCAATAAAAAGTGGTAGAGAGCGGGAGAGGCGGGGCAGTAGGAGGAGGAGGAGGCAGAAGATTCTGCTTCCTTCTTTCAGCTGCAAATCAAGTCATAAATTAAATCGCGGGGCGAGAGTGAGCGAGTGAGTGGGAATGCCCCTAATGAGAGCAGAAATAGCGCTCATTAGTTTCGTATTTATGCTGCCTGGGCTGAGCTGAATGAATGACCAACTGATTTACTTCATAGCCACGCCTACCCGCCGCCCTCGCCCCCTCATCGCGCCCCCCTTGCCTGATCTGCTTGAAAAAAAAAAGAATGTAAAAAGAAAACATTCGCTGAAATAAATATTTTTTAATTAGAACTAAAATGCGGCTGTGAGTGTGAATGTGAATATTCATGAATACTGAATGAATGTACTCACAGACATGTGAATGCAAATGCATTTGCAGCAGTTGCCGTCGCCGTCGCCGTTGCGATTGCAGCTGAAATCATTTTACAAGAATTTAACCTTCGTGAATTGTCATGGTAGATTGCCTTTCATACTCAAGCTCTCTCTCTCTCTCTATCTCTCTCTCTCTTTCTGTCACTGTCTTTCGCTATATTGCTTATGCGCGCAGTTTGCAGCTCACTCTTCGCCTGGTTTCGTTTGTCATTCAGAACATTTTTCGTACAACGTCGAACAATGCAAACAACATCAAAAGACCATAATTAAAATAACAGTTGACTTTGCTTTTCGCAAAGGTGAGAAAATGTGGAAGAGGGAGAGCTAGAGAGAGAGCAGGGGAGAGTGAGAGGGAAGGTGGGAGTGTGGAGATAATTACATATCTAGTTTGCTGCACTAAGAGCTCATGTAATGAGATCACTTAGGGTGTGTACAGACATTGCAATAATAATAGTAGGAAATACTCTATGCTCAAAGAGTAAACAAGCGGAAGCTGTGAAGATCTCTTGGAATAAGAGAGAGAGAGAGAGAGAGAGAGAGAGAGAGGGCTATCCCTGGGAATTCCTAAGATCCTGTACAGGGTATCTGACTAGGCAAGAGATAGAGGTAGAGGGAGAGGTCTTGTCCGTGTCTTTTATTGACCTGTTCTGCCAGCAGAAAACATGACTTCATATGCTCAACATTCCTCAGTCAGGTACTGGCTATATTTATGTCTTTTATATAGAAATCAATCTATATATGATTCTATATCTCTAATGCTAGCATATTCAGTTTATCACCAGGCCAGCTTTTAATAGATCCGCAGCGCGATGTGTTTGCCGTAAAAATGTGAATAAATTTTAATGCTTGGAAATAGATTTAAATGTGGAAACGGAGAAAATCACATTTTGATTTATGGCCACACGCTGCGGGCCAGCGAAACAGAAACCGAAACAGAAACAGAAACAGAAATGAATAAATATAAATAATATTTTTATTGTTTTATAATTTTGATAACCCTTGTTAATTGCTCGTCAGCGGCTTGTGCTAGCGCCTCAATCAGAGTCAGTCACTCACTCAGTCAGTCAGTCAGTCAGTCAATCGAGCAAACTTGTTGAGACATAAAACAAAAAGTGTTTGCCAGTCACGTTTTGTGGTGCAGTAGCTCAGCGGTTTGGCGGTTTAGTGGTTGCCGCAGACAAAACTTTTTATCTAACGAAGATTTTTGTGTTTTTTGTATTTTTTTTTTTGGGTTTTTTTGTCTTTTACCTTTTTTTATTCGCACTGATTGTGGGCGTTTAAATTGCGATTGTTATATAATTTGAAAGTGAGAAGTGAGTTGCGGGCGATGAGGGCGATGAGGGCGACGTGCCTGCTTCACGTTTAGTCAAATTGCGAACTTCAAGTTGTATAAGTCTGCGGCAGACTCTGGCCCCAGCTGCAGCTCTCCCCCTCTCTCTCTAACTGAAAGTGGGTCGTTGGCTAACCCAATTCGTTGAGAGTTGCGTATGAGAAAGTGAATCAGTGAATGAGTGTATGAGTGGATGACTGAATAATCCAGTTTGACACTCTGAGCTTAAAATCGAATGAGAGAAATGAATTGCTGCTAGAGAGACATGAAAATGGTAGAAGAGGGAAGCAAAGGGAAGGAAAGGGAAAGAAAGAAGATTTACACTTGACGAAATTGTATAGTGATTGGCTGTATGAATAACGAAATGAGTTAATCATTTATAATATGAATATATATATCTATTCCTATACATATATCTATCTATTCATCTATCTACATATGATTGGAAATGTTGAAAGTCCTTACTCATGATATCCGAAATATATTTATCAATATTTGCATGAATGATAATGAATAAATGAATGTGAATATGAATAATATGTTACTCCAATCAGCATATGAAGCAGATCTATCAAAGTAACTATTGATTGATTGAGTTTATATATGCATGATAAGAATTGAATATCGATTTATAGATAGCCAGCTGAGGCATATTATTATAGTAGATAGACTATGATATAGATACTCACTTTAGATTACCTCATATTTTACTTAAATCTTACACAACCCTTATATATCTTGAGATACATGAATGAACCCTCTACTCAAATAGTTTCTCATGCAAACTACGAGTGCTAAATATAGAAATTATTATAAAGATAATAGAGGCAGCGTCTGCTTTGTGCTGCGAGTGCCTCAAATGTTTCTTAACGACCTTTGTTATTGCTTTTTTCTTTTTCTTGGCTGTTTTTCGTCTTTATGGCCTTCGTGCGGCTTAACTCGCTGCACAAAAGATTTCAATTTCAATTTCAATTTGAGTTGGCAAAGCGAAGAGCAGCAAAAGTCTGTATTTCGATCGACAGACGTCGAGTCGCGTCAATGCCAAAGTCACAAATATCAAATTTGGCTGAAAAGTGAAAGAATATGTCGGAAAATGAGAGAGAAAAGCTCAATGAAAAATTGAAGAAATTTGCGTCCTTACCCTTGGCAAATGGCGTCAAAATGTATCGGGTATATATGGAACCATAAATCGTCGAGAATATATATATGCCAGGGCGAATAGCAGCTCAATGAAATGTCTATATATACTAGATGCTAGCATATATACTATATCTAGTAAAAGTATTAAAAATATTTTATAATTTGCACACGAGTTGCCAAAAAAACATCAAGTCTTCCCTCTCCCTCTGTCTCTCACGCTCTTTCTCTGCGTAGGCGTTGCGACAGCTGCAAATGCCAACTGAAACTGAATAATTGTGATTGAATAAGCTCAGCCAGCCCAGACCAGCCCAGAGTAGCCCAGTCCACGCCCACTTGACAGTAGGCCATAAATTAAGTAAGAATATGGCTTACATGAAATGCATTTGCTGTTATCGTGCAACGCGGCTCGGATTACCTTGCCACGCAGCGCAACGTGGCTAGAAGAGACACACAGAGAGAGAGAGAGAGAGAGAGAGAGAGAATCTGAATTTGATGCAGACAAACAGCCGCAGCGGCAGCCGCAGCCGCCTTTGACATACATGAAATAGTTTTTATGTTAAGCACACATAGCACAGATTCTGATGTTGCAACAAAGCAGGCAGCAGCAGATCAAGAAGAAGAAGAAGAATAATGATGCTGAGCGTTGCAAGTGCCCCAAGGGAAGGAAAGGGAAGGGCTAGCAGGGAGTCCCAGGCAGCGCTTGGCACATTTTGACACTTGTCGCTGTCCATTTGGAAACAAACTGACAAATTGAAAAGCAGCGCGATGCGCTCTTGTAAGCAGACGACAGACGACACACATCAGTTGCAACTGATAAATATTTAAGGGAGCTCGGATGAGGCTGACTAAGAGAATACCCTGTAATGTGAGAGCTGGTAGAAGTTAGAGAGAATAGTTGAAAGCTGGTGAAAATATGACAACAGCAGCTGTATATATGTAGCTAAGAGTCTTTGGCATAAGAAATTGTGGATAGCCGACTATAGCTATGCCCTGTAAAGGCAGTTTGGGGTAGCTCGAGAGAGTTGAAGAGTTGAAGTGCAGCTCTGACAGCTCAGCAATCGAAACTAGTTTACAACATGAATAGCGTTTGAGCTAGTCCAAGGCATAAGCAGTATTCGACTGCTGGTATACCCTACAAAGCTGTGAGTTGTGAGATAGAAACAGTCAGGGCAGATACTGCAAGAAGCGCATGAAGCTAATCAGCCTTAGCAAAAGAACTTAACTCAGGACTTCACAATAAGCTGAAAGACTGGATAGACTATAAACAATACACTGAGAAAAATTCATATCACTAACTCTCTCAAGGACTCATTGAGAAATCTTATAGTTATAGTTAATCAACTAATTGTATCAGTTATTGCGCTCTCTCTTTCCCTTCTGCCTCTCCCTCCCTCCCTCTCTCTATCTCTTTCTATCTTTCTCTCTCTTTATCTCTCTCTCTACCTCCCTCTCTCTCTCTCTCTCTCTTTCTCTCTCTCTCTCTCTTCCTCTATACCTCTCTTTCCTTACTCCACTCTAGTCTCTTTCACATAAACTCCATAGCTCCCCCCACTGTCTCTCAGTGGACTCAAGCAGTTGCATAAATATCTGTTACACGATATTATTTCGAACAAATTTCGAGTTGATTAATTTGTTGGCATCCACAAGATACTTGCCCCGCATCTGAGCGCCTCCTGCTTTTTTGTGCAACATGTTGAATGCTGCATAGAGGACAAGAGGCGGGGCCACAGGGCAGAGAGCAGGGGGCATGGTTAACAAATTCATTTAAATGTTGTTGCCACTGTTGCTGTTGCTGTTGCTGTTGCTATTGCTATTGCTGGCATTACAAATGCCGAAGCGAGCGCCGCAGCCGCCGCCCGCTTTGGCCGTGTGTAAAAGCCAGCACTTTGTCAACCTAATTGCTGCACTTTGTTAACTGTCACTGCGCATCGGCAACGGGCGGTGGGAGGCGTGGCAGTGGGAGCTGTAACTTGACTTGGCTAGGGCAACCACTCGAAGGCATTGTCACTGCCTGTGGCTTTCAGCACCTACCTCATTTTGGGCCTCTCGATGTCTTTTCGGTTATGCAACAAGTGCTGGCATGCTGTTTCCCTCTCTCTCTCTCTCTCTATCTCTCTCTTACTCTGTTATGGGCATATCAATTTTCGACTGAGAGTTATTGCTTGTGAAACCTACCTCTGACCTCTCTCTCTTGATGGGATATTCAAGAGTGTTTCGAGTCTCTCTCGTATGTCTCCCTCTCCCTCTATCACATATCTCCAGCTTTCTCTATATTGCTCTTTATATTACTCCCTCTTTCTCTCTCACTCTGAGTATCACCATC
Organism: Drosophila paranaensis; assembly: GCA_035047545.1. Lineage (NCBI taxonomy): Eukaryota > Metazoa > Arthropoda > Insecta > Diptera > Drosophilidae > Drosophila > Drosophila paranaensis. The sequence continues at coordinate 7,954,035 of JAWNPL010000233.1, forward strand.
TCTATCTTTCTCCTTCTTCCCTCTCTACTCACTCTCCATCTCTTTTGTCGCCTGCTATCCATCTCCCCTCCCATTGCTTATCTGCCCTTTCTCTATCTCTCTCCCCCTCTCTTTTACATTTTTGATTATGACTCATGGCCATCATCGTGTGGCACGTGGCACGTGGCCTGTGTCATGTGAGCTGTCTCCACTGCAGCCTTCGACAGATTCAACTTTCTCTCTCTCTCTCTCTCTCTCTCTCCCGTCTCTGTGTTGGTGGAACAGATTCGAATCCCGTTAGCATTTGCATTTGAGTCCACGATTAATCGCATTTCGCTAGCCAATTAAAGCCACAAATTATGCACGGAAAGGTAATTAAAAATAGTTTTTTTCATTCATTTTAATTGCATTTGTTAAATCAAATGGCAAAAATTGCAATCGACGTTCGGCTGAGCCGCAGATAATCATTTGGCTGCATAATGAGCCTCACTCTCTCACTCCCTCTCTCTCTCTCTCTCTCTCTCTCTGTAGCTTAAAGAGCTGTCCCTGTTAAGATATTAAATAATTTGGACATTTGATCAACAACTGTTTGAACAAGTAAGAAAACTCTAGTCGAGACCGCTCGACAAGGGTATACCCTAAACCCTATGAAGAACCGTTATTCCAAGCATTCTTTGTTTCTTTTATATACACATGCATATGTACGTTCATTACAAGCAAAACGTACACACACACGCACAGGCGCACGCACACACACACGCCAATCGGTGCGTCAGCTGTTCTTTGGCTGCTTTGCATGGCAATGCTATGGGAAATTAAATGTTTAATAACTTTTTTCTAGAGTAACGATTTTGATCAAACTTGTTGGGCGTGATCATGGCATCCATATGTATATATGTGCCAAAGCACAAGTCTCTAGTATTTGAAATACGGGACTTACAATTTTGAGGCGAAGGGGGCGTGGCATCCAAAATTTAGCAAAAACCGAAATTGTGTAATGCTCACATAACACTAAATGCAAAATTTGAAGACTCTAGCTATAAAGATGAATTATATATAATTATATAACGGAGCATCGATTTCGTTTTTAATCGATAACATTAAAATTAAGACAGTTATCGATTTTTTTTAACAAACTCGATCTTTTCGTGCTATACAGGAACCTACATAAAAAATTTCAAGTCTCTAGCTCTTATAGGTTCTGAGAACGACGCGTTCATACATACGGACAGACAGACGGACAGACGGACAGACGGACAGACGGACAGACGGACAGACGGACGGACAGACGGACAGGGCCAAATCGACTCGGCTTGTCTCCCTGATCAAGAATATATATACTTTATGGGGTCTGCCACGCCTCCTTCTCCCTGTTACATACATTTCAACAAAAACATTATACCCTGTTTTTCCCATTTTCAATGGGTTCAGGGTATAAAAACATATTAAATGCTAATTAAATCTGTATCAAAATGAATTGGAAATGGGAGAAAAAATGGGAGTTTACACGATGAAACGAAATTTAGATACCCTTCCGCGTAGGGTAGTGAATGGCATGCAGATTAAATGTAAAGAAATGTTGACTAGAGTCAAAGCTGAAGACATCATCATCATTATGAGGAGAGAAACTCTCAAGAAATATGAAATCAATTTTTATGATAAAGTATTATTTAATTAAATTTTATTATAATTTATATTTTTTAGTTTAATTATTTCGAACTTTATTTTTTTTTTAATTTCAATTATTTTAATTATATTATTTAATTTTACTTGTATTTATTTTTATATATATTTTTAAATTTGATTAATTTTTAATTTTACTTATTTTTAATTTTTATATTATTTATTTTTAATTATATTTCTTTTAAATATTTATTAATTTTTATTTATTTTTATTTTATTTATTTTTTAAATTTAATTTTTTTTTTTTTAATTTTATATTTTTTCTTTACACTCAGCTCAAAGCTCTCTTTCTCTTATACATTTATGAGTACTTTTAGTCCTTATCAGAGTTGTTTCTCTTAGCTCTCCCCATTTCATAGCAACTCTTGTATACCCTCATCTAAAATCACAACAGCAAAAAACAAGCACTTTCCGTTTCGGCTAATTAAATAAATGCGCTGCGATAATTCGACTTTATTAGCTCAAAGAACTAATGTGGAATTAACAATTTCATTGACAGATTTTATAAATGCATTAATTTTGCTTTATTTTTTGTTCGCACTCTTCTTTCTCCCCCTCCCTCTTCTTCTTCTTCTTCTTCCTCTGTTTCTGCTTCTGCTTCATCTGCTGTTTTTATCAATTGTTTAATTCTGCGGTTTTCACCATTGACATCAGGTTTAATTTATGGGATTTGCATTTTTTGATTGTTTTATATTATATTTAATTACATTTTGTTCTCTCCATTACCCTCCCCTGCCACCTCCTCGCCTCCTCCTCTTTCTCATTGCCCCGCATTGCATTGTAAATAATTGTGAATTGTGCAATATTTATGCGCGACATTTATCGCGCATAAAAACAACAAAATGCTAGCAGCTATGTATGTATATATGTAGTAGAGCATGTATATATATATAAACGATTCTGGTTAATGCGTTAACTTATTGCTAGGCACTGACCGATTTGCAAACAGTGTGCAGAACAGCGGGAGTGGGTGAGCATTCGAGAGTGCTCGACTAGCAAATACCTTGCCTAGCAGCTGTTGCCAGCATTGTGAGTGAACTTCTGCCTGTATATACATGTCGGAACGTCGTTGGTTTTGCCTTGATTTATAACTAATTAATATGGTTGTCTCTCTCACATTGACAATTAGCAACACAGACAACTATTGGAGACAATTCCAACGTGACAACTAGCTATGACTATCGGAATAATTTCATACCGATATCTATATACATATATATAGACGAGCAGAGAGAGATTCATTCATCTCTCGGCTCGACTGTTGCTGCAGCTTATAAACTCTTACAGTCTTATACTTCTATATGGTCTTATACCCGCATAATCTTGTAATATGCTATTATACCCAATGCCTAGCAGCTTCCAGGGTATAGTCAAAAAAGTATAAATAAATAAATGAAAATTAAACAGTTGTCGAACAAAGAAAGCGAACAACAAAACGTCATAAACAAATTGCAAAGTTCGTTTTATATTTAACATTTTTGCTCTTCAATAGCCGAACAATTGTTTTTAGTTTAAAATTAACAGAGATGGAGAGAGACTAAGAGAGAGAGGGAAAGAGTGAGAGAGAGCGGGAGTTCAATATAATGAATTGTCGCTCTGTGTTCCACCATTAAACATGGAAATTGAATTTGATTTGAAGTGGAAATCTATGAATTAGCCATGAATTTTAAATGCTCAAATTTAATTTTGAGTCGAAAGAGATGGGGCTTGAGTTGAAGAGGGAGAGAGAAAGAGAGGGCTGATGGAGTAGAGTGAGTGCAGAGCTCTACTGAGTCTTATGCATGTATAGCATTACATAGCCTTCATCTTGGTTAAGAGCTTCCCTCAGCATAAGTCTGAACAGCGAGAAATACTTATATCCACTGCCCATTAAACTATTCCAATTTAAGACTGATTTCGACCGCTTGAATTTAGTCAATTTGTAATAAAATTGGAATTGTGAATTCAAATCCGAAAATTTGTAATTCATAAATTAAATTTGGTTGCTCAGTGAGAGAAATTAATCAATTTGTTTGTCTGCTTCGCACTCTCCCGAAACTAAGTTGAAAAATTCGATTTCCATTTGATGGCATATAATTATAATTCCACATTAATTATATGCAATCAGCAAATGTGTGTGTGTGTGTGTGTGTGAGTGTGTGTCTCTGTCTGTGTGTGTATTTATCAATTTACATATTACAGAGAGAGAGAGGGCAGAAATTTGCCTGCAATTATAGATTTCAAATTTGCAAATAAAAACTGCGTTTTATGCTCGCTAGCAAAGGGTGCAAAGGAGTATATTAGTTTTAGCTATAAACTTGATGTTTAGTATATAACCTCTATATAAGGATATAGTGAAGGGAATCGCTCTCATTCGATCTACTCTAGCTCTAGACAGACTCAGCTATAGCTACCTCTAATCAGCTAACAAGTATACTCTAATGAGCTGCAGCTTGAACGAGTATCAGAGAATCGCTTACGCCCGCTTTAACTTGCCAAATTGCAATAAGTGTTTAAGCTTCAAGTGAAGAGACAAAGTTTAAGCCTTTTTTTCAGCTTAACAGAAGCGCAAAGTTAAAGTTGTAATTCGATAAAGTGACTCGGGTCACTCTCTAGTTGAGAGTTGAGTGCATTAAAAACAGAAGAGGGAGAAGAGAGAGAGAGAGAGAGAGGGAGAGATACGGAGAGAATGTTGTGGAGTAAATTGTAATCATTGCACTTTGTGCTGCTCCAAAGGGCAGACGACATGGATTACATTTGTGGTAATGAACTTATCACACGCCTGTCTGACTTCCAGCTTGCAGAGACAGACAGAGAGAGAGAGAGAGAGAGAGAGAGAGAGAGAGAGAGAGAGAGCGGGAGAGAGACTGAGACTGTGACACAGCGCCAATAGATGGAAACGGACAGGTGGGTCGGCCGGGTGAAGTTTACCTGTGCAGCTGTTGCTGTGCAAATAATTTGCTGGATAAGTAGCTAAGCAAAAGTTTAGCTGGAAAGAAAAATGTCGAAACAGAAGGGAAAGACAAATACAGAGAGAGAGAGAGAGAGAGAGAGGGAGACGGAGACAGACAAAGAGTCAGACAGACAGTGAGATTCTCTGCCGCATTCTCAATGTCAATTGCATTCTGTCTTTTGTTTTTGGCAGCGCATTTGGAACGTGTGTTTGCTCTGCGGCTGCCCAGTTGACAGAGCACTTGAGAGCGCCAAGAAAGCAAAAGACTAAAACAACAGCAACAAGCAGCAGCAACAGCAACAACAAGAGGAGAGCGAAAGCAAGTGTCACTTTTGTCAGCTCTTAAATTTGTGTCTGTGTGCCAGCAGCAGCAGCAATGGCAGCAGCAGTACTGCCAAGCCAAACATTACGTATACGCCGCATAAAACTAAAAACTGCACAGAGAATGCGAATGCGAATGCGAATGCGAATGAGGAAAAAAGCTATTGGAATACTCAAGTGTTTTGATGCACTGACAGATGCAGGCGTGTGTGCTCGTGTTTGTTGTTGTTGAGTGAAAAAAAACATAGTTTTTTCTGCAAGCGCTTGGATAAGCGACGCTCACACGGACCGAGAGTGAGCGCAAAAAAGTCGTCGAGCCGTTGAGTTACGCCCATTTAGCACGCGCATTGCATTAGACAGACTGAAGAGCAACAGCCAACCAGACAGATAGACAGCCAGGCAGATAGACAGACAGACGTACGTAGAGCTGTGTCCTGGCACCCACCCACACACATACACACATGTGGCTGACATCACGTTCATGTCACGTCACGTCGCATCACAGCGAATGCCTTTGCAGCGCGCAGTCGAGGGGCGCTATAAAAAATCACTCGACTCCGCACACACAGGAGGCACACAACTTCAGCTTTACTAACCAGTCAAAGTTTAGTTTTGTGCCAAGCCAACAAAATGAAAAAAAAAAAAAAAACTAAAAAAGGCTAAAAAAGGCTAAAAACAGCTAAAAAAGGCTAAAAAACTAAACAAGCGAAGTTAGAGCACTGCAAGCGAGCTTGAGCGACTGCGTGATGCTTGTTTACACTAAAATTGATTTGAGAATGGAAATGAATCGAATTGAAGTTGATCTTTAATGGAACTCGAGACAATCGCTGAATACCCAAAATAGAGTATAAGACTATGTGATGGGGAGGGTATAAGAGTGCATGATGGGAGAACTTAGCATTGAGTAAACTGCGAAACTGTTTAATATATCATCTCTAAGGGTGCACAGCTAACTAAAAACTAAAAAAGCTAAAAGAAGCTAAATCGGCTAAAAACGGCTAAAAGAAGCTAAAAACGGCTAAAAATTTAAAAAAAAAAAAAACAAAATGAAATCGAATTGATCTTTAATGGAATTAAGCAGCTGTATAACTAGAGTATAAGAGTACATAATAGATTCTATATAGATTGACTTTATATATGCCCATTGAACGCCAACTAGACATCCACAAAAAGCCCAGGGTATCTGCGAGTCTCTCCGCCAAATTTCAAGTCTCTGGCTGCAATGGCAGCGAAATGCTTTGCCTTCAAACCAACAGACAAGCAGAACCAACAAAAAAAGCTAAAAAGTACAAGAAAAAACAGCTAAAAAGTTGGCGCGCAAAAAAAGGCGTTTTTGAAGTGAAGTACGTGAATTTTGCATAAATGCGAAATCAACGCGTTCTGCACTTTGGCGACTGGGAGAGAGGGAGAAGAGTGAGAGAGTGATGGAGAGGGAGAAGAGAGAGTGAGAGAGAGAGGCAGATAGACATATGTATGTCTGCATGCGTTCGGCTTGTTATTTCTTGACAGCCTCGTTGGCTGCATTTTTTGTGTCCCTAATTTGCCCCTTTGGCTGTTAGTGGGTGAATGTCGAGGCGCTGATGCGCCAGGCGAGGCAGACGAGGCAGACGGGCCAGCGGCAGCATAACAAAACTTCACTTTTGTTTGGCCCAAAAGCCAAACAACAACAACAACAACAACAGCAGCAGAAGCAACAGCAGCAAATAAACAAAATCAACTGCTCAAGCAGTTTTGTGCTGCTGCTTAGAGTATTTTTTTTCTTGACTCGCTCGACACTCTCGGGCTTGGCCACTTGACGTCGCATGCTGCAATAACAACAACAACAACAACAACAACACATGCAGTGGCAGTGGCACTCGCTGCTGCTGCTGCAGTTGCATTTGCCCTGGGAGAGTTGTGAAAGAGATCTCGTTTCTCGCCTGGCACTCCTGGGCCAGCTCCAGCTGCAGCTGCAGCTCTGACTTGCGTGCTGCGAGTGCCGCAGGCCACTCGAGTGGCTTTTAATGAGCTGTTTGCATATGCAGTTTATTAATGTGTTGAAAATACTCTACAACAACAACAACAACAACAACAACAAGCAGCAGTTGATAAGTGTTGTTGTTGCTGCTGCTGGCGTGCCAGCCAAAAGTTTGTCTAAACTTCGCATTTGTTTAGCGCTATAAATAATTGAGAAAATCTTCAGCAATTGCTGCTGCAACTGCAGTGCGAATGCCTCGTTAGAGGCTAATAAAAGGGGGGAAAATGAATGTGTTAGAGCATCAAGAGTCTGCAGAGAGATTATCGCCAGGGCCATGGCAACACCTGCCCTAATAGGCAGAGGAGTGGGTTGAGAGCAGAAGATGAGATAGAAGATATGTGAGATATAAGAGTTATGGATACTTTTAGATAGATAAACACAGTATTTACTGTATATAGTATATATAGGTCATCTGTAGCTGTATCTGTATCTATAGCTATATCTAAAGCTCTTTCATTATCTTGAGTTCTTTCTGCATCGGCAACTCTTTCTCTTGCTTTGCCAATTCATCAATATAAACACACACACACACACCCACACACACAGACTCATAACTATAATGGAACGGTATTTGCTCAAAAATAACTTGCTCTCGCTCTGCTGACTAAGTGTCCGAGTTATCTCTGACCGCCCAAATCTAATCATTGAAATCGAACAACAACAAAAGAAACCAAAAATCAACTATCAGAAAAAGGCGAAAAGGCAATGGGCCAGAGACAGAGAGAGAGATAGAGAAATTGGTATTGCCTGACTCTGAGATACTCTGTCTCAACTTTTTTAGTATTCTCAGTCAGTGTGCATACCCCATTCTGCAGAGCCATTTATTAATGGGTATCCCACATTGTGCTTCATTATTTACAAAGATTTTGAGCAGCGTGCGAAATCCCCGTATCGAATTGCCGTATCCAGTTGCTGCCCCTTCCCTCTCCCCATCTGCTCCCCTGCTGGCCCCATGGATGACATCATCAGCGTTAAAAGAGGCAACGATCCGCGGTGGCCATTGGATGCTTCAGTTGATTTTGGCTTTTCGGTTTTCGGTTGAATTTCTGAGGTTTCGGCTTGATTGCGTTGGCTTCTACTCTTTGCTTGGCTTCTCGATTCCTCTTGCTGTCGTTGTTGCTGTTGCTGTTGTTGCTGTTGCTGTCGGTCATTCGCTTTATGTGTGCGGGTCAACATTATGAGCCCATCTATTGGAGCAGACTGGAGTCGCAGCTCTGCCCCAACTGCTAATGGCACACAAAATACGTGAGTCAGAAATCAATTTCGATGGCTGACGGCCCAGCGCAATCCAGCTTAAATATTCGCTTTTGTTTAAGAAATATTTTAAAACATATACCAAGCCCCCAAAAATTAAATGCACACACTCACACTCACACACACACACACACACACACCCATCACACATATGGCTGTGCCATAAATCCTCAAAAACAAGCGAATGCAAATTGATTTGTTGCTCTCCCTGAATCAAATGAAATGAAATGCAACGGCTGCTTGCGCCACACAGGCGAGGGGGAGTGGGAGAGGGCGGCATGACACAGTCAGGAGCGGAGCTGGCAGTGAAGGTGGAATCAAAGACTGAGCAAGTGAACTTAGATAATATTTCTGATAGGGATGAAGAAACAGCTGAAGAGACGTAAGGTTCAAGTTAAAGTCAAGTTTTATTGTTATTCATTGTTATGAGCAATGATAGTCAGCAAAGAGAGCTTCATTAGCAGCTCTCATTAGCTGCATTAGCCTAGCTCTGCCCCTCTCTCTCTCTCTCTCTCTCTCTCTCTATTCAGCCTCATACAACCCCCTCAGCTCTTAGTCCGCTCCTGCCTGATGCCAATACCAATTCGTTTACCCAATACCAAATCCAATGTCCAACGTCAACAGCAATAATAATAGCAGCAGTCGCAATCGAATCGACAGCTCTCCGCGCTGCAGCCCAGCTCCAGTCGAGCTCCAGCCTCGCTCTCCGCTTCTGCTGAATGCATATAAATAAATTTTAATTTGCCAATTGTGTGTAAAACTTATTAGCGATAAGTTTTGTCGCAGTTGCAGCCACAAGCTGTGACACAGCCACAGCGCCAGCTCCAGCTACAGTTGTATCCACATATGGGCAAGAGCTTTCGGGCTGTTTGTTTTGCATAATGTCGCGCCCGCTCGCGGCGTATCGCGTTGAGTGAGGAAATGGAATACGTGTATCCGTGCCTGGATGTCGTTCGTAAGCTGGCATTTGGTTATTAGTCATAAAGCTCCAATGGATTGGGCATAAGTTAATGATAAATGTCTGTGCACTCTCATATACATATATTGTATGTATCTAGAGATATATATGTATACATATGTATTTAGTGTCAGGGTTCGCCCAATCAAGCTGGCAGACAGGTTCAAGCTGACAGCCAGGAAGTTGACATAGTCGTTGAGCAAATAAAGCTATCAATTATTATAGTTGTCATTGGCATTGTTATTGCTATTATTGTGAGTGAAACTTGTTGTAGTGATATGGGTATTGGCATGAGTATTGATATGAGTATTGGTATTAGTATTAGTATTAGTAGTAGTATTGGTATTGGTATTAGCATTAGCAGTAGTATTGGTATTATCATCAGTATTTCAATTAGTATTGGTATTAATACTTGCATTGGTATTAGTATTAGCATTAGCAGTAGTAGTGTCATTGGTATTGGTTTTATCATTAGCATTAGTATTATCATCAGTATTCCTATTAGTATTGGTATTAGTACTTGAATTTATATTAGTATATTGGTTTTATCATTAGCATTAGTATTACTATTAGTATTATTATTATTAGCATTACTATTATTCTTAGTATTAGCATTAGTATTAGTATTACTATTACTCTTAGCATTAGAATTGTCATTAGTACTCCCAGTAATATTATCATTATCATAAGTATTAGTATGAGCATTAGTATTAGCATTACTATGAGCAGCCATAAAATCTAGAGTATCGATTCATCCTGCTCTATACTTCTACATTCCACTAGCCACTGCTTCACTCCCAAGCCCTGTTCGAACAAGTTATTGGCACTCATTACTGCTGCTCATTGGCACAAATGTTTGGCTAATCGATTCATTGTTGCTCAATTGCCCATGTTCCATTGTTCCACTTGTGCAGCAGTTGATATTCCGCTGTTCTATATACCTTAAGCCAGCGCGCTAATCTGCTTTGTGAAGTGTTGTTGAGCTAGATATTAGTATTCACCGAGCTGGGCATATGCTCCAAATGAGAGAGAGAGCGAGAGAGAGAGACCATTAAGACCCAATTCTAATGCGAGTAATTAGCCAGACAGACTCCACACACACGGCCAGACACACTCGAGATACAGTCGCAGGTGTACTTGTAGTTGGTATCTGGAATCTCGGCACTCCAGCACTCCAGCTGGCATTTATGTTTGCGCAGCCTCACGTGTGTGGGTGTGGGTGTTTCGCGCTGCACTCGGGCGACGCGTCGCTCTTTTTGGCTTTTCACATTTTATTTAATATTTTAATTAAATTATTTCAGTGCCCGCTTCTAATGGGCGCTCAACTTTCAAGGCATTTACATGCAAATGTTGCCCAACTCAAGGCTGCTCTCTCTCGCTCTCTCTCTCGCTCTCTCTCTCTCTCTCTCTCTCTCTCTCTCTCTCTCGCTCTCTTTCGTATGTTGTGACTTGTAGATCGAGCTGTTGCCATTACCACCCGCACTTAACGTTAATTAAACTGCTGTGTGTGCTAAAATGTGTCTCTGTTTCATGTGTTTCATGTGTTGTGTGTGCTGTGTGTGTCCTTGTCCTTTGTAGCCTGCCTGGCTGCTTGGCTGCTCGGCTGCCTGGCAGCTGCTGTCGTTTTAATAGCTTAATGTAGTTACTTCCACTTTGAGTGTCTTCCCCTTGCCCTTGCTGCAACGGGCCGGGCCGAGTCGAGTCGAGCCGAGCCGAGCCATGAGGCGTCGACCGTCTTTACTAATAAAAAACACAACACTCAGCAAAATTGTTATGCAGCAAACTAAATCAACACACACACACTCGCATGCTGTACAAATTACAAAGCAGCCATGACGACTATAACTAGCAGGAAAAAAGCCATGTAAGCCGCACTTACACACAACTGGCTCTCCCCTTAGCATGTGCACTCGAATGCGTGCACTTTTTACACACACACACACACACTGTGGCTATGGCAGACAGAGGGGGAGTGGGGCGGTGGGTGAGGTGTAGAAAGTGAGAAAAAAATGGTGAAATCTAACAAAGTTGTGTAGTGTTTAGATTATGAGCAAAGGGGCATATTAGCTGTTCTAAGTAATATGTAGTTCTATAAGTAATATAAGTTCATACTTTCTAGGGTATCTATAAGTCTGGCATATGCTAGAAAGTAGTCTTATATTTAGTAATATAGTATATTTAGTATATTATAGTATATAGTTTGTGTTGGCAGTAGAACAGCAACAACGTGGCTTCTGTTAACTTTCAACAGGGTATATCTTAGTCTGCTACCTACTATCACAAAAGCAATGATAAGCTTTGCTCAACTTCTTTACAGGGTATCTCTTAGTCTACTACCTAGTGTTTGCTTGATCTTTGCTCAAGCAAAGCCGTCTTTGTATCTTGGGCTGCTTCTCGGCCGGCTCTTTAGGCCTTAATCTTTCTCTGGCTTCCTGGCAGGGTATCTCTTAGTCTGCTACCCACTCTAGTTTAGTTTTGGTCTAAAGTATGTTAGGGCAGTTTTGGCACTCTGGTGCTGGTATTTTCTTTTTTCTGTTTTACATGCGAGAATGCGCTGGCAGCTGCAGCTGCCGCAGAGATCAAGGCTGTCCAGGCACACAGGACTGCGAATTGTTATAGACCAAGAGGGGCAGACAGAGAGAGAGAGTGAGGGGGAGTTTGAAAGTATGGCATGTTGGGATTAGCTTGTAGTGTGCACACATGCCTGAGTTATATCTCTATTTGCGGGAGCTGCACAGTTTCTCGTTTTTTCGGCATTTTTCTTACGTTTGCATAGCTTAATTAGTCGGCTACGTGATATCAAGTATACGCCATGTATTTTCGCACACATATTTACTCATACGCTTGTCTGCTCTCTCTACTTACAGCTCCCTTGCTCCTTCCCGAACTCCGAACTTAGTGCAATAGGAAAATGGCCCAACCGCAACTACTGCAAATCAAATTGTCACGTTTCGATGCTCAGCCCTGGGGATTCCGCCTGCAGGGCGGCGTCGACTTCGCCCAGCCCCTGCTGGTGCAAAAGGTAAGTGCTACGCCCACAATTTTAACCATTAAATTGCTGCACACAGATTCAATTACGCACAGATTTTTACTTCAATCTGCAATTGCTGAACAATCGCAATTCTGATTCGAATGTGATGAAAAAACGCTGGACAACTGTGAAAAAAATATTAGTTGGTCAGTTAATTTATTTATGCATTTAAATGCTCAAATTCTGCTTTGTTTTTTTTTTGGGGTTTTTTGTTAAAAATAAATTTGTAGCAATTTGTTTTTTTTTTATATATATTTTTTTTGGTATTTTTTGCGCGCGTTTTTTGCGCACGGAACGCCAAAAGTTTTTACCAAACATTTTTTTCCAACGAAATTTCCTTTGCAGCCATTTTGGATATTTTATATGCATATAGAAAGAGAGGGGGAGAGAGAGCGAGATGGATATAGTGATATAGTATGTGTGTGTACAAATTGTTAAACATTTTAAAATTATTTCTAATAATTTTTACATTTCTCGCGACACTCACGCAAATTCAAGAGCTTCTATTTTTTGCACGAACATATGGATATATATACACACATATGCATATGCATATATATATATCCGCTTATATAATAAGTATCTTAATCTATATTTATATACTACATACATACATACATAGATAGATAGATATTGACATATGCATACTCTCGGGGGTAGCCGCTGTCAGCCGTGAAGCGAGGCGCGACAAAAAGCGGCGCGCAAAGATCTGAATATGGATAAACGAATATGAGTTATGAGCCGCGGAGATTATGTTTATGGCCTTTGCAATTGGGTCACAGATGGAGCATTAAAATTGAAATTATTTCGAGAGATTTTGTAATTTAAATAATTGAGAAGCATTTGCGGCTGGCCCACGGCCTTTTTTATGGCAATTTCATAATCTACTCTAGATGAGGGATGCCTTTTCAGAGAGAGAGAGTGGAGAGTAGAGAGGGAGAGAGTCAGCTAGGCGAGCAAGGAGAGAGGGAGAAGAGGAAGAGATACCAGAGGGATGAAAGGGAGGGAGGAGAGAGGGTAAAGAGAAAAGACCATAGAAAATTGTCAGAGTGAGAGATTATGGGACAGAGGTGATTGTGGAGAGAGAAACATAAGACATAAAAGAAGAGAGAGAAGGATTAGAGAGCGAGGTGAGAGCAAGAAGAGAGAGAGAGAGAGAGAGAGAGAGAGAGATGAGGAAGACAGGAGATAGAGATTGAAGAGAAAGAGAAGACTAAGAAGGAGCGAGCAGAGATATAATAGAGAGCGAGAAGAGGAACACTACACAGAGAGGAGAGAGAGAGAGAGAGAGAGTGTATAATGAGAAAGGAGAGAATAGGCAGAGACAGAAAGAGAGAGAGAGGAAATGCCCTACAAGCAATCCACAAAGAGAAGCTCTCTGCAGAGGTTAGGGTATCTGCTAGTCGAGCACTCCCATTCAGAGCACTCCACTCCTTTTTTATTCAAATCAAAGCTAGATTTGAGCTACTCGAAGCTTATAAAGCATTTGACATTTTTACAGCATTTTTTTAGCTGTTTTCCAGATTTGATTAGAGCTGAGGCAATCTCACGGCAGTTGAGCTTTGAAGTTGATGTGAATGGGCTGCGATGGCATGTCAATCGAGTGACTGCAATTTGTTTGCGCACTCGTAATCGCATGCACATTCGCATTCGCATTCGCAATCGCAATTGTAGTCGCACTCAGGCGCATTTCCGAGTGCGACAGATGAATCATTGCCCGGCTTGACACTGACCTCACATGTAAACAGAAAACAAAAAGCTGAAACAAAAATGTGGAGCTATCGGAAAATGTTGCGTTCGACCAAAACTGTGACGAACTCTGTTCGGTTCGATTGTGCATGAATCAGCTCCACTCCGATAAGGGCTCGATTCACAGCTATAAATAGGCAGCCTTCATAAGCAGCAGCAGCTCATGTCAAGCTGCTGTCAGCTTAATGTCAACATTTCCACATTGATATCATGCGCAGAGTCGATAAACAAATGAGGGCGATGTGAACAAGTTCAAGATCGTATTGAGCCTGAGAGAGAGTTTACATAATACTAAAAATATTCGAATCCGATTCTCTTCTTGACTATTATCATAGAAATACTATAGGAAAGTTGGCAAAGTTGCTAAAATTAAGAAATATATTCCATTAAATATATTTTCTATTGTTCTCTCTCTCTCTCTCTCTCTCTCTTTCTCTCTCACTCAGTGTTTAATTTCCTATGTATGCTCTCTAATTGGGTTTCGAACCAATGAATAAACAAATAAATAGAAAAAAAGAAAAAGGTTCGCCCAGTTATGTTCTAGTTCAATATTGTTGTTTATCTGTCTCTCTCTCTCTTTTTCTCTGTCTCTGTCTCTCTGTCTCTCTCTCTCTCTGCACCGCAACAAAGGCTTTCGGTAATTGTTTAAGCGTGACAGCATTCGCCAATGTGTAAATATTTTATTTTATGCCAAACCGAATTTATTTCGTTGACATTTTCAAACGCCACCCGAAACGCAGCAACGAAATTCTCTGTTTACTTTGGCATTACAAATGAGTTCAGCTGCTAATGGCGCAACGGTGGGCGGCAGACGGAGCGTGGGCGTGGCATTTGTATAGAAATGCGCAATTTCTATTTAAACAGCTTGTTCATTGAGTTGATTTATGTCAATGCTATGTCTATACACCTCTCTCTCTCCCACTCTCTCTCTCTCCCACTCTCTCTCTTAGTTTTCGGTTTAAAAATAATTCCATTTCCATTGCTCAAGTGCAAGATATTTCTGTGCATATATCAAATGTTTTCTCTCCCTCTCTCTCTCTCTCTCTCTCTCTCTCTCTCTCTCTCTCTCTCTCTGTTTTAGCTGTCAACACTTGTTTTTCGCAGTGTACATTTAGTCCATGTATATATATATATTAATTGCTCTTTAATTCAATTAATTGGCTTAAAACCTGGCTCCATTGATGCATTAACCTAATGACAATCCATGTTCGTGTCAATTAGAGTGGACCAAAAACAATGTTTTACAACGACGGGCGACAGCGGCCAGGTCGATAAATGTTGTGTAGCAAAACCCATTAGCACTTGTTGGCTTTTATTTGGCCAATTTAGCGGCCAGACCATGTATAGCATGGCAGCAAAAAAAAGCTAAAACTAAAATGTAAATATTTTATAGCTAAACTGTGATGGACTCGCGAATACGGTGGAGTGAAGATAAAACTGAAATATTGAATAAATCAGTGAAGAGGCGAAGAGATTTACAGATTTTGTGAGGGTCATGCGAGGGTAGACCAAAGAGTTTGCATACTAAATTCTATTATAAATGAAATTGCAAGGTTTATCTATGGAGCTATGAGTATCATGTATGAGCTATGAGTATCTATGTATGTTGCTGTTATAGACTCTACTTTCTATAGCAGAAAGGAGTACATATATATTATCTATAGAAAGAATGAAATATCATCAGTAATTAGCTGTTTTGTATAATATAAAAAATCTTTATTGAGCTTAGTTAGCTTCGCATATGCCCTCTAGACATCATCACCATTGCCCAGGGCAAACGTTTACAAATTTTGTTGTAATTTATGCGAAACTCGCGCAGCATAAATTCCACAGAAAGGCGAAGTGTTTCAATATATATATATTGATATATATTATAAAAAATTCTTGATGTATAAATAATATAGAAAGGAGCGGCAAAGTATTTATGAGCCATAAAAAATGTAAGCAAATATTTCAGATATATGTTTATATGCACACCAAATACTTTACATTTCTTTCACAAATATTTATGTGTATATATTTATGTATATACATATATAAATTTATTTATATATATATTTTTGCAAATTGAAAACTATTTTCGCTGCAGCTGGGGGAAAAGCAAATTGACAAACGGCGAGATTGAAGCGCAGTCCCAAAGCTGTAATCAGCGCTTTTTCCTGATTCTCCAACAATTTTCCCTTTACTCTTATCTTATTTGTTTGTCTGCCAAGGTGTCTGAGCCCTAGCTGAGCTGTCTCTAACCCATGCCCACACCCTCTCTCTCTCTCTCTCTTCTTTCGCCCTCTTGTCGACTGCAAGCCGTCAGCTGCATGGCTTGGCGCCTTTTGAACACTTCAAGCTCAATTGAATTTAGAATGTGCCACACTTGAGGCAGCATCCAAAGCAGCTGCTCCACTGCAAGTGCATTAAAAACTTTGCCCCTCAGCCAGGCTGCGCCTCGAGGCGTGGCTGTCGAGGCATTTAATGAGCGCGCGCGTGTTGCCGGAGTGTGCGGCAGCTGCTGCTGGGGATTGAGTATTACCTGAGTTACCTGTGTAATAATGCCAGACAAGACAACAAAACTGGCAAACAAACTTTACTCTCCCACTCTCTCTCTCCCTCCCTCTCTCCCTCTCACTCTCTCTCTCTCTCTCTCTCTCTCTGTGGCGGCTCATTAAGCTAAAAAATGAACTGCCCGCCGAAAGCTAGCACAAAAATCATAAAAAAGTAAGCTACTCAGCCGCTTAAATCGGATTAATTTATGCTTTCGTCGAACGTCGAAATGAAGTCCTTTCGCAAAAGGACTCGACTCTTGCTTCTGATTTCGCTTGTCTTTATTTTTTTTTCCTCTGGTGGCGGACAGCAAGACAGCCAGGCAGATAGAGTCTCTCTCACATATTGACACGTTTATATTTCATTATCAAGTGCAGGGTCGAATGAAAAGGCGCTCCACACACACATACTCACACACACATACATACACGCACACAAAGGGCCAGCGAGAAAAGGAAAAAATAACAGAAAATAAAAGCGAAAGCCAGGCCAAGAGTCCACTCGCTGGTTGACTTCATCCGCACAAATAATGGACGTCGAATAAGTAATACAAAAAAGCGTCAATTCGGTTTAGTACAAATTTACAGAGGAAAGAAGCAAATGAGTGGGTTCGCATGGGGAGTGCACGACTGGGAGATGCCCTGTACCAAGTGTCTAGTAGTTATTGCAATCATTCTCTCAAAGGTATACTGTTGTCCTGTTACACAGTCATACTGTTATATAGTCCTACTGTTATGCTGTTATACAGTAATACTGTTATACTGTTATACTGTTGTACTGTTGTACTGTTGTACTGTTGTACTGTTGTACTGTTGTACTGTTATACTGTTATACTGTTATACTGTTATACTGTTATACTGTTGTACTGTTATACTGATATTTTTATATACTGTTATACTGTTATATTGTTATACTTACAATACGAGATGCTTTCAGATTGATTCAGATCATATGTAATAAAACTGTTATACAAATGGATAGGGCAAGAATACATAAACTGCCTGTAGGCAGCCAGACTAACTTTTACCTGTAGCATCCATGCTATCTTTCAATAGCAATATACCCTGCCCACATATTTTAAATGGGCATATCAAATAGGAATAGCTAAAACCAAAATTTCAACGAGCTTCAGCTGAAAGGATGCTGGCTCTTTGCTATAGCAATAGCTGCAGCTACAGCTATTAGCCAACTTAAAGTCTAGACTGTTGCTGGCCCTGACTCAGGGTCTGGGTCTGGGTCTGGGTCTGGCCATGGTTCTGGCTACTAACAAGCTACTGTCGGCATCCAAGGCAACCGACGTGCAGTTCCTCCTCCACATGTGAGCGCCCACTGGCTTCGCTTCAGCGTTTTGCATTCAACTCTCTGCGTTTTGTGCATGCAAATCTGTTTTGCGTGTTTCTGTTTGTGTTTTGTCTTTTTGCTTTTCTTGTTTTCGCTTCTCCTCTTCCTCTCTCTTTTTATACCCTGAACCCATTGAAAATGGGAAAATCAGGGTATAATGTTTTTGTTGGAGGGCGTATGTATGTAACAGGCAGAAGGAGGCGTGGCAGACCCCATAAAGTATATATATTCTTGATCAGGATGACAAGCCGAGTTGATATAGCCATGTCCGTCTGTCCGTCTGTCCGTCTGTCCGTCTGTCTGTCCGTATGTATGAACGCGTCGTTCTCAGAACCTATAAGAGCTAGAGACTTGAAATTTTTTATGTAGGTCCGTGAATAGCACGAAAAGATCGAGTTTGTTAAAAAAAGTCGATAACTATTTTAATTTAATTGTTATCGATTAAAAACATTATCGAATGTTCGTTATAAAATTATATCTCCCACGTCTTTATAGCTAGAGTCCCCAAATTTTTTTGTAAGTTTTATATTTATTTTCTCTAATTTTGATTTTTGTTAAATTTTGGATACCGGCTCCAAATTTCCCCAAATATTTAAATTGAGGTTAGTTGCACTCAAAGCCAGTAAATGAATGGGTTTACATTTTTAAAAATTGGAAAAAATGTAATAAAATATGTTGAACATAAGCTGAAAATTTCATTCAAATCCATTAATTCGCGCAGAAGTTATTAAACAAAACGTTTTGCCAATCGGCCAAACACGTGACCAGCAAAACAAAGCAAACTGTTTTCCTATACATGTGCACACATACACACATACACATTGAGCTGCGTGCATCTAGCAAGTTCTAAAACCCGCAAGTTTTAATGTACATATTTCCAATAGATGGCGCTGTGATTTGCGAATTATCAGCTGCTCAGTTGGTTCGAAACTTGGATGGCGCTATTCAATCGAACCATAGATGACGCTATTAGCTAAACAATTGAAATGAATTGAATTTAGTTTTCTGTGCGTTTATACGAAATGCTAATTATGCAGTATTTTAACGCAGATAGCGCGGGGTTTAGGGTATCTCCTAGTCGGGACCGCCGACTAGAGTTTTCTTACTTGTTTCTGTTATTTTTGCAGAAGTCTTCGTGTTTGGAGTCCCCTTTGCGGAGCCATTAATTATTTGACTCCTGTCTGGCTGAATTTTTCGTCTGCTGCGATGTTTGTCTTTGTCTCCAACTATGAAAATTAATAATTTTCAAAACTCGCTTTGGCGTGCTCTCTACGAATGGCTTGTGAAACGGGAGTTTTGGTTGGCATAGATACCTTAACATTTTTCAGAGTGCACAACTGTTAGGTTTAACATGAGTGTTAACAGCAATGTTAAGAATTTAACATATGTTAATGTTCAGAGTCTAATTCTTACAGGGTATCAAGAAGTTGCTTGGCTTTCACTTGACTTTTACTTTCGTTTTTTTGCGCTGTTCACACCACGTCTCGCTGTTTGTGATTTATGAATACCCCTACCTTCCTCTCTCTCTCTCTTTCCAAAAAATAATACAAGAATTATGCAATGCTGCGCTCGTAGCTTTTTGGCTTTGTGTAATTGAATCGCAGTTCAAAGCGCGGCGGTAGCTCGTGGCAACAAAAGCTGTGCATAATAATGAAATGATTTTCTGATTGAACTTCTCTCGCTCTCCTTATGCTTCTTCTCGGTGTCTCTGCGGTCGCACAGGCGCCACGTGCCGCAGCAATTGCAATTGAAATGTCAAGACTTGCGGTTGCTCTCAATTTAGTTGGACGTTTTATTAATTGCGCAACAACAACAACAACAACAACAACAACAACTGCAGTAAACAACAACAACTTATGCAATTGCCATAGAACACAACACCTATTGTTCAATCAATTGTAAAACAGTTAACCACACACACACACACACTCGAGTCGTACAACACTTTGCTTTCAGCTAGAAAATTTTGCCTGACTGCTGGACATTTGTGCTGTGGTTTTCAAATACCCTGAATACCCATTGAAAAGGGCTAAAGGTGGGCATATTGGTTTTACATTAAAGGGTAGCAAGAGGGTAGCATAAGCCTACAGTCCAATGATAAAGGAGCATAAGAGTATATCCATTTCGAAAAAATCGATTAGGTTCCATCTTAGGCTGAAGAGACTTAGCTATATATATCTCATACATTATAAGAGCTAAATTCATCCAGACTCAGTCCATGCTCAACACTAAGCAGCGGGTATCTCTCAGCACTCCACTTCCAATTAAAACTCTTTTGCTCCTCTTTTCGGCCATGACAAATGCCAAGTGTGGCAAATAGGCAATTGGCAATTGGCAGTTAGCAACTGGCAATTGGCAGTTGGCAGAGCGGCAAGTGCCTCTAACTGGCCACAAAATTGTTGCTTATGCAGCAAAGTGAATTCGCATTGATAGTTCCACTCTGGCCAGTCCGTGCACTCGTCACGTCACGTCGCCGTCGCAATCTCAGCTCGGCTGCCAGTTGGCAGTTGGCAGTTGGCAGAGGCGAAGGCGTTAATTGAATCAGAAGCCAGGTGATAATACGCATTCGCAGTGGCGCCCACTTCCTGTGATTCATCAGCTCTCAGCCACGTCCTCAATTGATAAACTCGACCCAGCAACAACAGAAAATATACAAAAAAGAAGAGAGAAAGAGAGAGAGAGAGAGAGAGAGAGAAAAATAAAGGATAGCTGAGCAGGAAGTGGCTGGCTAGATTGATCCCAGACTCCACTCGACTCGACTGCCCGGACAGTGATTAAGTGTCTCTGCTCTGCGTGACATTTGATTGATTATCAATTTTTACCGGTTTGCCCAGTTGCTGCTTTAAGCTGCTGCTGCTGCTGCTGCTGCTGCTGCTGCAGTCGCCTGTCGCAGTTGCCAGTTGCAATTGATTCAGCAATATTCCAGCAGCTCTTCACTCCACGAGCCATTAAACGTTGCCTGGTTTCCGTTTCCGCCCACAGACTCAGAGAGAGAGGGAGAGAGTGTGGGCCAGGCAGGTAGACAGGCGATATTCGCATCCGTTTGTGATTGGACAGACAGGCGAGCGTATCAGCGCTGAGCACAAGGCGTCTCTCGTGACACGAATCGCGGCCATAAGTATGTGAATATGATTCATGATTCAGAGTAGAGAAGAAGAGAAGAAGAAGCAGGAGAGGCACCACTTAAGTATTTAGATATCTAGTTGAAGTGGTTTCGTGCCGTGACACGAGCTAGTCTTCCGTATGGAATGGGTATTGGCTAAGAATAAATAAAAAGACTCTGCGGATGTCATTGGCTTTACAGTTCTCTAGCATTCGTCATGCCTATAGGTCGTGACACGAGCTCGTTATACATATTTGTGTTCGCATCGTGACACGAGCATGTTAAATATCGTATCTAGATACACATATTCGTCTTTCGTTGAATATTTCGACTCTTGGTTTGAACAGGAGCAGCCTATAGTAAGTCTTAACTCTTACTCACACACGCAAATACTTTTTCGTGCTCGTGACACGACCTTAACTTAGCTTTCATTGTAGTTGTGGATTATGCTCAATGCTCAGTCGCACTGCTCAGCTCTAACTCCAGGCTTATCTCAAGCAGCGGAACAAGAGCTAAAGCAAGACTTTGCCCAAGTCTTGCCTACACACACACACCAGACACTCACACACACATACCTATCTCTCTCTCTCTCTCACATAGAGAGATAGTCGCATTGGCATCGCTATTCAATTGCACTTCATTGCACAATTGCTGCGGGCTCTCGACGTCCAGAATTTCTTCGAGCACGTCTTATTTAGATTTATCCCAGCTGCTTCACTTGAGTTGTCCATATCAACTGTCTGCCTCTCTCTCTCTCTCTCTCTCTCTCTCTCTCTCTCTCTCTCTCTCTGTCTCTCTCTCTCTCTTTCTCTCTCTTTCTGTCTATATGTTTAATATGTTATTGAATATTTTGTGGCCTTTACTAATGTCTGTATGCCATCCACTGGCAACTCCCTCGCCCTATCTCTCCCTCCCTTCCCCCTCTCTCTATCCTTTGTTTGGCCCACATGCAAAAGTCACATAAATTTTTGGTACGCTCTGTGCTCGTGCTATGTCCTCGCCTAATCCTTGTGCTTCGCATATTTTTCTCAATTGTTCGTCTGGAAATATTCTTCTGCTGCTCTGGCTCTGGCTCTGGCTGTGGCTGTGGCTCTGCTGCTTTCTTGCAGCTTGCAGCTTTGGCTTGTCCTTGCTTGCTTTTAGCTTGCATGTCAGTGCACATAAATCGCTCGCTAGCTGAAAATTCTGCTCTGCTTCACTGCTTCCCAAATACACACACACACACGCGCGCGCACAGTCGCTGATAGCTGATAGCTGAGCCAGCTGCTCTGGCAAAATTATTTGGCCAAAAACGGAAAAAAAACTCGAGTCAAGCTTAGCTCTAGCTGCAGTATGCTTTGCTGTGTGTGTGTGAGTGTATGTGTGTGCCATAAATATTTATAAGTTCTAAGCGTAAACTTAAAAAAAAACATGTAAGAGAGCATTAGGTTAACGAGTGCTCGACTAGTAGATACCCTGACTATGACAACTTAGTTGGAAGGGGAGGAGAAGATAATTGTAGAGCTGTTGAGACAGAGAGAAGGAGAGCGAGAGACAGAGAGAGAGAGAGAGCGAGAGTGAGAGAGGGAGAGAGAGATAGAGAGAGAGAGGGAGGGCGAGAGAGAGCTCCAATTTCTCTAGTATCTGTAAAGTATAGATTATATATATATATATATATATATCAAGTATCTGTGTATAGTACTTCTCGGGGTATAGACAGACAGCCCCCTCTTAAGACTTGATCATCTTAGCTCGTCATTCGAATGAAGCATATATTAATATATGTATGTCCTTTAGATCACTCCTCCTACTCTCAAACCAGTATACCCTATTTACACGCCAAGAATGCATTTAGGGCATCGAAAAAAGAAGCGTTTTGTAAAACGTTAAAGCGCTTAACTTGGCCAAGACTGAGTTAGCTCTCAACAGTTAGCCCCCGTCCCCATCCCCCGCTCCTGGCCCAATCAGCGTAAACGGACGGCGAATACAAGTTGCTGCTTGCCCACTCACAACTCCACATTAGTCAGCTAATGGCAGTTGCTGTTGCTGTCTTTTACCTGATATATGATTCAGTTACTCTTTCAATTTCTACCTGTCTGATATCGAACCCCTCCCTCTCCTCCTCTCACTCTCTATCTCTCTGTTTTTGTTTTACATAAAAGAGTCACAAATGGATACAAAGTCCATCCAGCGATGAGTCAGCGCCTGGGGCCGAGGCAAATCAAATTTAAGCTGCTAATTTGGAATAGTTTCATGACGACCTGCAGGGATCCGGACTCAGCTGTTCGCTTTCCGCAGTATTCACTGTATTTATAGCTTGGGCTCTTCATATTCATGTTTTCTTTGCAATTGATCTCATTTGGGCGCTGATTTAATTGTTGATTAGTGGAAGAGGGTGTTTTTCTTTTTTTTTTTTGGCGCAGAGGCGGAAATGCGGCTAACAAAGCGGAAACGGAAATTGCGCGCACGCTTATCGCAGTGTTTATGTGTGTGCGTGTGCTTGAGGGGGATACTCGGGCAGCGCAAATTGCGTGCTACGGCGTAATCGAAATAAATTATGAGCACAACTTACGCTGCGGTTGGAGAGGAAACAGCGAGGCGGAGGGGGAGGAGAAACGGAGAGAAGAAAATCCGTAGACAAGGTTAGCTGAGAGACAGGAGAAGCCGGGAGGTGAGAGCTGTAGAGGAAGGACTCTGAGCACCGCAGAGTAGGTAAGCTGAAGCGATGCGAAGCTGTTGAGGAAGAGACCCGGAGAGTAGGAAGGAAAGCCGTAGTTGAGGTCAGCCGGAGAGACGGAGAGAGAGAGAGAGAGAGAGAGAGGAGGGCAGCCGTGGCACAGTGCGATAGCAGTCGCTGCTGTAGCTGATAGCTGCGTACTGCTGCATGGTCTGCATGTGGATATCCGGCTTTGAGCCACTGGCCGTGTCCGGGCTTTTAGTGCCTTAGCGTGTGCTTGACCCTGAGCCCGAGCCGTGGGCGAACGGCCAACTTATAGCTGGCCCCCGCTCTCTTATTTGATTCTGCTGCTTGCTTATGGCTCGTGGCGCACTTCGTTCAGGTTTCCACTTTCACTTGTGCTCGAGGCTGGAACAGAGGCAGAGGCAAAGGATTAAGCTGCCAAATTAGTCAGTGGAGCAATTAGCGGAGAACGTTTAAGTTCTCATCTTCAGTGGCATCTGCCTTTTAAGAGATTGTGGAGCACAGATAGAGGGCGGGTTAAAGCCTGGCATTTGCCTTGAGGTTTCTTTTAGTTGGGAGTATTATATATATATAGATATTCCCAATTTACCCGACTATAAGACTTTAAGGCATCAATAGTATGCGCTTTCAGCTAATCAATCCTTGGCGAAGGTTTAAGGCGCTTTCGAAGCTCCCACTTGGCATCCTCCGCCTTTCTATGGACGCATCCTTTTACTACGAGTCAATGATACAGTTATTATTATTATTGCTGTGCTGTGCGTGTGGCGTGTATCACACATGTATCCATAATCAACATTATATTATGATGCCCATTCATATTTTATTTTCACAATTTTTTATGGGCCAACGGGCACGTATTAGCCATAACGATATGTCATTGATTCTCAGTTAACGCAGACGAGCAGTGGCCCAGCCGATGCCCTAGACAGTCATTTCATCTCTCTCTCTCTCTCTCTCTCTCTCTCTCACACACACTCTCTTGCTCTCTCTGTATCCTTGTCATCGTGTTTGTCGCCTTTGGGCTTTGATATATTATGGCTTGTCGCCTTGTCTTGTTTATTTGAGTTATTTAGCTAAATGTGGTAGCAGCAGTTGCTGCCATTCCTCTTTGTCCTCTTTCTGCTTCGCCCTCTCTCCTTCGCTTCACTCTTCAATCTCCCTTTGGGGCTTTGACGCATTCGCTTTTTGTTTTTTTATTGTTATGACGCATATTTTGTTACGCTGGAAATTGAGTCGTTGTTTTTGTGATTTATTACATTGGCCTCTCGCTTGCATTTCAAATTGATTCAGATATTTAGCCGAAACGTCTTCTGGCATCGCCTTCTAAATTGTTTACAGCAGGCAGCTGGCGCCGTTTGGCTTTTTACAGCCTCGTCTTGGCCGTGGCCGGGAGGGAGCAAAGAAAAAAAAGTCAATTTCGTTAATCAACACGAACGACTTAATCCAAATTGAATGAACTCGATGCCGAAAGCGGATCAGCCAGGGCTTACGCGAGGCGGCAGAAAAATTGGAAAATTTACACATTTTTCGCATTTTTGGAAAGCGTTTGAAGAGCAGCCACCAAAGCGGCTCAAGGCTCAGGTGGAACAGGCCTAAAAAGCCGAAAATTGAAAAAATCGCAACGCCAGCAGCAGCAGCAGCAGAAGCAGAAGCAGCTGCCAGCAACACGAAATAAAGCCTAAGCCTTGGACGTTGGGCCAAAAAAAAAAAAAAGGGAAAAGAAGTGAGAGGGAGAGGGAGAGAAAACAAAAATCAAGCCAAGTCAATCGAGACCATCGAAACGAGTGTGCGTGCCTCTCTGTCTGTGTGTATGTATGTGTGTATGTGGGTGTGTGTGGGTGTGTCGGAGCTCAGCCACGCTTGAGGTGATAATGTAATAAGCACTTTTTATGACCCAACAGGATTTAGACCTAAAAATTCCAGACACTGCGCAATGTCTGGCAGTCGAGCTGAGTTCAAAATGTGCGCATTCCCTTATGCTGAATACCCTGGAAAATGTGTGAGAGGGGAGTATAAGTTGTAGGCGTAGGGAGGGGGAGATATGAATGTGAGTAGAAGTATGAAAGTAAAAGAATATTATTGAAGAATTAAAGTATCAGTATAAGAGTGAATGAGCATCAGACTGTGGGAGAAGAGTATCTAAAAGTATCAGTATAAGACTGAAGGGAAGTATAAGAGTATGATGGACAATACTGTAGGAAACAGTATATATACTCATTAGTATAAGAGTGAATGACCCATAAGACTATGAATGATACTGTCATACTCTTAATATAAGAGTAAAATTGTATAAGACTATAGCAGGCATTGTTCAAAAGCAGCAGTATAAGAGTGGAAAGGCACAAGACTATAAGTAAAGAGTGCCATAAAGTAGGAGTATAAGTATAAGCAACATATAAGAGAGCATTCCATCTAGTAACCCGCCATGGTCCAGGGTATCTGTTAGTCGTGCACTGGCCGCGCTCACTTGTCTGCCTGTTGTTCTAACTGGGATTTAGATTGTGGCGGCAGCAGCCGAATTGTTTTTGGGCCAGTGAACATATTGTTTTTTGGCCCGCTGCTAATTGGTGGCATTCAGCTAGGCTGTCAGCATCATCCTGCAGGATCTGCGGCGGTCGGCAGTGTTCCTTTATGAGTATGTTAAAGAGGATATGACCGTCCACACGGCGTTACCTGGCTGTCTTTGCCTATAAAGTACACTTATTTGATTAAGCGAAGGTGAGGTTCGTTCTCATTAACAGAGACAGCGAGAGAGTGGAGAATGCAAAGAGTAATGGAAAATTACCTGAGCATGTCATTTGCCATTAAGGAAAACACGAGACAGGGAAATGTCCACGAAGTAAAATAAAATTGAAAAATGTCATTGATAGAGAAAAGGAAAAGAAAAATCAAATCAGATCAGAATACCACACAATAGCCAGGACATGCGATTGGACAGAGCAAAGGCAAGCAGAGAGAGAGAGAGAGAGGGGGAGAGGGAGAGAGCTAAAGGTAAAGGTAAAGTGTGCCGGGGTCCCTGGTTGACTGGCTGCATTGACAATCGACAAATGAGAAAAGATAATGCACAGCATTAATCTTGCTACCAGCAATTTGTCAGCGAGCCAAGAGCCAGGAGCTAGGAGCTAGGTAGCAACAGAGAAACACACACACACACACACACACACAGATACAGAGCGAACTGACTCGAGTTTCGATTTGAAGCATGCCAAATGCAGCTCAAATATTGTGGCCGGCAAATGGAGCAGCAGCTGCACTTGACTCCCACTCTACCTCACTCTTTCTCTCACTCTCTCTCTCTCTCTCTCTCTCTTTCTCGCTCGCTCTCACTCACTCACTCTTCTAAACGTCGCTTTCATCAATTAATTTACAATTTGCCAGCCATTCGCATTTTCACATTTCCAGCTCGTCGTCGCTTTCATTGATGGTCAGCGCGTGGGCTTGGCATACATTTAGTTCTTTTCCTACTTGCATACCCGCTCAGCGAGTGGCAAAAGGGGTATATGGGTTCTGGATGTGTGTGGCATTAGGAATGCTATTGCAGTGATTGGAGACTAGAGAGTGGAGACAACGACCTAGAGTGTAAGGAGTAAGGACTAGAGAGTAGAGGGAAGAGAGTAGTGAATACAAAGAGAGAGAGAGAGAGAGAGGCTAGATTTTCACGACATACCAACTCTCCTCTGATCTGGTACTAAAACTTCGAACTAGAACTTGGAAAAGAACTCCATCGACCTCTTAGAGCCGCCACAATATACCCTTTGGTACCCCTAGAGTCCTACGTCCTTTATGGCTTGCCAACTGCAACTTCTGTACTTGAAGCGAGCATGCTGCAGTCAGTTATGCTCTGTAACTGCAATTTTCGTGCTTGGTTTTTCCTTTCGGTTCAATTTTTTTCTATTTCGTGCAATCCTTGTGCGGCTGCACACAGTAATGGCCATGTCCTTGCCGTTTGCTGTGTCCTGCCGTAAATTGCATTGCTTGCCAACTTGTTGAAAGGCTGAGCAAGAAACTCGCGCAGAGCGAATGTGTGTGTGTGTGTGTGTGGGTGTATATATATACATATGTACGTGTGTGTGTACTTAAATGCTTTTCTGTGTTTTGCACTCAACTACAAAAACTGGGTTACTAACTGAGCAGCTGGACACTAGGCAGGAGCATACTCCAGAGACAGATAAAGAGAGAGTGGGAGAGAGAGGGTGAGAGAGAGAGGGAGGGAGAGAGTCAGTGAGTGCTCGATTTAATGCTCACAATTTAGACTCTTAATTAGATCCACAAATTTGGTTTGGCATACAAATTTTTACGCCGTATGCTGGAAGCGGAATCGCCATCGGCATCGGCATCGGAGAGTGCTTACGGCGGATTCCTTTTAATTGTTTTTGCTGTTTGCTGTTTCACTTTATTTCGCTTTTGTTGCGCTCTCGCGTTGATTTATTTATTTCTATTTATTTTTAGAGCAATTGCGGTTCGCCTCAATCTAGACCACGCCACCCACCCACCCACCGCCCACGGCTCTGCGCCCACGTCTGCGTCCGTCTGCGTGCTATGCTCTAGTTTTTTTCCTCGCTTTTTTTCTATTTTCTGCTGTCCGCCGTAATGGGGACCTTAATCACGTAATGATTTTCACTGCGCGAACCGTGAAGAGCGAGTCCGAGCGTCGTTCGTCTTGAATTCTTGGCCAACATTGTTTCTGTTTCTGTTTCTGCTTCAGTTTTCTTTTTTTACACTTTATATACATATACACTCCGCTTCGTCTTCATTTTGCTTCTCACAATTGGCACAAATCTCGCGCTCATTGCTAATGGGCAAAATGTTGTGGCGCTAATTGAAATTGCATTTGCTTTAACTTAAATATTTAATTGACGCAACGAGAGTCGGGCACTCGGAGACTCTGAGACTCTGAGAGTCTGTTACGAATTCATCTATTTGAGATTTCAGCAAATGCTGAAGTAGGCCAGCTTTGCTCCTTGCGATGTTTGATTAGTTTAAAATCTAGCAAAAAGTACTAAAGCTTTAAGGGTTCGTGAGGGGGATGGGGTAGAATCATCCAGAAGTATTCTAGGTATTGTGGAAATGTTAGACTTTGAAGGAGGGCAGCGGAAGGGAATATCTGTGCAAGTACCCTTGCAATGAGTCAAGGAGGACTCTGGGGAGAGTCAAGGAAGAGCCAAGAAAGAGTCTAGGAGAAGATTAGATAGAGTCTATAGAGAGTACAGGATGAGAAAAGGAAGAATCTGTAAAGAGTCTATTTATTTCAAGGATGGCTATAGGAATAGTCCCGAAATATGCCAGGAAAAATCTAAGAAGAGTCTCTTAGACTTCAAGAAGAGTCGAGATACAGTATAGGAGAAGTCCGGGAGGAGTCTATAAAGAGACTAGGAAAAGTCTAGAGAGAGATTGAGAAGGAGTCTAAGGAATGCATAAGAATCGTCCAGGAAGAGTCCAAGGAAGAGTCTAGAAATAGTCTAGAAAGAGACTAGGAAAAGTCTAGCAAGAGTGTAGGAAAACCTTAGGATGAGTTCAGGAAATACAGAAAGCCTCTTCTGCTAACGCCTAAATTTACATACAGAATGCAGACTGATATCCAGTTCTCAGCTGGTTTAAAAAGTCTTAAATTCATTTTGCAAATACTTTCAATTGTTCCTCTTGGCAACACGTGGTGCGCGAGGCGGGCAATCCCCACTCTTTCCGCTGCCTCAGTTCTGTTGCTTAGCCAAGCAAATTTTATTATGCCTCTGCAGCGTGCTTGATCTCGAGCCACTGCAGCGGCCTCTGCAGCGTCAGCGGGTTCTTTGGCTTAGCCTTTGTCTTTGTCTTTCATGTGTTGTCCCTGGAGAGGCGCGTCAGTCGATAACAATTGACAATGGGACACAGGCTGTGGTCCCCAAAGAGCTGAGCTCAGGCTTCAGCCGCCTGCCAATTGTGCTTAGAATGCGCAACACGAAGCGTCGGCAAATCCTAATTGCATTTGCCTGATTGCAGCTGCAGAGCAGAGGATGTATCTGAGAATCTGAGAATGTATCTGTATCTGCAGCGTTACCTGTGTTCCCAGAAAAGTATCTCGAACTGGAAAAGTATCTGAATCTGTATCTCTGCATTCGTATTCATATGCAGCAGAGGCTGAAAACTGAAAATTCGATTCGCTTGCTGATTCATTAAAGAGACGAGACAGAGAGAGAAAGAGGGAGAAGGAGTGAGACACCGCGGCCTATTGGCTTATGACAGCGAACATGTAAATGCCATTTACAGCTTTCGTGTTGGGGGTTGGGGTGCGACAGAGCATTGTCTTGTCAGCGGCTGATATCGGAGCGTAGGCGTAGAAGGTTTTGCTTGCTCGTCTTTGGCTCAATTGAAATTCCATTTAATGTAATTTGAGTGCCATCATTCATGCTCGCTCGTCTGTCTGTCTGTCACAGTCAGATAAGAGAACGGCGGACAGCCGACTGGCAGACTGGCTGACTGGCTGACTGGCAGAGCCTCGCTCGAGTTCTGAGATTGCGTTTACACCGATTTCATGGGCTGTCAGAATTTTCGTTTACACGCTGCCCGTTGATTGATGGATTATTTAATGGTCCTCTGTTGGCCGAGCTCCGCTGCTCCCCAGTTCAGCTCAGCTCAGCTCGTTATATGCAGGCTGGCCGAGCGCACACACATCAAACTAATGAAGCTGTAAAATAATTCAAACAGACGAGAGCGCGAGAGAGAGAGAGAGGGTAGACTCCTCCCAGCTAGCTAGCGACATGCAATCGACATTTCCTGCTGCGCTGCATTTTATTTTAGCTCTGCTGCAACCGCCTCGCTGACCCAGTTGCTCTACCCACTGACATAGTGAGTCCCTCATATATAAACAAACAAACGGAGCAGAGCTCGGCGCAGACATAACTTGCGGATACAAAATGCGTTTTGCAGTTGCAGATACTTTATTGTTGCTCTCGTTGCCGCTGCTTGTGCTTGGGTCTCACATTTCGACACGTACAAACGGCAGCCGGAGAGACGGGCGGACGGCGGACGTGCAAACGGATTTGTCTGCATCTTTTTGCCAGACCTCTAGGCACGCAAATGTAAACAACAAACGCCACATGTGTCTGCCTCTCCACTGTGTGTCTGTGTGTGTCTGGAAAAACTCTGCTGTGCGCAGGTAACGGCACTATTAGGCCTTAGATTTTCCGAAACATTCAGACACGCACATGTGGCCCAGCGCTAATTGCTTTAGTTCGACAAGTTGTAAAAGCGGAAATACCCTATAAACGGAGAGTGCCAGCAAAGGGTAGTCGGACAGACACTAATACTAATACCCACCCACGCAGCGCTCACTAATTGCTTTAGTTGAACAACTTTTCGATGATTCGCGTTTAGCAGAGCGAACAAAACCCAACGATTCGACGAACGGCGCTCTTCACATGTGGAGATTAGCGATAAAGCCTGAAACAGACAGAGTCGTCTGTGCTCGGCTAGGAAATACCCTAACACAGAACAATAGAGATATGAGATATGTGGGAAAAAGAAATATCGAATGTTTATGATGCACAAACGAATACAGGGACGAGCAGGCAGATGGGCAGATAAAGGGATGGGCTGAGAGATCTGTCTATGGATAGGTGGAGATGATGATGGAGAGACATCCCTGGATCGGACTGTCTTATCTGTTGATCAACTCAGTTGGTTTTTCTACTCAAGCACATATATATACTAAATTTCTTTACCTCCGCCTTCAGTTTCAGTTAGCTGGAAAATATTTTAGCAATTTGCGAGCATCAATTTAACTTTTGGAATCTGCAGGGTTTGCTTCGGCTTCATTAGCTCTGACGCGGTCCGCAAATACTTATAATAATAATAATTTATGCATGCTTTTGACACAATACACAGAGGGTTAACTGGTCACTGGGGAGCGAAGGGCTAGGGAGAGGGGTAGGGGGTGGGATTGAAGCAAAACCGCATGCGAATGTCAGCGACACGCTGGGCGAACTTCAGCGAACTGCGAGGCTAATTAAAAATATTTTGTTGTTGGGCAACCCTTAAGCGTCAAATTGAAAAGCTTAGCGCACACGGGGTGGATACATCTAATGCCCAAAATAGCAGGGAGACACCTACACACACACACACACACCAACACACACACACACACACACACCTTTGGCAACCTTTGACGCGCTCGACCTTGTCCGCGAATCATTCAAAAACATTGCCTGGGACCACCCATTGATGATGTTGTTTAATGCACAACAACAACAGCAACAGCAAAAAGAATCTCAACATCCCTACACACACACGCACACACACACACACATACATATATCTAGAAAACAATGGCGCGTAATTTGACGAAATTTACATTCCTTAATTAATCTTGTTTGCGCTGCGGCAGTTGCCTGTTGTTGACTTGGCGCACACCAAGCCACGCCTTCCCCTGCCCTCCCCTCCCCTCCCCTCTACCGCACACTAAGCTGTGTATCTGAGCCCTGTCTCTGTCTCTGCCTGTGTGTGTGTGTGTATTTTTGTAGACTGCCTGGCGCTTTTGGCAATATTTACACCCGCCTTGCTCTCTGCACTCTCTAATGACTTTACACGCACAAGATGCTTAAATGGAGCAAGGGAAGGCATCAGAGAGAGAGAGAGAGAGAGAGGGGGAGAGAGAGCTCTACTCTGACAGGGGTAACTACATCCTGGCAACCTGGCAACCTGGCATCCTGTCGTCCTGGCGTTTGTCACTTTAGCGCGTCTTGTGTCTTATTAACCCATATCCAGGCAGGTATCCTGTGTCGGCAAACATTTTGCCTAATGAACCCTTCTCATTCGCATTAACCAAGACCCAAGCTGGCTGCTGGTGTCTTGTGTCCCGGAATGTAATGCCTTGACTCCAGCCCAGCCCACGCCGCGACTCACCTGCTTTTAATCAAGACGACTCGACATGTGACAACTATTGAAATTTTTAGCTGCAATTGCGCACTTGAGAGCGAGCCGAACGCAGCGTGAGCGCCATTCCAAGCGAGATTCAGTTGAATACTTGAGGGCAGCTAGGGCTTAAGGTACACTGAGCGAAGGGCGGTTAGCAATATAATATCCCTAAGATTATAATTCCCAACTGGAACTGGTGCATGAAGGCACTCCGAAGAAGTCTAGGCGATCTTTTCAGTTCTCCTAAGTGATATCAATCATATAAATGTATATGAAATATGATTAAAATACTCAGTGCATTCTTCAATTATTTTCTCTCTCTCTCTCTCTCTCTCGCTTCTCATTCATTCATTTCCCTTGCGCTGTCCAACTCTTACGATCTCTGCCTTTCCTCAGCTCCCATCGCTCTAGGCTACTGTCTTTTCTTTTGGCCTAGCACAGTTAGTCATGCATGTATGCGCACAGTCGTTGGGCTAGAGGTGTTGCCACACATGCGCAGCAGCTGTCAGTATCCTTTTTCACCTGTGCCCAGCCCCTGCTGCCCTCCTGGCCCCACCTGTTGACAGCTGCCTCGAAGATAAATTCAGCCTCGCTTGCTGAAGGCGCTGCCCACGCTCGCATCTAGATTTGACAAGCTTCGACTCTACAGCTACAGTTACAGTCAGCTCGCTCCGTCGCTCACCTGCCAGCCTTTCATTAGCTGTGCAACGCAAATTTCCTCCGGCATTGACCACAATAATTTCATTTGAGCAAAGTTTTTCCATTTTACTAGCCATGAATATGCAGCGATATATTTATATAAATGTGAGTGCGTGAGTCTCTCTCTCTCTCTCTCTCTATCTCTCTCTCTCTCTCTCTCTCTCTCTCTCTCTCTCTCTCTGTGTGTGTGTGTAACTGCAACTGTCATTTCCCAAAAAAAAAATAAAAAATAAAAAACCTTGTCCACTCGGGCAGCGAGCGCGCTTTGTGGCACGTTGATTGCAATCATAATTTATAAATGTTGCCGACAGTCAACAAAATGTTGCTGTTGTTGTAGCAACAGTTGCTGCTGCTGCTGCTGCTGTTGCTGTTGCCGTTGTAGCTATGTCAAAGCAGGCTCTGGATTGGACTTTGTCTCTCTCCTCCTCGTTTTGGCCAATAAATAAATAACTTCTGTGAGCTGTTGAGTCATGCGCAGCACGTAAAAAAAGGCTAGAAAAAAGGCCAAAAAACAAACGTTGGCAATTTGTAGCCGAAGTTAGGCCGAAAGCCATTAGCGACAGATACAAAAAACTTTTGCTGTTCCTCCTGCTGAATATGAATAATTGAAAAGGAATCAGAGCTCGAGAGCACTAAGAACTAGTTGAGGAACTGTTTGAGGAATCAGCAACTGAACTGGAACGAAAGTTGCTACGCATTCACTTTGCTGTCCAATGTGGAATATGAATAATTGAAAATGGAACTGGTTTGAGCTAGGAACTAGATCGGGTAATAGCAGCTGGAAGAGGTCTCACAATTTATTAAATGGTCGGTTCACTAGCTGAAGAGCTTGGAACTAGTTCAAAATTTTGGAACTAGTTCAAGAACTACCAAATAAAACTTTCAGTTTATTAATTAGGAACTAATTGAGCTTGCTGAAGATATAGGAACCAACTTTGGAACTTGGAGCTAGTTCAATAATTTGGAACAAGTTCTTTAATTCGGAACTAGTTCATAAGCCAGTGACTAAGAACTACAAAATGTTCAATTAGAAGTTAATTGAACTATCTGAAGAACTAGTTGGCTCAATGAACTAGTAAATGAACAAGCCGATAGAGCAAAAGTCCCAACGGCTTTTCATTGTATTCAAATTGCAATTGCCTCACATTAAACTGTTGGCTAATTGAAAGTGGAACTAGGAAAAGAACTAGGAACTAGTTAGGGCAGGCAGCAGCTTAAAACTGGACCAGTTCCCAAGAGGAGCTGAGCCAACATTGTGTTTACTTTGCTGCATTAACAGCTCGCTGAATTTGATTGTTTCGCTTGGAGTGGATGGCTGGATGGGGCAGTTGACCCAGTCGAGGGCGTGGCCAAGGGGCCAAAACTCTTCATTTGCCAAGTTTGCAACTGCAACGCGATTTTATTTGATTCTTCTTCTTCTCTTTTTGCGCTTCCTCGTTTTATTTTTTCGGATTTCGGTCTGGTCAAGTGCTGCGGCCAACATTTGTTGTGGCAGAGAAACCGCAGCGGCATTTGCTTGATTTACTGCGAGCAGGCGAGAGAGAGAGAGAGAAAGAGAGAGAGGAGATAGGGAGGCGTATGAGTGATGGCCATGCATATTCATATACATTGAGATTCATTGTAGTTGCGGGCTGCATTTCCGCAGTGTTCGAGTCTCTTCGCATGGCTCTTGAGCGTTTGTTCGTTCTACTTACGAGCATTTCGCTTTCTGGTTTTTATGGCGCATGCAGGCAGGGAGGGGGGGATAGACTTGACTGGGCGAGTGGAGTTGATGCGGTTGATGCTGCCTTTAAACTGATTTATTTTCAATTAAACAAGTTCATAACTTGGCCAGCAACTTCGTTGTTCGTCCTTCATCCTTTGGGTTGGCTGTCTTTGCTTTTTGGCCTACAATTTACGCCACAAATTTAATTTATTTTAGATACACCTAATCCACAAAAAGCAAACTTGATTTATCAACATACATAAATATTTTGCATGCTGTCGACTCTTCCATCTCAACAGTGGGCAACAAAGTTATGCTCATACCTTGAGAGACAATTATTCATATCACAATTCGAAGACGTTGCTGAGCTGAGGCGGAGAACTTCATACCAAGAGCAAATAATTCGAAGAGCAAATACAAGTTTGTTAAGCTGTGCACAGACTTTTGTCAAACACTGTTCGTGTATAGGCAAACAGGCAACAAAATGTGCGTGCAGCTGTCTCCCTCTCCCTCTCCTCCTCTCCCGCTGTCGTCCCATTTCGTTAGCCTAAATTGCAGAGTGTTAAAGGATATGTTTTTCTGGCTTAGGCAAAAGTGTGTGAAATTGACAAGAAGTGGGCGTGGCAGGTGGAATTGAATAGGCCAGAGGGCGAAGAGCCCCTGAGCTAGGCAGAGCCTGTTGGGCTTTAGTG
This sequence comes from Drosophila paranaensis, assembly GCA_035047545.1. NCBI lineage: Eukaryota > Metazoa > Arthropoda > Insecta > Diptera > Drosophilidae > Drosophila > Drosophila paranaensis. The sequence goes on from JAWNPL010000233.1 coordinate 7,989,603, forward strand.
TTTTGGGCGAGAGCATCAACTGGTCTTCATTTCAATTACCATCGCTGTCAAGTGAATTTCAATTTGAATGCACTCGAATGGATTAGTTGACTAGATTACGAGCATTTCTCTCTGAGTCTGGCCATTAAATTTAATTTGCTATATGGATTTATGAATGCCACTCTCCCACTCTCTGTCTCTCTTTCTCTCTCTTTCTCTCTCACTCTCTTGATGTGTGTTGAGGGCTTTTGTCTCGAGGCAATTTAAATTTAAATTGAAATTTAAGATTCAGTTGCAGCTCAACTTATTACTACTCTAAATGTCTTCAGACTTCAGCTCATGGCTTCTCTTCTCATCTCTTCTGGTCTCATTTTGTCTCATTTGATTCCATTTTAACTCACTTTTCAGTTGATCCTCTTTTCAACTGTTCCCAGTTCATCTATTCCCAGCTCAGCTCAACTTATCATATCCACCCAACTGGTCTCAGTTCAACTTCTCTCGTATTGTTTCACTCCTTCATGTTTCAAATCTCATTCAAACTGTTCTCATGCCAGCTCCTCTCATATCAACTGTTCTCTCTCCTCAGCTCAGGTAGTCAATTGCCAATATCCAGCAAAATTTAGTCAAATATATAATCATTTTTGATTTTTAGCTGTCTCTCTCTCTCGCTGCTTCTCTCTCTCCATCTATCTCTCCTCCACTGCTGAGCTGCCGCAGCTTCTCTCCTATTATAAATCATAGTTTGGCTGGAATCCTCTGTAATCTCTCTCTAACACATGTAATATTCCCTGCTGGCTGGCCTCCAACTTTTTGCAGTCAGAGTCAAAGGGTATTCGATTTTAAAGCTCCACAAGCGGAGGCTGGCCGGCGAGGTGGAGGGATCAGAGTTTTATGGTAATTGAAATGGAGCTCGCCTTCGCGCTCGACACGGGCATAAGTCAAAGGCAGAAAACAAATGCCTTGTCAATTGGCGGCTGGCCACAAATGCTATAAAGCTGACAAATGTCTAACAAGCGCAAGCGGCCCCCAGCCACAACAAAGCTGACAAGCGGCGGACAGCGGTGCAGTGGGGCTGTGGCTCCCAGGCCACCAGGCCACAGCGACAAACACAGCCATAGATAGAGCCATAGACAGTGAGCAAATATTATGGGCGGGGCGCACGTTGATCGCAGGTACTCATAAAACTGTCCAAATGTCAATATTCCAATGTCACACACAGAGAGAGAGAGAGAGAGGGAGAGAGAGACAGAGAGACACACACATACACATTAAATCCAAGCGCACTTTTGTGACATGCAATTTGCTGGCAAACAGAGAAAAAACATCTCTTACAACACCAAGTTGAAGCTAAGCTCATGTAGCAAATACCCTGTAAAAGAATAATAAAAAGTGTTGTAAAAGTAACTTGGAGTGTCACAAGTTTCAGTGTTGTAAATTGCAAGTGAAGAAAGCCAACTTGAAGCTGTGATTTCTATGAGAGAAGTTCTCTTGGAGCTGAAGTATGGACAATGCTAATTGAAATTTGCTATAGTGCTGTAAAAGTAGTGTTGTAAAACACTTTTGAATGATGTTTGCTTGAAGCTAATGCTAAGGCAACGCAAGTTCTTTATGGAGCGAATTTGCTTACTGAAGTCTCTTGACTCTAGCTTGATTCGAATTCAGCTTGAAGTTCTTATTCGCCATTTGCGAATTGTTGCATGTTGCTTGTGTGTGTCAGTCATGCCTTTAATGCGACTGCAGGGTATATATACTTGTGTCAAATCAATAAAAACAAAATGCGAAACAGCGCATACTTTGATTCGTTTCCCTTCACCTCCTCTCTCTCTCTCTCTCTCTCTCTCTGCCTCTCTGTCTCTCTGCAACACCTCAAAGTCCGACCAATTTCAATTTTCAGCAGTCGAACAACAGCAACAACAAACATGTTACAAGAAAATGAACATGTCAACAGCATCCATCGAGAGAAAGAGACAGAGAGAGAGAGAGAGAGAGAGAGAATGAATTTTCTCCTTTTTTTTGTGGCTTCTGTCGTTTGCCCGCTCCGTTGGTTCCATTGGTTCTGGTGCTGGTTCTGGTTCTGGTTCTGGTTCCCGGATTTGGGCTTGGGGTTGGCAGGCTTTCAGCTTGATTCTGGTTTGGCTGGCTTTGGTTTTTTCGGTGCGCCACATTTTTAGCAACTTTGTAAATATTACAAAATTTAGGTGTCTCGCTTGGCGAGCAAGCCAATGAAATATTTATGCAGTCAGCCAGCAGACACACACATGAGTGTGTGTGTGTGTGCGTGTCTGTATTTGTTGCTTTTTTGTGTAAATATAAAGCGAACCACATTCGACAGTTCAGTCAGACACAGAGAGAGAGAGAGAGAGAGACAGAGAGAGCGAGCGGCTGGCTGAGTCTGATAAACAGACAATTTGGCAAAGTGGAAACGTGCAGAGCGCGCATAATTTTCAGCTCGACACACCTGAGCCTAGTCACGTGGCAGGTGGGCGGGTGGGTCGGTTGGTCGGTGGGTCGGTGGGCAGCTGCGGCGCATAAATCGAGCCTAGACTTAAGTCAAGTGCAACAGCAGCGGCGACTTTGAGGTTTCTCTGTTTTCTGTGGCTGCTCGAAGCTGGCCCAGGCTGCGGCAATTGGCAAACTTTTAGTTTGATTAGTTCGAAGTTTATTAAATTTCACATTTATTGCAAATTTTATATATAGTTATAAAATATGTTGGTAGAATATTTCAAAAATTGTTTGAGAATTTTTGAAGCCAAATGAATATTGGTTAAATTATTTTCGGAATTTTTTATATACAGCTAGAATTAAAAAAATTTAAATTCTGAATATATTTTAACTTTAAAAAATATTTAAAAAATTTAAATAAAATATTAAAAAAATTTAAAATGAATTAAATAAATTTTTATAAATATCAAATGTCAAATGAATATTGATTCGACTACTTTGGCAACATCTGAAACATAAATTTAAATAACTAAAATTATTTTAATTAAGTGAAGTTCTCATTCTTGAAGTGAAGACATTTTGCCTTTGCTCAGGCCTCTTTAAATTTATTTATTTAATTTCAAAATATTATTTATCTAAGGCCAAGCAACTCTCGAGTCTGTTTGCCTCTCGAGTTTCAGCTCAATTTGTTTAGATCTAGAAACTTGTTCAACTTTAAACTTTCAAGTTTAAGCTTTAAGATATTTGCATTGAAGGTGTGGCAAGCGCCTTTCCCTCCCTCTCTCACCCTCTATCACCCTCATGTGTGGGATGGGGGAAGTGCAGCGTCTGCTGTGGCTGTGAAACTTTTACGATTTTAATCGTTGGCAAATTTATGGCTTTAGCCGCGCACAATTTCCCAGCGGAATAAATAAATAAATGAAAACACGAAACATAAACTAAACCGAAATGAAATGAAAAATAAAGGAAATCTCCACAAACTGAGCAATGAATGAATTTCAGTTGCCTGAGGCTTTGAGTATTTGCTGAATTCATTTAGTTTCGCCAGCTGGTTTTATGTGAATGCTTTGATTGACTGATTGATTGACTGATTGACTGACTGATTTGTCTTCTTCTCAATTGCAGGTGAATGCTGGCAGTCTGTCGGAGCAGGCTGGCCTCCAGCCGGGCGATGCTGTCATCAAGATCAACGACGTGGACGTCTTCAACTGTCGCCACAAGGATGCCCAGGACATTGTTGTGCGCTCGGGCAACAATTTTGTGATCACAGTGCAGCGGTAAGTTTACAGTTATAACTGAGCTTAAACCACTTCTAAGCTCTACCTCTCTCTCTGTTTTAGTGGCGGCTCAACCTGGCGTCCTCATGTTACGCCCACTGGCAACGTGCCACAGGCCAATTCGCCCTATTTGCAGACAGTGACGAAAACTTCTCTGGCTCATCACCAAACCGATAGCCAGCATATCGGCTGCGGCTACAACAACTCGGCGCGTCCATTTGTAAGTCTGAAATACATAAACAGACAGATATATATAGACTAGAGTTACATAACATTAGACAGGCTTAGACTGACACTGATTGTGCCTATATCAACCTAGACCCAACCTTCTGCCATCAAACACTTATTCTTCTGACAGTTAAAAGGCTTATGTGGCCTAGTCTATGATAGCTCAACACCTTCTAATACCTCATTTTAGTTCTCTGTTTGCATATCATTAGCAATTTCTAGCAACTCAAGAGCTCAGGCAGCGCATTAAAAAAGTGTAGCATACTTTTGCGGGCACTCATAAACTCTCGCTCTAACAACTGGTTGACCAGAAACTTAAAATGCTTAAAGTGTGGCTTTGGGTGGAGACAGCTTTTAGGTAACATTAGCCCCACTCACACACTCACTCACACACACACACACACGCAATTACAGGAGACGTGCTGATGACCAATGATGTTGATAGTTAGTCTCTCAGGGAAATGCTGTCAGAAACTGCCAGCCCTGTCTCCCCCTCTCTCTCTCTCGCTCTCTCGCTCTGTTTGTCAGTCTCATTGTTGTGTGGGTCTTCATATTCATTCATTTTATTTTCGGCACAAGTGGAAACTTGTCTGTTTTCTATGAGTTGACAACATTTGCATTTATACGATGCTCCCTTCCTCTCCATGACTCTCTGTGTCTCTCTCTCTCTCTCTGTCTCTGTCTCTGTCTCTGTCTCTGTCTCTCTCTCTTCATCCCTTCTCTGTCTGTCAGTCTGTTTGTGCGTAGTTTTTGAAAAGTGTCAGAATGAGTAATGAATAAGAGTGCTTGGATTATTTGCTGGCAAGAATTAATGTGATTCGCCCACACACACACACACCCACTCACACCCATAAACACACTCACACACACACACATGCCATGCATAATAATATCAATGTGTATGATATGCATATATTTGCGTACATTTTATTGTTATGAATTTATATTATAATCATTTCTACATGTGACACGGCACAGTGGGTGTCAGACGAGACCAGAAGCCAGCAAGCAGAGCAAAATTGCAAAATAAAATAAATTTGAATAAATAAGCTAAGCAAAAATAAATTAAATTTCATGCATAAACTCCACATAAAATATAAAATAAATTACAAAATAAATAAATAAAAAAATAAAAATAAAAAAGCAAAGAAATCATAATAAAATTTATATATATTCTTAGTAGAATTTTGATTTCTCTTGCAACTTTCATCACAAATTCTCGATCTCCGTTTCGTCGTTTCAGGCCAACGGCGGCGGCGATGGCGGCGTGAAGAGCATCGTCAATAAACAATACAACACCCCGGTTGGCATTTACAGCGATGAATCTATTGCGGAAACCCTCTCTGCCCAGGCGGAGGTTTTGGCTGGCGGTGTTCTAGGGTAAGTAATTCAACTAGATATCTGACCTCTCTCTCTCTCTCTCTCTGCCTCTTTCACACTTTGCTGTGTTGTCCCGGTCAGTCTGTCGAGGCTTCCCTTTTGGCTGGTTAGCGCGCGCTGTTTATAGCAAAATATGAATGTTAAATCAAGCGAAAAGAGTAAACTTAAGTGGGCTGTATCCGACTTGGCGATACTCTGTCAAACGACAGTTGATATTGATTGGGGCAAGGCATAGATAACGCTTAGGTCATTAGATCCTAAGCATTCTACACTATGAATCAAGCTTGAAGAGAAGCTATCAAAATGCAATTAGAAATTTTGTGGCTAGCTGCTCATTCAGTCATTCCCAAACTGTAAAATATGCTTATATAGTTGTCAAACTGTAAGCCAGTAAGCACTCTTCACACTCTGGCTGCCTCAGCTCCTCGCTATCTACCTATCAAGGCAAAGAAAGAGCAAAAAAAAGACATTTCCACCTGCACCAATATGCCCATCCTTGCACCCTGTAAGCAGGGTATAAAAAACAACTGTCTGCCATGACAACCGAATGCCACACAAAACTTTTACTTTAAAATTTGTTTTGGCTGTTTTCCTTTTCTTTTTTTTTTTTTTTTTTGGTTCGTTTTGTGGCTTCTGTTTTTGGCTTCTTTTTATTGCCGCGCCGTCGTCTGCCTTCGCCCGCCTTCGCCTGGGTCTGTGCTGCGCTGCACGACCGCAGGGCCGCCTAAGCGTCTAAAGCTGAGTGCAATTCCGCCAAATGATAGCAGCTCTTTTATCCCTGACACGCCTGCCCCCCACCTACCCCCTGCAGCCCTCGGCCAAGTGCTTTTGGCGTGTTTTGCCAGGCGAGTCGTGTTGAGGGCTTTCCGTTGCTTTTTTTTGTTAAAATGCACGCATGGGACTTGCTTGCACTTAATTTCTTTAGGGGATCTTTTTTATTATTTCATTCTGAGCCGACTTTGGCGTTGGACAATGCGGCGTATGCGCAACAATCTCTCAGCGCGCTCGACTTCTTTTTTATAGCATACTTTTGGGCGCTGCGTTTTTCTATTGGACTTTCCAATGCAGCGCGAAAGTATGCAATGGATTTTTTGGAACAGTTTCTAACTATTCTCTTCTCTCCCTCTCTCTCGTCTCTCACAGTGTGAACTTTAAGAAGAACGAAAAGGAATACCAGGCCGACCGCTCGGAGGTGTTGAAGTTCCTGCGCGAGGAGGAGACAGGACAATCGACTCCAGGTAAGGCCGAGGCCAACTTCGAGCTGGCTCGCATGCTCCTGCTGCTCAACGCAGGCGAGAATCCCCTTAGAAGCGACACCATAGCCGATTAGCCTAGCAGCTGTCAGAACTATCTCTAGCTAGAAGGGGGACGGGGACGTTGTAATGCGACGCACACGCCATGTGCTGCCAGCTAGATCTGGCCTTTGGTCTATAAATAAGTCTGAGATTACAGCAGCATTGACTCTTTAGCGTCTTTTTTTAAAAACACACGGCAGAGACCTTGAACCACTCTTTAGGGCACCCAGATATATATCTCTATATATATATATATATTAGTTTAATCTGAATTAACTTTTTATTTATTTTGATTTCGTTTAAACTTTTTCGTTCTGTTTTGCGCTTAGATAAACACAAAGAAATGGATTTTCGTTTTCTGTATATCAAATCGAATTTCTAAAAGCAGCTCACACACAATACAAAATACAAACGCTCTATTACCCCCCCCCCCTCTCTCTCTCTCTCTCTCTGTCTATCTCTCTCTTATATATTATAAAATATGCATAAATCTTAGCTTAGCTTAGTTCTAGAGTTTAAGACGAGATTGGTTCGCTCTCTTTGAAATTTTGTGTTAGGTTTCTGTTTGCAGTTACTTCTCGTTCTTGTTCTGTGTTCGCTAACTCATGTTTGTACTCTCTCGACTCTATTCCATACGAAAACTGCAATCTACACGAAAACCACACACAGCATTCAGCAACAACAACAACTATGAGCATGATGCACCCCAGCAACAGCAGCAATATCACCAACAACAACAGCCCCAACAACACCAACACCAACACCAACATCAACATCAACACCAACAATATCAACAACAACAATCGAATGCCACTCGCCATGTGAGCGCCCCCGTCAATTCGCCAAAGCCCCCAAGCACCGGGGGACTGCCGACTGGCCAAAACATTTGCACCGAATGCGAACGCCTCATTACGTAAGTGTCGTGACTAAAAGCCAAAGTGAATAACTTAAGCCGACAGTCAGATGAGCATTAACATTGAGATTAACCTGAATGGTAACTGAAGCTTGATGAAGTCGTTTGCCAGCTAACAGTAACAATAACAGAAAGAGAAACGGAAGCAGTAACAGTAACAGAAGAATACCAGTAACAGTACAGTGCAATAACATTCAATTAACATTAATGTTAATCATCTAATCCCTTATTTGTCTATGCCCATTCATCAGTCATTAACAAGAGCATTAACAGTTGCTTTAACATTAACATGTACTCTAACATTTACAGTGAGTCTAACATTGAAACTCTGTTTAACATTGGTCTCTAACAGCCTGTTGAGCCGGGTAGTAGCTGAGGGTTAGTTTCAAGATTAGGTCGGGTCTAGTTGAGGGCCGTCCCGGGGGACTGCTTATACCTGTGGCGGGGTGCCACGCCCTATCCTCGCCCACATTTGCAAATAACTTGTCAAAGGCTTTGTGAACTGATTGAACTTTTGTGCATGTGGCGATAATAATGTCGCTGCCGCAGAGCCGCACAGCCCGGCGAACTTCTATTGGACGCAAAGCCATGCGATTGGCGGCAACGAGCGACGCACGCCGCTGCCCCACAACCAGCTGCAGCAGAGCCAGGGCCAGGGACAGGACGAACGCATCGGCACCAATTTACAGCAAAATACGCTGGCGCCGGCGGCCACGCATCGACCCAGTCTGCCCGTTGCCAAGCCCCAGCAGGAGCAGCAGAAGCAGCAGGAGGAGCCGCACGATCCGCGCATCATTGTTATGCCCATATGTCCAGCTCTGCAGAGCCCACAGTACAAGGCCGAGATGGACGCGGCGGCGGCGGCGGCGGCATTGGCCAGCGACTCGGATGGTGTGCGTCCATTGTCCGCCAGCGGACATCCGGCCTGTCAATTGTGCGGCGTGGGCATTGTGTAAGGATTCTACAATGATAATTCACTGATGTCTGTATCCCTGTGTATCAGTTTGTGTGTGTGTGTGTGTGTCAGTGTGTGTGTGCGCGCATTTTAATTTGCTTTTATTTCGAAGTCAATTGTTGAAATTTATGCAGCGCACATGAATATTATGCAGACGCGCCTCCAACACCTTGCGCCGTCTGCAGCTGCTCTCCAATTGGATTTAATCTCCCTCTCCCTCACTCTACCACTCTCTCCCTCTCCCTCTCTCTCTCCCAGTTGGCCGTCAGTGGGGAATATCATCGTCATTTGTATTAATTTGTATGCCAATTTAATTGGCTGCCCATTGGCGACTCGGAGAGCTTAATTCGATAATTCATTATACGGACTTAACATATTTTATTCCGCATTTACATTTATTTATTCAACTCGTTTTTCACTAACTGACTGTATCATGCATCAATTCGATAAGTAATCGATAATACTTGACACGCCCGAGCAGATAAATATCTGCAGGCTTTATAGAAAATCTGAAGCTAACAATGAACTTTGATGTAGCTTCTCAGTAGTTGTCAGCAAAAAGTGATATCGATCGACAAGCCCAAGTTATCGAAAATTTATTTCTTTGCTTGGAGATACAATTACTGTAATAGGCTACCCTATAGTTCTTGTAAACACTATCGATAAATTATCGAATATCATTTAACTCCACATGTTATCCATCAATTATCATTCGTTGATCAATCCAAGAGAGTAACTTAGCCTTAAAATACCATTTCATTTGATTTAATCTACTATTCGATAACATAAAACATCTTGATTTTTAATCGATAACACATAATATAAACTAACAGCTCAAGCTTTCATAAAGTATTTGAATATATACTTTCTGTTAGCTTTTCTCCTTAAATCTTTTCGATATTCGATTAATATTCGATAACCTTTTGTAGCGGTGTCTTCGTGCGCATCAAGGACAAGAACCTGCACGTGGAGTGCTTCAAGTGCGCCACCTGCGGCACCTCCCTGAAGAACCAGGGCTACTACAACTTCAACAACAAGCTCTACTGCGACGTCCACGCCAAGATGGCCGCCCAGGCGCACCCGCCAGCTGGCACCGAGGGCTATGTGCCAGTGCCCATTAAGCCGTAAGTATAGATAGGATAGATTGCATAGGAATGAATAAGACTTACACTATCAAGAATAAGCCTGACTATAGATACCCTGTTATTTTAGACCTCTATACAGCAGAGAAGAAGAGCTTTAAGTTTCTCTTTGATTTGATTGATTTTAAACGCAATTTGTTTGGCCAAGGCTCGGCCTGTGACAAATTAATATGAATACGAAAGGAATTAAATGTGAATATGAATATTCATATGAATACATATATGAATATAAAAATGCAATTCATATTTATTCTGCCGTATGCCAAAACACGTTTGACATTTCGACGCGAGGGGATATACTATTATTTGTGTCCATTGGCATTGTATTGTTTGCTTGGCACCAGGACCCGCTCCCCCTCTCTCTGTCTCTCTCTCTCTCTCTCTCTCTCTCTCGCTCGCTCTCTCAGCGAGTCTCCCTAGTTACCAATTGAATGACATTCTCTCTTCTCTTTTTGCTGCTCTGTGCATCTGCTGTGGACATAAAAACTGACAACTGATTGCCGACGTGTCAGCAGCGAAAATTTTTATTAAATGCAATTGCAGTCGAGCAGTGATAGGTGCAGGAGGGGGCGTGGCCGGGGCTGTGGCTAGTCATCAAGCAAAAAATTGAAATATATATACATATACATATATATAGATATGTGGAGCATTCGTTAGGATTGCTGTTGTCTGGGGCTTTGGGATTTGTTTGAGCATTTGGTCAAATCGCAACTTAATTAAAGGCCAAGAGAGAGAGACAGAGAGAGAGAGAGAGGGGAGATTATTGTCAATTAAAGTGCAGGCAATTGGAGGTGACATGACATTTCTTTTAATTAATCATGCAATCAACTCTGCTCCTCTAGGAATACCAAGCTGAGCGCCAGCACGATTTCCTCGGCCTTGAACTCGCATGGCTACGGCAGCAATGGCTATGCCAACGGCAATGCCACGCCCACTCCGGCACCGGTAAGTACAAGTTGGCCTTACATATACATACATATGTGTTAACTGTTGCCACAGACACACACACACACACACGCACACCCACAAATGCAAAAAAAGAGTGTATGCTGACCTCGAAGTGAAATACTTGAAGTTGCCCTCGCTTCTGTTTCTGTTTCTGTTTCTGCTTCTGCTTCTAGTTTGACTATTTCTGCTGCTTCTTCTTCATCTTCTCTTGTTTCTACAATCAATCTTATCATGTTTGCATAAATTTTTGCTTGCGGCAGACACAAAAACAAATATACCATATGCTAAAATGCTAAAAGAAAATGCAAAATGCAAAAATACAAAAAAAAAAAAAGTTTCAAGGCAACGTGCAAAAATTTCGCTGTGTGTGAAAAAATAAATATGCGAGGCGAAAGGTGAGGAGGAAGAAGAAGAAATTCAAACAATCTTTATGCTTCTTCTTCTTTTTCTTCTTGCTCTTCTACTTTTTGTTTTTCTTTGCTTTTGTTTCCTTTTTTATTTATTTTTTCTGGCGATAAAAACGACAAAATGGAAAACTTTTTGCATTTGTGTGTTGTTTGTTGTGCGTGCGTGTGTGTGTGTGTGTGTGTGTGTGTGTGTGTGTGTGTGTATGTGTTAGTCAGAGATAATTCGCTTATTTCTTCTGTGCATGCAATTATTATTATGTTTATTGTGAATTACCCCTTCCGCTTTGAGAGTGCTTTGAGTGTGTTTGGCTCGAGCCTTCCAGCTGTGAGTCCGCAACGGAATCAGCTTTCGGCGTGTCTTAAGTTTGAGCTGTAATTGATTTTGTTTACACTGAGAGCAAAGCCTATTGAAGTAGAGTTTAGGCAGAGGTAGAAATTTATTAGAGAGATTTAAAAATTATTTGGAGTCAAATATGGTAGAAAATAATTTTAAAATAAATAAAAAAATATTGTTAATAAAAATAATATTAATAATTAAAAAACAAATTTTTAAATTAAAATAAATAACACAAAAAAAATAAATAAAAAAAATATAATAATATTACAATTATTTTTGTTAATTATTAAAAACAAAACAAAAATATTAAAATTAATATTAAAATAATTTAAACAAAATTTAAAATAATAAAAAATAAAAGAAAAACAATTCAAATTAAAATTGATTTGAAGAAAAATTGCAAAAATATATAAATAGTAATAAATAATTATTAAAGATCATAAATACGAACCTCGCTTAAGAAGCAGGCCAAAGCACTTCAATTCAACTAGTTTTTCGCCCAGTGCAGCCAGCGCGCATCATCAGCACCGTGAAATGTAGCCCAGCAGCTATCAAAGTTAATCAATGCGAACTGGTGGGCACTGCGCTCACCCACTCAGCGAGCGAAGCTGATATAAATAAGTGGAATAGTCAACTAGACTCACTAGGTTCTACTGCTGCTGCTCAGAAGTAAAAAGTAATTTCGAGCATGCGAGAAGAATGAACTGCAGAGCCAGAAGCATTGACAGATGCAGATGCTGCTGCCCGCTGGGTGCTAGCTAAACATTTTTGCGAAATGTGCAATGGCTAGCCAAGAAGTGGAATGCTAAATATATATTTGTTTTTTGGTGGCTTTGGTGGCAAGCTGAGAGCTGCTTGCTTTTTAATTCGATTTATTTTTACCGCGATCTAAAATAAATAAAAAAGAGAGAGAGAGAGAGAGAGAAAAGAGACAAAAAACAGGTGCAGTCGGAGCCAGAGTCTCAGTCGCCACTTGTCGCAGTCGCATTCAGTTTGCCTCGTCGACTCGCGCTCGCGGCACGCAGCCAGCGCGAAAGCTGCGAATCGAAAGACTATATAAACACACACAAACTATATATATATAAATATATATTTAATATATAGAGAAACTCTAAAAGCGAAGCTGAAGAAAACTTTGTGCGAAGTGTCTTTGTGCGCGCCATCTGTCTCCCTCCCTCTCGCTCGCTCTCACTCTCTCTCTGAAAGGACTCACAAATTAATTGCAGTGTAAAACGGTTCATTCAATCTTAATTAGCAAATTGCGAGTGCCTCCTGTCCCGCGTTGCATAACAAAACTTTACTTGCTTTGCCCATTGGATTACGTGCTTCGAACCAAAAACTGTAAAACTCTTGAGCACTTTTTATGAATTCCACTCGGACTACGCCGTGGGATTATATTTTTATTTAACCAAAAATATTGCGATCAATTTTGAAAATATTTTCATATTTTTCTGGCAGTTTTTCTATTATTTTAAAAAATATATATATATATTTTAAATTTTTATTTGGAAGTATTTCAACTTTGCATAGAAATTTCAGTTAGATCAATTTTTGTAGACTGCGAAAATGTATTATTTTTTTTTGAAGAATTTTGATTTGTAATTGAAAATATTGAGTCTTATCTAATATATAAAATTCTCTTAAAATTTTATTTAAAATTTGAATAAGTTTCAATTTCATGCCCATCTTAAGTTCAATTCAGTTTGTGGATTTAAAATTTGTTAACAATATTTTTATATATTTCTTTGGAAGTATTTCATGAACTACTTTGGGGATTTAATATATTACATCTATAGACATATACTATATATCTCTTAGATTTCGATCAGGGATTATATTAGGCATTTGCTTCCCACAGATTACTCAGATCTCTTCTTCGCTTTGCTCTTGCACAACTCTTGGGCATTTGCCACTCGAAAAGTCAAGAGCTAGCTTCAGTTGGCGCATTGACCTTGACCTATTAGCTATATTTAGTGCACACACACACTGCCGCACACCTACACACAGTGAGCGATATGCCACGCAGACACACGCACACACACGCACACTCGCACACACTTTAAAGCCTCTCAAAGCTGTACAATTTTTGCTGTGCATTTTAATTAACTGCCTTTATTAACTGTGCATCCATTTACATGCCATTGCCACTGCCACTGCCTGCCCGCCTGCTCGCCTGCCTGCCTGCCTCTTGTTGCGCCAAATCCCCCCGCCACGCCCCTTACGAAAACACGCGCTCGTATTAACACATTAGTCCGAGCCAATGCCTGAGCTGGAGCCAGAGCCAGTGCCAGTGCCAGAGCCAGAGCCAGAGCCAGAGCCCGAGGCGATGGCGATGGCGAGCAGCTGCCACGAGCTGCCGCTGCCGCCGCCGCCGTCGCCCACGCAGCTGCTGCAATTCGAGAGCGAGGAGCTGCTGCAGCTGCCGACGAGTGGCGGCCAGAGCAGCGTCCGGCAGCAACAGGCAGCAGCTGCTGGCAGCCTCTCGTCGATTTCGAGCGGTTCGTCATCGTCGGGGCTGGGTGGGTGCAGCGCGGCCGCGCTCAGCCCCAGCTCCACGCTCTCGCTGGACATGGAGCAGTCGCCGATGCACTCGCGCCAGGCATCGGGCTCCAGCACATCGCTGGATGTGGCTGCCGCTGATAATTATATACCAGCCGCACCAGCCGCGCCACCCGCCCCACCCGCACCGCCTGCACCGCAGAATGAGAACGACATGAACATGCAGAACAAGGGACATAATGCATATAATCAACTGCTAAAGCAGTACTCGCACAAGCTGCAGCAGCAGCAGCACCACCACCAGCTGCCCACAGGCAACAACAACACAAACAACAGACACAACAACACGGCCAAACCATTCACAACAGCAACAGCGACAGCGACAGCAAACAGTGGACAGAATGTTGCCGCGCTGAGTGCGACACTCGCTAATCAATTGAAATTTAATTCACATCAGGCAAAGCCAACAGCAGCAGCAGCAGCCGCCGCAGCTACAGCTACAGCTACAGCTACAGCTACAGCTCAGTCAGATATAATGTCTGCCAACGTGGCGGATGAGCAATATTTAATTAATAACAACAACTGCTTCGGCGACGCCGCTGCGTGTTCAGTTCCCTCGATGCAGGCCTCGGCGCCGAGCGGCTCCGACCAGCCGTTCGAGTACGTCACCTTGACCGGAAATGTAATACGCAGCGTGCAGCCGCCCGGCAAGGGCAACGCCCCACCCAGCTACCGGGTAAGTAGGCCTCAACTAAACTCTATCCCAGCCACGCCCCCTGCGCCTCCACCCGCAAACACCAAGCCGAAGCCTGCCAAAGTGTTGAATGTTTTCGTCATGTCTAACTCGCTAATGATTGTTGGTTGAATTTTTAATTTGAATTTGAATTTGAATTTAAATTTGAAGAGTAAAAGTCTTGCTGGAAGACACTGTAGCTGCAAGCCAACACTGACTGTCGGCAGTAGATGCACAGCTAACATGTAGAGTTAAAGAACTTCATTATATTTACATAGTTGAGTATAGCTATATATAGCTATATGTAGTTGATGTGCCTCTACAACTCGCAGGCACTGTAGATGGGCTTCAAACAGATATTAGCTATGAGCAATGGGAATATAGTTGTATAGACTTGATAGAAGATATGAATGGAGTGAGAAAGTATTATAAGTATTGGGATATCTAGGAGATTTTGTTTTGCTATCTAGCAGACGTCTAAAAAATCTTAAAAAATATTTTTAAAGTTTTAAATATTTTTATTTTTAGGCAAACAATGAAATAAGGCTTAAAAACTCTTTAGGTATTTGCTAGGCATCAATAGGCCTTTTTAGCCAGTGCCCACTGTAAGCACAGTGTCCGTCAGCAGTTTCTGCATTCAGCTGGCCTTTCCTTGAACCCTTTTAAAATTTTTAAAAATTATTTTAGCAGAGTAAAGAGGTTTTTCGTCTCGCTCAGTTCAAATATGAGATTTTTATTAAATACTACAGTGTCTGCCAGCAGTCAGTTTATCTATTTAATTTTGCATAGTTAAATTTGAATTTTATATATGTATTTTTATCCTAGAAACAGCTGGGCATAAGCCTTAAGGAGAACTCTAATTAATCCACGCTCTCTCTCCCTCTCTCTATCTCTGCCTCTCAGGTCAATCAGGGTTATGCTCGCCCCTACGGCGCCTCTCAGCCGCCAGCGGCAGCGCCCAAGTCTCCGGTGCCGGTCTCCTATCCACCTCAGCAGCAGCAGCAGCAGTACCAACAGCAGCAGCCGCAGCAGCGTCCCGGTGGCAACGCCTACGCCACTCTGCCACGCTCGAATGTTGGTCAACAAGGTAAGATGATGACGATGACAGCTGATGATGAGTATTTGTCGCAGTCAGAGGGCGAATGGGTTTAGAAACCAGAAACAGAAACAGCACCCCTCTCACTCTCTCTCTCTCTCTCTATCTGTACCTTTCACTCGATATATATATCTATGATTTATATATATGTCTATCTGGCAAGTCTTAGCTGCTTGTGTGGCCCCGAACGACCCGCGATTCCCCCGAAACGTATTAAATGTGTATAAATCAAAACGAATCTTGTTGTTAAGCTAAAGCACACAAACTCAACTTATTTTTCTAGTCTAAATAAACTTAAAACCAAAACTAACCTCAAAAAAAAAAAAAAATAGAACCCAACGAAAATCTGCTTGAATAACAATTTTTTTTTTGGCAAAGGCGCAAAAATGAAATCGAGCCGAGAAACGATTTTTGCTTTGTATATATCTCTGTTCCTCTATATATAAATGTCTCTGTGTCCGTGTGTGTGTCTACATGTTTAGGTCGCACTGTACAAAGGTACAATAGCTTCAACAGTCAACAGCAGCAACAACAGCCCCACCAGCAACAACATTATCAACAACAACAGCAGCAGCAGAAGCAGCAATATAGAAACTCTTACCCAATGGGATCGAGCAATAAATATGCTACACTGCCTAGCTATAAGACACAGACTCAATCCTACACCAACAACAACAACAACAACAACATCTATAACAACAATAACTATAATCGAGGTAAACAGCAATCGTTGCTACAGCAGCAACTAGCAGCAGCAGCAGCAGCAACAGGCTTTTGGCAGCATTTGCAGCGCGTAGTTGACTTAGTTCTTTTTATGAGATACTCGCTCATGTTGCGCCGACGGGGCATATTAGTGGACTGTTGTGATAGTCTGAGTGTCTGTTTCTTACATTGTGACTCAATGCCAGAGACTTGAGAGCTGAGATCTTTATACTCATCTGAGTAGCGTAGCTTGTAGCTGCCTTCTTTGAACAGTTTTCTACCTGGAGACATGGCCAGGGAGTCTCTGCTGGGGAGACTTGGCAGGCCTATAAACTGACAGCTGCTTCTCATCAGCCTAAAGTCTTGGCATTCCATATTAATAACTTATACTTACAGCTTATCAAGCAGAGCAGATCTTCGTCTTAGCTCGGATCACTAATGTGTTAGCAGTCCTCCACTGTACTCCATCTATAATCTATAGAATCAAAGGATATATTTATCCATGCCCACTTTGGAATTAAATATGTTTCTCAAACTTGAAGCTAGTTATCTCAGCTTGCCTCAGTCTAAGTCTCACAGTTAGAGTTCACCCTCCACATCTGTTACAGCCTGAGCGAGTATCAGGCAGTCGGTGCTGGTCGACTGCAATGTTCTTAGTTGATTCTGTTCGAAATTTGCTGCTGCACTCTAGTTAATTGCCCCACACTCGCCACACTCGCCACACTCGCCACACGCTTTGACTGCCACTGAACCACTCTTTTGGATGGGGTCGAAATTTGAATCGAGTTACGCTGAAACTGTGAAGTAAATAAGTTATGATACGGCGAGTCGGGAAATTAAAAATGATAAGCGAAATAGCTGAAGGGGATGGGGCAGAGAGCAGCAGGGGAGGGGGAGGGGGGGCGTGGCATTACAGCATTTCAATGTCAATTGCGATTGCGATTGCAGCGCAGCGCAGCGCTTCCGGCACATTGCCTTTCAACTGAAAGCCAAAAGCCCCCGAAACCCAAAAAGCAAACGAACGTTGCGTATACGTAATGCAGCAAGAGCGAAACAATTCAGGCACACACCCAAACACACACACACACACACGAATCTGCTATAAAATGTATTTTCGGTTCAGCATTCAGCAACGTTGCAATAACTGCGATGGCAGCGCCACTCGCACACACACGCAGAACATTAAATGCAAGGCAAATATTAAATATATAAATGCGAGTGTGTGTGTGTGTGCGAGAGTGTGTGTGTGAGTCGTACAGTGACTGATAAAAGCTGATGTGCACCCTGCAAAAAATGTCTAAGAGTTAAGCGAAAGGGCAGGCAGATTTGTGATCTGCGTGAAGGTGACTTTGCAGCACAGAGACACTCTTCTCACACTGCCAGCTAGCAGTTAAGGCACACTTGAGAGCTGTACGATATAGTTATGATATATATGAAAGCTGTCTGTATCCAGCAGCCTCTGCCTTTATAGCCAGCCAGCACTGTAGCCCCAAATTTATAGCTAATTATTAGATATATTAAGCCAGAGCCAGCTCGTGCCTCTACAGCCAACAGGCACTGTCGCTGCGCTCTGCTCTTACAGTGCCTTCGCTGCACACGCGAATTTTATACATTTTTCTTTATATAAACAGAGGCGAGGCGAGGCAAACATATATATTTATATATATTGTATATATAGGCTGACATATGCATATGTGTCTGTGTGTGTGTGTTTGTATATCAATTACGCTTGAGCATTGTTGTTGGCTGTCATAACGGAAATGAATTAACAGCAAATATGGCTGGCGCAGGGCCAGAGCCAGAGCGAATCCAAAATGGTAACAATGCAATTTATGAGTCCCATATAGTCCCCCCTCTCTCCTCTCTCTCTCTCTCTCTCTCTCTCTCTCTCTCAGTGTTGCAATTAAAAATGAAATTACTACATGCGTAAAGGGATCCCACTCATATATATATATATATCTTCATATATATTCTTTATTTCAATGTGGAGTCTCCTCTCCTGCAGCTCTCACCTTCCCAGCTGGGCTAAGCCGCGATGAGCCTTGCAATCAGAGCTCAAAATCAATCTCCTAATCAAAGCGTGAATCACGCACAACCGCAGCCATTAACCCACAGCACATTTTTCTGGCTCTTTTTGGCTCCGTCGTGCTGTTGGCGGCATGCCGCTAAAAGCAGCTGCCAAAAGCCGCCAGAAACACACATAAAAACAAATCCAGTTGGCAAATCCCTGAGCGCGAGGCGGGCGGGAGTTGCTGGCAAACAAATGTTTGTACTACACGCATTCCGACACGCACGCACACCCACCCACACACACATACACACACACACACGCACACACACACGCACAACAATGTAAACGAAGGCAGATAAATTACCAGTCATTATTATCCAAACAGCCTGACATCCTGTGTGTGGATGAGTGTGTGCTCAGCCTGCTTTGCGCCTCATATTGATGTCTCTCTCTCTCTCTCTCTCTCCCTCTCTCTCTGCTGGTTTCATGCATCAAATGCCTTGAATTCCTCAAAGTCTTGGCGGATGTCCTGCCCCACCTCGCCGCCCTTTGTTATTTATTATCTTCGCTTTGCTCGGCTGCTCAACTGCAACGCTCAGGCAAAGGCAGCACAATCGAAATTTATCTGAAATACTTCTTCTTCTTCTATATATATATATTCATATATCTTTCTATATTCCTATTTTGATCACTTCTGGTTTGGCTTCTTCTTCTTTCTAGGCTACGGTTACCAATATACCTATTAGAAACCGAAAACCGAAAACCAAAAACTTCGAGCAGAAATTGCAAATTTCCTTCTTTGGCAAAGCTGATGAAATTTTCGGAGTTTCTTTTTGGAAAAACTTTCTCAACCAACAGCTAAATCTAAACCTAAACATATACATATACATATATATATTTCAGTTAACTGTTGTTTCTTAATCGATTTTCAATAAACTTTATCAGATCTACAACTATTCTATATACATATATATACACATATATATATATATATGATATCTTCTATATGAGATATTTATGTACTCTCTCTCTCTCACTCTCTAACTAAACGCTTCACGCCTAACAGCGCATCAGCATTTGCCAAACTATATATGATATTCGTTATATATGTATATCTCTCTCTATAACTTACTCTACTTTGCATGCCTAAGGCCCATCTATATATATCTCTCTTTATATATATATTTATATTTCTACCAAGCGAAACTTTTTCCTTGGCCCTCTCTCTCTCTCTCTCTCTCTCTCATTATGTTTATTGCGAACTTTGTTGAATATAAAATATTTGCTATAATTCCATAAGCGACTTTATGCTTACCTATTGTACGTGCGTCTGTCTGTGTCTGTGTGTGTGTATGTGTGTGTGTGTGCGTGTGTATGCGTGTTGCCATTTTCAATTTCTGCAAAATTACAGCCAATATGAAATTATGCATAATAAAAGCCAATGACTACCTGTCGTCGCCATTTTGGCTCGTGCACAGACAGACGTGAGAGAGCCCCATCATGGCCCAGCCTCAGCCTCAGAATCAGCCTCAGCAGCATAAAAAATGAAAACACACAGAGGGAGAGACGTACAAGTGTGTCTAGCACACACACACACACACACGCAGCTCTGTTTATTGTTGTGCCATGAAAATGGCCTGAAAATAAGAAATGAAAAATTTATTTGCCCGGGCAAACAATATTGTCTGTATTTCAGCTCTTTTTATATTGCAATGGATATTTTGTTTATGTTTTTTGATGTGTGACGACGACGACGACGACGACGACGACGACAACAACATACCGATTACACATATATATATAGATATATATATGTATACGTTTTATATGTAATTGTTGCACAACGTGCGCAGTTTAAGCTTTATCGAGGGGGCACTTATGTGAGGCAGCAAACCCAAAGAGACAACGTTGCGTATACGCAATGTGAGCCGAATAAATAGAGATGCTTTGATAGTCGACAGATATATAGATAAACTACATATATGCTGATTTCTCTCTCTCTCTTGCTCTCTCTCTCAAATGAGCTTCAGTATGAAGCCTTTACAGACTATATATATTCTAGCTTACCTCTATATGATCTCACATTACGCATACGCCACGTTCGCTCTTAAGACTTACTCTTATCTCAGTCAGTTTTAGCTACTTCGCACTATGCAAGAGCTCTCTTAACTTGAGCTGATAGACTAATAATACATATTCCATAGCCATATGCAGGCTTAAGTCTAATTCATTCCACATTACGTATACGCCGCGTTACTCGATTAGGCTTAAGTCAGTGGCAGTCTCAGGCACTTTTCACACTTCGCACACACACACACACATATACACACTTTTAGTATTTAAAATAACACTAATTGAAACACACACTTTGTAGACTCGCTCTTAGCCTGAGCCGAGCTGAGCCGCTCTGCTAAGCGGCTTAGCTGAATTGTCTTAACTCGTGGGCAACACGGCTCGGCCCGTTCGCCTTTCGTAGTCAGTTTAGCTTCGCTTCGGCTTGTTTTTGTTTTTGTTTTTGGTTTTCGTGTTTGTTGTCTGCGCCGCCTTTTGACATCTCTCGAGCTCAGCCTTCACCTTCGACTTTGCTTCTGCCTCGCCGTCTCCTCCTCCTCCTCCACCGCCGCCGCCCGCCGCCGCTTTGCTCAGTGCCAACGACTAACAAGCGTATGAATTTTATTTCTTTCTGCTCTTATATTTGCCTCCTCGCCTCGCCTCGCCTTGCCTTGCTCCGCCCTACTAACCACTGCTTTGCCCCCAACCACGCCCCCCCACACTCGCCGGCCCCCACACAGAACTCGAGGCGGAAGGCTTGCAGCCGCAGTACGAGGAGGAGTGCTACGAGCTGGACGTGGAGGTTGCCCTGGCAGCCAGCCGTCGCTCGGCGCGGCACGGCTCCAGCTTCACGTGGCCTCCTCCGCAGGACGAGGGCCACGCGGCGCCCACAGCTGCGCCGCTCTACATAGCGCCGCCCGAGACCCAACACGTGGTGGTGGCCAATCCCGTGCAGGAGGTGCCGCCCCTGCCCCCGGGCAGCGCCAGCTCTCGCCTCGATCCTCAGCCGCAGGAGCAGCTCCTCGAGCAGCCAGCGACGAGCAAGACGCCGCAGTGGCAGAGCTACTCGGCGCCACAGCTGACGCAGCAGCGCGTGCAGCAGAGCCAGCTGCAGGAGCAGGAGTCAAGCTCGGACAGCTATACGTCCACGTCGACGACCACGACGACCACCTCGGAGGAGTACCAGCGGATGTACGCGGCCCAGCTGCAGGCCTACCAGCTGCAGCAGGCCTGCTACGAGCAGTCGGGCTCCGAGCTGGAGCTCGACTACCAGCTGGAGCAGGACGGGCAGGAGTGCGCCTCGGGCAGGCGCAGTGCCCAGGAGTGCGTCGACTCGCTCTCCGCCCCCCTGAGCACCTACAAGCTCATCGACATGGTCCGCGAGGTCACGCCCAGTCCCGTGCCCGCTCCCGCTCCCGCTCCCGCTCCCGCTCCCGCTGCCCCCTCAGCTGCCACGCGACACGTGGTGTTCAACGATGAGCCCGAGATCAAGGAGCTGGAGACGATACCCGAGTCGGCGGAGGACCGCGAGGGCCTCGTCATCGAGCAGCGCTGCCAGATACTCGAGACCGAGCGACTGTTCCAGGCGACGCCGGAGATCAAGATCGAGATAGCGCCCGTGCGCCAGCGCCCGCCGCCCTCCAAGATACCCAATCCCATGCCCAAGGAGTGGATCAATCCCATGATTCGGGTGCTCACCACGGCGCCGGAGGTGCCCTTCCACCTGGTCGAGTGTCCCTTCCCCAAGCCCTGCGGCGACAACTTCGAGGCGGAGGCAGAGGCTGAGGCTGAGGCGGAGGCGGAGGCTGCCGAGCAGGCAGCTCTGCAGGCTGCAGCTGCACCACCTCCACCTCCCGCATCAGCCCCGCTCCCACCTCCAGCTCCAGCTCCAGCTCCAGCTCCAGCTGTCGATGCCTACGCCCTGCAGCTGCTGCGCGAGTCGCCGCCACGCGGCAATCGCCTCAGCCAGGCCATGGCCACTGCGCCGGAGTTCGCGGTGCGCTTCGCCCCGCCGGCGGCGGAGGGCGTGCCGCTGCCCGAGGAGACGGTGCCCTACATGCCGCCGCCCATGGACATGAAGCCGTACATGCGCGAGGACTTCCGGCCGAAGAGTCCGTTCGTGAGCGCCCTGACCACCGCGCCGGAGCGGCCCTTCGAGGGCCACTTCGACCGGGACGTGCCCATCCACATGATCGACCTGCCCACGCCCAAGGAGCACCTCAGCATGTGCGACGCGCTCTGCACGGCGCCCGAGCGCGGCTACACCCCGCTCAACCCCGAGAACGCGACGCAGCGCCGCGACGAGGAGCAGAAGCAGCAGGAGCTGAAGAAGTACGAGTTCCAGGTGCTCGACCACGAGCAGGAGCTGGGCATCACGCCCCAGCCGCCCGAGACCGTGGAGTACTTTAGGACGCAACCCCAGCAGCAGCGCAAGTCCTCAGCCTTTGCGGCCATGCAAGCATTCCAGCCGTCTCGCGAGCCCCTCTCCTCAGCCAACCCCAATCCCCCCTCGACCCACTCGTACACAGGGACGAACTCCCTAACGAAAGAGGAGAACGGCCTCGAGTACCGGAACTACTGCAAGGCGCAGCTGCGCAACCAGAAGCGCCTCGACTACTTCCACAAAAAGGAAGAGGAGCTCGGCCAGACCCAGATACAGTCACAGCCACAGTCACAGTCACAGATACAGTCACAGTCACAGTCACAGATGAGACCCCTAGAGACTAACTCCTCTCACTTGAATGCGAATGCTGCGACTGCTTCCTCTACCTCCTCTTCCACAGTCCATCAGTCCAACAACAACAGCTCAGCTTACGTCGCCCAAACACAGACTCAGACTCAGACTCAGAGCCAGACTCAGAGCCAGACCCAGACCCAGGCCAGCAGTCGGTCCTCCTTTTCAGCCAGCTCTAGCCTCCTGACCAGCTCCGCCTGCACCGCCTCCAACCAGACAGCTGTGAATAGCGCTTCCAAGTTCGATGCCCACGAGCTGATCGAGGAGACCGCCGAGGAGCTCGAGCACTCCGAAGTTCTCTTCCCGCCTCCATCCCCGCTCAGCCACCTGAAGGGCAAAGCCGTACAGTCCGGCCTGCACAAGGCGGACGCCATACCCAAGTACCAGCGCAACTGGACTGTGCTGCCCACCCAGAGCCCCATACGCACGCCGGAGCCCCACGAGCTGCGCGAGAACGTGCCGCTCGCCTTCGTGGATGCGCCCAAGCAGCCGGCGACTAGCGCCGCCGCAGAGACCGTGCACAGACCCATTGCGACGGTGTCGACGGCTGCTCGTGGCTCGATCGCATCGGTGGTGCAGCCGGTGGTGCAGCCGTCGGTGCCCATCATAATAGAGGATCGCTCGGGTCCAGTAACGATGGCTTTTCAATCACTAGATGAGTACGAGCGGCCCGACCAGTCGCTGACGCCGACGCGCCCGTACACGCCCTGCTCCTCCGTCTGCTCGATGATCAACAAGCCGGCGCCGATCATACCCTTCTATCAGACAGAGGAGAAGCTCTGCTTTGATGAGTGCCCAGCCACGCATGCGCGTGACTACGACCAACGAGCCGCCTCCCCCTTTCCAGATCGCGCCCGCTCCCCGGCGCCCGGACCGCCGCCCAACCCACTGTCGGCCATACGGGCTCCGCGCATGAAGGACCCCTCGGAGTCGCAGCTGCTCTCCGTCGGAGCGGCCCGTCTGCAGGCAGGCTCCATCACCACGGGCCAGAGCTACCAGGGCCAGCTGCTGGCCCACTCGGAGCTCAGCTCGCAGTCGGCCAGCCAGAGCTACAGCCAGCAGCCCGAGAAGCTCACGGAGCTGCGCATCGGCAACCTAAACGTGCAGCAGCGCGAGCAGTCCTCCCAGCTGCAGGAGCAGAAGCAGTCGCAGCTGCAGAGCCAAACCAGGACCCAAGTGGGCAACACCCAGATCGAGCGCAGGCGCAAGGTGACTGAGGAGTTCGAGCACACCCAGAGCGCCAAGACCATTGAGATTCGCACGGGCTCCAGCTCCCAGACTCAGCAGAAGTCGGTCTCACAGTCTCAGTCGCAGTCTCAATCGCAGTCTCAAGCGCAGTCGCAGTCGGAGTCGACGGAGCGTCGCTCGTCTTATGGACGCACGGGATATGTGGCCAACCAGGCGCGTCGCCTCTCTGGCCTCGAGCAGGAGATCAGCAGCCTCACCACCCAGTCCCAGGCCATCAGCGCCCGCGCCTCGACCCTGGGCGAGAGCAGCTTCCCGCAGCTGCGTTCGCCCACCTTCGAGGACAAGTTCCCCCTGAGTGCAGCCGCCGTGGAGGCAGCTGTGCCCAACTACGCGGCGGGTCTGAGCGCAGGCAACAAGCTGCTGGGACCGCCGCCTGGATTCAAGCAGCAGCAGCAGCAGAGGTCGGCCTTCAAGTCGACTGCCTCGACTCAGCAGCAGCAGCAGCAGCTGAGCTCGTCGCTAACATCAGCTTCTGCAATTACATCCGCATCAACATCAGCATCCGCATCAACATCCGCATCAGCATCAGCATCAGCATCTAAAGCGTCGGCCAGTCTAACCAAAGCTTCCGCTATTACTACCACGACTAATAACCAAGCCTGTGCGCAGTTCAGGGGCGCCAGCGCCACGGGCGCCTCTCTAACAGCTGCGCTGGCCAAGCTGCCCGCTGCTGCGGCGCCAAAGCCAACAACCGCGACTGTTGCGCCGCCCGTCTTTCCGCCTAATCTGAGCGAGCTGAACTCTAATGTTGATGGTTCCGCAGGTGGTGCTGCTGGCAAGGCCGGCGCATTTGGAGCCACCTCGGCGCCCAAGCGTGGACGTGGCATCCTCAACAAGGCCGCCGGACCGGGCGTCCGCATCCCCCTCTGCAACAGCTGCAACGTGCAGATCAGGTGAACACCTCCCTCAGATGATTCCAGTTCTAGTTCTTGTTTTACTGTTTGTTTGTTGCTCTTTATCTTCAGTGAATTCTCATTGTTCCTCTCTAACTCTCAGCTGACCGCAGATCAACCCCCAAGTCTTTGCATGATCTCTAACCCCAAACCTCGTTTCGTTTGTTGCAGCTCTAGATCTAGCTCGTGACTGGCTCAGCTCTGATCAGTCTCTGTCTATGACTTAGATCCCATTTCCCGCATGAACTGCTATCTCTAACAATTTCACCTTTGTTGTTTTTTGTTCCATTGTTGCCCTGCCGCAGGGCAATCCTCGCTTGCTCAGCCAAATAACTCGCATGCTAATCCAGGTGCCACGCTGCCTCGGGCCGTCCAGAGAGCAACTGACGAGGAGACGGACAACACGGCCACGGCCATGCTGGCCGAGTCCATTGGGCGCATGGACATGGGCGAGCAGACGCCCGCCTTCATGCAGGAGGCGGGCAAGATCATCTCCAGCATGCTGGAGGCGCGCCTGGCCAACAGCGCCACGCCCTCGCAGGCGGGCAGCACGCTGAGTCTGCGCAGCAACAGCAGCTCCAATCTGACCAAGAGCCCCATGATCGTGCGCAAGCGCCTCGACCTGGACGACTTCAAGCACCTTGACCCCACGCAGCCCGTGGCGCTGCACCCGGTTGTGGCTCTGCCCCAGGCCCAGCAGCAGAAGCCGCTGCCCATTGAGTTGGGCAAGCAGAAGGCGCAGCCACAGGTGGAGCGCGTGGAGCAGACGCTGCAGCTCGAGCTGCCCGCCCAGCATCCCATGAGCAAGATCCTCGATATCTGTGATAGTGGCAAGGCCAGCCTGGAGCCCACGCCCGAGCCAGTTGCGTTCAGAAACAATCTGAGGCGCACCGATGCCACGCATGCGGCCGACCGCCGCTCCTACATAGAGCCCAAGCAGACCTCCAGCACCACCACCAACATCAACAACAACAACAAGGATAGCAAGGATAGCAACAACAGTCAAGGCAATGCGCCAAAGTTCAGCGTTTGTGTTAGGGCCCTGGGCGATGCCCAAGGACCCATGTCGGAGGAGAACGAGAAGGCCGTAAGTCAGTTGCTCAAGGATGGTAAGCGTCCCATCTGCTGTCAGTGCGACAAGGAGATCACGACGTAAGTAGATTCTCTCTAACAGCCTGCGCCTGCTTGACTAACCCTCTTCCCCTTCCCTCTGCCTTTGACTCCTTGCTAATACCTCAATCCTTTTGCAGGGGACCCTTCATCACGGCGCTGGGCCGCATCTGGTGCCCCGATCACTTCATTTGCGTGAACGGCAACTGCCGCCGTCCGCTGCAGGACATCGGCTTCGTCGAGGAGAAGGGCGACCTCTACTGCGAGTACTGCTTCGAGAAGTACCTGGCGCCCACCTGCAGCAAGTGCGCTGGCAAAATCAAGGTAAGTCCTCAACTTGTCTATCTCAGACCCAAGCACTCACTGCCCTCTCTCTGTCTGTCTCAGGGTGATTGCTTGAATGCCATTGGCAAGCACTTCCACCCGGAGTGCTTCACGTGCGGCCAGTGCGGCAAGATCTTCGGCAACACGCCCTTCTTCCTAGAGGACGGCAATGCATATTGCGAGGCTGATTGGAACGAGCTGTTCACCACCAAGTGCTTCGCTTGCGGCTTCCCCGTCGAAGCCGGCGACAGATGGGTGGAGGCGCTCAACCACAACTACCATAGCCAATGCTTCAACTGCACTGTGAGTATATTCCCTGCAAATCTATCGAGATACGGCATATTGACTTGTCTCTCACCTTGTTCACAGTTCTGCAAGCAAAACCTGGAGGGTCAGAGCTTCTACAACAAGGGCGGTCGCCCCTTCTGCAAGAATCATGCGCGCTAAGCTCAAGCGCAGATCTTATTGTATATGGCTCGACTACGGACTTCAGGGAATACGCACACTAACAACCAACAACCAACAACCCACAATAACCGACAACAACAGCACGACTATAAAACCAACAGTTCTTAATTAAGCATCGCCACGATGCCTCATTAATATTACACAGTTTCCTTTTTAATTTGTTTTTTTGAACTGTTATCCTAATTTTAAAAGAAGAGAAGAAATCAAAAATTGCAAACGACACGAAATCGAATTAGTTTTCAACAGCAGCAAACAATTTGGCATATATTCAACTATATATATGTATCCGACTACCCACACCCTATATATTTATATTTTATTTATTCATCTTAACATTATCGAATTATATACGAAGATTTATGCTTATCATATATATTTGAATGTATTTCACAAAAGTTATTTTGTTTCAAGTGAGAAAACGTTGCTGCTCACAAGCCGCGAAAACGGATTTCAAATGGCTAAAAATATAATTGTACCAAAATTAATGAAATACTTGAAAATACGAAAACTCAAACTAAAATTTATGTTGTAAACCAAATCAAGATTGTCTAAATTGATTGTACCTTCTACTAAATTAGCTGATCAATAAATTTCGAAATCTTTTTCGCGTTAATTTCAATATGTTTCATTTTGCCCAACATTGGAACAAGTCGCAAAAATCAAGCCTTTGGCTTTGGCTTTGGCAGCAATAATAATTCGATCCATTATTTCGCTCAGCCCCAAAGTATGCACCACAGTTTTCGCTTGTCCGAATGTTCAGTCTGCAGCTGTGTTTTATTGTGTAGCATAATTTCGGGGCTGCACATAATAATCGACTTATTTATTCGTGTAGCATACTTTCGTCAGACACCCTCCAAATTCAACATTCTGTTGCATAGCAAAAAGGGCAGCATTAAAAAAATTAAAAACCAGCTTCCTCCTGCTCATTTCTGTTCGCCTGGTATTTTAGATCAATTTTTCGTTGAAATGGGGCCCACTGCTGCCAAGAAAGTCTGAAAATAGCTGTTTTTAAGATTTTTAACGCTGCCCTTATTGCTATGCAACATAATGTTGAATTTTGAGGGTGTCTGGCGAAAGTATGCTACACGAATAATTAAGTCGTTTTTTCTCGTGCAGCCCGAAAGTATGGACTACAGTTTTTGTTCACACAAATATTTTGTTAGCAGCTACTATTTATTGTGTTGCATACTTTCGGGACTGCATCTAATAATTTACATATATTTGTGTGTAGCATACTTTCGTCAGAGACGGTGCAAATTCAACATTCTGTTGCATAGCAAAAAGGGCAGCGTTAAAAAACTTAAAAAACCAGGAATTTGGCACTGATTTGTTTATCGATCATAACTTGAGTATTTTACATGCGATTTTCAAGTATTTTACCTTATTCGACGTGAATTTTCGCGGACTATTAATGTGAATTCAAAAATTTTCTCGACAATAAGTATTTTGAACTTTGCAAGACTTTGACTTTGGCAGGCCATAACAAGAGTATTTTTCATGGGATTTTTGAGTGTGCTACCTTTTTCGACGCACTTTTACACATTTGTATTCTCCGACTCTGCGTCATCCTAGAACTTACCTTGTTTAGCCATCGTTTTGATCCTAGCTTAGTCGGAGCAGCGCACAAGCAACTGTTGTGACGTATTTCGTGAGCAGATGCAATGGATTTTGCTTAACTCGACACACACACTCACGCACACACATACGCTGGCGGATTTTTCGAGAGCCGAGAGCAATTTCATGCTCAACCAATTTTTGTTGTTTGTTCATTTGGCATTTTCCGAGGCGATTTTCATGCCATTTTCCTCGCCAATGGCAGAAGGTGTCAATTTCTGTGTGTTCGCTCCACATTTCTGCGTGCTGGGTGTTAATCGCCGGACCCCACTGCCAAAGCCTACACAAGGGTCCGTGGCCAATACGCAAGCTTTACGCTAGATTAAGCAGCCCATACGACTCGGTGTGTGACTGGGGCGCAGTACCACGCCCTTTTGCTGCTGAGCTCTGGCAGGCGGAAAACGAAGAGGGCGCGAGAGAGGGAGAGAGAGAGAGAGGCAGAGAAAAAAAACAATTTGCGGTTTTTGTGGCATTTTATCAACATTACATTTTTGCAGATGTTTTTGGTTTTTAGTTTATTTCAGCCAGCAGCGGGCTTTAAGTTAATATTTAGCATATCTATATATATATATATATACTATATAGAATACACTCATATATATATATATATATATAGTATTTACTAACTGTATTGTACTTATGCACGATCCGTATTAGATAACAACTGCGCTACAATTTCTATTTTAGTTTACTTTTATATTCTTTTCTCTTTTATTATTAATCATATTTTTATTTTTCTTTTTTGTTTTGTTTTTGTTTTTGTTTTGTTTGAAACGCATTCAGAAATCAGTTTTCATTTTCAGTTTCCGTTCGATTCGTCCCATCGAAAAATGCGCGCAAAATTTGTCACCGTAGCGTTCCGTTGCGAATTTACATCAGATTCATTCAATATACTTTATCTATATATATATATTTGTATATATATATTTGGATAGTGGAGCAAAAAATCTACACTTAATGCATGCACTCGAAATATTTACAAACTTTGATATATATCCTTTTAGTATTTATGGGATTATGGATTTGTCGCTCGAATAATCTGTTTCTCTTTAATACTTTTGCTTATACATATACATATATCTGTAGATATATAGACATAGATGTGAGAGTTAGTTCTGCAGCATTCACTTATGGGCTATACAAAAATAAATTCAACACATTCAAGTACAACAAACATATAGTATGTATATCTTAACTAAATGCCGCTTAGCTATAGCTAGATATCAGAGTTATTTCGTGCTATCATTTAGGAGCAAAGTTTTCCTTCTCTTCCGTCTTCCGTCTTCTGTTTTCCGTTTCAGTTTTCGTATCGTACAAATAAATACCTTTGGGTTAACGAGTGTTTCAGCTTAACAAAAAATAATATAATAGACTTTAGGCTTAAGCTGGGCAGTCGGGCAGTCGGGCAGTCGGGCAGTCGGGCAGCCGGGCTACAGGTGCGCCAATATGTCGATCTGATCGAGCGTGTTCACCTGCCCCGCCACCTGTGGCTGCGCCCTGCTGGCCGCGTGCACATCCGCCTGCGAGATGGTCACAATGGTCACCAGATCCCCTTTGCCTTTGCTGTTGTTGGTCGCCGTCGTCGTCTGCTGCTGCGGCTGCTGCTGTTGCTGCTGGTGCTGGTCCTGGCTTCTGGCCTCGATCTCCACGATGGCCGAGGTGAGCAATGTATTCGACTGCAGCGCGCTGTAGTCCGGCAATTGCTCGGCCGACAGCTCCGGCAGATCCTCGTTGGCCAGCAGCCGGCCCGAGGGCGCCGTCTCGATGGTTCGCTCCAGGGCGGCGGGCGTAGCATTGCGCGAGCGGTAGCTGGGCGGCAGGCTGTACTCCGAGCCGCCCATGCTGCTGCTGATGGTGCCGCCACCACCGCCACCGCCGCCCATGCCGGCGCGCAAGGTGCTCAAAGGGGCTCTGCAAGCAAAGGAGATTGTGTTGGGATAAAGTCATCTATCATGCATTTCATTAGGCAAAACATGAGACAAAGTCAATGAAGGACATTTGTATCCATCTCTCTCTCTCTCTCTCTCTCTCTCTCTCTCTCTCTCTCTCTATCTCTGGGCTTGTCAATTTAAATAACAAAAGGCGTTCGGCCAATTGTTGCCAGCAGAAACGGATGGAAAATTGAAAGTTCTTTTCTGCTTCTCGGGCCCGAAATGCAAATTGCATAAAGCAATTTGAAGTATGTAAAATTGCATTTAATTGTTGCCGACAAAAGATTCCGAAGTGCGTAAGGAAATGCGAATGTCAGGCATACTAAGTAAGCTCACTCTCTCACTCTGTTTCTCTCTCTCTCTCTCTATCTCTGGCCTAACAGGCAATTTTCACAGACATTCGACTCTGGCTGGTGCCTCTGTCTTTGTTTGTTTAATTGACTTGGCTAACAGCTTTGCCTGGCAATTGTTTGTGCCTATCTCTCTCTCTCTCGGTAGGCTTTGCTCAAATCCTTGCCCTGGATCTGGCCTATTCTAGCCTGCCTTTCGCAGATTGCCTTTTAACACACACACACACACACGCACACACGCTTCGCCTGCTTGTTATGCATCGCAAACTCCACTTCAACTGTGCGTGTGTGTGTGTAAATATTTTGTAAAATTTCACAGATTTCTTTGTTCGCATCTTACATCATATTTGAATATGCCATCACACACACGCTCTGACTCGCTGCCACACACACTTTGCATAAGTTTTTGCTTTCCGACATACTTCTCGGTCACTCTCTCAATACCTCTCGAAAAGAACTCTGGGCAGTGGGCGTATTAGGCTAGAACTTCCCCGAAACTCATTTGTCTACAGGAAAACTCTAGAAAGGGAGTTTCCCTTTATTTTATAAGCGGGCTATACAAAGCTCCCATACAAAGTCTTATACACATCATATATTGTATTGTCCTCAAGTCTCGATATCTGCAAGCCGACTATGCTCTCTATCCCTCTTTAACTCTCACTCTCACCCTCTCTCTCTCTCTCTCTTATGTCCTACTAGAATTTGAATTATTTTGTGCTTTCTTTACGTCATTTGAGCAGTGGCCGTAGCCGTAGCCCTAGTCAGGCTCGTAAGCTCCTTATATGCATTACAAAGTCCTTGCTGTGGCTGTTGTCTTTTCATTTCCATTATCGGACGTAAATATTTGAGTGCATGCGGCCTTGTGGCGTCATTATAAACACATTAATTTGCCATAAATTTGCATTTGTCTTCGTGAATGTATTCATGAGTGGGCTACTCCGACACCCGAAACACTCTGTGAAACACTGTCTGCTCAGCAGCGCGTAAATTTACGGCTTTGACTTTCAGTTTTGTCGGCCTTTCGATATTTCTGTTTGCTGGCAATAAAAAAGTAAACTTTTCTAATTAGCCAACATTGTGTGATCAAAGCAGCAATTATACTGCCACCCCTCGGCCACACACCCACTACCACACCCTCCCTCTCTCCTTCCTTCACTCAATTGTTTTCAATTTATGCCTGACTTCCTTGTCCTTTCTCGCTTGGTGTTTAAATTTGTTTGAAGTGGAGTCTCCCTCTCTTCCCCTCTCACCCACCCTCTCCCCCACCCTCTCCCCCACCCTCTCACCCACCCTCTCCCCCGCCCTCTCTCTATTCAATTAAGTCGCAAATGTCACGCGCCCAACTCGATATCAAGCAAAAATCATTTCGAACAACAAATTTAGCCATTGACAGGCTTCGAAAGTTGTTTAAAATAAACTTTTTTGCATTGTGGCGGGGCAACCCCAAGCAATGTGTCAATGCGGTTCGCACCCAGCGCCAACCGCACAAAGCTAAAAACCGCCAACGCTTCAGTTCACCCCCCTCCCCCCAAGCCAACCACCCAACCACCCAGCTAAACCCTCGTCTCTTGCCGGCTCGCACTGTGCGGCGTCGCTGTAAACATTTTGTGGTTGCAGCGCCAAAAACTTTACAAATAACTCACGAGGGGTGTGCGAACCTGCTAAATTCTGCTAAGGGTGGGCGGTGGGGGAAGGGGGAAGGGCAAATAAAAGCAATTCTAGTCAAGGCTCTGGCCCTGGACACTCACCTCAGCAAGCTGCCAGCGTGAGATCGATATGTGGGCGGCGGAGAGTTGCCACGCACGACTCCATTCTGACGATCGCGATCCAGAAGCAAAAGTCTGCAAGAAAATTCATAGAAAAATATACAAAATTAATATAATACGATAAAAATTGTACAAAAAAATTTGTATTTTGTTTACTTCAGGGGAGTATCCGACTAAGAGATGAAGACAAGCCCTTGATGAGTTGCCTCGCTTTGCTATCATCCTGATTTTTGTTAGGAAGTTTCGGAGATTTAGATACTATCTATATACTAATAGATACTATCTATATATAGTACAATCTGGTGCTCTCAAATTGGATCTACGCATGCTACAGCAAGGAAGTAAGGAAGCTGTCCTTCCTTTGTAAGTCTCTCAACTAAACTTCATATCGGATAGACAGCTCGTCTGGTTACTTCTTATCCAGCATTCAGTCTGATCGAGAAGATATATATCCACTATCTGGTATCTGCCACACTTCCCCCTCCGCCCTGTGCAATTCCCATCCCATGCCGTCAAGGCTTTAAAAAATATGCTTATTAAAGGGCAGCTCCCATTCATAAAAGCTCCTGTGGCAGGCACTTTGTCAGCAGCTGAACCCCAGCCAACCCATGAGCAGGTGGAAAGCACGCAAATGGTAAAAATGTCGGACAGGATATTTTGTAGCCCAGTGTATAATTACATAATGCAATTAATTGCGCAAGGACATGCGAGCGGATGCGGTTAGCCGAGCATGTCCGCCGCGCTGTCCTGGCCACGAGACCCGAGCTGAGTCGACTCCTTCCTCTGTCTGCTCACCTGAGTCGATACTCCTGCATGCTGGCCTGGTAGGAGGGCGGCGGTGGCCTATGCTGGAACTCCGGGTAGAGCAGGCCGTGGGGTGCGCCGCCTCCTCGGGTGCAGGGCCTCCGGCCGCAGCGGGCCAGGTCGACGCTGGTGCCCAGGCCGAGGCCGAGGCAGCTCTGGCCACCGGGCGCCGTCATTCGCCAGGCGGCGCCGCTCACAGTGACCAGCACCACGCCCACTCCTGCAAATAGAGAGAGAGAGAGAAAGAGATTGTGATATATATTATACAGTTTTGGTAATAGGAAATAATATATTAAATTATGAAATTCGCATGTGCCCGACTAGGAGATACCCTGACACTTTTATAAATTAGCTAAAGGTGGATTGATGTTTGAATTAAAAACTCTTCTATTATCTTATACTTCTTAGTCTTATATTCTTGTGCTAATTTACTCTGATGCACTCAATTCAATATCAAAGAGAGAGAGAGAGAGAGAGAGAGGGAATACTTATTTCAGTCATAAATTTTCAAAATTTAATATTTAGCTAAAGCCAAAAATAAATATATTGAAAAGTTTTGTAAAAGTTGCTGTGGCTAGCGCGTAATTAAGTGTTTGTTCGTTGTAATTGCGCTGTTCGAACTTAATTAGACGTCACAGGCTGTGCGGGGGCGTGGCAGTTCGCTTAAAGCAATCGAGGGGTAGTCAGGCGAGAGAGAGAGAGAGAGAGAGAGAGAGGGGGGGGGGGGGGCGTGGGTAGGCTGCATGCAATGGTCAATCTTAATCAGGGGGGCACAGCTTCCACAGCACTTGGAGCACTTTCACTTTCGCTGCGGAGTTTTCGAGGCTTTCCTTTTGACAGCTTCAGCTGGGGCACGGCCTGTGGCACGGTCAGCGACACAGCTGCCGGCGGGGCCAGTGGAGCATGGAATCATCTGCTGGCGACGCAGCCAGAAACCTTCGACTGAGACTAAAGCCCACAGCCGGCAGCTGATTAAAGACGGCAATAAAGGTGAGCATCATTTTTATTAGACGAAATTGTCGACATTTTGCAGTCGTTGTTGGTTGTTGTTGTTGCTGATGGTTATTATATTGCTGTTGTTGTTGTTGCTGTTGTTGTCGCACATTTTCATGAGCAATTTGCGCTCCTCAAGCTGAACGCACACCGACAGCAGCAAAAAAAAAGTGGATAAGTAAAAGTGCTTTGGCTGGCAGTAAACGACTCGAAAATGCCCTGATCTATGTGATCTATGAGCCGAACAAAGACTTTTTGGGCTCCTAACTAAGGAGAACGGATGGGGCAAAGGAAAGTGAAGAGTTTTTTTGACTTAAGCTTTTCTTGTACTACAGCTGAAATATGAACTCTCTAGTTCGTAAAGTCTTCGAGTTGGTTGAAAAGAAAAGTTTTGTGTTTGGCCTTAGCTCGACACGCGCCATTTGGCAGCTGCTACAAGCATTCTAGCTTTCATTCTGTGGCTTTTGGTGTGGATATCTCGAAAATGCTATTTGTTATTTCTCTACATGCCTATCGAGCAGCAGTTTATTAAATTTGAACACTATACCTTTTATAGTCTTCGAGCTATGCCCAGAAAACCAAGTGGAAGTAGTCATATGAGGCGGGTGAGAGATCGAATATCTTACTATCAGTATATTCAGTTTACTAGAAAATTATTGAGTGGCAGAAATGGAGCTGGAATACCTAGGGATAGAATAGGCAGATTGAATTATAGAGATTGAGCTGGAATGGCATAGGCGAGTCTGATGATTCCCAAGCACAACAATACCCAAATATGCATAACTCAGACTACTCTCTCTCTCTCTCTCTCTCTGCCTTACTCTGTTGGCTTCATCAAGTATTCATAGAATTCCTTCTGCCACAGAGTTCATTTGAACCCTCATGCCCTCTGCGTCAATTTTCGTTAGGGTATTGCAAAAAACGCGAGTATAATTTGTGCGTTTGTTATGAGTGTGACAAGTCGAGGGAGGCGAGGGGCAGAGTAGAGCCGAGGCAAACGATGCCTGCCGTGTCTCCATTATAGGCAACATGTGTTTAGTGGAGAAGCATTCGCTGTCGCTGCTGCCGCCGCCGCCTTGATTGCCATTAAATTATGTAAAACTTTGCGTTACAACTCAACAATTTTTGGTAATTGCCGCCAGAAAATGGCGCAATGTCACGCTTCGAGTGCCCCAACTAAGCCCCAAACTAAAAGCGACCGGCAATTGATTAGAGCCCCGCATGCATAAGTAATGCTCATGCCCAGACCGAAGACCGAAAGCGAAAACGAAAACCCGACAGAGCCAGCCCCAGCCCCAGTGTGAGCTCAAGCCCAAACCTCGACCGTAAGACGCAGCTCGGAACTTGCGTCGCCGACCGCAACGTGTTCGACCTGCACTTGGCCCCGCTTCCAGTTACGTGAGCCCAAAGCGCAAAGCCAACCAAAAACCCAGCGCCAGAGAGAACCCATTGAGTATGACTCACGAGTGTGTGGCCAAGCGAGTGCGAGTGATTCAATCATAGCAATGCAGAGCTGAATATTCAAAAGAATTCGCTTCTTGACTCGCGTTCAAGGAAAAGTCGACTGAAAATAGTGAAAGAACTTCTCGAAAGCACTCGAAAGGGAAAAGTGAATGTGCTCAGGGCAATTAGAGCTTACTGCTGGGATGGATCTAGATCTAGATCTATTTCAAAGCAGGCCTAAAGTCATATGATCTCAGACTTGAATATCTACAATGATCTGCAGATCTATAAGAGTAATCGTAGAGTCAGCCAGCCTTTACTATAAAGTAAAGTGGAATGAATTCCCAAACCCACTGAACTGTGGCCATATGCACTAAGAACATCGTGTCAAAGCTTCCTCTCTTTAGCCTTTCTAGCCACTGACTCGCCAGCTTCCACTCTCTGTTCGATGTGTTAAGGCAGCTGCCCGCACTATTCTATTCTTCTGCATGTTTATACCCTGAACCCATTGAAAATGGGAAAAAAGGGTATAATGGTTTTGTGAAAATGTATGTAACAGGCAGAAGGAGGCGTGGCAGACCTCACAAAGTATATATATTCTTGATCAGGGAGAGAATCCGAGTCGATTTAGCCCTGTCCGTCTGTCTGTCTGTCCGTCTGTCCGTATGTTTGAACGCGTCGATCTCAGAAGATATAAGAGCTAGAGACTTCAAATTTTTTTTGGAAGTCCGTGTATTGTACGATTCGATCGAGTTTGTTTCAAATATTCGATAACTATCATCGTTTTAATGTTATCGATTAAAAACCGATATCTTCATTTAGTTATAAAATTCTATTTAATTCATCTTTCTAGCTAGAGTCTTCAAATTTTGCATTTAGTGTTATTTGAGCCTTC
Source organism: Drosophila paranaensis (assembly GCA_035047545.1). Classification (NCBI taxonomy): domain Eukaryota; kingdom Metazoa; phylum Arthropoda; class Insecta; order Diptera; family Drosophilidae; genus Drosophila; species Drosophila paranaensis. The sequence continues at coordinate 8,026,572 of JAWNPL010000233.1, forward strand.
TGCAATTTCGGTTTTTGTTAAATTTTGGATGCCACGCCCTCAAATTGCCCCTTCGCCTCTAATTGCTAAATCACGTATTTCAAGTACTAAAGACTTGTGCTTTGGAACATACACACATATGAATGTCATGATCACGCCCCACAAATTTGATCCAAATCGATCCAAAAAGTTATTAAACATTTAATATCTCATATTATCGGCGTCTTGCAGCAGCAGCGAAGCTGATGAGTCATAATGCACAGTTAGCAGATTGTGTGTTGGTGCGTGCGTCTGTGTGTGTGTATGTATTGCTTGCTACATATGTACATACATATAAAAGTAACGGAGAATGTTAGCGGCTCTTAGGAATCGCAGTTCTTCGCAGGGTTCAGGGGACCTCTTTGTCGAGCAGTCTCGACTAGAGCACTCTTACTTGTTATATCTTATTTTACTTGCATTATTTTAATATTTTTCAAAGCCTTCATTTCATTAAGTCTCAGCAAATGAAAAATCTTTTCCTTTTATCAAAAACCAAGTGAAAAGTCAATTTAAAGTTATTTAAAGCAATTTACTTGCACAGCTCAGCTAATGCGTGTCTCTCTATCTCACTGCCTGTCTCTATCTCTGTCTGTGTGCACATACAATGATCTAAGAGCATTTGCCACAGATCTATATAGCTGATAAACCAAACACCCACACCCACACACACCCACACCCACGCCCATCCACACATAAACATAGACAGCCACAAGCAATGGCAATATTTACAAACTATCTGTAGATATCTCTCCTTATCTCTGCCTCTCTCTCTCTCTCTCCCTCTCTCTCTCTCTCTCTCTCTCTGTCTCTTCCACTCCCTCTCCCTTGCTGCTGCTAAAAACTTTGTAACCGGAACTAACTGCTCTGCAAATATTGACACATTTTGTGGATGTGTCTCTTAACAAAATTTGTTTGTGCTTACAACTGGGTCAGCAACAACAACAACTGCAACAACAACAACAGCAACAAGTGCAACAAAAGTCTGTTATAATTGTACAACAACAACGAAAATTGTGTAAACCTCGCGAAAAAGTCGACAAAATGTTTTTAATGCCATTTTTGTAATGTTTTGTTGGCCATCAATTGTTCGCCTTGTTGTCGCTCAATGCCCACGTACACGTATATGGTCTATACACACACACACACACACACACACACTGGCATAGCTTACGTAATCTTGTTATACGACTTGGTTTACTCACCAATCATTAGCAGCGCTGCAGTCAGATGCGAGTTGGGCGGCCCGGCGAGCCCTGTGGCGCCCAGCGCTGCGCCGCCAAGGGCGCACGCCACGCCCCCTAAGGCAACGACGGCTATGAGCGCACGCAGCGGCGGTCCGGCGAACCATTGGCCGCAACACCCTTTGCCCGAACGCTCCGAGGGAGATCTGCAAAGAAGAAAAATAAGAGGAAATTCCTTTTGTTAGTTTTCTGGTTGCAGCTGTTGGGAAAATTTCAAGGCGAGGGCAGGTGGGTCAAGGTGGGCGAGTGCAGCATGAGCTGGCAGCTGTTTTGTTTCGTGGCGCGTGCAAATTGGTTGAGCCAAAGGACAACAGTGCGAAAGGACGAGAGGACAAACAAAAGCGCAGCGCGAAGACTCAGCGAGCGACAATTGTTGTAGAATGTTTTTTGATTTATGAGCCAAAAGCAACCAAAAATGTTGCGCAACAAACACAATAAACCAAGGCAGGCGAACGAACAGACGATGACGACGACGATGACGATGAGGATATATGAATGAGCCTGCAGGAGGGAGAGGAAGAGGGGTTGCAGATGGCCAACAGCGTAGAATATTTTGCGCACACGAGAAAAACCAGCAAAGTACAATTTATGTGACGCAGACGGCGACGGAGAAAGAGCACAAGCACAGTGGGCCAAGAGTGCGTGAAAAGGGCATGAAAATATAGAGAGAGACTCGAAAGAAGTGGAAATAGTTAAGTTCAAGTTTTATAGCAATACTTTAGACTGGAAGCAATCCAAAAACCCTAGAGACAGCACTGCACAGTGGGCTGAGCTCGGATTAAAAATATATATTCCAAAATATATAAAAATTAGAGATAATTTGAAATGAATTACACAAGTGAGCAGTGGACTAAAACTCTTAAATAAATCATTCTAGAGTGGGCTCAAATTGCTTGAATAGGCTAGAGCTTAGTCTGGTAACATAATTGAAGCAGAGTTAACAGTATTTTTAGCCCACTGTAGCAAACTATTAAACTACAATTTCACTTTAAATTGTCTCAGGTTTAACCATGATTTGCGCCACAGTGCGTTAAGGAGCACAACGACGACGGCGATGTGTGTGCGTAAATTCATTAGGACACGAATACAGACTTCGACTGCGACGCAGACACAGAGACAGACACAGATACAGATACAGGCCGAGATACAGACATTGGCATGAGGCAGAGATTCGTTTAAGGATACGAAGGCAAAGGCAATGGCAACGGCAACGGCAACGGCCAGGCTGGCAGCAGTTTCTTTATGGCCGCAGACGCTGGCTGCTGGCTGCTGGCTGCGCGTTGACAACCCCTTTTCAAGGGCCTGAGCTGGTGGCTTGCCAAACAATTAGACGCCAAAATATTTATAGGCGAGCAGCTGCGACCCATGACCCCTCCTCACTCACTCCCCGCCTCACCACCAGCCAGTCGCACTGGGACGCTGCCCACTTCTTGTGTCATCGAAGCAATTTAAGCAGACCGAATGATAAATTGTTCCAAAATTACGTGCATAAAAAGGCAGCCGGAAATTTATGTTTAATAATTTGATGTTGTCGCCCGAAGAGGATTTCGCTGGATTTCTATATGTTACGAGAAAGAGAGAGAGAGAGAGAGAGGGGGGGGGGGGGGAGAGAGGAAATGAGAGTTAGGAAAGGGGTATTTACGCCTGGGGAGTTGCTCTGTCGTCAGAGCCTAGTCCCCCACAGGTAGGCCCGAGGGGGCTGCGGCACCTTTCATCAGCTGTCATGTCATCTGATGATAAATAAGATCTTCTTAGCGCATCCATCGCTCGCATGCTGCAGGAAATGAGTGCGCAAAAAACCCAAAAGAATGAAACGAAACCAAAATTCATTCACTTGCGTCGGCTGACGGCGACATTTCTCTGTTCCCAAGTCGCAAAGCAGCTTTATCATGGGCTTAGCGAGCGAAATTTCAATAGAATAGAAGGATAATTAAGAGCGAGTGGCAGAGAGAGAGAGAGAGAGAGAGTGTAAGACAGAAATAGCAGAAGAGAGGGAAAAAGAGAGAGAGAGAGAGGAAATCATTTTTATAAAATATTAAAATTATATCCAATTCCTTTTAAGTTCTCTCTATTTTATAATACTTTAAAGAAATATTGAAAAATTAAAAAAAAAAAATAGAAACAGGGAAACTACAATATTTAGCCATTTTATAGCTAAGCAATTTAAGTTTTAGCTTTTACTTTTCAGCTATAAAAATGCATGAAAATGGAAATTGGAGCTTCGATTAGCGTACACGCCACAAGTCGATTTATGAACAAGTTTTATGATGGAAACTATGAATATATATCTATAGACATATATCAATATATCCAAATATATATATATATATATATATATATATATATATATATATATATATATATATATATATATATATATATATATATATATATTTATATATATATATTTCCATACGTACACATTTGATGGTCGCTATTGCAGTTGGCGATTGAACTTTTTAATCAATCGACGCGTTTATTGAAATGAACCGAGCAAGAGCCGAGCTCTGCTGCTGGCATTGGCTTTTATTTTATTTGTACTTTCAGAGCGAGTTTTCCTCTCGTTTGTTGTTGGAGGGAAAACTATAAAATTGCTTAATCAATTGAAAATTGCGCACTCGCTGTGTAAATGTCACGCCGACAGCCGGAAAAGCTGACATTTAAATGAAAATAAAGTTGCAAACGGACAAAATGGAAAGTTTTTCATTTTATTTAACGGTGCGAAAACTGTGTCAATGCTGGCAAATTACAATTACAAATTACAGTTAATTAATTAAGAAACATGAAAATTAAAATGCAGATTGCCCGCCTGATTGAGAGCCTCGCTGAGAGACTGACTGACTGCCTGACTGCCTCAGTGAACTGCTCGCCAGCCAAAGCTGCCCCTGAACTACTTTAAAGCTCATGAGCAACTCGCCATATAATACAGATATATTTATGTATCATATATATTACATATATATTTTATGGCTGACAATCGACAAATGAGCAATTAGTCGATTGCACAATGGCCGAGTTTCACCTGCAACTAGAGTCTGTTGAATCACTCAATCAGTCAGTCAGTCAGTCAAGCATTAAAGTGAATCCTCAATTTCCATGCAGTTTGTGTCTGTATCTGTATCTGTATCTGTATCTGTATCTGTATCTGTATCTGTATCTGTAGTCTGTTGAATCACTCAATCAGTCAGTCAGTCAGTCAAGCATTAAAGTGAATCCTCAATTTCCATGCAGTTTGTGTCTGTATCTGTATCTGTATCTGTATCTGTATCTGTATCTGTATCTGTATCTGTATCTGTATCTGTATCTGTATCTGTATCTGTATCTGTATCTGTATCTGTATCTGTATCTGTATCTGTATCTGTATCTGTATCTGTATCTGTATCTGTATCTGTATCTGTATCTGTATCTGTATCTGTATCTGTATCTGTATCTGTATCTGTATCTGTATCTGTATCTGTATCTGTATCTGTATCTGTATCTGTATCTGTATCTGTATCTGTATCTGTATCTGTATCTGTATCTGTATCTGTATCTGTATCTGTATCTGTATCTGTATCTGTATCTGTATCTGTATCTGTATCTGTATCTGTATCTGTATCTGTATCTGTATCTGTATCTGTATCTGTATCTGTATCTGTATCTGTATCTGTATCTGTATCTGTATCTGTATCTGTATCTGTATCTGTATCTGTATCTGTATCTGTATCTGTATCTGTATCTGTATCTGTATCTGTATCTGTATCTGTATCTGTATCTGTATCTGTATCTGTATCTGTATCTGTATCTGTATCTGTATCTGTATCTGTATCTGTATCTGTATCTGTATCTGTATCTGTATCTGTATCTGTATCTGTATCTGTATCTGTATCTGTATCTGTATCTGTATCTGTATCTGTATCTGTATCTGTATCTGTATCTGTATCTGTATCTGTATCTGTATCTGTATCTGTATCTGTATCTGTATCTGTATCTGTATCTGTATCTGTATCTGTATCTGTATCTGTATCTGTATCTGTATCTGTATCTGTATCTGTATCTGTATCTGTATCTGTATCTGTATGTGTATTTGTATCTGTATCTGTATACATCTATCAATATATCTATAATTCAATCTATAAATCTATCTATATCTTTCTATATGTATCTGCATCTGCAGACAAACTGCGCTCTTGTCTGCTTTAATGCTAATTTGTTGTTAATCAATCATCTAGCTTGTTGCTGTCGTCGTCGTCGTCGTCGTTGTTGTTGTTGTTGTTGTTGTTGTTGTTGTTGCAACACTGTGTGGCAGCGGCTTCTTTGTGTTGCGTGTTGGGTCGTTGCCACCTCTACATGGGGTCTTTACCTCTCTCTCTCTCTCTTAATCTGCCTCCACCTCTGTTTCTCTCTCTCTCTCTCTCTCGCTTTACAATTCTCAAGTTGAGAAATTCATGAATGCTGCTCAGAACCTGCGGCTTTGCGGGTTAGCTGCGCAGGGGCGCACTGGTCAGAGGCATTCGGCTGCAGGGGGGTGGGCTGAGGGGGCTCAGCTCAGGCATTATGCAAAAGCAAAGCCGAAGCTGTGGGAAATCATCAGCGTGCAGAGCGCAATTGATGAAGCTTTGCCACATCAAAGCGAATGATTGACATGAATTCCATAAAGATATTCAAATACCTCTCCTGACGAATGCAACGTTTCGTTTAAGGTTTCTCTCAAAGTTTAAAGTTTGCCAAATCGAATTTCTTTAAAGGTTTCTTTCTCGATATCCGGGATACAATCTCAATCTCCCTCTTTCTCTTTGCACATTATTCATTAATTCATTTAAGGTTTCTCTCTCTCTCGACTTTAAGTTTCTCGCTCTCCGTTCACGAAAATCAGCGACTGCCGCATAATTAACACGTTTAAAAGCAAAAGTGGCCGTCGGAAAGAAAAACCAGGTGAGGGGAAAAAACTGCGAAAAAAGCTATGAAAACTTTGCCAGACACACGAAAATTGAAGCAGGCCAACGGGGCCTGGCTGAGGGGGAGGCAGTGAAGAGGGCACCTGGCAACGAGGTGCAAACAAAAACTAATTAAATAACGCTAAAAAGGAATTCGCGCAGAGAAAACGAAATGTATTTTATTTCGCTTCTTCTTCCTCTCTTGTTTCTTTTTTTTTTGTTTTTCTTGAGTAAATAAATTAGCGTAAATATTTTATTTATTTGCTTTTTGCTTTCATCTTCATTTCAGCTCACGCTCGCTCCTCTGTTTGCCTTGTCTGTTATGAATGCACTTTTCTCTCTATCTGTCTCTCTGTCATTCTTTCTCTTTCTCTTGCGTAATGCAAAATTGAATAAAATTAAAGAAATGCAACGAGTCGTAATCGAATATGTTTACTCAGCGGGAAATTATTGAGCAGAGATATGAGAATCGATACTCAATTAAGATTTGTAGGCGTATAGAGCAGAGAGAGAAAGAGAGAGGAAGAGATAGTGGGACAAATTCAGTTCAAATAACTTCTGATCATATTCTTTATAGATATATGAATCCATACTCAATCGAAAGTTTCCTTACGACTGAAGGTTATATAGAAACTATATATTTTTACACTAGGCAGACATCAGTAGCCAAAGATGCTGTTTAAGCTCACGCCATTATACATGTATGTTACAGCCACTCACTTCTTAATTAAACCCAATAGATCATTTACTCGTATTCAATTCAAAGACAAAGCCGTTGGCTCTCTTCCAAACAAACTAGCACAAAGTTCTCTTCGTTTCTTCCAGTGTACTCCATACATGAAGCCATTTTGAAGCTGTTATAATTAGTCGAAATATAGCCAGTCTTAATAACATTGGCACATTTTCGGAGCCAAGCGAATGGGCAGAACAAAGCGCATGGAAAATAGCAAATTAAATAATGATTTTTCACAAGACCAAAAAACACACGAAACTTTGGCCCACAGATGAATGGCTAGATGAATGGGGCGACGGCTGACGGCTATAGCCGGCCTGCTTGGCTGGCTCTTTTCTGGCTTGGCAACATTTCGAGCTGACAAAGCGTTTTTCTAGCTCTTGGTTTGCCAGTGGAGCAGGAGTAGGAGTAGGAGCAGCAGTCGCAGCATGCTGAGCTGAGTTGAGTTGAGTTGAGCTGAGCCGAGCTGAGTTGGGTTTAGCATTAGATCGCTTCACTAAATGTAAGTGGGCGCTTATAGCGCGCCAAAACGAGCCCCTGCCAAAAAAGCCCAAAAAAACCTATTTTCAACTTTCAATCAAAGCTGCCCCTGCCACGCCCCCTCTGCAGTCCCCCACAAACTGTAGCCATAATTACAGAGCGCTTTTCAACTTTACCGCAATTCTGATTTGTAATGGAGTTTTTTTCCTCTCTCGATTTTTAGGTTTTTTTTTCTCATTGTTTCTTTTGTTTGGCTTTTGTAATTTGGCATGAAATTAAGGCACCTTGATTTCTATTTCTATACTTCATATACTACCTCTATATACGTAGGTGTGTTTGTGCACCTAAGTGAGCTAAGCGAATCGTTATTTTCGTTTTGGGGCTAAAGCCAGATGCCCCGCAGAATAAGTGATTAGATAATGAGCAGAGAACTCTGCATGTGTGAGAAGTTTCAGCTTTAATTGTGATAAAATAATTGCAGTTTTAACAAATTTAGAAGATAATTAAAGAATATTAATCTTTGGTCTGAACAAATAAGTATGATAGTGGTGCTATTATTGTTTTCCCTAATTATAAGCATTCAAATAATATATGAATTATTTTTTTTTTAAATTTTCAAATATTAATTTCGAGTTTTTAATATTTTTTAAATTTTTTGAGATCATTTTAATGTTCTGTATATTACACAAAGTGGTGCTATTATTTATTTCCTGACCAATTTACATATTCTAAAATTATAAAATATTTTATATATTTTTTTTTTATTATGTAAACTTCCCGCTGCACTTCCACAAAAATGTATAAATAAATGTTCTTTCAAATAGAAGCAGGAAATCTGGGCAACCAGGCATAAAGCAGAGCTCAGGTGCTCTATTAAATTTCATGACAGCTTTAAAAACTTCAAAGCAAACAGAGCGAAGGGAAGGGAGCGAGGGCGCATTATGCCTGAATGTCTGCAAATGTTGTTTAAGTATCTGCTCAGAGCTCTACATATACAACTTATAATTCTAAGTCTCTGCCTCGCTCGCACCTGAACTTCCTCTGGACCGCTTTACCCCTACGCCTCTCTCTCCCTCTCCATCTCTGTCATTCCGTCTGCTTCGGCTTGTACTGTGTTCTTTTGTGTCTTTTGTGTGAGCCAACATAAAGTGAAAAACCCGGTAGCTGGTTAACTAAAGCAGGAGACAGAGGGAAAGAGAGAGAGAGAGGGGAAGAGAAAGAAAGAGAGAGACGCCGAGCCGCATTTGTGTCGTAGAACCTGACATTCACCCAGTCTTAAAAACGCAGTCTAAAAATGAAAGCAGACAGCTATAAAAAAGAAGAAGAAGAATAAGAGTAAGGGAAATACAACAACAACAACAACAACAACAACAGAAAAACACCCAAAAAGTTGAGTTGATCCAAAGCAAAGCAGACAGAAGTCACGTTGACTTTTGTGTACTTAAAGAGCGGCCAAAACATTATTTTAGACCCAACAACAACAGCAACAGCAACAACAACAATTTCACACACAAACTTCTGACCTACTAACTCCGGAGACGTTCAAGGCGGGAGGGGCGCCAGCTAGAAGGGGGCGTGACAAAAGTTGGCCAACGTAAAGTGCAAAACGCTTTGACGCTTGACTGACGCCAAAAAGCGTCGAGAGACTCGAGTCTAGAGACGCGCGTCGACTTCAGCTCAGCTCAGTTCGCGCTGCAGTTCCAGTTCCAGTTCCAATTCCAGTTAAAACTGCAGTTGTTACACGCCTCAGAGTTTTAGATTAAAGTGCCAGTGGGCGTAACACACGAGCACACGACTTTGACAGACAGACAGCGAGAGACAGCGAGAGAGGGAGACTGAGAGAGAGGAAGAGAGACGCAACACAAAGTTGAGTTGTTAAACTGCGCTAAATGCTCGAGAGATTGAGTGACATTTGCTTATGCTTGCACTTAAAGCTTTGATAAAGTGCTTAAAGTTAGTTTACAAAAGTTTCAACTGCAGAAATAACGAGATTTTCTAGTATAGAAATCAATTTACTAGCCTGGCTTGAACATAGCAAGAATCTGCGATTAGTAGGAGCACATTTAAAGCTTTAATCAGCTTTTTAAATAATTGAAGAGTGCTTTAAGCTTTGCTGATTGCAGTTGAGCTTTACTTTGTGTAACTAAAGAATTCAAATGAAGAGCCATTGCTCAGCTTAAGCACATTTGAAGCTCATTTCAGCAGCATTAAAGCTCATTAAACCAACCTAAAATTGCCTAAAGCTCTGCTCACTAAAGTGAAGCCTTAATTTGTCTAACTGACTTGATCATATCAAGAATCTTAGTTAAGCTTCTTTCTAGAGTAGTTCACTCTAAGCTTTTCAGCTAACTGCAACTCACTTAAAGCTCATTAGTGCTTTTAGTTGCTTTCAGTACTTATTTGCTCCCAGTATTCCTTAACAATCTCTAAGTTCAGTTAACCCAACGATAACTTATAGCCCAGCATTGCTTAAGTTTCAATCTAGCATAGCCCATCTCAAAGCAACTTCCGCTCAAATCTTTCAATTTCCAGCTCAACGAGTGATCTTAGATAACTTTCAGCTGGTGTCATTGCAGCTCGAAGCAGTTGCTGCCAGTTGCCAGTTGGCAACGAAAGGTGCCGCAGAGTCTAGAAAACTCTCTTGCCACAAAGAGAGAGACAGAGTAGAGGCTGTGTGTGTGGCACACTGTCTTGTTATCTCTCACTCTCTCTCTCTCTCTTTTTTTGGCATTGTCGAGTCGTAAGTGAGCTTAATGCCCGCGTAAAAGATTATATGGCAAAGTTGGCGCTGTCCAAGGCAGGCGACGTCGGCGTTGACGTCGTCGATGCACAATCGGCCCATAAAGGCAGCGGCAGAGGCAAAGACAAAGTTTGCCAGCAGCGGAACGCGTTTATTGCCAATTTTTGAATGCATAAAACGCAATCATTGCAAAATGCCCGCCCACGCGTTACTCCAGAGAGACCGAGAGAGAGAGAAAAGTCGTTGGCGTATATGGGGCAGCGTGCCAAGTGTAAGCAATGGCAATGCAGGCTTGGCGACTGCATCCAGCTGCCAGCTGCCAGCTGCCAGTTGCCAGTGCCCTTTGCTGGTATATAAATATAAATACGCGTATATAAATAGATTACACTGAGAGAAAATATAGTAAATTCTAATCAATATGAAATGGGAAATGTAAGTAAATTGCCTGCGCTAGAGTCAAGCGGAACTCAATCAAGTCTCGCAGACTTTCAGACCTAAGCATCATTTGTTTATGCGTCTTTCTCTCAGTGTATTAGTTATAAATAGCAGCATCTACAGAGACCTCAGCGTATTCCCCTGCATCACACATAAATGTCACCCACACACACACACACACACACACACGGGGGGGAGGCAGCGCTGCCAGTGCCAAAAAAACGTCAGCGGCAATGGGAACCGGCAATTGGGATTTGGACTGAGCATTTGGACTCCAAACTGATGACAACAGCAGCGACAGCAACAACAATAAACCAACCGCAACAACAACAACAACATCAAACTTGAGAGCTGCGCTGCATTGGGCTGGAGGCTTGAGGCATTTCTAATTTGAGATCCGTTTCTAATTTCTGGCTTTTCATGTGGCACAGCCAGCGTTGGCGATGACGATGGCGATGGCGGCCGTGTGGCTGCCAAAGCATCCGGGTTGGCAATTACTTTTACATGTTGCCAATGCGACAGCAGCAACAGCAACAGCAACAGCAGCAACAGCAGCAACATTAGCAGCAACAGTAACAACAGCAGCAGCAGCTACCACAGACGCATTCAGCATTCGAAAGAACCGCAGCCAATGTGGCGCACACACACACACACAGACACACAGACACACACACACTCGCACACAAAGGCGCTTAAGTGGCTACGTCATTAGGCACCAAAACGCCGCTGTTGCTGCTGCTGTTGCTGCTGCTGCTGCTGCCCGCTGTCATGTTGCATGCGACACACAGTGGCTGCCAGCGTTAGACAAGCACAGTGAAGTCTGCCATTGGCGGACCAATTAAAAGGTACTAAGGAAACGTACTAAATATAAAATGTTAGCGAGCTGTCATGTACTAAATGTAAAAATTGAAATACGCAAGAGTTCTCTACATGTTCTAAATGCAAATATCAATCGTCTATGCAATTTCTTTACATTTAGTGGAGCTGAAAATATATTCCTCTTCATGCTGAGCATGTGCTAAACATTAATGATAATTCTCCATAAACAGACATCAATATTTTTGGAACAAGTTTTAGTACATGTATAGAATTGCTAAATACACTTGATATAGCATGTCTAAAACATGTACTAAAACTTAAAAACAGGATATATTATTCTGACATATCTATATATGTACTAAATTGTGTACTAAATATAAGTGTATAAGCTTTCTAGCTTGTGAATTTGCTATATATGCACTAAATATACAATGGATATCAATTTCTAGAGTTACCATACATGTACTAAATTATGTACTAAACCTAAAAGTTTGCCTCTGGCAACACAGTTCGAGGAATGAGAAGACAATGTTAAGCTAATGCAAAAAGATATTCACTCAATGCAGCTGTTCGCTAATGGAGATTTCACTGTAGCTAAAGACATATCTTTAACTGCAGCTATATATACCACTATGTGTGTGTGTGTGTGTGTGTGCACATAAATTAAATTCTTAAATTGCTCGTTAGCTCATCATGAGGTTTTGGTTCATTCATTCATGCAGTTGTCGTCGACGTCGTCGTCGTTTCTCTCGCTGTTTCTATGATGGGCAACAATAACAATAATCATGCTGCTGCTGCTGCTGTTGCTGTTGCTGCTGCTGCTGTCGCCGTCGCCAACAACCAACAACAACAACTCGTTCGTTTGCTCGCTCGCTCGCTCGCTCTTGGCCATTATGTAGGTCATTTCAATTTGTTGTTGCTGTCGTCGCTGTGTGTTTGTCGCTTTGGCCGCTGTCTTTGTTTCGCTTCTTTTTTTCGCCTCGCAGTTGTTGCCCCACTTGCCACGCCCCCGCCCCCGCCCTCGCCCCTTGCTGGCTGGCTGTTCGCCTACAAATTTTATGATTTCACTTGGATTCTCTATGCGCTTTTAATATCAACGCGTTGGCATCTTCCCCACAAGTGATTTAATTTAGCACCAAAACTCAATTCTCTCTGGCATTCTACAACTATTTAGGCAAGGGGGCGGGGAGGGTGGGGTGGCGTGGCACACCCAGATATGGAGCAGACATAATTTAGTATTATTTAAATACTTTATGCAAGCACTTAAAGACTGAGAACAGAATAAAGCAGAATATTACGAAACAGTTTGTCATAAAGGGAACTGATATATAATGGATATCAAATGTGAATATATATGTATATATATGTATATACATATATGATATATCCACATAAATTCAAGCCTTTGTCTCGCTGCTTTTGTGAATCATTTGGTCTCGAGTTCACATCAGTTCTTTATGACACAACACAAAAGGTATCGATGGCCTTTATGGGAAATGCAAACAGCGCTAATTTATCAGATATAGCCGGCTATATATACACATATATACAGATGCAAAGGCAGCTACGTAGTCTCCTCCTGATTTATGTCTAATGAGTAAGCTTTGAGCAGAATTTATTGGCTTTAAAAGAACTTCTTCAATGGAGACTCTTTGTACAAGTCTCTGTTGATCGAGAGAGAGAGAGAGAGAGAGAGGTCTGAATCCCATTCGATGTCTCTGCCCGTAAATCATTTATGCCTCACTGAGAATCTCTCATTAAAAGCTGTATTAAAAATTATTTAAATGGGATTTGGATCTGGATCTAAAACAGTGTTGCAGAAGTTGCTAATTAAGCAGCTTGAACCTTATGCATAATTATTGGATTTAGGTTAATCTGAGATATAGCTAGAACTTAATACTCTGAGTTGACAGATCGAAGTCGTAGCTGAGCTGTGGCCAATGCCATATGAGTTCTGTTGACATTTGGCACTCGTTCGAGCATCAATCTAAGCTTTTCTTTGCAACGAAGAAGCCTAGTTTGAGCCCTGACCTTACAATTGACTCTATTTGGAACTCATTCGTAAATTAATTAAACTAATGCCACTTGCGAGCCCTGACCTAATTGCTGTGACTGTGACCAAATTTTAGTTGACAACTTGTTCATCTTTTTTTTATATTTCAATAGTTTTTTATTTATTTTTTTAATTTAAGTATTGTTTACATATTTTTTAAACGCAAACTTTTTTAATATTTCTGTTGTTATTATATGTTAATTTTCTTTTGTCATTGAAACTTCGTTTTTATATATTTTTTAAACATAATCATAAACTATTTTTATTTAAAATTCATTTTTAATTCAGTTAAAAGTTTTTATGTTTTAAAATATTTTTTTTATATAGATTAATTTTTTTATATATATCGTTAAATTATTTTTTTTTATTCAAATAATTTTTATATTTAATTTTTTTAAGTTTTAAATTTTTTTATTTATTTGTTTAGTTTTAATGTTTTTAGTTTACTATATAAATTTGAATAGTTTTCTGATTTCATTTTTCTATAATAGAAACTTATTTGTATTATGTTTTTCATATTTGTTAACATCCTTAACAAATAAATTTGTTTTGCTTTTAGTTTTTTTTTCAAATATAATTAAATTTAATATTTTTCATGTTTAATTTTCATAAATTAACCCGAATTGGGGCGAGAATTTCGTAATATCTTGCGAGAGGGTTTCATGGAGACCTTCGCATCTACTGTGTGTGTTTGAGTGTGATTTGGCTGAGGCTTAGGTAATTATTTAATTTGTTGTGCTGGAAGTCGTTAAAATATGTTTATGACACCTGCCGGAATTTCGCAATACGCCCCTTCGTAAAGGTGGCCGAAAGGAGGGGAAGGGGGAGGTGTGACGGGGTAATCGAGGCAGTTGGCATATTTGCGGACATTTATCAGATGGAGCGAAGGCCTAATGAGAGGAAAAACCTCCGTTAAAGGGGAAAACTTACAGTTAGGGAAAATTAATTGCATGGCGCGCAGAGAGAAAAGTCGCAAAGGAAAAGTTTATCTAGATATTTGTGCCAAGTAATTGCAGATAAATAGAGAGAGAGAGAGAGAGAGAGAGAGAGAGACACGGAGAGACAGACAGAGAGAGGGACCAATTAAAGCAAAACAATTCAATTGGAAAACTACAAATTGACTTTGCAATAAGCCCCAAAATCGAGGCTTAAGAAAATATTGGAAAAAGAAGAAAAAAAACAGTGAACAGAAATTTGTGTTTGAGTTGAGAACAACTTGAATTCGAAGACAAATGCAAAACCAATCAGAGCCAACAATTCGAATTATGCGAAGAGCTCTTGGCGAGCAGAGCGCAGTTTACTGAGAAGCTAGAAGAGCGAGGGAGTAGTGAGCTGATGTGGGAGCGACTGTCAGATACCCAGCAAATGAAAGGAGTCGCTGCCGATCTGCAAGAAAGAGCGATAGCGAGAGAGAGAGAGAGAGAGAGAGAGAGAGTGAGAGAGGGAGAGAGCATTATTCCTTGACCTATTTCCCTGTGTCTCTACCTTTTTAGCTCTTGTACAGGATACTAAAAGCAGTCAGATAAGCATTAACTAGGAAGGGGAAAAGAGAGAGAGAGAGAGGTATTAGCTAAGCAAGACTCTTGACTTGAAACACCCCTCTTCCTTCTGCGTATTGCAGGGTATACAATAGTATACCAAATACAATTACTCTGCCATAACTCTCCCTCACAGGGTATTAAAAACTATTCAGACAGGTCTAAACTTCTTCCTCTGCTCCAGCTGCCCCAGCTAGCTGGTTCCGTTAGTTGCTGCTGCTGCTGCTGCCTCTGGCCCGAAGGTCAACCAAAGTGGCCAATAAAATGAAATTCCAGCGCTTTGGCAATAAAATAAAAATGCAACCCATTTGAAGTCGTTGACAAATCGAACGAAGCGAGAGGGAGAGAGGGGGAGGGAGAGAGAGAACTGTAGAAGGAAATCACAAAGTTTGCAGCCGTCATTGTTCTAAAAGTGCTTTAGTAGTTTTGTGGGCGTGGCAGCGTGACAGCGCCAGCTAACTGCAAATGTTATGCGTGAGGAAGACGCAGAAGAACTAAAATCGTTCGACTTGAACGCTTTGGTTTTTTTTTTAGTGATACCCTGGAAGTCATGGAGCATGCTTCAAATGGGTATATGGGCTGTGATGGAATGGTGTAGCTGGGCTTAGCTGCTTGGCTCTGTAGATGGAGGTATTAGAGTGCAGAGGTATGAGTAGAAGAGTATAAGACTGTAAGAGCAGGAAGAACTGCAGAGTCTATGTAGCCTGCTCACTGTGTATGAGCGTATAAGTGTATAAGAGTATTAAGAGGAGATCAGTATACGAGTATAAGACTATATGAGTATAAGAGTAGTGGAGTATACGCATGGACGAGTGTGCGCATAGATGAGTAAAGGAGCATAACAGTCGATAAGTATACGTATGGAGGAGTATTAGAGTAGAAGAGCATCAGAGTAGAGTAGAGCATAAGAGTATAAGAGTTGACGAGTATTGTTATCAAACTAGTATAAGTCTAGTATAGCATACTGCAGTATAAGACAGAACTCAACGAAACTAAGCCTATATATAACCTGATAGAGATCATATCTCCTCCATCTTCCGCCCCTTTCTCTAGCTCTACTTTGATATTTACAGTTCCTTCCAAACTCTACACAGCTGCTATTCTAGAGTATTGCTAGTCGTGCACTCCCTACTAGCACACTCTTTGCTTCCGCACTTCTATTCTCACGCCGGTCGTCCAATTCGAGTTTATTCTCAATTTTTATTCTTTTTTGCAATTTTTGCTGCTTTTGTTGTTGCCCAATTTGATGCGGCGGATTTGGCGTTTGTTTTTACGACACTCGAACGTGGGCGTGGCAGCGGAGGCAGAGAAACAAAAAAACGAATGGCAGAAACCAAGGCGTTCTGCCATGTAAAGCGACATTTCTTCAGCTACTTTTTTTTCGCTTTCGAGCGACGCTCGCCCTGCGGTTGTTGTTTTTGCTGCTACTCCTGCTGCTACTGCTGCTGCTGCCGGAAATTGCTGCCATCGATATGCTGGCCAGCAACGCCCCCACTCACAGCCACGCCTCCCACTCCCACTCCCACTCCCACTCCGGCTCCCACTTCTGGCAGCCAGCACAGACGACACTTTGGCAATTTATTTCGATTGCGTCTCGGAACTTGCTACGGTTTGTCCTTTTCGCCAGGACCTCCTCCTGCTGCTGCCCGATTTGCATAAGCGACAGCCAACCAGCCAGCCGACCAAGCAGCCACCCATGAAAATAACACGGCCAGAAAAAGTCGAACCAAAAAACGCTGCACTCGAGCCACAACTGACTGCACGACACTCGCCTTGTGCAAGCATAAGTGGGCAGTTTCAGAAGTAAGCTGGTGTAGAGCTTTAGCGTAGCTGAGCTGTAATCTCTCCTAAACTCTACAAAATCAAAAAACTCTACAACGTGATAAGTATCTCCATAATCTGAAATCTCTACACATTATGAAATCTCTTCAAAATCTATCCAAATTCTTAACAAAATACTAAAAGTCTCCAAATCTCAAAATCTCTACACAAATCTCTACAAATTTGGAAATCTCTCCAGCCCAGGTGAAATCTCAAATAAAACGATCTCCACATTAATATTTACGCCCCATAAGCTCCATTTTCAATCTCTCTGGCTTCAGCTGAGCTTTCTACAAAACCAATATGCCCCTTTTCAAAGCCCCACTCGAGCGCGCATTCAAATGCCGCGCGAGAAAAAAGGGCAGATTAAGCGCAAATACAAATCAGTGCATAATTTTTCTATTAAACATTTTCCACTGGACAGGCTTTGCAGTTGTGGCCGTGACTCTCACTCTCTCGCACTCTCTCGTGGGTGTCCACCTGCTCGCATTTTACAGCTAGGTCACGTTCTACGATGCTAGGCTCCACCTCGCTCCACACGGCCGCAGCTGGCCACGTTCCATTTGCCGCTCAGTTTTCAATCTGTTCGCATTTTATTTTCAATTTTTTTCAGCACGGACTTTAATTTGATGTGCAAACGCTTAGATGAGATATTTTTGTATTTAGGCAGCCCTGGCCCTCGACGGCCCCACTGGCCTCGCCCCTCTGGCCCGCCGCTCTCCTCTGGCCACATGCAAATTGTGTTTTGGTGCGCGAAAGTCGCGCGCGCTACAAATGAAAAGCAAAAGTCGATTGAAATGAAATACACGACACAAAATTAAATGAAATACGTGGGACAACATTTTGCCAGCATTGTTATTGCTGTTGTTGCTGTTGTTGTCTGCCTTTTATATGGCAGCAGTATGTATGAATATCTCTGTCTGTCTCTCTGTCATACATATTCAATAGCAGCGCAAATGCAAATGTGCAAAAGTCTAAAATGGAAAGTGAACAGACGTACCAAAGCAGCGAAAAAAGATGGAACTACTAATACATAAACATATCACACACTCACACAGAGAGAGTCGCATATGCATAACTTTTGCTTTCGAGAACGATCAAAATACGAGTGCGATTAAGCTGATATATACAGGCATACATACATGATGCATAGACTTAAACACTGCGAAATTTGAATCGAAAGCGAAACAAAAACAAACGAAAATTTGCTCAAATCCAGCGAAAAGCGCGAATTCGATATTCGCAAAGCGAAAGCAAAGCGTCAACTGGAAAGGGCCTGAAGCGAAAGATAAATAAATATATATCTTATATATATATTGTGAACTAGTCTAAGAGATAGAAACATGAACTTCCAGAAGTCGTAGCTAAACTTGAAGCTTCTTTTTAAGCAGAAAGCTCCTTAAAGCTCACTTCAAATCTGGAGAGCTTTTGGCATACCTTTGTTAGTTCTACTGCTCATTTCTTAAAGACTCGAGTACAACTCGAAGCAAATTGATATAACTTCCAGTAAAAGGCAGAAGGAGGCGTGGCCGTGCCTTTGAACAATAAATTCGAAATTGAAAATCAAATAAATTGTGGCAAGCGAAGCACTTTTCGCAGCACTTCGTCGGCAATATTCGCAGACATATGCATAAATGCGGGCGCTAGCGTGGATGGCGCAGAGAAAGAGGAGAAAAAGCCGAACAGTTCGAATGTGGCTAAAATTATGGTTTGGGCCAACGGCGTGTCGATGATATCAAATATCGAATATCAAGTGCTGTCCATAAACAACTTGACCTTGTGCACGTAGCCAGAGCCACAGTCACAGACACAGCCACAGCCACAACCAGAGCCAGAGCCAAAGAGTTCGACTCGAGTCGCAGTCCACGCTGACTGCTCATCGATTACCCACTCACGTTCACGCTGGTGGCTAATATGGTTCACCGGCTGTGACTACCCGACTGGCAGCAGCTACCACGTAATACTCTGCTGGGCGAAGAGCAATTGAAATGCCTGTGACTCGAGGCTCACTTGGCCGACTTGCGTTCATATTCCATATCCTAGGTAAGGCAAAAGAGGGTAGATGAGCTATATAGACAGAGAGCGCATAACTCGAGAACTATAAGAGCTAGAGACATGAAATTTAATATGTATATTCTCGATAAGTATGCAAAGATTAAACATAGCTCACGCTTAAAGATATGCGAATATTTGCCAAGGAACCTGGAGAACTATCAGAGCTAGAGACATTTCATTTGATATATATGTTCTCCTCTTGCCTGTATAGGCCTAGACATATTGTAAGGCATCCTCTAGTCGAGCACTCCCCACTAGTTCACTCCTGCTTGCCTTCTTTTTTCATTTTTGGCCAAAAGAGAAGTCAATTTGTGGCCGTGTCGTGAGTCAGCCAAAACTTGCAGCTCAAAGGTTTCGTTCTCTATCTCTCTCTCGCTCCCTCTCTCGCTCTCTTTGCTGTCTCGCTCGCTTTGAGCCAATAATCGTTGACCAAATATCTGTAAGTGTTTTCAGCACGCAATTCAGCTATTGGCAATTGCCGCTCATATTTCTTGCTTTATCTCGTCGAATGTCTGGTGTGAAAATTGCAATTAGTATTGTTTTTCCCTCTCTCTCTCTCTCTCTATTGGGAGTTGCTGTTTTTTTCCCCGTCAAGTCTTTGCCAAGAATTAGTTGGGCTAAATTGGTTTTCAGTTCAGTTTTTACCACTACTAAATACAGATTTTTATATACAGATATTTATATATATGTATGTATATATACCTATTATAAGTGCTCATTATAAATGTGGCACAGTCTGCCTGGTCATTAAGTCGTGGCATACGCCCCTTTATTATGCTCGTTTAATATTATTATGGTTTATTTTTATACTCGCTCAATGCGACGCGAAACGGGCATATCAGTTTGTTTTGATAAGTGAGAGATTTGATACAGTAATAGCCATATCCCATGAAGACTTGGAAAATCTACTTTATAGACTATATCCAACTATATCTTCCAGCCAGATCAGCCATCTTTAGCCTGTCAACAGTCAGAACTATACATTCCACACGTAACTTATCTACATTTCAATCATATCAGCTGTGAGAACGAGTATCTCGCCGTAGTATAAGCCTCACTTTCATTTCATTTTCATAATTTGCCGCTGGGAGCTGTTGCTGGAGCTTTTAAAGTGCGTTTGGCAACAGCGCAAATGGCTTTCATCACACTCAACAGCATAAATACCTGCGATTGGCATATGCCAGAGATCGTTAAACGTCCGATGCCTGCATTAATGTTAATGCTTCATTATAGACAAGCGCAGACTCACACACACTCAGAGAAATATATATATATGAACATACCTGGAATGACAGAGAGCGAGAGAGAAATGTATAATGAAAATGTTTTAATAAAATTTCTATAATTATAATTCAGTTAATATAAATTTGATGCTGTCTGCGGGCCTGCTTAAAGTAATTAGCTCTTGTCAAATTCGTATAATAAACATTCATGAAAATTAATCAAATTACTCATATATGTATACAAATGAAGTGCTTGATATGAGTCGTATAGAGGAAAGCCAATCAAGACCAAATGAGCCTGCAGAGCGACTGTCTTATATGAAAGGAGATGGCCTGATGCTTCACTGACAGCATGGCAATGGTCATAAGTTATTAGATGAACAGCTCCGCTCATTCAGCAAGAGCCAAGCCAACTCTAGGAGAGCTCTCGGATTCCTTTAGCTGTCACCTTCTCAGCTGAAAAGTTCTTAAAGAATTTTATCCAAGCCTTGCTTCTATTTGATGGGTAGAAAACACTTCCAAGAACTCAACTCTGACTCCTTTGGCTGTTCTCTGCTACGCACTTCCCCTTGGCAAAATTCTGTGCTGAATGAATTCAAATTTCAATAACTGCTTTGCTTGCATTAGCATATCATTTACGTAAATCATATTTGTTTATAAGACTTCGCTTAACGCAAATTTAAAGGCAATCAACTTTGCCATATCCAACTCCAGCTACGTCTTCTGTGTCATTTTCTTATACATATATTCGATTATCCCCCATAGTTATAACACATGGCTGGGCAATTACGAACGCCCCCATTTGCTAACTATTCAAAATTTATAGTTTCTCTTTCTCTTTCTGTTCCAGTTGTGCTTGTTGTTGTTGTTGTTGCTAATGTTGCTAATGCGCAAACGAACTCAATTACGCAGATAAAATACTATCGCAGCAGCAACCACCGAAGGAACAAGAAACACAAGTCATAAAAGTGCGCATAAAACGCAAAAACTGATTGAGAGTTATATATCTATACACACACACGCACATATATAGTATCTGTGTGTGTGTGTGTGTGTGTTAAGGGACATCACGCCACAACACATTAAAGGAAATTGACGCGGAAACGAAGCGAATAAAAACTACCCAAGCTAAACAGGAAACGGTTGAGCGGGCAGAGGGAGAGGTCCAGTTCGCAATAGCAACAATGTTCTTCACACACACACACACACACGCACACACAGGCGCACACACTCTCTTATACTGATAAGGACTCCCATACATACACACACAGAGTCATTGCTCACTTCATTACGCATAATTTCCTCTGCGCCTTTCATACAGTTTCTTCTTGACAGTATATCACAATGATGCAGACGGCGAGAGGGCGAGAGGGGGAGAGGAGAGAGGGAAAGAGAACAATTTACAGCTTGCGCTTTTATTTTGGGGTTGGCCTCAATGGTCAGACGCGATTGCCTCGATGTCGTCAGGGCTTCGCTGCCGCGATGAGGGCTGAGCTAACCCCAGCTGGCGGGTTATTGGCATATGGCGAGGGCCGGGTATATCAGCGCGGCTATTTCTGCTAAATTATATGCCGATTGCAGTTTGCCGATAAGCGCGCCAAAAGAGAATTACGAGCCATGCGGGTGATATGCATAAATATACACAATCTGGCCACTGACCAGCGCCCATAAACCTCGTCGATGCAAAGAGAGAGAGAGAGAGAGAGAGAGAGAGAGAGGCCAAGGCTGTGCCCAGCTGCCGCTGCTGCCAATGAATCGCATTTCAGTCAAGCGTCTGGGTTAGGCTTCGCTTAAGACTGCGCTGGGCTGGGCTTTCGCACTGAAGTTGGCTCTTGGGCTTTGCGCAATTGGAGTTTGGGTCTTGGGTCTTGGGTCTGCGGCATCATCGCCAACAAACCGCAGCTGCTGCGCGAGATTTGCCAAGAAAAACAACAGAAGATTGAAGTGAAGAGCTGAACGACTCGAAGATGACCTGTAAGGCCTTGAGATTCTTGTCTCATAGCTCATAACTATTGCGGGATGTTCACGGATAAAGAGTATCAAAGAGTCTAGATACTGTTTCCATAAGCAATACTTATCGATAAGTTAAGCGGACAGTTGGGAAGACAACTCCAGTTAAATGCCTCTTGATATCTACTTATACTCTCTCTCTCTCTCTCTCTTTCCCTCTCTCTCTTTATCTATGACCTCTCTATCTCTCTCTCTCTGATATACTCTATTCGTACATTCCTTCTGCCTGCAACTCAAGGCAATCTTCGTCATTTCGATAATTATCGATTCTCTCAACACAAATCGATTTGACTTCTCGACGTATGCCATTTGCATGAGCTGCAGGGTATGCCTGTAGATGTAAAATAAAAACAGCAAACTGTTTACAGCGCGCTTGTGGTTCGCCTTGAGTGGAAGCCCAAAGGCGGGTGCGAAAAACTCGCACGCAAGTGTGCGTTTAATAGTCTTGCGGTTGAGAGCGGGATGAGAGCTGATTGAGGGCGAAGGCGGCAGGGATCTGGGACTAAGACAGCGACTATGCAGAGCTCCTTAACTTGCAAAGTACACACACACACACACACAAACACACACAGCACACGCACAACAAAGTGGAGCGTCGAAGCGACGAAGATGACGACGTTTTAGCTAGAGAGCGAGAGATCTTTGTGGAAGGAGAAAGTTTTCTATGCTCAAGAGTGTGTTGTGTGTATGTGTGTGTGTGTGTGTGTGTGTGTGTGTGTGTGTGTGTGTGTGTGTGTGGTTGCTGCTGGTGCTGTTTGCTTTGGTTTTTCCTTTGTTTCACTTCCACTTGTCTATTACTTTTGCTTCTTTTGTTTCCCAGCAGCTGATTTTTACTCTCGACGCTCTTAGTTATTATAGCAAATTATTTGTTTTGACTTTAGTTTTTGACGTCAACGTCAACTTTAGTATTGTTGCCGCTGCTGCTGCCGCTGCTGCTTCCCAGCTGCTTCAAATTACGTCCCTTTGTTGTGTTGCGGTTGCCGAGCGACGTTTTCTCATTTTTTCTCTAGCTCGTCAACTTTTGTTTTTGTCGAATTTCGCATTTTGCTTTGGCGCCAAGCTGAAATTAGTTTAGCTCGAGCTCATGAAAGCGACAGCAGCGGCGCTGCTCACTAATTAGACGGACGAAGGTGAAGCCTTAGCTCTAATACTTATTTATTTATAGCTGAGGCATTATTGAATGTGCGCGGCTAGCTGCCAGCGACAGCAGCTGCCTGCTGAGAGGGCAGCGAATGAGCTAGTGAAGCGCAATGGAAGCCATTTCTAGTGGCGAACAGTGGGAAGAAGGGAGAAGAGAGAGCTATTAAAGATCTGGAATAGCTAACTGGATGAGCCAGAGAAGGGAGGGGATCAGAGAGGAAGAGGAAAGAGATGTGCAGAGAGAGAGAGAGAGAGAGAGAGAGAGAGAGAGAAGAAGAAGAAAGACGAGGGAGATCTTGAGAGAGAAGTAGAGATAGGGGGGTAATAGAAATAAACTGAGAGAAAGCAAATATCTTACTGGAAGAGAGAGAGAGGAAATATGAACTAAGAGAGAGAGGGAACTATAAAACGAGATATGGAGAGAGAGAGAGAGAGAGAGAGAGAAAGAGTTATGAAGAGTAAGAGAGAGAGATAACAAAGATAGAAATAGAAACGGAAGAGAGCCAGAGAGAGAAAGACACAATGCTAGAGCTATTGAAGTTTTCATTCCAATGACCAATTCGTATCCTCCATAAGCATTCTTCAACGAGTTCAAACTCCTGTTCACTTCCATTAGAGATTCAACTAGCTTTGCCAGCTACTAAATTATTGACTCCTTCTCTTAAAGCTCCATTCGTTAAAGTATTTCCCACAAATTGAGTTTTCTATTTGTTCTATGCAAAAATTGCGCATACGCCGCGTGCGGCAAAGGCGAATCCAAAAGCGAAAGACAAATGTAAGTGGATAACTGTTATTGTAACTCTTGCAGTTGACTGTTACTTGAAACTGTGTAACTGTGACTGTATCTCTCTCACTCTCTCTCTCTCTCTCTCTCTCTCTCTCACGCTCTCTATCTCTCTGTTTATGTTTCTGATTTCCATTCGAAGCGCAGCTGTGGCACGTGTGTGTGTGTAATTATGAGCAATCTACACGTAAAATTTTATGAAAACACAAACAAAAAGCAGAACAAGTAAAAGAAGAACAAGACGAAGAAGAAGTATGGTCATAAATTGTAAATTTTATTTGCGCGCAGGATTACGCGTGAAATGCGACAAAAGGATGCGAGCAAACACGAAGCATGCACAAGGATAGCTTCCAAGATTGTTGCTCTTCTTCGACTACTTCTCCTTCTCCTTCTCCATCTGCCTCTCCCTCTCCCTCTCCCTCTCCCTCTCCTCCTTCTGCTTGTTAATGTTTTAATTAATTTGTAAAATAAAAGCGCTTTGGCATTTGTTTTGCGAGCAAGCGAATCGCACAGATTACAAAAACTTTGCCAGCTCCAAAAAAGCAACTCGCGAGTCAAACAATAACACAAAGTGTGCGGATACACCCGGCGGGTGGGGGGTTGTTGTTACTGTTTACTGGTTACTGGTTACTGGTTACTGGGTATCTGCAGTCGGATCTGTGTGCCAAACTGATTTCTAGCAGACAGACAGCCAGACGGCGTACAAATAAGGTCTTGCTCTTGCTCTTGCTCTTGCTCTTGCTCTTGATGCTGCTGTTGCTGCTGCTGCGGGCCACGCGAAAACAACTGCGAGCAAGTGAGCAGGCTCCAGAGGGGAGTGAACGACTTACAGATACCATCTCTTATACTAAGAGGGGTCTGAGGTTCTCTTCTCTCTTCTCTCCTCTCTCTATCTCTCTCTCCAAAATTAGATTCTGTTATATATATGTACCTATACTTATATATATGTATACTTGTATACTCATTAACTCTTATACCCTTGCATTCCATGCATTTATTTAGGTATTCCCACTCACTCTCTTGTCACTTATACTGTAATGATCTTATACTCCTGTACTTTAGACAAAATATTGCTATGCTCTCATACTCATTTAAGCGTATGATCATTTATCTCTCAACTCTTTCACTCTTATAGCCCTTCACTCTGATACTCTTATAGCCGAATCTAAGCTCAATTTACTCAAAAGCCAATATACCCTGCCTGACGCATCTTCAATGGGCATTAAAAACTGATTGCACTTTAAATTGAAATCAGACGCGTGGTTCACACACACACACGCCCCTTCCCTCCAGCCACGCCCCCTGCTCGCTTTTTGGGTAGTTGATTTTTTGACTCGCTTTTTTCTCTGTTGTTGTTTTTCGGCTCTTCGCTCCCGTCGCTCCCTTCGCGCATTTTGCGGTTGACAGTTGACACAGTCCGCGGGGCAGTCCAGTAGAGCAGCGAGCAGAGACAACTCCAGACTGAAACAGTTTCCAACTTCTCTCTCTCTCTGTATCTCTCTCTCTCCCTCTGGCAATTGGTTTAAATTTTACAATGTTTAAGCTAAAATGTAGCCATTAAAATGCGCTTTTCGCTCGCGCCACTCGCGCCACTCGCGCCACTCGTCGCCGTCGCCGTCGCTGTCGTCGTTGCTGTTTTTTCGGGGGTTTTTCCGCGGGGTTTTCCGGCTTTTCACATTTTCGCGCTCATTACAATTGCGCATTTTATATGGCCATTTGGTATTGGATTTTAAATATTTAAGCACTGCATTTGTTGTCGTTAAGCGTTAATTGAAGTTAAGCCAGAGACTCACAAATTAGCCCCAAAAACAAACCCCAACCAACATGTGAATTAACTATGAAAACAGAACCGAAAACAAATGTAAATTACCAAAGGCAAGTTTTAAATTAAAGTTTCACATTAACTTTTCCTCCTCGCGACTGACAGACATTGAGCTATCGCATGCAAATGTGGAAAAACTTGAACTAGTTGCATGAAATTTGTATTAAACGAGGAACTTGGACTTGGACTGAAGCCAGACTTGAGTTAGAATTCCATTATATCTACGCTGGAATATAAATATTTCATTATATGGGCATACATGACAGTCCTATGGAAATCAAGTTGAAGTTTGATTGAAGTCAGTTAAAGGCTAGATAGAGAGCATAGAGCAAAGATATGTTAATCTATCATATTTCAAATAGAGAGAGATGTGAAGATCGGGAAAACTTTTGACATGGCAAGAGAGAGAATAGAACTGAGGCGGGAGAGAGACAGAGTCAAAGATAGAGAGAGAGAGAGAGAGAGAGAGAGAGAGAGAGAGAGATCTGAAGACAGAGAAAACTTTTGGGAAGGAAAGAGAGGGAACAGAACTGAGGAGGGAATTCTATTCTCTTTCTTTCCTTCCCAACTAAAAGTTTTCCCAATCTTCACATCTATCTCTCTCTCTCTCTCTCTCTCTTTTCTTCAGCAACAAAGGTCTAAGTCGCATCGACATTTCTATATCTCTTTCAACTCTTTTCCCCCAGTTTGTTATTAATTACACAATTCTTTTCTACTGGGCTGCTGTTGCGTATTTTGATGTTTCATTATGTCTGCATCGAAATTTATGCATTTCGAGCTTTTCACTCATTTTTCAGAGTCGGCCAGATCTATTCAAATGATGCCCACCTACTGACAATAAAACCACACAGAAAATAAAACAACGAGAAAAATACAAAAACAAAACAAATCAATACGAAAAAACTTTCACCCGTAAAAGGAAGCAAAGACTGAACAAAAAATAAAAACTGGTTCGCAATATTTCTCATATTACCTCATTCAAAACTGAGTTGAGGCATGAGCAGAGGCAGCAAGAGAAAGAGAGGGAGAGACAGATTGGGCAAGATCCAGAGATAAAGACTTCATTAAAATCTCTAATCATTGCTGCGGGAATTATGAAATAGATTCAAATAGAGAAAAACTGATTGCATTTAACCAAAATAATTAATATCAAAGCGAATGCAAAGCGAATCTCTGTGCTATTCAGATATATACAGTCAGATATATATATGTATATTTATATATTTTGCATTGCTTTATTTGGCATTGAAGTGAAATGCGTACAACACCCACCCACATTTCCGAAAATATTTCGAATAGCGCTTCAAAATGCGGGTCAAGCGGCTTTAAATGCGAATATCCACAATCTGCAATCGCGAATCTCAAATCGACAAAAGTACCAGATGACATAAGTTACTGTTCAAAATATTACACGACTAATAAGCAAGCGCTCTAGTAGGAAGTGTTCGACTACAAGGTACCCGAACTACAAGTCTAAGCTCTATGTTCTTTATAGTGTTCTTCTTCATCAAGAAATCGGTAAGAAGTACTATAAAGATTCTCTAGCAGTGATATATATAATATAATATAAAGTATATATTAATAATATATTATTCCTATTTTAAGCTGTTTTCTTTTATTTTCATAGCGAGTCCAAGTCATAGCAGAGATCGTTAAAGTGCCACAAGTTTTATTCAATAAAGTTTTGCTGCAGCAAATCATTTTCCAAAACCAGTCAAGTCTAAAGATCTAACTATACACATTCAATATATATATATATAATATTTGTAAGTCAACAAACTGGCTCTGGCTGTGGCTCTAGCTCTGGTTATGGCTTTGACTCTGCCTCCGTCTGGCTGCAACTGGCAATGCCATACACGCCCCGTTTCGTATATTTTTTGGGTTCAGTTGAATGCACAAAAAGCCGCAGCCAGCAGCCATACACTGTGCGAAATAGAGAGGGTATACGAGTAGAAGAAGAAGCCCAAACAGAGAGAGTCTCCGCTGCTTAGCCACAGCATAAATTATTGGACTTTTGTTTGCAAAAATCAATAAAAAATTGAATCAAATGGAAAATACATAATACACTGAGCGAAAGCGGGGAGCGGGCGAGCAGGCGTTCGGGCCGTCTACATATCACAATTTTAAGCATTTATTTGCATACGCATATTTATTTATTTATATGCTTATTTGTGAAGAGCGATGCTGGCACGGGGCGGGGCTCCATTGTCTGGCCCAAGTTGAGCAAAAATATGAAAATAATTCTCATAATTCTCATTTACGTTGGCTCTGTCGGAGCCCTGCAAACGGCATTCACAATGAGCCGATTTTTTGTATTCTTCAATGGCATTGAACTGTGCACAAAAGAGAAAGAGCCTCAGCCAGCCAGCCAGTCAGCCAGCCATCGGCCAGCCAGTCTGCTGGCCAGGCCTAAGCGCTTAGCCAATTCTCATAATAATCAGTTTTCGCAGCGCTCAAGGCCAGTGCCAAAGCAGTTAAGATTCTCTTATTAAAGCCTTCTTGGCACAGTTCCAAAAAAAACAACGATAATTAAAGCTTAAGAGAAACAAGTTAGAACATGGCAAATGGTGAAGCTACTGACTGCCAGATACTCGCTCAGGCAAATCAATAACTATGAAATATATTGTCTTAAAACCCGACTTTTCATGCTGCCAAAGTTATAGCTATTTAGTCCTTTTATATACTTGTATAATGCTAGTCAGCAGCTCATCTGCTGATCTGAGTCCACACACAAAACTCTCTTTCCCTCTATGGCCAACTTTCAAATATATCAATACAAAACCAATATGCCCGTTTGCTCACTCTACCAGTGGGTACAACAACTAGTTTCTCAGCTTAATTTCTTGGCATTTCGATTGCGGTTTGGGGTCTCTGTGTCAATCGTCACTTAATGGCCGAGACACAAATCCGAAATCCTAAATCCCAAATTCAAAATTCAAAATTTTAACTGCAATTGAAAAGACAGAGACAGATCCAGGGTGAGAGGTGGGGGGATAGGGAGGAGATAGAGCTGACTAAAGCAACAGTTTGTCAAAGAGTTGTCTGCCCTTTGGCATTGGCCCTCTCGACTAGACACGCGCTCAGCTTCTACATCCATCTCTTCGCCTTTCTCTCTCCTTCTCTTTCGCTAGATCTACATCTACCTCTCTCTCTCTCTCTCTCTGTCTGTCGGCAACTTGTTTTCGTGTCTCGTGTCTCAATGCGTTTTCTATTTGCTGCTGCATTTTGCCGGCTCATTGCAACTTGGCCCGAATGCATTTTCTATGCAAACAACAACTGCAGCAGCAGCAGCAGCAACCGCAGCAGACAGCCGCAATTTGATTTTATGCTTAAGAAGCAGCCACTGTGCACAGTGGTCACAATCAGTCTATTTACAGATAAAGTGAGAAAGAGATTGTCAATGAGCAAAGCACATATTATCTGATACAGAACTTATAGAACTTCTATACTGCTTCATTTCATAAGACTTTGCAGATAGGATGAGGGATAGAGAATCAACGAGTGGCAAATAGAGACAGATATGTTGTTGGCAATGCTAATAAAATGCTAAATAAAACTAATGATAAAGATAATTAAAATGATAGTGATATTGCTAATGATATTGATAATAACAATGTGAATGATAATGATAATGAAAACAGTAATAATAATAATGACTATTATAACGAAAATAATGACAATAATAATTAAATTAAAATGCCAATGACAATGGTAGTGATAATGATAATGATAATGACAATGATAATTAACTTAAAATGGCCAATATCAATGAGAATGACAATGCAAATGATATTGAATATCATTATACATAATAATGTCTCAGACAAAGACAATGCTAATAATATCCATGATAATGATAATTAGATGCCAATGATCATAACAGTTATTGCACATGAACACTAATAATGACAATATTAATAATAATTAAATAAAATATTTTGAAAATATTTTAAAATATTTTTACTCTCTTTTTCTAGATTTATTCTAAGTGCAGTGCCCATTGTGGCTCTGTGGCTGTGTGCCATGTGTGTCATATATATATAAATGGGTGTGTGTGTGAGTATGTGTGTGTGTGTGTTGGCTTTTCTTTGGTGACGCTGTTGTCTGTTGTCTGTTGTCTGCATTCAAGCTCTGCATTTGGCCAACAACAGCAGCAGCAGCAGCAACGAAGACAACAATAACAATGTGAATTTTACTTTATTGGCTTTATTGACTTTTGTTAAGTTCTCGTCTCGCTTCGCTACGTTTTGCTGCTCCACGTTTCGTATCATTGTTGTTGTTGTTGTCTTTTTTCGGTATCTCTATATCTGTGGGATGCGGTTTGCTGCGCCAGTCTCTAGTGCCAAAAGCCGACAAGTTATTTAGCCGCTTTAGCAGCCAACACTGCTGCTGCTGCTGTGGCTGCTGCTGCCTGTGGTTGTTGTTGTGGTTGTTGTTTGTTCTCTTATAAAAATAAATAAACCCAACACCCGCAAAAAAAATAAAATAAAATAAAAACGAACCAGCGAGATGCAGCGCCAGACTAAGCCAAGAGGCTGCAAAGGACCAGCGGAAAAAACTGGAAAGTTGTTTGGCCAGTTGGCAGCGTGATTGTGATTTGATGGGAATATGTATATATATACATATATGGAGACAGGGAGACATATTGCTAGATCAATTGTGCAGGTAGAAAAGTCAAAAGTTAGCTGTAAATGCCTGCTCTGACAGAGCAACGAAAACTGTGTCAACTCAATAGAAGATGCGTGTCTGCCACCAAATGCTGTCGCTGCCTCTGCTGCAAGCAGTCCAAACTGGATGCCAAAGTGCGAATAGCAGCTATACAGCTCTACACACAGAGAGAGAGAGAGAGAGAGAGAGAGAGAGAGACTACTTGAGATTCTGCAACTCGAAACTTGGTTTTGGTTTTCCGTTTGCCTTTGTTGTTGGGTGAAATCTGGTTTTCAGTTGCTTTAGCTGACTTTTAGCTGCCAGCTAAATGGCTTTTTTTAGCGCTTTTTTTGCATTTGCATTTTGAAGTTGAATCATCCGCATCGATTCCAGGCGCGTATCTGGCAGATACGTTTTATTTACTTTTTTTTGGGTCTTTCAACTCGCTCAGTTTGACAAGAGGCAGAACCAGTTTTCGAGTTTTTGAGTTTTTGACTTTTCGGTTTTCCGTTTTCAGTGTCAACAAATTAGTTAAAGCGTCGTAATTAATATGAAATACTTGGCATCTAATGAACTCTTAACTGAATTACGCTGAGCTGATTTACGAACGCGTGCCTGGCCTTTTAAGCCAAGCTAAATTTACGTTGGCCAACCTAAGTGGCGGCTCACCGAGAGACGTTTCTGTTAACCCCAAAGATACGAGAAATGCGAAAGTGAAAGTGACCGAAAACTTGCACTCGAATCAGACACAAGCACAGCACAGATACACATGGATACAGATACAGATACAGATACACACGGATATACATAGAGAGAGATATATATATACTAACCTATTCCAACAGCTGTCGAAAAGTATCTAAATTTTAGCATAACTCAGATCTGTATCTGTATCTGTATCTGTATCTGTATCTGTATCTGTATCTGTATCTGTATCTGTATCTGTATCTGTATCTGTATCTGTATCTGTATCTGTATCTGTATCTGTATCTGTATCTGTATCTGTATCTGTATCTGTATCTGTATCTGTATCTGTATCTGTATCTGTATCTGTATCTGTATCTGTATCTGTATCTGTATCTGTATCTGTATCTGTATCTGTATCTGTATCTGTATCTGTATCTGTATCTGTATCTGTATCTGTATCTGTATCTGTATCTGTATCTGTATCTGTATCTGTATCTGTATCTGTATCTGTATCTGTATCTGTATCTGTATCTGTATCTGTATCTGTATCTGTATCTGTATCTGTATCTGTATCTGTATCTGTATCTGTATCTGTATCTGTATCTGTATCTGTATCTGTATCTGTATCTGTATCTGTATCTGTATCTGTATCTGTATCTGTATCTGTATCTGTATCTGTATCTGTATCTGTATCTGTATCTGTATCTGTATCTGTATCTGTATCTGTATCTGTATCTGTATCTGTATCTGTATCTGTATCTGTATCTGTATCTGTATCTGTATCTGTATCTGTATCTGTATCTGTATCTGTATCTGTATCTGTATCTGTATCTATATCTGTATCTGTATCTGTATCTGTATCTGTATCTGTATCTGTATCTGTATCTGTATCTGTATCTGTATCTGTATCTGTATCTGTATCTGTATCTGTATCTGTATCTGTATCTGTATCTGTATCTGTATCTGTATCTGTATCTGTATCTGTATCTGTATCTGTATCTGTATCTGTATCTGTATCTGTATCTGTATCTGTATCTGTATCTGTATCTGTATCTGTATCTGTATCTGTATCTGTATCTTTAGCCTTCAGGAATCCATTAATATAAGCATCTTAAGCTCTATCTACAGCTGCATTTGTATCTATGTCTTCTTCTCCTTTAGCTGTATCTTGTATATCTTAGCTGAATTGTATCTGCAACTGTTAAAGTGATTTTTATTGTTGGCCACACGATTTGCTTTTGCTCTTTTGTTTTGCATGCTTCAAATTTGAATTTAAAAACCTTAGAAAACCGGAGAGTGTGCCTGACTGGCAGATACCCTAATTAATCTAACTAAAGATACTCTTAACTCTCTCATGTAGTTGTTTTGGCCTTCATTCTGCTTCTTCTTCTTCTGCTCTGCCATCCCCCTTCTTAGTTACAGTTAATCTACCCTTCTGCCCTTCACTCTCCCCGTACAGGGTATGAATAAACAAGAAGCATAAACGATTTATACGTTGCGAGCGTTCAGTTCGCTTCAGCATCACGTTTCCTTTTTTATTGCCTGCTGTTTTCCTCTGCTTCTTCTCTTGCTTTATTTTACTTTTATTAAGTATCACAGTTGTTGTTGTTCTTCTTCTTTCCTGCTCTCTGTTGTTGTTATTTAATGATTTAAAGATTATGCACGCTCCGCCGGACACACGGCCGGACAATCGTCTGCCCTTTTTATGGCTGGGGAGGCACAAAAAGGCCTCCTCAACTTCACTTTTTCAACTCCTGACAAAACTTTCGCTTTTTTACACCTTTTCTGGCCCTGTCGCCCTCTCTTTCTCTCACCCTCTATCTCTCTCTCTCTCTTTCTCTCACTCTGTCTCTGGCAAAGTGAAAAAATTGTGTAAGAGCATGTTAATTTGAAGCGAAGGTTGAAGGCGTTAAAATTGCAGATAAAACGTCGCGGTTTGCCGGCTTCAAACCTTCGTTTTGTTTGCCCAAAGAGATTTGGGCACTGATTCGACTTGACAGACTCTCTGTGTGTGTGTGTATGTATTAAGCTGTTACAGTTAGAACATGGTATAAATAGAGAGAGAGAGAGAGAGAGAGAGAGAGGGAGAGAGATATTTGCTTAAGTGTTTCATTATGCAAAGTAAATAATTCATAAGCCACTTTTTTATTCAAATTCGAATTGAGTTGATGGACTTTGGTTACGGCAAAAGAAAGGTAAGAGAAGCTTATCGTCGACTAGAGTATACCCTGAAAAGTATAGTATGAGTCTCTATGCACTATAAGAAACTAAGATATAATCAGCACTCCATAGCTGCCAAACTGTTCTGCTCGAACTTATTGAGAATTACAACAAGCAGTGGAGTTCGGCAGCTCTCAAGCCAATATACCCACTTCTGAGTCCCAACTAAACAGCATCGATGCCCATTTACAGCTAATAGAGCACAGATACAAATTGAGTAAACAAATCATCTCGAATGACGCACAACAACATCGACAACGTTATAAAGACAACAATGAAAGCAATTGAGTCCATTTTTAATGCATATTTAACGTCATGAATATGCAACAAACAATTGCAACTGAGGCGAGACACGCCTTGCCTTGGGAGCCTCTAATTTGTTGCTGAAACAATGATGTTGATAAACTGTTTGGCTTGACATCGTTTTACAACTAGACAATAGATAAAAGCTCGATTTGAGCTGAGCAACACGATTTGCTCTTGACTCCAGCTGGAAACTCAATCAAGTCAAATGCCAGCGATTGCTGTCTAAGCGTGTCTCTATATAAGGGGAACAGAAGTCGAGAACTTGACAATTGAGTCAGAATTAAACAGCGAGAATAATATAGATATTTTGCTGACTGCGGATACATTCAGAGATAGAGATACATTCACAGAGGCACTTATATATTTTCTATTATAGGTTTAGATATAAATGTATCAAGCAATATAGCAAATGATTCAGATAAATTCAAAGTTACAGATACATTAAGAGATATATTGCAAATGCAGATACATTCATAGATAGATATACATTCCATAGATAGAGATGCATTCACAGATTCAGAAAGATTCTTTCGTATATGGAGATATAGATAAATTTCTGGTAATAGATACATTTTAGATTTGAGAGATTCAGATACATTTCTTGATACCGTGCTACATATAGATACACTCCAAGCTGTAGATACATTTGGAGATATAGATACAGATACTTTCATGGATTGATATCGAGACAGAAATGCAGATTCCAAAGCAGATACATATGTACATTAACAGCTTCGCGTGCAGATTGATTTGCAGATGCATTGCCAGATACACTCACAGATACAGATACATTTTCAAATATAGATACATTCACAGATACAGCTAGAGATACAGATACAAGCACAGCTGCCGATGCAATTGCAATTTTCTGCGCAGTCATGTGAAAAACTAGTTTCGTGATTCTCGATGCTCGGGCAAACTATAGATAAATATTTATAGTAATAAATGCGTGGGAAAAATACTAAAAGCCATATATAGCAGGCAGATGTATATCTGTATCTGTAGCTATATATAAATATATGTATATATCTATGTATATATGGCACGACATATATATCTTCCTCTCCCTCTCTCTCTCTCTCTCTCTTTGTTTTTCTTGGAATAACAAGTACAATCAAAATCGCCAGTCAGCGAGAACAAAAGCCCCACAAAGCACACACAAAGGTACACACAGTTACACACACACACACAGAGAGAGAGGGACACCTATTTTACACACACATAATTTTCGTACCTGGACAAAACTGTGATTTAAGATCTGCAATTAGAGATAAAGCAAAACTCATTATAATCAAAATGAGTTATAGAAAAGGCACACGAACGGACGGGCAGACAAAGCGAAATAATAAGCTCAGCTACACTGTGAGAAAAATGTTCACTAGAAATGGATAAGAGAAGTCAAATAAACAAATAAGCTAAGAAAAGGCAAAGCTAAAGGAAAATGTAGCTAAAATATTGATATAAATATAGATGAAGCTGAAGCAAACAAAGCTCGACTTCTGTTGGTTACAGAGAGAGAGAGAGAGAGAGAGAGAGAGAGAGAGAGAGAGAGAGAGAGAGAGAGAGAGAGAGAGAAAGAGCAGCATATTTGAGTAAAAGTTAGGTAAGTGAATTGCGGTAACTCAAACAGCCATTAGCATGATTTCTGTCAGAGTTCTAAGAGACCCCCTTTTTCTCTCTGTGTAGAAATAATAATAGGGCAAATAATATAAAGACTAGGCCTGAACTCTTGACATCAACTTCAAATTAGAGCTCATGTTTTAGTTTTCCATTTCTTGGAAACGCTGTCAACGCCAAAAGATTTAACACCAACAAAAAAAGACGACAGACGACGAGCAGGAGGAGGAGGAGGAGGAAAAAGGCTTAGTTGGGTCTGTTACTAGGCCTGGTTTGGTTTTTTTTTTGGGCTGAGGCTCAAATCATGCAAGAAATTTGTTACTGACATTAAAATTACCATCATTATAATGTCTGTTTGTCTCTCTGTCTCTTTGTCTCTCCCTCTCTCTCTCTCTCTCCCTCTTTCTCTCTCTCTGTCCGTCTGTCTGTTTGGTCGGCCATGGGCGACGTCTAACACGAAGCAGGAAGACACTTGGCACCGGCAAAAAGCGATGTGCGGTAATACAAAATGTCGAAATAGACATAAGCAACAACAACAAGCAACAACAACAAACAACAACAAGCAACAACAACAACAACAATTTGAGCTCTGCAAAACCAAAGAAGAAAACATGAAACATGATAAAGTGAGAAGTTTCTAGTGGGAAAACAAGTGTAGCACACACTTGGGATACCCTGTATATATTCATTTGTATGACGCATGAGTTACGTAACATGATGTGCATGACGTAAGCTATGTTACGTAACATATATTTGATTGACGTACAGGAAATAGTTGTATATTTAACTTTAAGAAATGAAACACATATTTACGTAACATGCGGTCAGTCACGTATGACGTAAAGTGAATCACGTAACGAAAGCGAAATATATATAAAATATTATTGAAGCCCAGGATCAACTTGACTAATTTGTATACAAAGGAATTAAATTGATTTACGTAACAGTTTCACGTCACGTAACGTGACGCTACTGACTGAGTCGACTATAGATAAACAATCAAAATTGCAATTAGCAACTCATACACACTTACAACCCCATTTCATTAACTTCTGCCGACAGGGTATACGCATGAAACACGAGCGCTTGAATGGAAATGAAAATGGGCTTTGCCTGTGATCGATGATGCCAGAGGTGAGAGTTGAAGCCGAAGCCGAAGCTGAAGCTGATGGATAGCCAAGCAAACAAGCAGAGAGACAGCTGGAACTGGAGCTGGAACTGGGAGGAGAACTGGATCTGGAACTAGAAGTGAAACTAAATCCGACAGACAACCAAAGTAGAGAGTAAGAGCTGCGGTCAGCGGAACTGGTACTGGAACTGGAACTGTGAGTTGAACCAGCAGAGAAACTGATATTGGAACTGAACTAAGCTCTTAGAGAGAGCTTAAGAGTCAAGCAGCAAGACAGGTGGAACTGGAACTGGAACTAGAACTGACTGACGTTCAGCAAGATGGAGAAACAAAATAAGCGGAAACTGCAGGAAAGCACAAAACATTACTGGAACTGGAACTGGAACTGGAACCGGAACTGGAACTGGAACTGGAGCTAGAATTGACACTCAAGCTTAAGCCAGATAGAAAATCGAAGCAATAGCACTTAAGCCAAAAATTGTGCTGGAGCCGGAACTGGAACTAGAACTGGAACTGGAACTAAATCTACGATCTAGCAGCAGAATAAGTGAACATGGATACTGACAGCTCAGCTGGAACTTAAGCTGCAGCTGGAACTAGTTCATTTGAACACTCACCTGCGCATGATGGGCAGCGGCAAGGTGAATCGTCCGTCGCTCATTAGAGGCGTGGCTCCCGGCAGTGGCACCGTCGATATCACCGGCGTCAGCAGCGGCACAGGCGGAGGCGGCGGTGGCGGCGGCAGAGGCAGCACAGCTGCTGCGCCCACTGCTGCGGCGCCGCCTGGTTGTGGGGGCGGCGGCAGAGGCGGTGGCGGCCCAGCGCCACCTGGCAGCGCGCTGTAGGGCGGCGGATAGTGGGCGTGGCTGTGCAAAATGTCCGGCAACAGAGCGCGAGCCAGGCCCAAAGCAGCAGGATGCGAATGCGGATGCGGATGAGGATGTGAGTGCGGATGTGGATGGGGATGAGGATGTTGTAGGTGTGGCGGTCGACGCACGTGCGTGGGCGGCAACTGTTGCTGCTGCAACTGCAACTGTTGCTGCTGCTGCTGGCGCCGTTCGCGACGCTCGCGTCGGCGCTGCTCGCGCGTGCGCAGCTGCTGCTGCTGCTGCTGCGATTGCTGTTGCAGCTGCAACTGTTGCTGATGCTGCTGCTGCTCTAAATTGATGTTGTTGTTGGTGTTGGTGTTGCTGCTGTTGCTGCTGCTTAGATCATCCGTTTGGCATTCGGTCGAGGTGAAAGTGCGAGTTGCTGTGGGCGTGGCATTGACATTGATCACTTGAACACTGTTATCGACACTGGACACATTGCGATTAACATTCGCATTCACATTATCATTATCATTATCATTATCATTATTATTGGCATTACTATTCGCATTATGATTAGCATTAATATTTAACTTATTCTTTACACTTGCACTAAACACTTTTTTGGTTGCTGGCACACAATTGTTGTTGATGGCAACAATGCTGTTGTTGTTGTTGTTGTTGTTGTTGTTATTGTTGTAATTGCAATTGACAACACAAACAACATTATTGTTGTTGTTGTTGTTGTTGTTGTTGTTGCTGCTGCTACTACTAGAGTCAGCAGTTGATGTTGCTGTTGTAGCTGTTGTTGTTGTTGTTGCTAACTGCAGATTGTTGTTGTTGTTGTTGCTGTTGTTCACTTGGATTGTGAGGCTTGGCTGTTGCTGGCAGAATTTGCCAGACGCTGGCAATATTGCAATGTTGCAGATGCCTCTGGCATTGCTGTTGCTGTTGCTGTTGTTGCTAAGAAAAATGCTGCTGCTGCTGCTGCTGCTGGCAGCAACTGTTGCTGTCGTTGGGGTTTGTGTTGCTGCTGTTGCTGCCGTTGCTGTTGGCGGCTCTGCAGCCACATTCAAACGCATCGTCTCGCTAGCAATAGCTCTGCTCTTATGATTATCGTTATCGTTATCGTTATCGGTATCGTTGAGTCGATGCTCAAACAAACTTTCACTTGCACGAAATTCGGCATACAAACGTTCGAGTTCTGCCAAACATTTGTTGGGGCGCAGCGCTTCGCAGCTCGAATTGTTATTGTTGTTGTTGTTATTGTTGCGCCCCCGCGACAACCACGACGACAGCTTATGAATGTTGTTGCTGCTGCTGTGATTTCTGTTAGCGTAACTATTGACGCTGCTCTGCACCTCAGTTGTGCACGCGCCGAATGTACTCGACAGACTGATCGTCGCTGCCGAACGAAACTGGCTTGAGCAGCCGCTGCCAGAGAGCAAAGCAGTCGACGTCGCTGCCAACGTCGCTCTCTCAGCGCGCTCTCTTTGGCAGCGACTGCGTTGGGTTGCCACTGCTGCTGCACAGGAAACAGGTTGATTGACCTGCACTCCAACTGCGACGTCGACGTCGACGTCGACTTCAACTTCGCCAACTGCAACTGTGCCTTGTGTTTCCTCGTCCACTCTTTCTGCTGCCGTTGCCATTTCTCGCTCATCGCCTTTGTCGTCGTCGCCGTCGTCGTCGTCTTCTTTGTCGCCGTTTTCATTGATAATGCAATTCGCTTTGCTGTCGCTGCGATTCTCTGCACTTTGTTGTGATCTTGCATTCGTCGCTGCTGCTGCTGCTGCTGCTGCTCGCAGTTGCTTTTGCCTCGTTGCCGTTATTGCTGTTTCTGCTTCGGTTTCTGTGTCGTTTATCGCAGGCGTGAGTAATGCACAGTTCTGCAAATGAGCGAGAGAGAGGGAGAGTGAGTGAGAGAGCTGTCAGCTTTGCATTAGTCAAATGACAAGATTTAAGTTTCAAGCGCTAATTAATGTTAATTGCAGAGGGATTAGCCACTGGCCAAAGACCAACAAAAAATATGATAAAGGTGACAGCAGCCGCAAGGACAGGCCCAGACCCAGGCCCAGGCCCAGGCAGGCGCATAAATGTGCGCCTAATTGAATTAATTAAGCCAACGCATAAACATAAAATCGTCACAAGTAATTGTTGTTGTTGCTGTTGCTGTTATTCCTGCCTGGCGTCTGCATGTTTGCTGATAAAGTTATTGCTGCCTGTTCCTGTTCTTGTTGTTGTTGCTGTTGCTGTTGCTGTTGCTGTTGCTGTTGAGTCTGGTATGACTTACTCTCACTCTAATGCTCACCCGCACACACACACACACAGTCAGCCAGTCCCTCTCCCCCTCTGCCCACATCTGGCTTAGTGTCAGAGCTGAGCGTTTAGCGTTCGTTTTGTGTGACTTATCGCTCTTCAGCTTATTTAAATCTCTCTCTCTCTCTGCTTTGCATATGCAGCATGCTTCAACTACTCAATTCGACTCTGAGACACACACACAGATTGACCTCTCTCTCTCTCTATGCCTGGCTTACAGTTAGCGATGCGCGCTTAGCTCTTGTTTATGTGTGTGTGTCTGACAGCAGCTCTGACTCTCATACTCCCTCTCTCTCTACCTCTCTCTCTCTTTCTGACTAGTTTCGCATTAGAGCTGCGCGCTTGGCGTGCCTCTCGCGAGTTTTGGCTTCTTTACTTTGCTGTGCTTTCGCATGTGCAGCTAGCCTTGGCTACTTTCAGCTTTAATTTTTGGGAGCTGCAGCTACGCTCATCTCCAATCAGTGCACATTACCAAAAGCTAACGCGACCCTAAATACGACATGATGCGAGCGCCGTAAACTGTTAGTGCGTGTGCCTGTTCGTGTATGTGTGTATGTGTGTGTGTGAGTGTGGGTTCTAATTATGTTACGCTGTGTTACTTGCATTAATTACGTCACAGAAATATAATGTGATTTACTGTTAGCTCAACTTGTGCTGCTGCTGCTGCTGCTGCAGCTGACTTATTGTTCTAGCTGCTCTCATTGTTGTTGTTGTTGCTGCTGTTCATTCTTGTGCAATTGCGATTGCTGCTGATTGCTGCAGCCCCAAGCCCCCAAATCTAACGGTCTCTGTCTGACTGCCTGACTGGCTGGCTGGCTGCAAGTCAACTTTCATAACAAATGTCTAGTCATGTTGGCCTTTTTTCTGCTGTTGTGTGCACATGGCTAATTTTGGAGGTTATGCGACAGAGTTGCCCGCACTTCAAACTGGTTTCTTTTCGCAACTGCCCGATGGGTGGTGGGGGTCATGGGTGGGGGAGGGGACATATAGTTATCTAGCGTGCAACCCCCTTTGAGCACTGTCAATCGATTGCAACCCCTAACTCCCGCGGCTCGCTCAATTATGACAACGGCAACCCTGCACTATATTTATTTATAGCATAAATGTAGAAGGGGCGCATACGGCACAGATGCACTGCGCGAAAAGGGGACAGCAAACTTTTTAAAAAATAATTTAATTTAATTTTTTTTATATAATTTATATATTTTTTATACCCTGAACCCATTGAAAATGGGAATTCAGGGTATAATGTTTTTGTTGGAAGGCGTATGTATGTAACAGGCAGAAGGAGGCGTGGCAGACCCCATAAAGTATATATATTCTTGATCAGGATGACAAGCCGAGTCGATTTAGCCCTGTCCGTCTGTCTGTCTGTCTGTCCGTCTGTCCGTCTGTCCGTCTGTCCGTCTGTCCGTCCGTCCGTCTGTCCGTCTGTCCGTCTGTCCGTATGTATGAACGCGTCGATCTCAGAACTTACAATAGCTAGAGACTTCAAATTTTTTTTGTAGGTCCCTGTATAGGGCGCGCATATCGAGTTTGTTTCAGAAATTCGATAACTGTTATCGTTTTATTGTTATCGATTAAAAACGAAAATCTAAATTAAGCTATAAAATTCTATCTAATTCATCTTTCTATCTAGAGTCTTCAAATTTTGCATTTTGTGTTACTTGAGCCTTACGCAATTTCGGTTTTTGTTAAATTTTGGATGCCACGCCCCCTTCGCCTCAAATTTGTAACTCCCGTATATCAAATACTAGAGACTTGTGCTTTGGCACATATATACATATGAATGACATGATCACGCCCAACAATTTTGATCAAAATCGTTCGTCTAGAAAAAAAGTTATTAAACATTTAATTTTCCATAGCATTGCCATGCAAAGCAGCCAAAGAACAGCTGACGCACCGACTAGCGCTTGTGTGTGCTTGCGCCTGTGTATGTGTGTATATGTTTTGTTTGTAATGAACATATATATACTTATCTATATTAAAGAAACGGAGATTGATTGGAATTGCGGTTCTTCGCAGGGTTCTGGGTATATCCTAGTCGAGCGGTCTCGACTAGAGTTTTCTTACTTGTTTAAATATTTATTTTTATTTTTTTTATTTATGTATTTTTAAATATTTTTTTATATTTATTTATATTTATATACATTTATATATATTTATATACATATTTTTATTGAATTTATTTTCAATATTAATTTAATTATATTTATACCCTGAACCCATTGAAAATGGGAAATCAGGGTATAATGTTTTTGTTGGAAGGCGTATGTATGTAACAGGCAGAAGGAGGCGTGGCAGACCCCATAAAGTATATATATTCTTGATCAGGGAGACAAGCCGAGTCGATTTAGCCCTGTCCGTCTGTCTGTCTGTCTGTCCGTCTGTCTGTCCGTCTGTCCGTCTGTCCGTATGTATGAACGCGTCGATCTCAGAACTTACAATAGCTAGAGACTTCAAATTTTTTTTGTAGGTCCCTGTATAGGGCGCGCATATCGAGTTTGTTTCAGAAATTCGATAACTGTTATCGTTTTATTGTTATCGATTAAAAACGAAAATTTAAATTAAGCTATAAAATTCTATCTAATTCATCTTTATAGATAGAGTCTTCAAATTTTGCATTTAGTGTTATTTAGGTCTTACGCAATTTCGGTTTTTGTTAAATTTTGGGTGCCACGCCCCCTTCGCCTCAAATTTGTAACTCCCGTATATCAAATACTAGAGACTTGTGCTTTTTCACATACATACATATAGATGACATGATCACGCCCAACAAGTTTGATCAAAATCGTTACTCTAGAAAAAAAGTTATTAAACACTTAATTTCCCATGTCATTGCAATGCAAACAGCAGCCAAAGAACAGCTGACGCAACGACTGGCGCTTGTGTGTGTGTGCGCCTGTGTATGTGTGTGTGTATGTTCTGTTTGTAATGAACATATATATACTTATGTATATTAAAGAAACGGAGATTGCTTGGAATTGCGGTTCTTCGCAGGGTTCAGGGTATACCCTAGTCGAGCGGTCTCGACTAGAGTTTTCTTACTTGTTTTATTTTATTTAACTTCAATGTTTTATTTCATTATATTATTTTTTTAATATTTCGTATTTAATGTTTTTTTTCTAATATTTATATATTATTAAATTCTTATATTTACATACATTTATTTATTTATTATTGTGAAGTTTTTTTCAGTGTATGCAGTGCATACAAGCACTATGTCATTTACTTAAATATGTTTACAGTTTTTTTCTCCTTCTGTATCTCGGCTTTGTTCGCTCTATCTTCGCTCTGTTCATTGCTTTGTGGTCAATTTTCCATTTCGCTGACAACAAAATAAAAACAAAAGCAAATTGTGATAGCAGCAGAACAAGGGAGAGACAGACAAAGAGAAAGAGAGAGCGAGAGATAGAGGGGGATGCATAATATTTTAAATGCATATTTACGCGCTCTATTGTAGGCACTTCGCTCAGCCCAGCCGCCTAACGGCACCCGCAGCCCACGGCCACAGCCCACGCCCACAGACCTCAGCCCACAGAGCTCAGCCCTCAGTCCTCAGGCCATGGTATGGTGTCGATATCGATACCAATTACGCTGAATGCGACATCTGGCGCTCTCTTATCGAAGACGCGGGTCGGCACTCAAGTGCCTAAGTGAAACATTAGCCCTTATCCGAGGCGCAGTAGCTGTCAATGGGGGTTCGATAATGGAGCTCTATACCCTGCCCCGCCCATCTCCTACCCTCCGCTGTCGCCATGCCCAGCCTTGACATCAAATTTGATGGCGCCACATTTGGAGCCGAAGTGCGTCGCGCGCGCCAAGGTGACAATTTTATGAGGCGCCTAGGCAGGCAGGCAGACGGACGGATGGATGGACAGACAGCTGCCAGGGTTGCCATTGTCATCCATAAATTGAACAATAGATAATAAGAGACATGAACAGCGGCTGTAAAGCATAATAGCTTACTGCATACTGTGAGAGAGA
This sequence comes from Drosophila paranaensis, assembly GCA_035047545.1. Lineage (NCBI taxonomy): Eukaryota > Metazoa > Arthropoda > Insecta > Diptera > Drosophilidae > Drosophila > Drosophila paranaensis. Next base: position 8,070,124 of record JAWNPL010000233.1, read on the forward strand.
AACTCGACTCCAGCCAGATACTACCAATGGAGCTTCGCTATATAACTCTAATGATAAGATCTGGAACTTGGCTCAACTTGACTCCAAGATTTGCTGCTAACAAAACATATTCTTGATCAGATGTTTGAGCTTTACTGAAGTAGCAAAGAACATGATATAAATACATAGTATATCGATAGTCGATCATCGATAATCGATAATAGTCCATTCTTACTGCGTGTTTCTCGACATAGGCGATAGATTTGTCTACTTCTGCTTGGCAACATCTCTTGATCAAGCCTGCATATCGATAATCGATATTTATCGATAGACTCTACAAGTCTTGGCATCTCTTCAGTTACTCCCAATCGGAACACTCACCTGCGATATATAGTCGTCCGTGAAGGAGCGCACCAGACGCTCAGCTGGAACATGTGCCGTTAGTTTCTCGGTTTGAGCTGCGTCGTCTTCGTGCGCATCTTCCTGGATTTGGTTTGCTGGGGATCGTTGCGATCTATCACATTGTAGACTGTAGTTGGTCGGCAGCTGGACGACCGCTGCCAGGCTAGCCCTGGCCACGCCCACGCCGGACACGCCCGGCTGGTAGAGGGAGTCGTAAGAGGGCGGCTCCTTGATCGCCGTCGCCGTCGAGGAACACCATTGGACGAGCGTGTGGGCCGGACTGCCGTAGTAGCTCGGATACGAGTACCGATTGCGATTGCGAAGGCGATGGCTCGTCTTATGGAAACTGGGAAAAGGCACGGGAGGAGCGGCGGCTACAGGGATTGCAGAGAATGCACCAGGTGGTGCAGTGGCTAGGTGGCTTCTCGTCTCGTAGCTGCTGTGCGACTTGCGCAGCTTGCGATTGAGGCGCTCGTCGTCGTCCTCCACCTCCGCCGCCGCCTCCTCGTCGTCGTCCTCCTCCGACGTGGAGCTGGCCGCCCGCTCGTAGGGCGTCCAAAGCATTGATGAGAGCGCCGCCTCCACGTCCGGCGGTCGGTGCCGCCGATGTGTGGGCGTAGGCGTGGCCATTCCCTCCAAACTGGGCGTGTTCCGTTCCATGTGCGACATGTCCCCCGAGTGGGCATCGCGCTCACCACTCGAGCAGCTCCTTGCGCCGAGCCGTGTCTATGGTCAGCCGCATCCTCAGCCCCGACGCCAGACTCTGCAAACGAAGCAAACTCTAACTGTAAAACTGTATCCAAAGCTCCAACTGTAAATTGCTACACGAGCAAAAACTTGGTGGCCTAAGCGAATTTGTATTCACTTGAATTAGAGCCCTGCACAGTGGTCTCCATATCATTTGACACCAGACAAAATATTTTTTGATACAAAAATTTAAAATTCATACAGGGAATTTTAAACATAAATAAAAATTTAATAAAATAAAAAAATATATTTAGTTATTTAAAATAAATAATTAAGCTAACACAATAAAAATAAATAATAAATAAATAATAATAATATTAAATATCTATATTTAAGATAATATCAATTTTTTTTTAATTTTAATTAAATTAAAATTATTAGTATTTTTTTTTTAAGACAATATCAATTCAAAATTAAATTTTTTCTTGTTTTTAATTCAATTAAAATTAATATTTATTTATTTTTATGCATTTTTTAAATATTTAATAATGCCTAAAAATATTTATGAACTCAATAATAATTTTATGTTAATTGTTTTTAGATTTTTTTAGATTACTTTATTTTTAATGTGGCCCACTGTGCGCATTGGCCGCACGAATAAAACTTTAAAGAGCGAGCCCTTTTATTTTCCAATTTGATAAATTGCGATTAAAGCATTTAAAAATGCCAAAGGCAACAAAAAAAGAAAACAGAAAAAAGGAAAAACTGTAGGAAAATGGGAAATAGGCAACGAGACACGAGAAGAAAAACAAGCTTCCGTTTCTGTGGCCAAAATATATGCAGAAAAGTTTGCGAACCAAAAACTTTTTGGCAGCCCGCCCATGCCCATGTGCCCCCTCAGGGCTGAGGGCGTGGCCCACACACACACACATAGAGATAGCTGTAAATAGTTATATATCTATATATAGGCTGTAGTCGTCTGCCTGATTCGGTTAGTCGCATTAGAAAAAAGTTTAAAGTCGACTGCCAATTCGAGTTCAGTGAGCAAATGTGGCTCAAACAGCCAGCGGAGCTGCTAAACGGCCAACACAGCAGCAGCAGCACCAGCAGCATTGAAATACGGAAATGCTTGCTCCGTCGTGGCCGTCACTTGAGGCGGATTCCCTCAGTTGTTGCCATCGCCGACTGCTGACTGGCTGTAGCTGCAGCAGCAAAGCCAAACTATCGGGAGTACCCGACTGATGAGTATCCTGTACCCAACACAGAATCGTTCTTCCTCGCTCAAGTCGATAGACTTCAGCAATCTCAGCACGTAGACCCATTTGGCCAGACTTAATGCTGACATATGTGTATGACACGAATCGAAAGAAAATGCCTTAACCCACTTAGAGCAGCTCAACGTCCAGGCACTTATCCATGCCCAGGAACTGCGCGCAGACCTATTAGCAGCAGAGACCACAGCCAGCTGAAAACTTCAACTCCAACTCCGACTACAACTCCGATGTCGATTCCAATTCCGAACTTCAACTACAACTGCGATTCGACTCGGCTTTGGGTGTTGGCTGAAGCTAAAGTTTTATGTGTTGCATATCCTAGGGCGCTTCGCTGCTCTAATTTTTTATACACTGCGAACCGAATTGAAAGTGCTGCAACAGGGTGTATAGGTTTCTCTGTATGGAGTATGAAGGCAGTAGGCTCATTGGGAATCCTATCTTGCAGATTATAAGAGCTCAAGCTAATTGGAGTATAAGAGTGGAATATAAGACAGCAGAAGCAGCTGCTGCTCAGCATCAAATCCTTAACAATACAAGAGCTAAAGCTAATGGGAGAGTGGGAGTATAAGAGAGCAGAATAAACAGCTTCTCTGTCTGCTCTATCTCTATCTGCTGCTACTCGACTGCATTAGACTATATAAATATAAGAGTGTACAAATATAAGGGTATAAGTATGTAAAAGCCTTGCTTGTGGGTCTACCTAGAGAGTATATGTATAGGGATACAAATCATCGATAACTTCCTAGGAAATCGATCAGAATCAATGTAAAACTTCGGTACTTGGGGCAATCTGTTTCGTAGACCCAGGCGTATCTCGCAGTCGTGTATGCCCGACCACAGCAATTTGACTTCTTTTTTGCTTGCCAGTGCTCATGTCGTTTTTTTGGGTCTGAAGCTGATGTTTTTGTTATGCTTAAATAAAGATTTGTGTTAGTGTGCTTCGCCCTGGTCTGTGGCAGCGGCAATTGTTGCCGCTGTGCCAGCAATTGTTGCTGCTGTGCATTGCTGGCCTTCATTGTTGTCATTGCCCATTGTTGTCCTCGAAGAAAGGAGCTCCACAGCCAGAGCCAGCACAAAAGGCGCCCACAAATTAATATCATGTGCAACAATTGCTCCACTACGATGTGTGTGTATAGGTGTGTGTGTGTGTGTGTGTGTGTGTGTGTGTTGTTGTGCGTCTTGTTATGTGCATGTTACCTACTTTTTGTGGGCTTTTAATTAACAACAAGTTTGCGCCTCGCACAATGCAAACAAAGTGCCAAAAGCCAAAGCCAAAGCCAAAGCCTTGAAATTCTCACAATTTTCCACAATTTCCCCCATTTTTTTACCCCATGCAGCATTTTCTTTGTGCCCATTTTTGGCAGGCAGCAAAAAGGAAGAAGCAGCAGCAGCAGAGCAACGAGTGCTTCAAATATTATGAAATAATGCCGAGGCTTTAGCAGCGCTTTATACACAGATTATGTGCGGAAATACCCTTTAAAGCGCATGCGGCTGTAGCTGGATGTAAATTAAATTGGGAATTAACTTGGCTTTCAGCTACACTGAGCGAAACAAGGAGCTACTTCGAATGCAGAAATAAGGCTTCGATACAGCTCGAACTATTTTATCTATCGGAAAAGTATTCGAATAACTTTTCCACTTACTTTAAACAAGTTTTAGCTTAGTTTTTTTTTTAATTAAAATTAAAATTAAAATTAAAATTTTGTTTTTAAATTATAAAAACTAAAAAAATGTAAATTAATTTTTAATAAATAAGTTTTTTATATTTTACTTAAGTATATATCTTGTTTAGTATTTACAAACTTGCATTTTTTGAGAGTTCGACTTCAATACTTTTCAATGATCCCGTTCGTGGCAATACCTAAAATTCTCGGAGTCAAGCTCCGCTCAAGCTTCCTCCACACCTAATTTAATTGCTTTTCTCTTCGCTGTACGCATTTACTGCTCATAATTCTAGCCTAATTTATATTTTATTCTTAGTGCAGCGGAATCCAATCGGAGAGCGGGAATGCCCCTACTCTCGCTACTTATTAGGAAAAAGCCCCTGCCAGCAGCTCGGAGGGAGTTCTCGCTTTTTCTGTCAACGTGAAATCTGAACACATTTTAACTAGAGGAAATTTCAGTTCGCTGAAAAGACTTTCAGCAAGCGAGGCCGTGAAATTAATGCGGGGAAATCATAAAAGCAAATAAGAAAAGCTGAGGGAAAATGTAAAAGAAAATCAAATACAAATATTTCAAGGCAAAGTTCTGTCTAGAGGAAACTCGACGACGACTTCAAATGTCTCGCAAATGAGCAGCACACGACAACAACAACAACAAGAACAGAATAAATAAAAAAAATATATTCAATGAAAATTATTTACGTAAATAAATTTTTGTATTTTTTATTTGCCATTTTTTTTTTTGTGTTTTCTATTTGACTTGATGTGCGTCTGTCAATCAGAAGCGGGCGACGGGGGCGGGGCCAAACTTTTCTGTTCGCAGCAGAAGAAGTTGCTCCACATTTTGGGGCAATCACAAGGCCAGATTTGATGCCAGTATGTTTGGAATGCAAACAAAGTTGATCTAATTAGGGGACAGACACCTTAGCCTAGCCCTACCAGCAGCTCCTCACTGTGATTCTCAGCATAGAGCTTCAACTGCAAGTCTCTGATTTCAAAAGTCGAAATGGCACAGCCTTTCTTCCTTTACTTCCGTATCTTTGCTGTTATTAGTTCAGCTCTTCGATGCGATTCTCATAATAGTTAATCCTCAACTTCAACTCCAAGTCAAACTCTATCTTCCAGTCAACTCAGCAGCTCTTCTCGGCGCTTCTCATCAACGTCATCTGCATTAGCCTTCTCTGCGCTTCTCATCATAGCCAATCTGCTTGTAGCACATCAACTGCCGCTCCCAGGCCGAGCAACATCTTCATCTTGTGAGCTGCTTTGCATTGATGACGCTCTCGAAATGCCTTTTGAAGTCCCCCAGTCTGTCAAGCCGCCCCTGCTCCTGCTCCTGCCCCTGCCACTGCTTGTTTTGCATTTGCCAACTCAACATATTCGTAGGCGTGTAGCTTCCTGTTTGGTAGACTCCACGCTACCACTTTAGCTGCTGCTCTGCCTGTCAACTGGCTGTCAAGCCGTGGCATCTGCCTCTGCTCTGTGAGTTCTGTGAGTGTCGCGTGTCGAGTGCCTTTTGAGTTGTTTGTCAATATGTAGACCATTATTCAATCAATATATTGACACACATTTTCATTTGCCAACCCTCCTTCCTCTCTCTCTCTCTCTCTCTATGTGTTTGCCCTAGAGCAAGAAAGCCGGCCAAGTGCTAATCGCAAACAAAGTAGTTTTTGCTCGACTTCCATTTCGATTTCGTTTCGTTTTTATGGCTTGGGGCGGCGCTGGCTCTTCGATTGATTCCTTCATGCCTCGGCCTGCCTTAGCCCCAGCCCCTCCCCAGAGACCTTCATTTCCGCTTTAACTATTTGTGCGTGGCGTCTAGGCCGTATGCTATTTGTATAACCCACCTCCGCCCTCATCTCTAGCCTAAGCCTCCTTCAAATTGAATTTGAGGCCCTCGCCTTTTTCGTATTCTTATTCTTATTATTTGCACATGCGTCTCTCTCTCCCTCTCCCTCTCCCTTCCTCGCGTGTTTTTTGCTTTCTTTGAGAGTTCATTCTCGTTTTTATTTTGTTGTTCGTGTTTTTTAATTTAATTCTTCGTTCTTTTCTTTTGACACACTTGAAAAGTTTTTCCCTCCTCTCCTCGCCTTGCTCTGCTGTAACTAAGCGCAAGGCCGTGGAAATTTGTGGGCTGCGCCCCAGCCAGGAGTCAATCATAAAATCAACATTTACCATGGCCGGGAGAACAGCTGCCATCGGCCATCAGCCAAAAGCGTTTAAGCCATTTAGGCCTTTGTTTAGTTAAAGTCTTCGGCCCCCTCGAGCGCAAAATCTTATGTCAAACCAGAGACAAAGGCCTGCGCTGACAGCTATCCTAAGCTCAAGCTCTTACAGATTGAAGATATGATATATTTTTCATGCAAAGCGATCTATTGCCTAAAACAAAGCGAAATCTTAATCACTGAAACATCATTGACTTCCATACTAGAAACTGACCCAAAAAAGACGGAGATATATGGAGTTATACATAAGCTGAACTGTGAGATAAGGTTTAAGTCCTATCACATAATAAATTATTTGAGAAATAGTTCTAAGCAGCTCAGATCTGGCTTTTCAGCTCTGATATTTCTATATAAATCATTTCATAAACTGTATCGCTGTGATATTTATTGGCAATAGTCCAAAATTCTGTTACAATTTAATATAATTAAATAAATATCAAAATATATATAGATTTATATAAGTTTATAATATAAATAAAATTCCGTTTAAAATTTAATAGTAGCCTAACTAAATTAAATAAATATATAAAAGTATACACTTATGTGTAAAAATATAATAATAATAATAATATAATCAATAAATTATTAAAATTCAGTTTATATGCTATGCAAAATGAAGTCTTTCAGTTTATTAAAAAAACAAAACCTTAAATATTTTTATGATTCTCAAAATAATAAATATTAATATAATAAAATAAAATAATTAATTTCAATATATTACAAAAAAGTGTGTTAAACAAATATAAAAATATTTATAAAATAAGTTATTTTTTATGATTTGAAAAACAATTATATTTAAAAAATAGTTGGAATATAGAAACCAACAAAAATTACTTTTATATCAAATGTAAAGCATTAGCAAATCATTCATAGAATTTTCAGCAGCATTTTCTGCAATTTCTTCACTTTTATTTTTAATAAATACTAATTTATATTATATTTATTTAAAAATATAAATTTATTCACATTTTTGGCAATTTACATTTGAAAATTGAAGAAAAAAAGCTCGAGCGGAAGAAACTAAACTGAAACTAAACTCTAAGCACGAAGCATTCAATTAAACTTTTTGCCAGCCGGCTTTTTGGGGAACCAAAACAAAAAAGAGGAGGCAGAAGAGGAACTCTCGACTTCAATTAACCAACTATAAACAAGCTGGCAACTGCCAACTGGCAACTGCCAAAAGGTAGGCAGCAGTAAGAGCCAGCTTGCCGCCGAGCTTACCTCAAAATGCAGTCCAAAAAGGACTTTAACTTTAAGTCGACTGAGCGCAAACTTTCTTGTTTATATATTTTTACTTTTTTTTTGTATTTTGAATTCTTCTTTTACTTTCACTGGGCGCAGCGCAGTTGGCACTTGGCACAGCGTGCAACAGCTTCGCTTAATTATGGCAAATTTTCTTCTTTTATTTTGTTTAATATTTTTATTCAACTGAAGATCGAGCACTGGCACGCTGTCAATGTCAGAAGCATTAAGTGTGGCAAGCGCGTTTACACCTGCCACACATACGCGCACACACGCACGCACACTCACGCACAACAAGTTGGCTTTTGGGCTAACGCGGCGTATGCGTAACTTTTAGCATTTTGTCGTAAGTCGGCGCTGAAATGGATTCCCTGCTGGCTCGAGCGATGTGTGGCACGCGCGTCTCAGCTAAGCTTGCGGCAGCTGCTGCATGCAACGCGTAACGAACTGACTCAGCGCCAAACAAAGCGCCTTCTGCCAAGCGAACTTGACTTCAATGGAAAGCCGAAAAAGGCAAATTCCAACAAACTTTTGGTGAGTCGGCGCAGTGCGTTGCACGTGCCACACGCCACACGACGTGGCGCCAGCAGCCTGCCTTCCAGTCGCGGCAAGCCAAATGTTTGTTTACATTTTGCAAGCAGCAGCAGCAGCATCAGCAGCAGCGGCAGCATGTGGCCAGCGTGCTGCTTCTGCTGCTCGTGGCCCATCATCAATTTATGTTTTGCCTACTTTCGAGCGAGCCCTGCTAAACGTATGAAATATGAGCTGCAATCGATGCTAGACGTACGTACGTCTATGCAATACTTTTGCACGCCCATCGAAATAAAAGTCCGCATTAATAGCACTTGCCATATGCCACATGCCCCTCCCAGCACCAAGCCTCATCCCTCTCCATGTGCCTCTCCGCCCGTCTGGCTGCAGTTTTGCTGCAGAATTTGAGCAACAAGCTTGTTAAAAATACGTGCAGAATATTAAACAGATACCAAACACGCTCACACACACACACACACACACACACACACACACGCACACACACAGACAGATGCACTGGGAGTGGAACTGCTCCTTGCAACATGCTCATGCCTCATACATATTTATAGAGTTCTTAGGGCTATGCTTGCCATGAATATTCTCACTAATTTGCTGCCAATTGAATTTTGACTTTTTGCATATTGTTTAGTTCAGTTCACTTCGGTTTTTGTGTGACTTTTGAACTGGTTCGCCACTGGTTGTTCAGTTAATTCGGTCAGTTCAATGAAGAAGTATTTATTATTTATAGTTCACAGACGGTTTAATTGTGGCAGCTCTTTTGAACTGGTTCACAGCTGGTTCATTACATTTTTGAATATTTAGCTCATTTTAATCAAGAAAATGAGATATGATTGGAAGTCAATTATTGATCAAATTTTAGATTTTGGTGCTTTTGAACTAGTTCAAAAACTGTTAAGACTATTTGAACTTGTATGCTTTGAACTAGTTCGCAGCTGATTCACAGGTCATCAGTTTTCATAATATAATAGATAATATTCTAAAAGATTACAAAATAATCTAAACAGTTTTGAGAACTTTCTCCTTTTGAACTAGTTCCCAAGTAGTTCACGGCTTATCAGCTCTGCACGTGAATATAGCTATCAAACCATGGTCCATTACTGAATGTTAATATTTTAGAGACTTACTCTCAAACTAGTTATTAATACCTGAATGTTTTTTAGAGAACTTCAGTGACTTTTGAACTGGCTCACATAATTCAGTTCAAATTTCCTACTTCAAATCGAATTGTAGAATATTTAGATCTCATTTGAAGACTTTTGCACATTCACAGCTTGTTGCGAAACATATTTGGCTTAATCGGGCAAATGTTCATTAGGCCAGCTCAAGTCAAGTGCTTTCAGAGCCCATTCGTGGAGCCGAGCTGAGAGCATTTCTTATCTCTCAATTACTGTTGAAGCTAAATTATGAAAATTTGCTTTTGTTGATTAAAAGTTGTAGAAAATTGTTCGCATTTAAAACGAGCTCAAACTGTTCAACACCTAGCGCATTACCTACACCTACACACACACACACACACACATACAGCCACACAAGCACAAGCACTAGCAGTGGGCATAGCAAATTTTTATTGGCAAAACTTTTTTAATTATCATTAATGAACATGAAGTGCGGCTCTCTGTGGCATGTGCTGACCGTACAGCCAACAACAACAACAGCTATAACAACAACAACAACAACAACAACAACAACAACAACAATAACAACAACGGCAACTTTCGCATTTGCAATTATTTTAATGTTCAATGATGTTGCAACTTGGCAGCCATCGCAATGATTTATTGCCTGGCAGCTCGCCTCAAGTTGCCCGTTCCCAGTTTTGAGTTTGGCTGCAACTTCGACTCTGGCTTTGGCTTTGGTATGAGATGCGAGATTCGGGAAGGCACACGCCATTCATTGTGTGAAATTAGACAGCCAGTCGCTGAGGGTCACTGCCGGCCGGTTCAGAGAGAGGTCACAAGGGCCAGGCCAGGCCAGGGCAGAGCAGGCCAAGCTGATAGTCCATGAAACAGCGTTTATGTCTAATGCCTAATGCATTACAATGACCGACCGGCCAACAGAAGTACTTATGTCCAAGTTTTATGGGCTTGGCCTGAACTTTTCTATATACCCTGTAGATGAGTGAGAAAGGATGTGTGCGAGTGCAAATGGGCATGCTGGGGCACAGCTGCAACTGACTGACTGGCGAATACCCTATAAATGTATAGGGCAGCTAAAAGCCGTTTCAGACTAAAATCCTAATCAAATAAAACACAGTTAGAGTTCCACCCATCGAGATAGGGTATCTGTCAGTCAGGCACACCCACTCTTCCGACTTTTAAGCACCCGCACAACGTGCCAGAAATAAAAGTGAGCAAATTGCAATTAGCAAACTGATTGAAGTTGATTTGTTGCAAGACATGAAACGCGACTATTCGAGGAGCTATTCGATTAGAGGAGGCCAATTTCGGGCAAGGCCTTGAATGCCCTGTAACGGGGTCTGTGAATAATGAAATAAGATAAATAATGCATGTACAGCAATATTTACATGATTTATATGCCAGCCACAAAAACAATTTGCGACCCAAAAGCCTCGCTTGGCCGAAATTGTAATGCATACAACACACATTCGATATCATATCAATTTAATACATATATGATATACGTATGTATGTGTGTGTGTGTATGTGTATGCAGAGGCCTAAGCACGTTTAGATATACAATCACACGCGTACAGTTTGCCCTATCTATAAGGGCCATACAATTGCGCGCACTTGCCACAAAAACCCCATTTTCCATTTGGATCTTTACAACCCTGGCCTTGTCATAGCGGCGAGAGCCCAAAAAAAGGAAGCCAGGCTGTTCTAGCAGGGCTTACCCGACTGGAAAGTACCCTAGTTATCATTAACAAATGTGTTCTGTATCTGTATCTGTATCTGTATCTGTATCTGTATCTGTATCTGTATCTGTATCTGTATCTGTATCTGTATCTGTATCTGTATCTGTATCTGTATCTGTATCTGTATCTGTATCTGTATCTGTATCTGTATCTGTATCTGTATCTGTATCTGTATCTGTATCTGTATCTGTATCTGTATCTGTATCTGTATCTGTATCTGTATCTGTATCTGTATCTGTATCTGTATCTGTATCTGTATCTGTATCTGTATCTGTATCTGTATCTGTATCTGTATCTGTATCTGTATCTGTATCTGTATCTGTATCTGTATCTGTATCTGTATCTGTATCTGTATCTGTATCTGTATCTGTATCTGTATCTGTATCTGTATCTGTATCTGTATCTGTATCTGTATCTGTATCTGTATCTGTATCTGTATCTGTATCTGTATCTGTATCTGTATCTGTATCTGTATCTGTATCTGTATCTGTATCTGTATCTGTATCTGTATCTGTATCTGCATCTGTATCTCTATCTGTATCTGTATCTGTATCTGTATCTGTGCCTGTATCTGTATCTGTATCTGTATCTGTATCTGTATCTGTATCTGTATCTGTATCTGTATCTGTATCTGTATCTGTATCTGCATCTGTATCTGTGCCTGTATCTGCATCTGTATCTGTGTCTGTGTCTGTTAATCTACCCTCTTTGGCCAGTGGTTTACAGGGTATGCGAGCAGGAACCTGCCAGCATTTATGACATATGCGCGCGAAGAGCAATGGGGACAGGGCGATGGGGTCGTGGCAAGTGGCAAGGGGAGGGGGCATGCCACCCCCAATGGGCGCCAGTGGCACGCGTTTTCGAGCTGGTTTTTAAGCGCTGAACAGCAACTGAAGCTCCAGCTGCAGGCCAAGTTTTTGCCTTTGATGGAGACGCCACCATTGTTGCCGTGTTGCCCCGTCGACTCAGCCGTAGCCGTAGCCGTAGTCGTAGTCGTAGCCACGTAAATGACTGTATCCGTATCCACAGCTACGCCACCACACACACACACACATACGCGGAGAGAGCATTCGCATGTACAACCCACACACGCCTCACTCTACGTCAAGGACAAAGGTGGGGCTGAGCAGATGGGTTGCTTGCACCGCGCAGGTAACCCGTAAAATAGAATACGGTGAGCTGTGCGGCAATAGAAGCGAAAATGAAAGCCAAGAATTGCAATAAAACATAAAATTGCTGACTTCCAATTCGTTTGCCATTTGGGTTTCGTTTTCCCTCTTAATACCCATTGCAAATGCGCCAATGGGGTATATGGAGGCTATGAGTGAGGGGTAATCAAAGGAGGTCACAAGTTTATCGATGATGCCAATTGATATAACGAGAAGAGTCTACAAGGCTAAACTCTTGCTTAGCTAAGTACAGAGCGTTAGCTAGTCGAGCATACCCAACTAACAAAAAAACTCGGACTTGTTTTTTTTTTGCTCGTGTATTTCCTTGGGTTTTTCTTTAAATGTCTGGGGCATTGTGTGCCATAAGTGCGTGTGGGTTATGCTAGGGTGTATGTGTGTGTGTGTGTGTGTGTGTGTGTGTGTGTGTGTGTGTGTGTGTATGGGGGTGTGGGGGTGTGTGTGTATATGCGTATGTTGTTGTGCGTGTGCTGCTGTTGGCTGCGCCAGAGCCAAGCTGCGACCGCATTTTCCTTTTATATTTTATTAGGTTTTATTTGATTTACACTTGTTTTCCGCCTGCTGCGATCTGCTGTGCGCGTGTGCGTCTGCAGGGGGCGGACGAGGCGTGTCACAGGCGGAGAGGGCGTAAGTGAGCAATTGCTGGCAATCTGGCAAAGCAAGTGCAGCGCTCAGTCTTGATCTATGCAGGAAAATGCTCGAACGAAAATCGAACTGAAGCTGAGCTGAGCTGCTCGAATTGGATTATGTGGCAAGTTGTCAGCGTTGAATGAAAGGAGCCCCTTGAATAAGTGTTGAGCAACGCTCAAAGCGCAGCTGCAATCAGTGCTGGAAACGGCAATAAGTGTTGCAGCTTTAACTAAGCAATTAGGCAACTTAAGAAGAATATAAGAACATACGGATGGTACACAATTAGTAGAGAAAGAGAGAGAGAGAGAGAGAGAAAGAGAGAGATAGAGAGACGGCAACCTGAGAAGAATATACAAACATAGGAATGCTATACAAGTTGATAGACAAAGAGAAAGAGAGAAGGAGCGGGAGAGAGGGAAAGAAAGCATTCAAAACATTAATGAAACTCGAATTTCGTATTTCAATTCAAGAGTTTGCGCATTTTCGCTGAGTGTAAGTGCCGCACGTACTGGCGTGGACTTTACGATCCATTTGCAGTTTTCCAACGGGCAGAATTAAACGCAGTTCGCTGCGCAAAGCTAAAGTACAATTAATTAAGCACGGACTGCAGCAAAAGGATTTTAATTACAATTTTGTCGAAGCAGCAAAGGCGTTTCTCTCTCTCTCTCTCTCTCTCTCCCATCCTCTCTTCTCTCGCACCTGAATTGGATTTCATTTGATTTTCATTTAATGCCTGAGCTGCAATTGTAAGGCTTTCAATTGAAGCCGACAAATTTGTAATTGGCAATATTGTTGGCCAATTGCAGTTGGCCCAAACGGATTTAATTGACTCTCGTTTATTGGCCCTTCCCCGGCCGTTGCGGCCTCACCTTGACACAGTGAGCGCTGCTGACCCACCTGCAAAGCCCAGCGCTCTATGTGGCTAAGCAAGCGAGATAAGCTTTATTAGTTTATGCACACTCAACCAGAGTCCGGATGCAAATGCGGATAAAAAGCAGCTCCTCAAAAGGTGTTTGTACAGCCGCATCCAGGTGTGAATAGGGCTGGTGCTGCGGTTGAAATTTGAAAAGCCGCTTGCGGCCCTCGAGCCTTGCCTAGTTTGTCAGCCAAGGTGTTAATGAGTGCGATAAGCTCGAGATTAAAATATACATAATTTAACATGTTTGCCCCGTCCAGCCAGGGACGACGTTTATAAAATGCACCTCTCTCTCTTTCTCCCCCTGTATGTGTCTATTCTACTCTGCTCACTGTGAGTCTTTGGCCATTCAATAGCAATAAATTCGGCTAACATATGCTTGGCCCCACATGCACAAAGGCCCCAATGGCCCCAAGGCAGCAGCCTAACTTACGACCGCAATTCTCAACTAGAGATTCGATTCGCATCGATTGCTAACAAAATACGTATATTCAAATATAAAGTCTAATTTCGACGAATAGTCATGGCTCCTTTATACTCTGACTCGTATTCGTACCACGAGTCATAGCCTGTCTATATAACTATTCTTCCAAATACTTTCAAGTGCATTGAAGAGAAGCTAAAATCTGGCTAACATAACGACAAGCATATATCCTGACTTTTGACTGTCTATAATTAAATGTAAAATAATTAAAGTCCTCAATTCGATTTGTGATAATTATCGGTAGGTCGATCAATCGATTCCTTTACACTTTGCCATCGCATTTGCATTCTATTTACTTGCACATTGCACCAAAATACGTATTGTTTCAGCCTTTTGGCCTTTAGCCTCTTGGCCTGCGAGCGCTCACCTTTAAGCTCAACGCGCTAAAGACAAACACACCTTCACACGTTCCACACTCACGCGCAAATACATGCAGAGGCAGAGGACTCTGGCCACGATGGGATTCAGGTCAGATCCATAAAACATGCGCAAGAGCTGGCTAACTAGCGACCATCGCACACACTCACAGCAGCCTGGTCACAGCCAAGTCAAAACTCTGCTGGCATCTGCATGTCTGCTGTGAACTACAGAAGAGTCTTATGGCGAACATTCCGAAGAATTATTGTACATTCCGTTTGTTATCTTCCATCTTTCAGCTTCCAGCTGCTATGTTCACTCCTTAATCTCCAATATACAATCGATTGACGCCATTCCTTAAACCTTTGTCGTTTGATGTTCTTCGCCAGTAAACATTCATCAGACTTCATTCCCTTGCTATTTGTGGGCTCGAACACACACAGTCAGGAAGCGTGCGTGTTTTATCCATTTCTAAATGTCCACCTTAATTTTGTAAATGATAATTTATGGCCCTCCGCAGAGGATTCGGACAAAGCTCTTGTGCAAGCTCAAGACCCACACGTAAACGGAGATCTCTTGCAACTCAATTGCCAATGCTAATTAGAAAGCAATATTGTGTACGCTATGGGAGACCCGACATCTACAGGAAAACAAAGCCGCTTGAAGCTGTTTTGTATTTATTTGATTGATATAAATATAGAATAGTTTGAGCTGAAGCAAACGGCGAGACACAGCTTCGCTTTTATTAAATTTTACGAAATGTCAAATCAGACCCTTTCAACCGAATTCGAAAACAAATGTACGAACTTCAACGTATTCATGCTCAATGAATTTTGAATTTTTTCTGATCAATGTAATTTAGTTTCTTATTGAGTTAAACTAGAGGTGGCCAATCGACGTCTATTTCATTTCTTTGTAATAATATTGACAGGCAAAAAAGGCAAACACAATGTGAAGGACTAGAGAAGAGAAAAGGAGTCAAATGAAATATAATAACAAATAACGAAGCTCCAGTCGGAAGTGTCCTCAGTTTAGTGAGCTTTCAAATTCTTTCCCAAATGGCTATATTTTCAGCAGCTCTTATAGGCACAAAATGTAGAGTTAAAACTTACCTAGTGGCACGACGCAGGCAAAAGCCAGAATGGGAAAAAAGCAACTAAGTATAATTGCCAACAGAAACATCCACGGAATGACCTGAAATGAGGAAGGCAATTGCATTAGTTAGCATTTGGATTTGAATACTTATTGAGGTATCGCTTACTTTATAAAAGGCTACTATCGCAAGTATACCACTGACCACATGCAATAAGGTAAAGCCTAATATGACCCAAATTATGTGGACATATGGATCCTCGAATAGCTTGCAATATCTGCTGCCCACATCATCGCAGTAGCGCCGCATTACTATTGAAGGTTAAATTCTGAAATACTTGTCAATTAGACATTTTACAATAATATACTTACAGGTCATGGAGCTGAAAGAAGTCAAACCAATGATCCCAACCATCAAAACCATAATGCAAAATATTAAAGCTTTCGTTTTAAGCTCACATTGACATGATCTGCAGTCACACATGTTTAAATTTTAAAAATTTTTTAAAATTAATTTTTTTTTTTTTTTTTTTTTTTAGATATGTATGTGTTGTGTGGAGTGTGTCAACAATAATAATAATAATAATTGTGTAGAGTGTGTTAAGGGGTTGACATATTTGGATAGCCTACTTTGCTGGGAAAGTTGGCAATGTAGCAGACCCCATAAAGTACATATATTCTTGATAAGGTAGACAAGCCGAGCTGATATAGCCATGTCCATCTGTCCGTCCGTATGTATGA
Organism: Drosophila paranaensis; assembly: GCA_035047545.1. Lineage (NCBI taxonomy): Eukaryota > Metazoa > Arthropoda > Insecta > Diptera > Drosophilidae > Drosophila > Drosophila paranaensis. The sequence continues at coordinate 8,086,428 of JAWNPL010000233.1, forward strand.
ACGCTTCGATCTCAGAACCTATAAGAGCTAGGGACTTGAACGCGCAGCTCAAGTTTGTTAAATAAAATCGATAACTTCTTCCGTTTGACGGTTATCGACTTTATCGTCTAGAGCCAGAGTCGCTTAATTCATTTCATGTAGGTATACGGACGGACGGACATACGGACAGGGCTACATCGACTTGGCTTGTCTCCCTGATCAAGAATATATATACTTCATGGGGTCTGCCAGTCATCCTTCTGTCTGTTACATACACTTTAAGAAAGCCATTAGACCCTGATTTCTCATATAAGAATCGAAATCGAGCTAAAATATTTCGCAACTCGTTTCCGTTTTACAAATCAGAACTCCGATTGGGTTGACAGGTTAAATTAATTAAATCTGATTTATGCGAACCAATGTGAGATGCTTTTGATGTGGTGTCTGCATATTGTCCAGATACAGTCAGTCTCTCTCTCTCTCTCTCTCTCTCTCATTCCCTCTCTCTTTCTCTCTGTGAGTGGCTGCACACATTTTGCAAATTAGAGTTTTGCGGTGCCTTCGAGATTTGCCTTCGGTTTAGCTTTTAGCTTAGCCTCGCATGTCGCTGTTTGTTAATGGCAGAAGTATTTATACAGTGCGCACGAGGCATTTGCATAAATTCAATTTTCCAGCTAATGGCAAAGGCAGGCAGCTTCTCCGCATGCCAATTAAATTGCGGCCGCCGCCCACACCAGCCCACAGCAGCCCCCTAACGCCACCCCAGCACCCAGCACTCCCCTTTTTTTGCAGCCTTTTTGATTTGCCACAAGAAATGCAAAGTCTGTGTGGCTAGAAATCGCATTATCTATATCTAAACCAACTCTGATACGTCTGCACTTCGGACTCTTGGGCAAACATACATTGAACAGACGAGAATGTATGGGCACACACTCAAACATTATTAATCGACTGCAGGAAAATGGGAACTGCCACGCCTCCAGCTTACTGGCAGCATCTCCTTCTTGCAGTGGACCAGGTCCAGATCAGTCGACTTTCGCAATTTACGAAGAGGGCGCAGCCAAGCGCCTTTGACTACCCAAATGACCTGCACTTCTTTGATTTGCACTGCCAACCCCAAGCAGCAGCAGCAGCAACAACTTTCCCCCTTCTACCATCTTGCTTCTTACAAGGCAGGGATAGAACTGCTATGCCTCCTTCTACAACAATCACAGCCCATGTATGTTCCATCTACTATGTGTCAGCCCCAAGATACCAACCCGTCTGTACTCTATATTACATTTGTTTCTCTAAGCTCCTCAAGCCAATATACCCCGCTGACACTAGGTCTATGAACGAGCGTGTAATCGTATCGCAAGTGTTTGCTGGGGCAATTGTGAATTCGTTCAATTTGTCCGCAAATCGCGGCAACCAAAGCAAATCAAATACTTTTTAGCTAAGCAACAATCAAATATATTTAAACACAAATATACCTACATATATATATATATATATAGGTATATATAGGTATATATACATATATACATATGCACATATATATTGAGGCAAAGCGCTTTCCGTTCGAGTGCCTCTCGACCGAAACGCAGCCGGCCAGCCATGACGCCAATGCTGGGCGTGGCAGGCAGCTCAAGTGAGTTCTTTCTTATGCTTTTTGGAAGCTGCCCTCGCAGACTTCCGCTTGCTAAACAAAATACAATCAAGATGTTTGGCCACTTGTTGTTGTTGCTGTTGTCTCTTGTTATTCTTATAATTGTGCATATGACCCTGTTTAATACAGTTCGCTGCACAATTATGCGTTCGTCTCGCACATTCTTAGCCTTCTGGCTTTTTTAAGCCACCTATGACTTATGGCCACCTAAAAATAGACGCTGAGGTGGGCTGTGGATGGGCGAAGCAGTTTCAAGATATGAAACAAGCTCTGATCTATATACTGTATACTCTAAAGCCAAACATCTCTGCCATATATACGCATGGCTTAAACAAGTTCGTAAGTAATTAAAGAATTTCTATTTTGTTTGATTCTGTTTGATCAATCAGCCCGTCCGTCCGTCAATCTCTTGAAAATGTGCACGGCATTTAAACAAATGATTTTCAAACTGTTAAGTAATTAAATAGGCCAAGAGCACTTGAAATAGCAAAATAAAAATACAAAAAAGTTTCCAACTTTGGGCTCGTTGTTGTTTTTTTAGCAAGCAAAACAATTTGTTAATTGACAGCTTAAAATTTTGGACAAGGACAGCTGAGCTAAGGATTCAAATTGTCAAATGACAATTGATGGCTAAATAAACGGCAATTAATTGGCATTGATGGAGTCGAGGTTGAGTTGGAGGCGAGGCCAATGGCAGGGCAGCGGCTGTGGCTGCGGCTGTGGCTGTGGCTGTGACGGAAACAGCTGCCCGGCAATTTGCCAAATTACTTTGCGGCTATAAATCAAAGCATCAAAGTTGTATAAAACAAACCTCCCCACAGCAGCCCCGAGAACTACTAAGTAACTAACGGAGAGCGGGAATTCGTCTGAGGAGAGCTGTTGTTTTCGGCGCGTTCCCCGGACAGCTGTCAAACTGCTGAGGCAGAAACTTACGACACCTCATTAAATATGCGGCTCAGAAGTTCCCGCAAAGCAGCTGCCAACTGCCAGCCAACAGATCCGAGATCCTTGGCCAGGTGGAGCGCTCCGTTTTCAATTTGGCCAACTCAGCGGCTCATTGCAAATGCCTCAATGAGGCCATATTAGTTTTGTCTGTGCAACATAGGCATAAGAGTACACAAGTCAAGTTCGATGCAAGTATAAGATATAAGCTATAAGTATTTCTGTTTATCTGTACAACAGATCATAAGAGTGAAAGTAGGTAAGGCCAAACTTATAAAAGTGTAAATTATAGATAGAAAAGAGAACAATGAATTGATCGCATTGAATGACAGCGACTATTCGGCATCGATTACCAGGTATCTCCTAGTCAGGCACACCCGACTAGGGCACTCTTACGTGCTATTTTGGTCCATTTTTGTTTTCTTTTTAATCTCGTAAGTGTATGTGTCAACTTTCCTCACTTGGTTTGCTGACTTGTTTGTTTGGCTTACGCACAGACCCCTCCCGGCCCAGGGGAGCCCCCTGCGGAGTCAATGTCGAGTCAATAAAGCACGGAAATTGCCAACAAAAGAGCCACAAAAACAGCTGCAACAACAACTGGACCTCATTTGAGCTGATTTCTTCTTTTTTCTCGTATACTCTCATGATATTCTATTATTCATTCCAACTTGTGTGTGTGTGTGTGTGTGCTTGTGTGAGTGTGCTGCGAATCCTTCAAAGGTATATTTTTCATCAAGCTGCAGCTACTCCTCCCTCTAGCCGCCTCACCTAGCAAAAAGGTCACTGAAAGTTTTTTGCCTGGCCAAGCCTCTGGCTTTTCGCTCGTTTATTAGATTGTCCTGCGGCCCTGGCACATCAAAAAGTTGCCAACGGCTGTTTTTGACAAGTCCCGCCCTGCCCTTCTCTGCGCTTCTCTCTCCCTCACACTGTGAAGTGCCGTCAATGCTGGTCGGGGGCGTGTCATAAACATGACAAAGTCGTTTTTTCTCTCCCACTCACTCTGACTCTATCTATAATCTATATCCCCTCTGCCTCTTGCCCCCCATTGTGCGTTCATTATGAGCAAGTTCCTCGGGGACTAGAGAAACTTATCGCCAGCAGCAACAACAGCAGGGCGAGTGAGTGGAAGTGCCGTCGAAGCTCATCAAATTTGTATTGAATATGGAGCACAATAAAGTGCGTTTAATAAGAAGTTAAGTAATTAATGCTGAATGCCTTTAAAGTAAGCACGAGAGCAGACGAGAGAGTGTGATTAAGAAGCTTTTAAAGAAAATGAAAAGACCTCAATATTTGTGGTATGCCTTATATAAAGTCTCTAGACATTATTAATTATAAATAAATAATAATATAATAATGCAAAAATAAATAATAATTAATACACCGAATCAAACTGAAAGCCTCTTGAATTTACAGCTCATAGGCTCAAAGGCTCACATGTATATCGCATCAGCAAACAAGCTTAGAACAGCTATATTTCAGAGATATCTTCAATTGACTGATTTATTGTTTTCAGTTTAAAGTTTCCTTTCACTGAGTCCTCTGACTATACAACTACAGCTTCCGGTTAGATTCCGAGGAGATTAGCTAAAGCCCCCAACTACAGTTTTCTCGACAGATTTATGACATTGTGCAAGCTCCTACTTAATTATAGCAATTAAATTAACATAAAGGTCAACAGATCTCTTCTTCAGCATCTCAATTAGTTAATTGCTCACTGAAACTGCAAATGTATTTAATATCTGGCCCACTCCCTCTCCCACTCCCTCTCTCTTCCCCACTCTCTTGTGTGGTACTTATGTTTAATTATGACAGGGCCAATTACATTCGATTACTACTCAAAGCGCGGCCATTGATTAAGCCGCGGAAAAGTTGTTGTGTTAGGCGAACATTTTGGACCACGTTAATGCGGAATGTTGGCTGGAAATGTAAGCTCGTCGGCATTGTCGCTAATTGAAATGCAAATATTGATGAGTGTTAAGCAAACGAGCCAGCTGCAGAGCCAGAGAGACAGCGAGGCAGCAACTGAGCCAGCGAACGCTAATTTGCACAATTTTCGTTTTGTCGCGCGCCGCATAATGCGCCGCAAAGTATGCCATAAAATGCAGTGCAGGCAGCTGCTGCCGCTGCTGCTGCTGCTGCTGTTGCTGCTACTGCAAATTTGAGAGTCAAGTCGATGCCACGCCCCACCGCACTGCGCCGCATCGCCCCTCTCTAACGCTGTGCTCACTCGAATGCCTCGACAGCTGGCAGACAAATTGCAGACTGGCAACTGGCAACTGGCAACTGGCAAACTGGCAGCTGGCTAAATGCTTCCCTAAAGCACTAGGAGCAGTGCAGGCAAATCTAGCCTTTTTCCAGTCAGTTTTACCTATATATGGTGTAATGCCAATTCTCTCCTCTCCTTCAGTATCTTCTTTACTATTCTCTTCTCTTCTTTCTGTTTCTCTCTCTTCCTTTTCATTTCATTTCATTTCATTTCATTTCCTCTGTATGTTTATTCTCCTTTCACCTCATCTCTTTATCTTTTATCTTTCATCTTTATCTCTTCTCCAATAGATAGCTGGCTGCACTGTCCAAGCAGACTCAGCAGAATTTCAAATTTATTCAAATCAACCCGCTGAGCGAAAGGGGGCGTGGCAGCACAGTCTGTAACTGTCTTTCTCACTCTACTCCCCCAGTGTGTGTGAGCAACTGAATGAATGATTCAATTAGGCATCAAATATTTACAGCAGACCTTTAAATATTGCGAGAGCGAGACACGATACGACTTTGGCTTGGTTTCCATTCTGGCTTGGGTTACGGGTTTACGGGTTCTACGGCTGTACGAATTACGAATTGAGGGCTTGAATTGAGTGCCATTGGATTTGCATTGGGGCCACAGCTGCAGTTGCCTGCAGAGCTCAAAACTTGGCTGCAGGCAAACTTATCTAATTGGCCCCTCAATCCCATTTGTACGCAATAAAAAGTGGCATAGAAAAGTCAAACTGAAGATTAAATGCGCACTCGGATACATGAGCATAGATTGGGCACAGCATTCCAATGCAACACGCCCCCAAATCGTTGCCCACACACACTTTATCACTTATGGCTCCAAATAAACTGCAGGAGAGTCTGCGACGACTAAATCAAACTAAAACTAAAAGACTTGAAACGAAATCAAATAGCTGACATGGCCAACTTAAAGTCAACAGAGAGACGAGAGAGAGAGGGAAAGAGAGAGAGAGAGAGAGAGACAAATCTAGCGCAGTGTGACGAGTGCAGCGAACACAATGCTCCCAGTTGTAAATAAATAAATAAATCGTGCATTGTTTCGCTAGAGCAATGGAGAACGAAATCTAAATCCGAATTCCGCTTTCAATAGTTCTTGCTACAGATTTATGAGTTTTCCACCTCCCCATCTTCCTCTCTCTCTCTCTCTCTCTCTCTTTGTGTTTGTGCAATTTCAATAGTTTGATTACAAAAGTTTTTCAATTGAACATTTTTGCATTTTTGAGCTGAAAGCTCTCGCCAGGTTGAGCGACTTCTCAGGTTGCACGTGGCGTATGCGCGATGTTTGTCGCTTTAAGCATTTGCAAATATTAAATTAAATGCACTATATACATCAATATATCTGTATGATTATATATATATATATATATATATATATATATATATATATATATATATATATATATATATATATGGTATACATATCTTTCATAGAGTCTCGTTTTATTTATAAGTTCCTTTTCGGAGCTGCCAAAAAAGTTGTCGCCGTACTTAAAAAACAAAAAAATATTTTCATAATTTTTATCACGATTGTAATTCTCGCACCAAAAGTTTTGCATTCAAAAAGTTTGTTGTATATTCGAGCGGGAACTTTTGCCGGGCGGCGTCAGAGGCATAAAACTTTTCATGCTGACAATGAGCTTCACAACAGATTTCAGAGTTAATTTCCGCAACTTTCGCTCCTCGACAATAACAATAACAATTTGGAGTGCGCATACACATTGCACGCACTGTTCTGTTGTTAATAAGCCTAATTATTTTCGAAACGACATAACAGCCTCCTCATAATTGGCGCAAAGCGAATTTCAGCAATCTCCTCTTCCTCTTCCTCTTTTCTTTTAGGTATTTAGCAGCCTTTATTAGATAACTAAAGAACTTAAAGTTCGACTTGGTCGTCTTCTCATCAATGTCTCAGAGCTGAAATGGATCCTGTTGACATCCAAACAATGCCATTAATCAAGCTGTCTCAAGGTGCACTTCAACTAGCTGGTCCCAAGACATAGGACACAGTTTTGGTTCTTCATTTCACCAGGAATATCTATTGAGGACACTAACTTAATCCTAACAATGAGATACCCATTAGAGCACAATTGAGCTCTTCCAGATAACAACTCCTCTATGCACTCTTTGGCTAACAAATATTGAATATCACGCATGAAAGCTTCAGTCAAAAACTGAGCCTCAGAATGGCATTAGCAAGTTCAGATTTAGAAAGCTTTGCTCCAGCAAACTTCTTAATACTTTACTCTAATTTAATTTAAATCAAATTTAACTTAATATAAATCACAATTTTAAACAATTTCCTCATTCGGCTCATACAGCCACGCTTCTAAGGACAAGTGCGAGGTATATGCATAGAGCTGAAATCCCAAGTCAAGCTGTGTCACACACACACACACACACACACACACACACAAGCACACACATTCACACATGCAGCGACACGGCGACAGTTTTTGCGCCAAGCCAAGAAACAACAACAAAAAAAGCAGCTAAAAATAAAGCAGGAAAAAAAAGAAAGCTGAAAAAACACAACGATTCGGCCATGTGCTGACAGCGATAAATTCTAATGCCCGGGGTCGCTGAAGCCACGCCCCCAGAGTGCGGGCGTTGCCATGGACGAAAGCTGACCAAGAGGAAGGCCGAAGCATGAAAAATGCTTCTCATCCGGACAGGGAGTAGACGAGCGAGCCAGCCGAATGAGAAGCAGAGAGGAAGGCAGCTAACTGAAATGTGGGCTTGTATTTGTCGTTGTTGTTGTTGTTGTTGTTGTTTGGTTCTGTTTGTTTGGCCAAGGAAATATTTTTAGCACGTGTTTGCGTACTGTTATTTCTTTCTTTTGCTTCTGGTCAATCTCTATAGTCGCCACATCTATTGCCTCCTGTAATCGCCCAGCCATCCAGCGGCAGAGCCAACCACATTTGTCACTTTAAATGCAATTTGACTTGTGCCCAAAGCGCATAAGTTTTCCTACCAGCTACCAGCAATTTGTCCTGTCTTGTTCTGCCCCAATGGGGGCCAACTGAAGAAAGACAAAAGCACGAGAGCATCCTGGGCACGAGCAAAAAACTGTAGCATGCATCTGGGAGCGCTCAGCGAAATCAATTCTAAACTCGAGCCGAGCCAGGTGGCAAATACATTTATTGCCTCTGTGGCAAATTGCTTTGTGGCTGATTCATTCATTTACTGGCATTGGATTCAGGCATCTGCATTCATGCACATCACTTTACTCATGTTCATTCACTCATTTTATTCATTGATTCAGTCAGTTCGATTTACTTTCATTAATTTACATTGATTCAATCACTTTTATTCGTTCAGTTACGTTCATTTGCCTATTCCAACTGATCCATTCTTATTTATTGATGCATTTATTTAAATTGCTTCATTTATTCACTTTCATTCATTGAACTATTCACTTATTGATATGTTCACTTATGCATTCATTTATTCAATACGCTCACTCTAAAATCTTATCCCTTTATTCATATTCATTTATTCATTACTATTTACAGACTCATTACCTGAAATTCATTCATTTATTCACTTTCATTCATTCATTCATTCATTCACTTTCATTCATTTATTTATTCACTTTCATTCATTCATTTATTCACTTTCATTCATTCACTCATTCTAGTTCTAATTGACTCATTCATTCATTTTAATTCATTCATTCACTTAGCAGCATTCATTCTCATTGACTCATTCATTTATTTATTCAATCATTAGCCCATTCACACGCCTCCGAAGAGCTATATGTCTCTTCCATCAGCTAATGAGCAGCAGCTGCTGCCGCTGCTGCAGCCGCAGTCAACTGTTAAAGCCCAAATAAAAAATTCAATTTGCATCAATTATCTGCACGAGAGTTGGCAGCTACCGGAGCAAACACAAAAAAAAAAGGAAAGAAACTAAAAAGTTGGCAGCCCAATATTTATGGCTTTATATTTCGCTGTTTGTTGTTGTTTGTTGCTGTTGTTGTTGTTGTTGTTGTCGTGCAATGAGCCGGAAATGTCTTCATTATGATTGCATATGGCACCGGCTATAGTCGAGCCTGCGTGCCAAACGGAAGCGGAAGCACACGAAAATTTCTTTATTGGTGCTGTTGTTGTGGCCCATGGATACCCTGTACACTCTCGGCTACTAGAGGGCAGTTTAGCATTCAGTGGAAGAGGAATGAATATGAATGAGTGAACACATGAATGACTGTATTCTCTAGTTTTCCACTCGATTCATTCACTTTCTCTCTGTTTTGCCCTTATTTCTGGTCAAGGGTATCTATTAGCCTGGCATAGCCCATTTAGCCCGCCCTTCATATTGCACAACCAGCACACTGTAGTTGTTGTTAATGTTGCCGTTGTTAGCGATGCGTACGAGCGTGGTAATTTGCTCACATATACGCAATCTCAGCAACACACACACTCGCTTTGTCCCCGTCCTACTCTCCCGCCTCTCCCACCCACTCAAGGCGCCCTCTCACACTCTCACACTCGCTGCTGTGTTTGCTGCTCGTGCCATGGTGCGTATGAATGATGGCTGAATTCATATCAACTGACAGTTTATTTACACAAACGCCGTCATTACCAACGCCTGCAAGCCCGTCCGTCCGTCCATCCATCCGTCCATCCGTCCGGGCCGCAGGCTAAATCACACAAACACAGACATGGCAACCCATACACACACACACACACACGCAGACACATAATCGTCGTTGAGCGTGTGTTATGAAAAATTGACTGTGATTTATGCAATTATGTTAACAAAATATTTACTTAGCCACGAAACTGATTGGCCAAGACACATTCGGGCCCAGCTTGCGAAGCGATTATTAAAAACACATTAGCACTCAGCCCGTTCCAGCAATAAATGCTAAATTAATTACCACACTATTAGCTAATAAAAAATAGACAGTCAAAGCTCAGAGATATTCCAGCTTTTGTACTAGTCCCGATTTTTACTATCATGGTTACACCACAAAATGACAAAAATCTTATAATGAAGCTGTTGAATGCCGATCGATAGTAGAGCCTCATACGATTCGAAAATGGTATACAACTCTCAAATCGGACAAATAATACCCGAGATATAGTCACCCAAAGTTGACAAAAAGTCTATTCCGGCACTTGACCCGATTTTATCAAAATATAGCTTAATCACATTTTTGTCAAATATGCCAAAATTTTAAAAATTTTACTTTTGAATGAGGATCGATAGTAGAGCCTTATACGATTCGAAAATGGTATACAACTCTCAAATCGGATAAGCAATACCCGAGATATAGTCACCCAAAGTTGACAAAAAGTCTATTTCGGCACATTACCCGATTTTATCAAAATATAGCTTAATCACATTTTTGTCAAAAATGCCAAAATTTTAAAAATTTTACTTTTGAATGAGGATCGATAGTAGAGCCTCATACGATTCGAAAATGGTATACAACTCTCAAATCGGATAAATAATACCCGAGATATAGGTACCAAAAGTTGACAAAAAGTCTATTTCGGCACTTGACCCGATTTTATCAAAATATAGCTTAATCACATTTTTGTCAAAAATGCCAAAATTTTAAAAATTTTACTTTTGAATGAGGATCGATAGTAGAGCCTCATACGATTCGAAAATGGTATACAACTCTCAAATCGGACAAATAATACCCGAGATATAGGTACCAAAAGTTGACAAAAAGTCTATTTCGGCACATTACCCGATTTTATCAAAATAGGGGTCTACAAATTTTTGTCAAAAATGACAAAATTTTAAAAGTTTGAGTTTTTAATGCCGATCGATAGTAGAGCTTTATACGATTCGAAAATGGTATACAACTCTCAAATCGGATAAGCAATACCCGAGATATAGTCACCCAAAGTTGACAAAAAGTCTATTTCGGCACTTGACCCGATTTTATCAAAATATAGCTTAATCACATTTTTGTCAAAAATGCCAAAATTTTAAAAATTTTACTTTTGAATGAGGATCGATAGTAGAGCCTCATACGATTCGAAAATGGTATACAACTCTCAAATCGGACAAGTAATACCCGAGATATAGTCACCCAAATTTGACAAAAAGTCTATTTCGGCACTTGACCCGATTTTATCAAAATATAGCTTAATCACATTTTTGTCAAAAATGCCAAAATTTTAAAAATTTTACTTTTGAATGAGGATCGATAGTAGAGCCTCATACGATTCGAAAATGGTATACAACTCTCAAATCGGATAAATAATACCCGAGATATAGGTACCAAAAGTTGACAAAAAGTCTATTTCGGCACTTGACCCGATTTTATCAAAATATAGCTTAATCACATTTTTGTCAAAAATGCCAAAATTTTAAAAATTTTACTTTTGAATGAGGATCGATAGTAGAGCCTTATACGATTTGAAAATGGTATACAACTCTCAAATCGGACAAATAATACCCGAGATATAGGTACCAAAAGTTGACAAAAAGTCTATTTCGGCACATTACCCGATTTCATCAAAATAGGGGTCTAACAAATTTTTGTCAAAAATGGCAGAATTTTAAAAATTTTACTTTTGAATGAGGATCGATAGTAGAGCCTTATACGATTTGAAAATGGTATACAACTCTCAAATCGGACAAATAATACCCGAGATATAGGTAACAAAAGTTGACAAAAAGTCTATTTCGGCACATTACCCGATTTTATCAAAATAGGGGTCTATAAATTTTTGTCAAAAATGACAAAATTTTAAAAGTTTGAGTTTTTAATGCCGATCGATAGTAGAGCTTTATACGATTCGAAAATGGTATACAACTCTCAAATCGGACAAGTAATACCCGAGATATAGTCACCCAAATTTGACAAAAAGTCTATTTCGGCACTTGACCCGATTTTATCAAAATATAGCTTAATCACATTTTTGTCAAAAATGCCAAAATTTTAAAAATTTTACTTTTGAATGAGGATCGATAGTAGAGCCTCATACGATTCGAAAATGGTATACAACTCTCAAATCGGATAAGTAATACCCGAGATATAGTCACCCAAAGTTGACAAAAAGTCTATTTCGGCACTTGACCCGATTTTATCAAAATATAGCTTAATCACATTTTCGTCAAAAATGCCAAAATTTTATAAATTTTACTTTTGAATGAGGATCGATAGTAGAGCCTTATAATACCCGAGATATAGGTACCAAAAGTTGACAAAAAGTCTATTTCGGCACATTACCCGATTTTATCAAAATAGGGGTCTAACAAATTTTTGTCAAAAATGGCAGAATTTTAAAAATTTTACTTTTGAATGAGGATCGATAGTAGAGCCTTATACGATTTGAAAATGGTATACAACTCTCAAATCGGATAAGCAATACCCGAGATATAGTCACCCAAAGTTGACAAAAAGTCTATTTCGGCACATTACCCGATTTTATCAAAATATAGCTTAATCACATTTTTGTCAAAAATGCCAAAATTTTAAAATTTTACTTTTGAATGAGGATCGATAGTAGAGCCTCATACGATTCGAAAATGGTATACAACTCTCAAATCGGATAAATAATACCCGAGATATAGGTACCAAAAGTTGACAAAAAGTCTATTTCGGCACTTGACCCGATTTTATCAAAATATAGCTTAATCACATTTTTGTCAAAAATGCCAAAATTTTAAAAATTTTACTTTTGAATGAGGATCGATAGTAGAGCCTCATACGATTCGAAAATGGTATACAACTCTCAAATCGGACAAATAATACCCGAGATATAGGTACCAAAAGTTGACAAAAAGTCTATTTCGGCACATTACCCGATTTTATCAAAATAGGGGTCTACAAATTTTTGTCAAAAATGACAAAATTTTAAAAGTTTGAGTTTTTAATGCCGATCGATAGTAGAGCTTTATACGATTCGAAAATGGTATACAACTCTCAAATCGGATAAGCAATACCCGAGATATAGTCACCCAAAGTTGACAAAAAGTCTATTTCGGCACTTGACCCGATTTTATCAAAATATAGCTTAATCACATTTTTGTCAAAAATGCCAAAATTTTAAAAATTTTACTTTTGAATGAGGATCGATAGTAGAGCCTCGATTCGAAAATGGTATACAACTCTCAAATCGGACAAGTAATACCCGAGATATAGTCACCCAAATTTGACAAAAAGTCTATTTCGGCACTTGACCCGATTTTATCAAAATATAGCTTAATCACATTTTTGTCAAAAATGCCAAAATTTTAAAAATTTTACTTTTGAATGAGGATCGATAGTAGAGCCTTATACGATTTGAAAATGGTATACAACTCTCAAATCGGACAAATAATACCCGAGATATAGGTACCAAAAGTTGACAAAAAGTCTATTTCGGCACATTACCCGATTTTATCAAAATAGGGGTCTAACAAATTTTTGTCAAAAATGGCAAAATTTCAAAAATTTTACTTTTGAATGAGGATCGATAGTAGAGCCTTATACGATTTGAAAATGGTATACAACTCTCAAATCGGACAAATAATACCCGAGATATAGGTACCAAAAGTTAACAAAAAGTCTATTTCGGCACATTAGCCGATTTTATCAAAATAGGGGTCTAACAAATTTTTGTCAAAAATGGCAAAATTTTAAAAGTTTGAGTTTTGAATGCCGATCGATAATAGAGCTTTATACGATTCGAAAATGGTATACAACTCTCAAATAATAATAAGTAATACCCGAGATATAGTCACCCAAAGTTGACAAAAAGTCTATTTCGGCACATTACCCGATTTTCGCGAAATAGGTTTTTATCAAATTTTTGTCAAAAATGGCAAAATTTTAAAAGTTTGAGTTTTAAATGGGGATCGATACAAGATTTATTCGATTCGAAAATGGTATACAACTCTGAAATCGGACAAATAATACCCGAGCTAGAGCTATGCTAAATTCAAGATGACTTTTCTCAGAGGCAAATAATTCAACAAGATAAACGAAGCAGATAAAAATGTATTTACATACTTTTTCTAGAGTATTTTAAAAATAATATGTAATATTTTATTTCCAAATAGTCTTTTAATAAATAATATAAAATATATTTCGAGCAAGAATCTAGTCCATTGCAAGATGTTGACCAAAGGCGGTTTTAAAACTTTTGACCAGAATACACTAATAAATATATGTACATATATATATGTATATAAATATATGAACTTATATATATGTATAAAAATAAATTATAATTTTATTACCAAACGGATGCGAAAAACTTTTGCCATTTCCCCCCGGAAAATGCGCTGGCAAAAAAAAAAGAGAGAAAAATGTAGCAAGCCAAGTTTTTCGTGGCCATTTTGTGTTGTGGTTCGGTGGCTGTGGGGCAGTGCTCATTACCTTATTGCGTTTGGCCACCAACTGCGCCACGCCTATGCCAAAAATGTGGGCGGCCGAGCTCTGCGCCTTGTTTGTGCCTTCGAAATGAACGGAAAATGGTGAAACTTTTAATTGAAACCATAAATTTTGCTCGCTGGTTTGCTGGTTTTCTATACCAGCAGGAATTTGTCGTGCGGCGCTTGCCTACTTAGCCACCAACAAGCAACTGTCGAATCCCTAACCCCTCTCCCCTCCCCTCCACCTGTAGTCACATAGCGAACTCAAGTGCAATTAGCGCCGAGCATGGATTGCACTTTTGACCAACGGGCCAACAAGTTGTCCAGGTAAACTTTTACATAATGAGCAGCGCACACACCAACAAACACCAACAAACACACACCCTAAACACCCACACTCAAACACACTTTACAAAATCAAACTGAATTGTTGTCCTAATGCAAACATTGTTGAACCGAAATTCCTTCAACTAATAACAAATTTCGCATTTAAATATTTAATATTTATTATGTTTTTTTTTTCAGTTAGCAAAACTTATAAAACTTCTCAGTTTAAATTTGTTTTTTTTTTTGTTATTTTAAAATCCAGAAAATTCTTAAATGTTGTATAATATTCATGTCAATTGTATATAGAGATGTGTCTGTATCTGAAGTTGTTATGCTAAGTGTTATCGATAAACTCTGTAATCTAAGTCTTCGGGTTAAGCCATTATCGATTTAGGCTCGAAGCTTAACTTCTTTATTAGAGATCATAGAAAGAGTTGGTCTCTTTGCATGCTGAAGTAGGGTGTGAAGTCTTCTTGATTGAAGACAGATTACATATTTGGAAATGAAAGTAGCTTTAATCTGCCGAGAGAATTTATCACAAATTCTTAAGCATGTCAATTGATATATAAGGAAATCTGTTTACAATAGTTATTATTTGACTTCAATCACATTTGCATCAGGCTATTTCAATGCCTAATTAAAGTCTTTCACACTCTAATTAACTGGCACACGAACCCAGTTTTTTGAGCAGTGTAGGAGGAGTGGCTCACAGTGGTTCAACAGTTTTTGAAGTGACTTTCGCCAAAGTGGCTTGGATATTTATGTCAAGCAACTGTCGCTGGCGTCGAACGCGCAGCCGGAAATGACGAATGATTAAAAGTGGGCGTGCCATAATTTCCGCTCAGCTCGTGCGTGTGTGTGTGTGTGTGTGGCAAACAGGAAATTGCAGCTGAGCGAGCAAACATCGCATTTAATACTTGGAGCCAGTTACAACTGAGTCGCCTCGCATTTCACAATTCAGTTTTCTTCTTGTTGCCAGTTAATTGAATTTTCAGAGAGCCAATCGAACGGGTCCATTCGCATTCGCCAATACATCAGCGAGCGAGCGGCAGGCAGACCAGATTCATATCACACACACACAAACATACAGAACAACAAAAAGAATTCAATTTCCTGCATTTAAATGGCTTTGCTGCACAACTCTTGCCACATTTCATTGCACCACTGAAGCCCCGCAAAATAACAAAATACAAACTAAAATTTCCTCAAATTGATAACTAAGAATCAGCTAAGAAACTCTCTTTGAAGCGAGCTTAGAGCCGAACAACTAGCGAGGAGTGCCCGACTTGGAGTTACCCTAACTCACACCAAAGGCATTCAAATATTCGTACTTTGCTCGTTATACAACATTGATAATGCAAATTCCCTGCATAGAATACGAATACAGCCAAAGCCCAATAGTTTTTCATATTTTCAGATTTGTATAATACAATTTAGCTAACAATTTGAATTGAATTAAAAACGAATTTAATTGATCCTCCTCATCTAGTCAAAATAAAACCAAAGTAACTCTTTCTTATCTATTTTCAATCAAATTCGATCAGAGCTCAAATTGCTTTATGTGGAATAAAAATTGTTTTTGCCCCAAATAAATATGAAATGGAGCCAAACGAGTCTTCCATGCCCAAACGGAGCTAAATATCTGATTTCTGTTTTTATTTTTTCGAAAAGCTTATGACTTTTCGGTCATAAGCTGGCCCCGAAATGTAGGCAATGAATTTGAAGGTTTCACTTGAGCTTTGATTTTGCAATTGCATTGCAAAAGCCTGAAATATTTGCCATCCAAGAGAGGCAAAGCACAAAAAAAGGCAAGATTTGGGTCTGGCTAATATTTCAAATTGTAAAAGCCTCCGCCAACACCGCCCCGCCCCGCCCCGCCCCGCCCCGCCCACCACTCCACCACTCGATGGCAAAGGAATATTTTTGTGTGTGCTACTTTTGCTATTGATTTTATTTGGCATATAAATGCGACGTGTGCTGCTCATATTCTTTGCTTGTTCTTCTCATTTCTTCAATACTCGCTAATTGAGTGCTGAGCGGGCATATTGGCGGGGCCTACATCTTGCTACTGCAACTACAACTAAATCTTAAGCCTTTTATCTCAGCTAGCTAGTGCCCAAGTCTTGGCACTGCTGAGCGCCTCTCCCCACAATTCCCCATGGGAACTCTGCCTGAGCGAGCATTGGGCAGTTGGAACTTGCTTGCTTAGTTTACTTTTTATGCCACAGATACGCTTCACATTTTTTCTTTTTTGTCGGGGGGGTGGCAATGGCAATATTTTCAATTTGCTAAATGGCGCAGTCAGCCAACTGAAATGCGGCACATGCATATATATAAATCTATATATATATATAGAATGTTTCATATGTATATGTGTGTCTGTGTGCCATGTGAAAAGAAAAACCACAGCAGGCATTTTAATAATTCTAATGCGAGCTTTTTTGAGTTATGAATGCGCTGTCCACATACATACATTATATATATTTTGTGGCTTGTTTTCTCTGCCTCACCCTCTCTCTCTCTGTCTCTGTGTGATATGACATGAAATACGTGCCACAGATTCGACAGGCAGCTCTATTGATAATCGATAATTCCCAGCAGCAGCGCCATTCATTAGAAATAGAAAGCAAAAGGGAAGTCGACTTTCACGCGCTCAAATTCAAATGATTTATGGCAGACAATGACTATGCTAACAACAACAACAACAGCAACAACAACAGCAACAATAACAATGGGAGTAGCCATCTATAGTTGACGCTAAGCGAATGTGCCGCTTGTTTACTTCCGCCGGAAGCAGACGTTGAAACATGGCGCCGCCACAAATAAATGTGTGTATGAAAACCGCAAAAGAGACAGAAAGAGAGCGAGAGAGAGCGAGTGAGAGGGAGAGAGAGAGAGTGAGCGATATCGCAGCAGCATCATCATCGACTTCATTTCGGGAGTCACTAATGGCGCGAATAATAGACAAGTTCTTGAAGGCACACACGCACACATACAAATAATAATTGCGAGGGTCGCTTGAATACTTACAGAACTTCATTTATCTTATCATTTAGCTAACAGCGAAATGTTAGGGCTAGCTGTGATCTAATTCCCTGTTAACAGAAACATGTTAGGCACGCTTCAGCTGTGCCGTTAACTAACACAGCTTGACAACACTGTTAAGTTAACAGCGCGGCATCACTTGAATTTTATTTCGGAACAAACTAGAGCTATGGCTACTTCTCAGCCAGCCCTCGCATCTCGTTTGGGGCTAGGCACAGCCATTTTGTTTATATGTTTTGAGTACTCGATGTTTTAGTGCGGTGAACGCTTAAAATTTTAATGCGCATAATTTATACGTTATTACGAACACTTCATTTTGGGCGCTCCCTAAGCCCGCCGACCCCTGCGAAACTCCAAATATTTTTGGCAATAAATTCGTTTGGCAAACAGCGCAAAAAGGGATAAGAAAAAAAAGAACAGAGCCAAAATGTGCATGGAAGATGGCAGAAACGAAAACTTTTGTTGCTTAAGTAAACTTGAAAAGTTTTCGAGACATAAAAGTTTCTTGTGAAAGTCACACGAAACTTGAATGCAATAAATCTGAACGCCGCTGCAATCCCGAAAAAAATCTCTGTATATATACATATATAAAATGTGCAATCCGTTGGCTCTGCGGGCCAAATCCGTTAAACCCAGAAAACTAAAAATAATAAAAAAAGAGCGCACATACGTTAAACTTTCAACGCGCTTTCATGGCTGATAAATGGCCAACTGGATCACGCTAAAATACGTAGCGCTTGTCCTAAAAGCTGCAATGCGGCTGCAATTGACCAATTCTCGAAATTCAAATTTATGGAGAAATAACTTTCTTATTTGTTATCGATTAAACGTGAAATCGAAGATCCTTAACATTACCAGCTGAGCCTAACAGAGTCAGTATACATTACACATTGAGTAAAGCAAAGTATCGATATTGGCAAAGAGCGTAAATTAAGTGAAAAAAAGAAAAACTCTTCTATTGTAAAAATTACACGCATGCATATGCAACAGTGCACACATGCATACACTGATGCTCTCCCGAAAACTCTCAAACTCTTTTAATATGCACACACACACATGCTAATATGCACATGCACATTCATGCATAGAACAGCGCTGTCAAGGCCATCCAGTCAGCAGTTGACTTACGCTTCTCCCATTTCTGTGTGACTCCAATTCTCGCTCTCGAGCCTGACACAACAGTTCGCTCGCTCGCACACATGCAATTGCCTTGTCACATTTCGCTCACTTGATCTGTGCGCTTAATGCATGGTTTGTGCTTCGAGTGTATATGCATATGTATGTATGTGTGTATATGTATACAGAAGAGTATTGTTAGCAGCCTCTTGAGTGGGTTGCACAGCTTATGCCGGGCTAATTGAACGACAAGTTTGCAGCCATGCAAATGGGTCAACTGCCTCAGGTAAATTAAAGTGCAACTTCGCTCAGCTCGGCACACACAAAGTTATTGAGTGGGAGACTCGTGCATACCCTTGCTTAGCTGCAGAGCTGCTCAGGAACACATTTCATTTATTCACTTTGATATTCTTCTATTAATAATATTTATTTAACACTTTTTCCTTGCACTTGGCATATCGATGTTAACATTTCCAGCTGAGCTTAGCAGACAACTTTAACAGAATTGCCAATACGAAAGAGAGAGAGAGAGAGTAATTGAGTACAATTCCGATCTGTTGCTCTCTCAAACTTTTTGCATGTGTGCGTGTGTATGCAAAAATTGTGAAATGGCGATTGCAAAACGAATTTCAATGAAAAAACACTAGTAAACATTGCGCACATAAAAAAACATTATTAATCAACGCACACACACGCCCGTATAAGATTGCATATATGCATGCAATATTTATGTATTTATATTAATTATAAAACACTTTTTAAAATGTGACTTGGCTTAAGCGGTCCGAGTGCAGGCGCGACGCAACTTATACTGAGTTATTATTAGAGATGGGCAACAGGAGTATAAGTGAAAACTCTTCGAAATTTCACCTATACATATCGATGTGTCTAAACACATTGAGCTACCCGTTTAGCATGCGTGTGGGGGGTATTCGAGTGTGAAGCTTTTGAGTGACTTAAATGCCCATTAAAAGTTTAGTTCGTGCAGTTGAAACTTTAAACTGTTTGGAGTGAAGTGTGTGCGTGTGTGCGTGTGTGCGTGTATGTATTAATGCTAATGATACGAACTTTTGCAACTGTCAACTTCTATTTCTCTGCACGCATAGAAAGCGAGGGTGTATAAGAGATGCAAATATCGATATATATGCAAATCGATATTTATCAAAGTTAACAGTCAGCTTTTACAGAGTATTTCTATTGATGTTATTATTTATGTTAACAGTCGGAGAGACAGCTGCTATTGCACCGTATTTCCAAGTCGATCAAGCCCAACTGCAACTGGTTCCGCTTTAAAGTTAAGTTCGTACGCAGCTCAGGTTTAGCTGAAGGCAGCTGCCTTGCGTTGCCTTGCCTTGCCTTGGCTGTGTAGTTAACCTAGTTAGGGTCTGCACATCAGATATAATTTGGCTGATGAAGCGCCTTAAATGTCCTTGTGCCACATGCTATATATATAAATATATATCTGTATAAATATACATGAAAAGTGCATATAGAAGATGGGAAGAAGCGGAAAATGAAAGAAAAGATGCCTTATTTTTTGCGCAATTTTTATGGGCCTGCTCATCTGTCTCTCCGTCTCCGTCCGTCTGCCGTGCTCTGTGCTGGGCCTTCTTTTTCATTATCAGGCAGGCAGGCAAGGCAGGCTTAATTGCAATGAAAGCGCAGTTTCCTGTTCGCAATTTGCAGTGCGCCATGAAATATGCAACATTATGGGGCAGCAGCCCTTTTGAGGCTGCCACCAGCCACCAGCCACCAGCTATCA
Source organism: Drosophila paranaensis (assembly GCA_035047545.1). Lineage (NCBI taxonomy): Eukaryota > Metazoa > Arthropoda > Insecta > Diptera > Drosophilidae > Drosophila > Drosophila paranaensis. The sequence continues at coordinate 8,106,842 of JAWNPL010000233.1, forward strand.
GCCACGGCCACAGGCCCCAGCCGAGGCAGCTCTTAATCACATGAACGACACATCAACTCAATCTGTGTGAGACCAGGTGAATGATTGCAATCGCAAAAGGAGACCCATTTGCTCCTTTTCAATGAATCGCAATGCATTCATCACCATCATCATCATCATTATTATTATTACTTTATTTTATATTATTATTATTATTAATATTATTGATGTGGCGCTGCTTTAGTGAAGCAACGGAAAGTAGGCACTACTGAACTCTGTGCTCCTGATATCACAGAGGAGCTCATGGAAAGCTAATATTATTATTACTATTATTACTACTTCATTGTAATTGTCATTAGTGTTATTATTGTTATTATTATTATTATTATTATTATTATTATTATTTTTATTATTATTATTATTATTATAAATTTTATTATGATTATAATATTTTTATTATTATTACTTCATTATCATTATCATTACTATTGTCATTATCTTTGTCAGTATTATTTATATTGTTGTTATTATTATTATACATATTTTTCATTATTATAAGATTTTTATTAGCATTATTTCATTATCATTATCATTGTCATTATTATTTTTATTATTATTATTATATTTTTTTGTATTAATTTTTAATTTTTATTATTATTACTTCATTACATCATTACTTCATTATCATTGTCATTGTCATCATCATTGTCATTACCATTATTATTGCTGCTAAAGTAAAGAAAAGAATAAGAAGAAGAAGCAGTGTTGAGCACTTTTGAGCTTCGCTCCTTTAACCAATTAGCAACAGTTGCAAAAGTTAAACATGCTCACAAAATCCAATTAGCTGCCAAGTTGAACAACTTAATGCCAAAGTTAGCTAATTAATTTGCCATCCAGATGTACATAGAGACATACACATATATATGTATGTGCATAAAGTGCTCTTTAGATTTAATTCAATGAATTGCATAAGCAATTTAATATGAACAACAGTCATTGCCCTTGCTGTATCTATGTAGGGTATACATAAGCTTAGCTTTCCCTATACCTGAGACAAGCATAGCTCGAGGAATACTAAAGGAGGAGCAACATAATTTAGTATGCAAGCTCTTGAGGAGTAATCAAATGTGAGAGATAAATAACTGCTTGGATATGGCCAGGATTGAGTGAGTTGGCCAAGGAAGGATCAGACATATGACAGAGATCCTAGGATTGTTAGCATCATTCAACCTGGGCCACTCCAGAGCATTATACAGTCTGAACCAGCTCAGCCAGAAACTCTCACTGTCTTTCCATTGTTGCGCATGTAGGCAGGAGGCAGTATGCAGCAGGCGGTAGTCGGTAGTCGGTAGGCGTGGCATGTGTGCATGTGGGCGCTATTGGGGACACTGCCCATTGATAATAATTGCAGCGAGAGTCGCTTTTCGCTGCGCTTTAATTGGAAAACTTTTTCAATTTTAATTAAAACATTTGCCTTAATGCAAAATGCAGTCCAAATTAAGCACAATGTTCAGCATTCGCACCACAACAAACGCCAACAGCAGCAACACCAACAACAACAACAACTCGAACAACAACTGGGCCAACAACAACAACAACAACAACAACGAAGGCGCAGAGAAAGTTTTGCAGGCCAGCAGCAAAACTGCCAAAAACTAAACTAAAACTCGAACAAGCCCTCCATCTCTCTCTCTCTCTCTCTCTCTCTCTCTCTCTCTCTCTTCCCTTCTTTATCTCTGTCTTTGTGTAGCATTATCTGAGATTTTAATAACTTCATTTGGCATTAGGTTACGCATACGCCTCGTTACCTACTTTTTCTCTGCTCTCTCACTCTCAGAGGGAGAGACTCTTTCTATCTCACTCATACGACTCTAAGCCCTCTCTCTGTCTCTCGCAGCTATCTCTCTCTCTCTCTTTCTCTCTTCCATTCTGCCTTACTTAGTCCATTTTTCTCTTTATCTGTCTGTTTCACTGTCTCCTTTTATTGCTTTATCACTATATCACTCATCCGCCCTGTTTGCCGTGCCCTTCATCCCTTACTCTGTCCATCATGGCACTCGATTAGACGATTTCTCCTCTCTCTCTCTCTCTATCTCTCATTTTCTGTCTCTAACTCTCTCCCCCTCCCTCTCACTCTCACTCCCCTCTCATTCTCTCCCTCTCTCTCTCTCTCTCTCTCTCTCTCTCTCTCTCTCTCTCTCTCTCTCTACATCTCTTTATATCTATCTATATCTTGCTCGCATTCTGCCTCTTCCTCTCCCCCTGTCTCTGTTTCTGTCTCTCTCTCGCTCTTATCTCTCTCTCCCTCCCCCTCTCAACTTCTGCCTCTTATGCTCTTCCTCTGGCTCTCTCTTATCCCAGATTTTAATATTTATATTTTTTTTTTCATCCAAAACAATTCATTTAGTCATACATCACGCCTACGCCCCTACTCTCTCTTTCTCCCTTCCCTCCCCTCTCCCTCCTCTCTCCCTTCTCTCTCTCTCTCTCTACTTATTTTGAAAGTTTTTCGGCTCAGCCATGCAGCATTTGTTGCTGGCTTATGCGATTTATGCCACACCCACCCACCCACACACACTCTCTCCCTCTCCCTCTCCCTCTCTCTTAGTGAAGAAGACAAATAGTTGTGTGTAATTTGCTTGTATGTCAGAGCGAATCGCATATGTCAAATGTCAAATGTCAAACGCTGAAGCTCTTTGCGGATTTGCTCCTCTTTTCTGTTCCGTATTTTTTTTCCTGCTCTGTCTCTTTTTTTGCCACCATAAATTACGATTACAATCACAATTTTTGTTCAGCTTTTTTTTATGGTTTCGTTGGTTACATTTCCGCTTAGCCAATTGCCATTTGCCATTTCCGTTTCCGCTTCCGCATCCCGCTTTAGCCACTGACTGACAGCTGAGCCGCGTCTAAGCATTTAAGTTCAAGTCAAACATGTGCAAGATTCGCAAAAGATTTCTTGATTAATGATGCGACTCTAAGTCCGACCTCCTCTCCCTCTCTCTCTCTCTCTCTCTCTCTCTCTCTCTCTCGCTCTCACTGCACTATGGTCTCTAAGCCACGCGCTGTCAGCGAGGCTCTCGAATTTGGTGACAATTATTGAGCAATTAGCACATTAATTGGCGCTCATAATCCGGGATCAAAATGTTGACTCTAAGCCCATTCAAAGAAAAGAAGAGAGGAACGCGAAATACCCTCTAAGCTAGAAGTTGATTGACTGCAGCTATTTTGCTTCAGGTCTAAGCGAATCAATCAATCAAACGTGATTGAAGGCTTTTGTAACTCTCTTTTCAAGTTGTTTGCCTGTTTCGATGCATCGGGCATAAGCTAGTTGTAGCTGTAAGTTACATCAATCAGTCAGTCAATCAATCAGTCAATCATTCTATGAGTTACTTTTAGAGGCAACCAATGTTGAGGCCTGTTTTGCACTACTCAAAGCCAGTTATTGAGTATATCAATCAATATCAATCAATCAATCAAGTCAGTCAAACTATATCATGATTATAGATAATAGACTATATCATGATTATAGATAATAAACTAATTGATGTAGGCAGTTAACTCTAAATACATAAATATTTACAACAGCTACTCAATCAAGTCAATCAATTAGTCAATCATTCAATCAATCAAGCCAGCCAATCAATCATACAGTTATAGATTATTAGCTAATTGATGTAGGCACTTAGTACCATTTATATGTACATACAACAGTTACTCAATCAGTCAATCAATCAATCAATCAGCCTCAGTAATTCCTTTTATGCATCAATCAATCAGGCATTCAATCAGTCAATCAACGCAAACAGCTGCACAACATACGCAGGCGCCTTAGCTGCAAGTGAAACAAGGCCTAAGTGATTGACCGACTGAGTGATTGACTGACTGAGTGATTGAGTGAGACTGGCTCACTTGGCTGTCTGGGCAGTTGGCTGAATTAACACTTGAAGCCTGCTCAACTCTGCTCTGCAGACAGCACGCTCCACTGGCCAAAGAAAATATTGTTGCACAGCCACGCCCCCCGACAGCCGCCTACCGCCTACCATCAGCCGACTTCAGGCTGAAAGTTTGTTCTGCTCTTTTTTTCCAGCTGTTGCCTTTACTCTGGGCTTTAATCAGTCAAAATGTAGCCACAGCTAATTAAGAGGTGGTCCGATTTATATACATATATACATATATATATGTATCTGAATAAGTTGGCTAATTAAATGGACTTGGGCATAATTTATTAATTTTGCAACTGGCAAATCGCATTTGGGGCTCGGGCTCGAGTCAGCTCCTATTTGCGCAAACCGAAACATATTAAAAATTTACGGCTCGTTTACTGCGATTTGTTCAATTAGGTCGATACGTTAGGCTCTCCATTCCTTCTCCCTCTCTCTCACTCGCTCTCTCTCTCGCTCGCTCTCTCTCACAGAAGTTGGTTTTCCAACTTCGAGGTTTTGGAGCTCTGCCACTTTTAATTTTCTTCAAGTTTATTTGCTCGACTCCGCTGTGATTGCTACGTCCTTTGGCTTGCCCTCTCCCTCCCACCCTCTCCCTCTCTCTCTCTCTCTCTTTCTCTTTTTAATTTTTATTGAATTGGCTGTGCTTAGACTTTGGAGTTGGAAATTAAACGAGCGTGGTTTATGCTTGCTTTTGCTCAAGTGCCACTGATTGTGAGACGGAGTGAAATTTAATCAAGTTTACCCACCCCTCGCCCCCACTGTGGCAGCAAAGGGTTGCACGTGCACCACCAGCAGCAGCAGCAGCAGCAGCTGGCTGGCCCCGCCCCCAGAGTGGGCCACACAAAACAAAGAAAACATGTCTCGAGTGGCTGGCCATTCACAAAACTTTACGACCTGCCCCCCGAAATTGTGGCTTCAACGCCATTTGCCATTTGCACATGCTTGCAACATTTTTCCTTTCGGCTTAAGGAAAACGTTTTATTGTTGCTCCTGATCCTGGATCAGCCCTGCAAGGGATCTGATATAGTATAAATATTTATTATGACTCCAGATTTGATTTGCTAATTGATTGGAGCATTAGAGTATTAGAGTAATGAAGCATTAGAGTATTAGAGTATTAGAGTATTAGGGAGAGCATTAGAGTAATGAAGTAATTCGTATAGGAATATAAGAAGATTATAAGAACGAGAAGAGATGAGACCAAGCCTCGATAGATCACATTAGCTTAAAGTCATCGATAAGTCTATCGATTTCCGTATAACCCAACAGTTTTTCTTTCTGCAAGTCTAATACTAATTCGATAGGAATACTATCGATAAGTATACCGAAATATCGATCAATTACCCTCACTCCCCCGATATTCTTCCCATTAGCGAGCTAAAACCTTGTTTAACTAAGACTTAAATAGTCGGTTGAGGCCTCATCCAATCAATTTGCCTAGTGTTGGGGTCAACAGTCTATTGATTGCCTTGAGGCTGCCGATGCCAGAGGGAAATTGGCTGAGACATCGGCTCAGAGACTGCTCTGTGTCGAGTTGTATCAATAGAGGCTGAATGACAGCCACGAAATTGCGCGTAACTTGGCATAATATTTGACCAATATGCCAAATTGCGTATACGCCGTGTTGCACAGCACAATCAATGTGTGTGTGCGAGTGTGTGTGCGAGTGTGTGTAGTGAAGTGCACTCAGCTTTACAAAAGCGAACTGACTCCGCAAACCGCAAATATGCAAACAGGCAGGCGACTTCCCATACGCAGCCAGTCGACTCGCTCGCTGCCCAAGTGAAGCTGTCCACATCAACGTAATAATTGCAATAATACGAATGCCGACACTTGCGGCCAACACAAACAAGCAGCAACAACAGCAACAACAACAACAAGAGCGACAGACGACAAACAACAATGAAGCAGAGCAAAGGATGCGCACGTGTTGTCATTTATCTAACACAGGACACGAGCACGAATGGCAGTCTGAGAAAACGATATAGTGAAGAGCGCTTAACAACACTGTTATCGATAACAGTGATGAGATAACAGAACTGAGAGCTGAGACTTAAACGTGAGCATGACTAAACTACCGATAGAACACGAGCATGAACACGAAGTGCAGTGTGGGAAAACGATGTAGAACGAGAGAACTTTACAACACTGTTATCGATAGAAGTGATGAGTGATGAGTGATGAGAGCTCAGAGCTGAGACTGAGGCGTGAACATGACTCACCATATCGATAAGCAAAATCGCAATGAAGCTCGAGAGATACGACGAAAAGCAGGCTAAATATCAGCCATTAGTCAGCGTGTTATCGATAACAGTGATGAGAGATGAGCGCTCAGACTGAAACGTGAGCATGGCTCAACTATCGAAAGTCGATATCTGAATAAGAGTCCAGAGATACGAAAAGCAGCTGAAAAGCAGCTCTAAATATCAGCCGATAGTCAGCGTGAGTCATTGGGCAACTATCGATTAGCTTTTGGCTAAAACAATCATTGCTTAGCTGGCTCTAAAACAAATTATTCTCATTCATACTCAAATTCCAATAGGAATCATGCTGGTAGGTCCGAGAGTCACGCGTGACACGCTGTCATCTCTGCCCGCCAGTGCAGGCGCTGCGACCAAATGTATGCAGCAATAGAGACAACAACAACAACACGCACAACAAGGACAACAACAACAGCAAGAAGAGCGATATGGGCGAGGATAACAAGAGCGAGGACATCATCAAGCTGAACGCTGGCCTCTGCGGCTTAAGGTCGCTCAACCTCAACTTGAGCAAGACATCGGGCAACAGATAATGCTCTTGAGCTGCTGCTCATCATAATGATACGAACGATAATGATGACAAACATGATGATAATGCTAATGATGATGGCAATGGCGATGACGATGACGATGATGCGGACAATGATGCAGCTGCTCGGGCACAAACTTGAAATGAATTTGCATAAACTTTTAGCACGGACAAACAGCAGCAGGCAAACACGACTCGAGCGAGGATGGCTACAAGAGTTTCAGTCAGCAGTCAGATATGGCTAGGATCTGCTTAACATATTTTATATAGAAGCCGGATGTTTTCTGCGAGCTCTGCCTCTCCCAGCTTCTGCCTCAGATCTGCTAGCTAAAGCAACTCCATCGAGCGACCCTCGCGTCTGTGCAGTCGCCACTTTTCGGCACACAAAGCCAAGAAGCTCAAGTTAGCTAGTGCCACGCCCCTCTCCCCGTGTAACGCCCTCCATTCGACTCGTTGTCGTAAATTGAAATATGCTTGGCAGACGCACAGGTGAGCGAGAGAGGGGAAGGGGAACAGTGGGGAGGGGGCAGCTCACAGGTGCACAGGTGAACTGAGCTGAGGCAAGGGCCAAAAAGCTGGCAACGTTTTGCTTGATTTTTGACAAGGGTTAGAACTAGGATGCCTAGAAACCGTGTCCTGTCTTGTACTTCCCTTCTCCTTCCGCCTCCCACCCCCTCTCTTCCTCTACCTCCACCTCCACCTCCACCTCTACCTCTAACTCTTCTCCGGCTTCTTCGTCTTCATCTTGTTGGCTGGCAAAATGACTTTATTTGCAATATGGAAATATTTTTCATTATGCTGCCAGCCTCTGGGCCAGCCTCGTGGAACTCCTCTGCCGCAGCCTGTCAATCGGTGTCACTCTCTCTCTCCCTCTCTCCATCTCTCTCTCTCTCTCTCTCTCTCTCTCTCTCTCTCTCTCATTCTCTGTCTTGACTTGTGGCATATATATGTTTTGAGCTTGTCTTGACATATTTTAGGACAATATTTTTGATATGCCCTGTTAGACACAGCTCTCATGTGTGTGTGTCTGTGTGTGTGTGTGTAAATCATCCACTTACATTGCAATTTTGCTAAACGAATCAGTTTTCAAGTCGAAAGAAAACACACACGCTCCAAGCAACTGCACAAAAAGTATTTAGGATTTCATAAAATTGTCGAAAAACTCGAAATAAAATAAATAAGAAAAATTTTAAGCAGTTGAAAATGAATAGGAAACCAAATATATATTTTTATAATAATTGTAAATAAATTAGAAATTAATATTAAATATTAAATTAATTTCTAGAAATTAAAATTTGTATGCTAAATATTTTTTGAGCTGGTCCAGTAATAAATGCGCTGAGGAGTATATGGCAATGAGCTGCAAAATAAACTAAATAAAACTACAAACAAAATTTAGAAATATTTTTTTTAAATTTTCTTCAATTTTTTAAATTTTTTATTGAGGTCTTATACTCTCATTGCATTTGTCTTATACTTTCGTTGAGTGGAGAATGGAATTAAAAGTCGTATATTCTTGCTGCATTTGTCTCTTACTTTCATTGAGCGTATAAAAGTCTTATACACTATATAAAAGGCTTATAATTTGTATCTGATACTTAAACTTACATTGTCTTATACTCAAATTGCATAGAAGATAAGTATAAGTCTCATCCTAGCTTTATCTTATACTACTCTAACATAACTCTTATACAATATATATTTATAACCACAGAGTTACATACATATCGATCTATCAATTCCTGTCTGTCCCTCCGTCTGTCCTTCCGTCTACCCTTCCTTCCGTGCGTCCTTCCTTCCTTGAAAACTGTTCCCACTTAATGCCAGCTTCACTTCTCTCCTGTTTCCAGCAATCAGTTATTAATTTCCCTTACATCTCTCTCTCTCTCTCTCTCTCTCTCTCTCTCTCACTCTCAAATTCTCTATAGTCTATAGAACTTCCACTCAACTGCCTACCATTGGCTTTATCTCTTCCGCTCTAGCCTCTCTGTCATTGCATTTTTGCAATCTGCCTCGATTAACTATTTGCTTCATGCAAAGCATTAATACCTCTTGCCATATGTGCCACGCCCCTCCACCCCTCCCACACACACACACTCACCCATTGGGGCACATAGAATGCGCACTTGACTCTGTAATGTTTGCTGTGGGCTGCCGATGACTCTGGGCATCCCAAGAGGCAGTTACACCCCACCTCCTCCCTCTGCCTCTCCCTCTGCCCCACCCCTCCCCTCTCCCGCATTGACAGATGTGTGTCGAGTGGCTGGCAAAAGAGAGCGAAAGTTGAAGCAGTTGAGCAAACATATTTGCCAGCTGCTCAACGCTTCCCATTGAATGCGCATCTGTCCGCTGGCAATTGATGCCAATTCAGTTGAAGCGACACCTGGCGACAGAAAAACGAGACACACACACACACACACTATTCTAAAGTTAATAAGCACTTATTGAGTATACGTGACGAGGGCTGGATTAGGAGTTGTCAGCTGAAAAGCTTGACTCAGAGTCCAGATTACCTATCGAAAGTCACAGTTATCGAAATACATTGAAATAGTGAAAAACCATAGTGAAGGGATTATAACTGTGATTCACTCTACTATTCAAACTCTGACTAATTCATTCTACTATTCATCCTATATTCACTATTTCGCATTAAACAATTATAAAATTTTCGATATTTATCGATTTTTGTGAATAGTACCATAATGCTCTCTAGAATATATTTATAGATAGATTTAGTTGTTGGCGTCTAAAAATTGATATTGCAAATATTATTAACTCGTATGGTTATCGATCGACTACCGATACTTATCGATTCAACGTTTTAAACGATTTTAAGCCTTCTCGTATGAGTTTGTAGTAAATTGTAATTGCCTAGAGAGCTTATTGGCCATGTAACTCTCGGCTCCCGAATTCTGGTTGCCAAATTCACATTTTCTCTGCTTTTTTTTTAATAGCCAACCTTTTTTGAGATGCCAATTGCCAGGCACGGACAACAATTACGCGTATTATCCTTGCGATTCCAGCTGAAGATGCAAAACGCAAACAGAGATACGGTCAGGCAGCTGCAGATGGAGAGAGAGGGGGAGACGAAGGCGGTTCCAGGTCCGGCGATAACACGGCATTTGCTTAAACAAGCATAAATGCAAAATGCTATAAAAAAGGGAGTAGAAGAAGAGGAGGAGATGAAGAGGAGGAGCAGAAGAGAGACCATTTTAATTTGGCTAAGTAGCGCCAGTGACAGTGACACAGAGAACAAGAGAAAGGGCGAGAGAGAGAGAGAGTGAGAGAGAGGCGGAGAGGGCGAGACTTAGACTGGAAGCAAGGCAACTGCTGAATACCTTCGCTGGACAAAAATAAGTAAAGAGCTAAAAAAAAGCAACGCTAATTTAATTTTAACTTTGCTGGGCAGCTAAACTACCCCCTAGCATCTATCGCAGCAGCCTAGCCCCCTAGCTACCCCTACCTACCTCCCTCCCTCTCTCTCTCTCTCTCTAAACAGTTGTCGCATTCTCCTTTTGATACCGTTGTCAGCGTCTTTTGGCGCTTTATGCTTGTGGCACACTTTCCGCATCGCATTAGCCAACTCTCCCCCACCCCCTTACAGCCCCTAACTAAGGCGAAAGAGTAAAAGTAAAATATTTGCTCGGCCATTGCAAGTGAGCAGCGCTGATTGCGGCACTAAAATGAAACGAGTTCCTTTTGCGACGATAAGATTTTCAGCTCTGCCTGCCGCTGCACAAAGTCTCTACTACCCCAACCCCTGCGCTTGCTACCCCCCATTGAGCCTTCGTCCCCCCCATACGCTTTGACCCACCCGCGATTTAATCACACTGAAGTTTTTGGCCATTTGCCGCTGGCCATTTTATTCTTTCCTTTTTATACCGTGTACATTAACAATGGCCCAAAAAAAGGGTATAACAAAGTTGTCTGAGTGTGAGTGGAGGGAGTATTTGCCACGGGGTATACAGATGCCTGATCAGTCAGTATATAATATCAGATGGCAAACTTCAGTTGTCATTTGATCGAATTGCCTCAGCAACTGCTGCTTAGCCGCAGCTACTGCCTTGCTAAGCGATTCTCATAAAGTCAAGTAGGTTGCTACAACTGAGATCTCTCTCTATCTCTATCTCCATATATCTCTGTCTCCATATCGCTCTATATATCCCTCTCCCTCTCTCACTCCCTCTAACTCTATCTTTTTCTCTCTCTTCTCTTTCTCTCTCTCTCTCTCTCTCTCACTCTCACTCACTGTTTGTCTCTCTCTCTCTCTCTCTCTCGCTCTTTATATCTAGTAATATCTCTCTCGCTCCATATCGAACATATTCTCTTCCCACTCCAGCTCATCCCTCAGTCGTATATACCCGCTTCGCGTCGCTGCCCGCCTTCGTTCCACATGCCAAATGGAGGTAAGTCTATCTTATGGCCAAACTTTGTAAGTAGCTTTAAGGCAGTTGGCACCTACGCCCCCAGTTAGCCTTCGTCTGACAATCGAAAGCAATTTGCCACACCCCTCGTGCCTTACGCCCTCGCCGCACAGGCAACCCTCGGCGCAACGTCGATGACCAAATTCGTATTCACAAAGCATCCGATAAGCATAACAGTTGTCGTCAAGTGAGCCGCCGGCAAACACCTTTGCCCAGGAGCTTGGAGCTGATTCTCGAATTTGGCGACGGAGACAAAGCTGGAGACGATGTCGCAGCTGAAGTTGGAGCTGGAGTTACAGAGACGAAGGAGGTGGAGGAGGCGGAGGAGGTGGTGGAGGCGGAGGCGGAGGCAGCAGCAACAAATCGTTGCCAGCTGCCAGCGACAATAAAACGTTTTACAATGTAACTAAGGCGACGACATGCCACTCCCCCCCCTCTGCTGGCTCAAGCCAGCCTGCGCTGCGTCTGGATATTGAATGCCGCCGCCTCTCACATGTGGCAATAATGTGCGAATCGCCTGCTCCCCGCCTGCAACAAAGTTAATAATTGTTTATTGCCACAACGACAGCTGTGGAATCGGAAGTAGCTAAAGTCCCCCCCAAAAAAAGATATATTTATATATATTTATTTATTAATTTTTGTATTTATTTCATTTTTTTATAATAAAATATAAAAATATTTTTTTATGTTAATTTTTTATTTTATTTTATATTGTTTTTAAATTTTTATTTATTATTTATTTTTTATATTAATTTTTCATATTGCTTAATTTTTTATTTTATTTTACATCGTTTTCTAATGTTTTAGTTTTTATTTATTTTTTATACAATTTTTTATTTTATTTATTTCTTAAAAATTTTGTATTTTATTTTTTTTTCAATTTTTTTTTTTTTAATATTTATTATTTATTTATTTTTTAATTATTTTTCATATAATTTTTTTTTTTTTTTCATTTGTTTATATATTTTATTTTATATTGCCTAATTTTCGTATATTTATTATTTTTTTAATTCTAATTTGATTTTATTTTTTATTTGATTTCTAGCAGATAAAAAGCTGACAAAAAAAGCCAACTCGAAGCATTTGGCTACCAAATCAGCTAAGAAGATAGCTAAACCCGCCAGCTCAGCTTGAAAAGCTATCAACAGCTGACCAAAGCTGCAGCCGCAAAGCTCTGGGCATATCGATAGCAGCGATAGGTTTGCTGCATCATCGACCAACGCGCTAATTTCAAACTGCGCGCCCAATTCCGAATTTCAGTTGGAGCTCTACCAGAGAATAAAACCAAGTACCGTTACACACATACAATTGGATTTATTTCATTTTCATATATTTGTTGATTTATTTTTATGCTAATGGAAGCTTTTTTAAGTTTGTCTTGTGTTTTGTTTTCAGCTTTCACATATAAAAACGTTTGTTTGCATTCTAAGTCATGCGTTTGGCTGTGCAGTTCTCATGTCCCTGGCCAGGACCAGGGCCAGGTCAACGTTAACAATCGAAACAAATGTGCGCCCGCTTGAGTTGTTCATTTTCAGTGTGGTTTTTCATTACTATAAATATACAAAATATACATATATATGCATATGCGCATATATACATATATACGCGTGTGATGGTTAATTCGGTTTCTTTTAGTAGTAAAAACAAAAATCGTTTGAAAGCAAAGTGCTTAAGCTACAAAGTTGATTTGGAGTTGGACTTCTATTTGCGCTTTTTCATTTTCAAAACGAAATACAAACATACAAAAATGCCAGCAAAAACATTTTGCCGGGCGTTATAGAAGGAGTACAAAGATCATCAATCAATCAATCAATCAATTGTGGAAGAAGAATATATATATATATATGTATATATAATATCGAATTGATTTATAAAACTAATTCATCTTAAGACTAGCTTGAACTACGCGTGTTTTCATTTCTCTTTTATTTTTATCTTTTATCATTTGTTTTACTTTTTCAAATAGATTTTCAGTCTAAAGTTTTGAGTTTTGGTTGAGTTGTTTCGTATGTGATATTTAGCTTTTGTTGTTTCTCAGAGGATTTCTTGTTGTTGTTGTTGTTGGTGCCATTCGTTCGGTTGATTGCAAATTAGCCGGACTTTACATAGACTATATGGTAAACATGTAAACAAATTGTACATACTGGAAGAATTCTTACGATACACAATACACATATGCATATACATATAGATGGAAACATACACAAACATACGTACATATATATATATAGAGTTAACAACAAATTTTACATCATGCACACAACGAGAGATATATATATATATAAGAGGCTGATCTGACAGAAACTCTCCGACTTAACAAAAGTTATATATACGTATATGTATATATTTTTTAAAATTTGAAATAGTTTGTTGCTATCGGTCGGATCATAATATATATATAGATTTATATATATATATATATGTGTATACAAAATGGATTTGATTTACTTGAATTCAAATTCTTTTTAGCTATTATTTTGGCTATTTTTATTTTTTATTTTCGCCATCCGTTGAGTATATAAATTTTTAATATTTAAAACAAAATTGGAAACCTAACTTTTTTAATGCTTCACATTTATATTAAATATTTCACGTTTTTCGTTATATTGAAATATTTTTAACAAATAAATTTAAATCAAATGAAAATTGAATAAAATCAAAAATATATATATATTTTTTGTATGTTCTCTAGCTAACAAATATAAGTTTTTGATTTTGTTCAATATTTTCAAATATTATATTTCAATTTTTCAATTTCGTAATTTTTGTGCTTTAAAAATTTCTTGAAATTTTGTTTTACATTTTTCAGTTTTCTCAATTTGCAAAATTTTTGAACACAAACAAAATTGAAAAATCAAGATTTGTTCCGTTTGCAGTTGTGTGTGTGAGTGTGCGTGGTCTATGTGTGTGTGTTGCTTCTTCTTCGTCTAAGCTCTTTGTGCTAGCCCCTGTGCTCTATAAACCCAGCTCTAAATTCCCATCATTCCGTTTTCCCAGCCGTTTGTACAGTTTGTTAATATTCCAATTGTTGCAGCTGCCTTTTCTTCATCTTCTTTATCTTCTTCTTCTTCTTGTTGTTGTTGATCTTAACGCTTAGTTCTACTATTTGGCATGGCCATTGCTGAGCACCGCTGGCAGTACGTTCGCCTGCTGCACCACAGCATTGATGACATCTATCTCCTTCTTGAGGAAAACACCGCTGCTGCCGCTGGTGTTGTTGTCCTCCTGATCCGACTGGGTATTGGACGAGTTCGAGTTGTTTGGATTGTTGTCATGGGATATGTTGCGCTTGCGCAGGCCGGCGGCAGCGGCGTCCACCAGGTTGGCGGCGCTGCTGGTCACCTGGCCGGCGGCCAGCTTTAGTTTGGGAAACTCAATGTCGCGCATCAAATCGTTTTTGAACTCAACGATGCCGCTGACGGTTTCGGTGACAGTCTTATCAATAAATTCCTCAATATTTTTGGTCTCCGCCTCGATCTTCTCCTTCAGCTTGCTCGACAACTGGTCCATCTCGCATTGATCGTGCGGCACACTAACCGCGTCGCGGGCGCACGTTAGATTCGGAGTCAACGGTGCTTGTTGCGACTGCACTTGCTGCTGCTCTTGCTGCTGTTGCTGTGGGCGTGGTTGGAGTATTAGAGGCTGGCTGTTTTGTTGCTGTTGCTGTTGGTGTTGTTGTTGGTGTTGCTGTGGCATTTTGTCATTACACTTAGCATGCTTGTCGAACTGCAGCTGCTCCTCCTCAGCCACATCCTGCTTAGCTTTGAGATCAATCTGGGCCGTCGTCGGCGTCGGCTGGCCAGCTATAGCTGGCTGCTCGTTCGTGCCACCGTCAGCCGCCACTTCCGCTCCGCTGGCACGCTGGGCACGCCGTTCGCCGCGTATGAAGCGTGGTAAAATAAATATGGTCACTAGTGAAATAAAATGAAGGCACAAATAAAATCTCAGGTACAATTTGATGCTGCCCTGTAAGCGTGAAGAGATGATATGTCATTAGATAAATGAACAATAGTATATACAGTTCACAATAGACGCACCATAAATTCAAGCATAACAAATGGGAATGTGGTATAGCCCATCACGATGCGCGTTGTGATGCAGGTGAGAATGTCGTAGAACATGCGCGTAAACTGTGTGCTCTGGAATCGATAGCGGAACATGCGACGGGCTGTGCGGCCCGCCGTGACCATCAGTGCGCCCGTGGCAAAGGTCAAATAGTAGCCCGGATAGAAGCCGTGCCACACAGCGCTCAGGGCGAATGTCAACAGAGTGCCGTACTTCTTGGGCACGCGCTCGTAGACGAGGGTGCGCAGCCAGCGATTCGTGCCACAATTCCAGTTGTTGATCGCATCGCGCATGTTGGAAGCGAACTGCAAGGCAAGAGGATCGGACATTAATAACTGCAGTTATTTATACACAACTTGGATTCACTCACCTCGAACGAGAGCACATTAATGTTGGAAATGAGATCCCATTTGGCATTGCCGTCCTTGTCGTAGCCGGTGAAACCCAGACCCGAGTTATTGCATATGGCATCGGCGAGGAGCCAGGCATGATAATACTTAAAGCGTATGCAGGTGGTTGCCATCATGGCATACCACATCTTATAGGGTATACTGTTGCCTTCGATAAAGTCGTCCTCTTTCATATTCTTCACTGGATATATCTTAACGAACTTCATGAATATGAAGGCACACACCATGCTGCCGAGCACTTTACGTATGACTGTTTTCGTCGGCGATGGCTCGACCACCAATTCGGATCTGCCATTGTCTAGAGTAGCCTGCAAACAACGAAAGGGGATACATTAGAGGTGAGTATGCATAAATGCCGTCAATTTTCTCTCTCTCTCTGCCTGTGTGCACTTACATTGCTCGGCGGACGCTTCAGCAGATTGTAGCCCTCGACAAATTCAATGTAGTCCTTGTAGAAGACCAACGGTCCGGCCATGAGGCTCTGAAAGTGCCACACATACGAGAAGTATTCCAATGCTGAAGGCATTTTCCTAATCGCATGATATTGCTGAGCCTTTGTCATGTCCTGCACAATGGAAAAGAGCAAAAGCCATTTGAAATGAATTGAAATTGAGTTGAGCTGATGTCACTCACCTCGTCTTTGCGGACAAAGCCGTCGTGTATGCTGAAGGCCAGACTGGTGACCTTCTGGGTGATGATCATCAATGGTCCAGTTATGTCCAATGCGTAGGAGCCGTAATCGTAGATCTGGCGCATCAGATGCACGCACAGCAAATAGCCCATGGCAACTAGCAAGACGCTTCTGCAGAGTCCAAATTAGAATTCAATTTGAGTTTGGAATTGGAATTTGAATTCATTTATTGAGTTGAACTCACCGTTGTACAATGCGTGGGTCCTGTGTGCGTATGACTATGAAGCATATGGCCGGCAGTCCGGCAATGTGTATGGCCTGCTGGCCAAAGCAGAAGTAGCCAAAGGCCAGGCCAAGCGACAGGGCAAAGGCATGGCGCACCTCATAGGAGACCTTCGATGGGTGCAGCCACGAGCGGAAGAGCGAGGCCAGGAAGAGCGCTGATATTTGGCAGATTAGAAAGTTTACCTATAGACAAAAGAGAAACAGAAAGAGTTAGTATCAACAATTGATATGATCTGTCATATATAGTACTATAGCATATACTATCTGTTCCGATTGAGTGACTGATTATCACTCTCACTCAACACGAATTGTAAAAGCTAGAAACCTTTTCTTCGAACAAGGTCTAATTTACGAAAAGCAATTGAATATCTTAAAGTTCCATTACTATACAGAGTATACCTATACCTATACTATATATTTATCGCAATATGCACAGAGCGCCCTAACTTGTTTTGTTGTGTAATTTGCTCGCATTTAAGTGCTCACAACTGCGCCTACAGCGGCCGGTCATAGAAATTTTCCCATATATCAGATATACATATACATATAATATATATTTGAGCGCTTTGCCCTTGATCACGATCATAGCGAACTAGAATCACGCGTTCCGATTTGATGGCCTTGGCCATCATTTGACTTTGCTATGCAAAAGCAAATGCATCCAATCGCAATTTATGTACATATATATTATAAGTGATATATTTATACAGTTAGAATTGCGAATTTCTTTCTCGCATTTCTTGGCAATTGAAAGAGGCTCTCAATAATTGTCAGATAATTGAACTAATTTATGATTCTAATCAAGCTTTCCATTTCTAGTATTTACTATAAGCGAAAGTTGAGCTACAAAAATTGGTCTAGAGTGATCGATAGCCGTGTTGTTATCGCTCGCATTTCGATAACATTTTGTGTGACAACATTAGAGAGCTGATAACGATAAAAAAAAGGCCCCGACAAATCAACCCATTAGCAAATATGTACCCAAAAAATAATAATAAAGGGGAGAGAGCCAAAGATAATTCATTGTCAAGGCATTTTCTGATAGTATTTGTGCCCCCAACAGCCCCATCTAGTCTTGAGGCGGATGTGCCAAGCGTTATCAGCGAGCGGCTGCGTGCGTTATCTGCTTGCTATTACAGTCTGGACACATTTGGAAATCAGTGCGAATAATAAAAGTATGTTAATGTGAGGCTCACTTATACTTAAGCCTTATCAATAACAGAGAGCATTTCAAGCACTATCAGCAAGAAAACAAAGAAATCAAAAAGTATATGCAATTTATATTATATAGGAAAAACAAATAACACGCCCAAGATATGTCAATGAACGGAATATAGATGAAGGTTGTAGTATTTTGTAGAATTTAACCTTTAACAACGTTGTTGTAGTTATTGGAATGAATTACAGAACTCTTTCTCAGATTCAATTCAGTTATTCAGATGGATTCTTTAGGATATGAATAAGCAGCGATTTATTTGAATTGGTTTACAGTTTTGGTTGGCGTGTTGTATTACTAAATTAGGGAATTTACTTTGCTGGGTCAGTTACGCTTGGCGGGACAGTTCTTCACTTGACTGCGACGACGGCATTTGCCTGTCTGGATATCGAACCAGTTGCCCGACTTGCAACGGCGAACTACTCGCTTACCCCCGCGACACTGATAGAAGCGGCGGCAGTGGTCCGCATCCTGGAGGAAGACTCCATCAGCTCTCTCCTGGCAATCGTTGCTGGAGCTGCTCACCAGATTGAGCAACGCTTTTTTGACTCCAGTCAACGATTTTTTAGCTTCTGATAAAGGACTCTTAACAACGGACAAGACATTCTGCTTGTGAGGCTTCGTAGTTGTTGCTGGTGGACACGGAGTTGTTGTCTCACATGGAGGGGTGGTTGTCTCACATGGAGGAGTTGTGGTCACACATGGAGGGGTGGTTGTCTCACATGGAGGGGTGGTTGTCACACATGGAGGAGTTGTTGTCTCACATGGAGGAGTTGTTGTCTCACATGGAGGAGTTGTTGTCTCACATGGGGGAGTTGTTGTCTCACATGGAGGAGTTGTGGTCACACATGGAGGAGTCGTTGTCTCACATGGAGGAGTTGTGGTCACACATGGAGGGGTGGTTGTCTCACATGGAGGAGTTGTTGTCTCACATGGAGGGGTGGTTGTCTCACATGGGGGAGTTGTGGTCACACATGGAGGAGTTGTTGTCTCACATGGAGGGGTGGTTGTCTCACATGGAGGAGTTGTTGTCTCACATGGAGGGGTGGTTGTCTCACATGGGGGAGTTGTGGTCACACATGGAGGAGTCGTTGTCTCACATGGAGGAGTTGTGGTCACACATGGAGGAGTCGTTGTCTCACATGGAGGAGTTGTGGTCACACATGGAGGAGTTGTTGTCTCACATGGAGGGGTGGTTGTCTCACACGGAGGAGTTGTTGTCTCACATGGAGGAGTTGTGGTCACACATGGAGGGGTGGTTGTCAAGCAAGGAGAAGTCGTTTTCTGGCAAGAACAGGTTGTTGTATGGCATGGCGGAGTTGTTGTCTCACATGGGGGAGTTGTTGTCTCACGGGATGGTGTTGTTGTTTCACATGGGGGAGTCGTTGTGTCACAGGGTGGTGTTGTTGTCACACATGGAGGGGTGGTTGTCTCACATGGGGGAGTTGTTGTCTCACAGGGTGGTGTTGTTATCTCACATGGGGGAGTTGTTGTCTCACAGGGTGGTGTTGTTGTCACACATGGAGGGGTTGTTGTCTCACATGGGGGAGTTGTTGTTTCACAGGGTGGTGTTGTTGTCACACATGGAGGGGTGGTTGTCTCACATGGGGGAGTTGTTGTCTCACAGGGTGGTGTTGTTGTCTCACATGGGGGAGTTGTTGTCTCACAGGGTGGTGTTGTTGTCTCACATGGGGGAGTTGTTGTCTCACATGGAGGGGTGGTTGTCTCACATGGGGGAGTTGTTGTCTCACAGGGTGGTGTTGTTGTCACACATGGAGGGGTTGTTGTCTCACATGGGGGAGTTGTTGTTTCACATGGAGGGGTGGTTGTCTCACATGGGGGAGTTGTTGTCTCACAGGGTGGTGTTGTTGTCACACATGGAGGGGTGGTTGTCTCACATGGGGGAGTTGTTGTCTCACAGGGTGGTGTTGTTGTCACACATGGAGGGGTGGTTGTCTCGCATGGGGGAGTTGTTGTCTCACAGGGTGGTGTTGTTGTCACACAGGGTGGTGTTGTTGTCTCACATGGAGGGGTGGTTGTCTCGCATGGGGGAGTTGTTGTCTCACATGGAGGGGTGGTTGTCTCGCATGGGGGAGTTGTTGTTTCACAGGGTGGTTTTGTTGTCACACATGGAGGGGTGGTTGTCTCGCATGGGGGAGTTGTTGTTTCACAGGGTGGTGTTGTTGTCACACATGGAGGGGTGGTTGTCTCACATGGGGGAGTTGTTGTCTCACAGGGTGGTGTTGTTGTGTCGCATGGAGGGGTGGTTGTCTCGCATGGGGGAGTTGTTGTTTCACAGGGTGGTGTTGTTGTCACACATGGAGGGGTGGTTGTCTCGCATGGGGGAGTTGTTGTCTCACAGGGTGGTGTGGTTGTCACACATGGAGGGGTGGTTGTCTCACATGGGGGAGTTGTTGTCTCACAGGGTGGTGTTGTTGTGTCGCATGGAGGGGTGGTTGTCTCGCATGGGGGAGTTGTTGTTTCACAGGGTGGTGTTGTTGTCACACATGGAGGGGTGGTTGTCTCACATGGAGGGGTGGTTGTCTCACAGGGTGGTGTTGTTGTATCGCATGGAGGGGTGGTTGTCTCGCATGGAGGGGTGGTTGTCTCGCATGGGGGAGTTGTTGTCTCACAGGGTGGTGTTGTTGTCTCACATGGAGGGGTGGTTGTCTCACATGGGGGAGTTGTTGTCTCACATGGAGGGGTGGTTGTCTCGCATGGGGGAGTTGTTGTCTCACAGGGTGGTGTTGTTGTCACACATGGAGGGGTGGTTGTCTCGCATGGGGGAGTTGTTGTCTCACAGGGTGGTGTTGTTGTCACACATGGAGGGGTGGTTGTCTCACATGGGGGAGTTGTTGTTTCACAGGGTGGTGTTGTTGTCACACATGGAGGGGTGGTTGTCTCGCATGGGGGAGTTGTTGTCTCACAGGGTGGTGTTGTTGTCACACATGGAGGGGTGGTTGTCTCGCATGGGGGAGTTGTTGTTTCACAGGGTGGTGTTGTTGTCACACATGGAGGGGTGGTTGTCTCACATGGAGGGGTGGTTGTCTCACAGGGTGGTGTTGTTGTATCGCATGGAGGGGTGGTTGTCTCGCATGGGGGAGTTGTTGTCTCACAGGGTGGTGTTGTTGTCACACATGGAGGGGTGGTTGTCTCACATGGGGGAGTTGTTGTCTCACAGGGTGGTGTTGTTGTCACACATGGAGGGGTTGTTGTCTCACATGGTTGCTGTGTGTCAGACGCACTGCCATCTGAGCCAAGATGAACGCGAAGGGCCAAGCCTCTAAAATTTAAGCAGTTGACCTTACTGGACACTTTGCAGGACTTGCTATCATCGTCGAACGATTGCCCCACGCTACAGCTATGATGCACGGGTCGGCCGCGGGTGCAGACATAATAGCCGGAACATCTGGTGGGATCAGCTAGGTGGGAGCCATCTGCAAGGCTATTACAGCTGGGTCGCAACTGTGTTTTGTCAGCAATCGTGGGCTGCAGGGCGACTGCGGCAACAGTCACAAGGCCCGCAAGGAGAACATTTACTGCAAAAGGACATTCGGAAATCCATTATGCGGCCGTCTCATGGTTTCGTAGCTCACTTACAAAATTTCATCGAAGGAATCTCTCTCTGGCTTAGCTCGAAAGGATAACTAGCTGAAGTGGGTCACTTTACCGCTTTCGACTCCTAATGGATGCAGCAGAGACTACAGAACTGGCTTTTATACCCCACCAGAGCATTTACTGCCATCTCAAGTGGCTGACCATACAATTTGGCTAATTGGCAGCATTCCATTAGCTCTGCAGACAATGTTTCCCGTATCGACAACTATTGACATTAATATGTAGATAATGGAAACCACAAATTGTATAACATTTGCATGTAGCTCTAAGCACAGCTGCACTTGCACCATGCACTCCTTGAAAGTTGTAAGAATGGGTATATCGCGAGTTCTTACAGATATCTGCATACATAACACAGGCTTCATAGTAATAAGATTAGCTCGTATGTAGACACATAATAGAATCTATTTAAATATTGGATAAGCATTCGAGCTTCAATGGACAGTTTTATTGATTGATATTACGCGACTTCAGGCATATTCTCTTAGACTTATGATTAGATCTACTCAACTTAGATTTATCTCATGATATCATCATGATAGCTTGCGAACTGGGAAGCGAGAGATGATATTGATATCTCTCCCTTCCCATTTTGCGAGCTATCGTAGCTGTGGAACAGTAAAGAGCACTTATGTACGATAGATAAATGTCAAGTGTCGTGAAGTGCTTCTATCTATACTTCTGTTTGGTTTTCCTTTTTTATCTCTTGGTACACAACTTCTCGTGTTAAGATCTACAAGTCTCAGCAGAGAAAATATGTGAGAGGTATTTGATTAAATAATATATATTTCACAATATCATTACTGCGACGAAGACTTGGAGTCGTTAATGCGCCACGGGTCAAAGACAAAGGCGATCGTGGCCTGATGTAGTCCGCGAGTGTGCGTCATAAAGATAAGTTCCAGGTGCGATTATCGCGCGATCCCTTATATATATATATGTTTGCATTTTGCTTTTTTGGTTTCTGTATTCAACGTCTACTATCAAACAAAGAAATTGAGAATTCAAGCAACTAAAAGGCGAAACTTATACTTTTAGCTGTGTGAGTTTTGCTCTCTAGTTGATTTATTTCCCAACTTTTATGCCCTTATCCAAATCAAAAGCAAAATCTATATCTTTGCCATGCATATTCAATAAGTCAAACAAACTGTGAGGCAAAAGTGCCCGCTTGAAAGACAAGTACGCGGAAGGAAGTTGTCCGTCAGACGGCTGAGCTAAGCCAAGGTCTTTGTTATAATACCCCCAAGGCAAGCAGAGGAAGAGCGAGAGAGCGATACAAAGAGGGGAACAGTCAGAACGAGGGGCAGAGAAAAACCTGCGCTTACATCACAGAGTGAAGAGCGCTCTCATTTCTTTGTGTGTGTGGTTGGGCCCCGAAAAAAATAAATAAAACAGGTCTCAATACATAAGAGCTCAAGGTGAGATGATTAAATTGAGCATGAACGCCAGCAGCGCGTGGGCAACAGTATCTGGTAAAATATATCTGATAATTACAGCCATAATATCGTATCTGGCAATATATATCGGATAATGACAACTATTTATAACTGACTTTGACTGACTGATGGGTAATCATCCACGAAGTCCAAAGCGTAAAACCTAT
The DNA here is from genome assembly GCA_035047545.1 of Drosophila paranaensis. Taxonomy (NCBI): domain Eukaryota; kingdom Metazoa; phylum Arthropoda; class Insecta; order Diptera; family Drosophilidae; genus Drosophila; species Drosophila paranaensis. The sequence goes on from JAWNPL010000233.1 coordinate 8,129,807, forward strand.
TCACAGAGAAGCTGTTTGAAATAGAACCCCTCTCTGCGATTCTCATAATTTCATTCGATCTGCTTTCCTTTCTCTGTCTTTTAATTTATATCTTTGGCTCCATATTCATATCTCTCCCTCTCTCTCTCTCTCTTTTACAATTCTCATATCTCGCCCTCTCTCCCTCTCCCTCTCTCTCTCTCTCTCTCTCTCTCTCTCTCTCTCTCTCTCTCTCTCTCTCTCTCTCTCTCTCTCTCTCTCTCTCTCTCTCTCTCTCTCTCTCTCTCTCTCTCTCTCTCTCTCTCTCTCTCTCTCTCTGTCTCTTATACAGTCTACAATTGTTTATATAAGTCTATTACACACACCGTTTATCGTCCATTATGCACGTAACTGCATGAAATCGCACCGCATTGCATTCTTTCTCCTTTTTCCCGGCGGAAAAGCTGTCTCACCCACGCAGCTGGCGCGCATTGTCCGTGCAAAGGGCATCTATATGTATGCGTGTGTCTATCTAGTATAAGGTCAAGCTAATAAGCCTTGTTCCATAACAATGCAGAGGATTGCGTCGGACATCCCATTGGAGCTGAGCCACTGCAACTGTGACTGTCACTAACGAATATCTGTGACTGGCAAGACTGACAGATGTTGTAACGGTAACAGTAACTGTGACTGTGACTGTGACTGTAACTATGATTTTCAAGTTCTAGATTGACTTCGCTTTACTGTAATTGTATTTATCCAATAGCAGTGAGCATTAGTCACTGTTCAGCTTCTTTAGGTCACCGTGACATTCACCGTGACTATCGCTCATCTCTTTAGGTCACGTTCTCTCCCTCTCATTCTTCTTTAAGTTTTCACTTTCTTGGGCTTTGTTCGTGCCATCTGCATTGAAAATCAAAAGCTCGTTCGAGGCGGCTTTAACCACTTGAAATGCTCCCCGTCTGCCCCCTCCCTCTCTCTCTCTCTCTCTCTCTCTCTCACGCTCTCTGGGCTCTTAAATTGTTGCATAGAATTTTAGATGCTTGTTGCCAATAAAAAGCGTCAATCAATCACTTAACATGTGTGAATGACTTTGCTTTTTTTAATAAAATAAAAAAATGGGAAAAAGTAGAATAGAATGAAATGAGGGAGGCATAAAGAGTTAAATTAGGCTCGCCCCCTGCTTTGCACTTTGTCTCTCACGCAATGGACTTTGCTTAAATCGCCAAACATCAGCATAGCGAAAAAAAAAATATAAAGGTGGCGTGATGGCTATAAATAAACATGAAAACAATAAAACCAACAACAATCAACATTATTCTGTGTGATAAAAAGCACAAACAATAAAAACCAAAAAGGTTTACACCAAAAACCTTTAGATAAGAGCAGGAGGTTGAGTAAACTTATGAACTCATTACACTCTGGGAGCTCTTTCGATAGTTAGCGATGGAACTATCGACTATCGAATATAAATTTATATTAATTATATTTAAATTTCGATTGGCTCTATCTAGCGATGATCTTATTGATACGCAGCACAAGCAGAGCTATAAATATATTCTGTTATATATATATATATATATATATATATATATATATATATATATATATATATATATATATATATATATATATATATATATATATATGTATATATATAAGATAAAATATACATATACGTAGTGGCGCAGCAACAGCTGACAATTGGCAGCTAGCAAGGCGCGAATAATCAACAATTTCAAAGTGTATCACACACACACACACACACACTCATACTCAACCTCAAGGTCATATACAAATATTAATTTCATATAATTTATGCATAGCAGCAAATAGCAAAGAGAGAAAGAGCGCAAATTTACGCTCTCACTTTCTCTGCAACAACAACAACGACAACAGAGGGCGCAACTGGTTGGCACGCATCTCTAGAAATCATTTAAAGGCGCATTTCTGGTCGCACGTGTTGAGCGGTTCAGATTCAAAAGTTTTTGCTGTCTTGCTGCGCACTTGACTTTACACTCTTATACATATGCACAGACAGAGAGAGAGACAGCGTGTGTGTGTGTGTGTGTGCAGACTACCGTTTACAACTGTAACTCGCTCTCTTCTTTAAGATATTCATTTGCAGCGCACTTGAACTGGTTCGTTCAGGTTCACACTTATTCAGCACTGTTTGCTGCGCATTTTACGAAGCACTTCGAGTACGACGCATAAGTGAATGATGCAAAGAAGACAGAAAGAGAGCAATAGATGTGGGCGACATATGCAGAGCGAGCGAGAGAGACTTGCCGGCTGTTTTCGTTGTTTTTGGCAGTTCGTTAAAAGAAAAAACATTTATTGGACTGCAACAATTGGCCAATTTGCAGTTTAGGCAGAAATAAATAATACTCGTTCGTGTTGGCTTTGGCCTTCGCAACAATTTACATAATAAAACTAATCATATTTTGGGTGCTAATGATAAGCTGCGCTAGCCCTCTCCGATTACACCATACTACTCAAAAATGGCGTCACCCCACCCACACACACACACACACATGACGACCTTCTTGCGAGTCGAAATGTGTCACAGCTAAAAAGAAGAAAGAAGAATAGTTAAAGTTAACGGTTTGTAGCGCACAAGTAATTCGTAAGCAAATGAAACACCCTGTGCTCGTGTGTCTGTGTGTGTGTGAGCCATGGTCTACGTTTGCAACTGACTCATCCAATGAACACTCTCACTCTCCTTCTCTCTCTCGGTCTCTCAGCTGTTGTCAATTCTTTGTTTACAAACAAACATCATCATTTTAAATTCAAATAAAGAACGAAGTTGTCTGGCATTAGATCATCATAGGAAAACAAAAAAAAAAAAAACGAGAAGCATTTGAATTTTGTTAATACGTTAGCCAATTGCTTGTACTGTCATACACACACATACGCATGAAATTATTTGCCTGCTAAGCGCCACTCGAAACGGATTTAGCAAGCTTCTATGAGTGTTCCATAGGCTGAGCTCATAAGTACACACAAGCACACATACATGGGCAACCGCTTGCAGTTAGTCACACACACACACGCTCTCTCACTCCCTCTCTGATATTGCATATCTATACAGTCAACTGCTTACGGTTAAACACACACACTCTCTTCCGTTGCTCTCATTCGATATTGTGTTCTTCTTCTCACGGTTTCATTTATGCAAATGCATATGCCCCTCTCTTTCACTCACGCTGTGTGTGTGTGTGTGAAAGAGAGCGTGGACTAAACGTGTCGTCGGCTGTTGCAGTCTCAGCTGTTTGCTCAATTGGCAGCGCGTCAAGTGTTGTGATTAATTCGCAACGAACTCATTCAATTACACAATTTTATAAGATGATGCACAGAGACGACACGTGCCGTGCCGTGCCGTGCCAAGCCAAGCCGTGCCACATTAATCAGCCAATCAATAATTGATGCATTTATTCGATTGTCTAAACAAAAACATAAATATATTAGAGATGGCAGGCATCCCGCCCTCATTCCCTACCGTGTCACGACACCAATTGCGTGTGCAGATAATTTCACAACAATAACAATGGCGAAAGGTTAATGACAGCGTGCTGGGGCGCAATATGCAAAGAAAGTAGAACACGAAAAGTAAACAGCAAATCAAATGCCTAATTAGAAAACAACAAGGAGCGAGCGGGTGCTAGAGAGAGTCAAAAACTGTTTAGCCAATGACATGTTGCGCGCGCCTTGGAGCGAGCGAGACGACAGGAGGGGAGTGGGCAGTGGAGGGCATTTGGCAGGTAATATATGTATGCAGCCGGCGTTTAGCCTTCACTTGGCACAGGCAATGAGGCAATCCTTGTGTTTAACAATTAAACGGAGCCCGCAAACAACAATGTGGACATACTGGTTTCTTTTTCATTTAATATACATATGCATATCTATATGTATGTGTATGTGTACAGACATAACTTACCAAATCAACAGAGAGCCCAACCATGTCGGCCAGCCAGGTAAAAGTGCGGCTGCCATCGTAGCAATCATTCTCAATAAACTTGGGCGATTCGAGCATTTTGAATTTGATTTTCTGACACTCTCGTTTGCGTTTGCGTTTCGCGTTTATTGCTTCATTTGGAACACAGTTAATTCACAATTTAGCGCGTGGTTCTCGTTCACAATGGGACAATGCCGCCGCCGCAGTCGACGTCGCGTTCCGCCACAAATTACGAAAAATTGTGGATAAACTCTTATTTTTGTGCTTTTCTTTTAGACTTGTACGAATTTTGTGCAATAATTTTTGGTTTTCCTTGGAAGTGTTGCTCTGCAGCTATATATGTGTGTGAATATATATATTTATTTTGTAATCGCACGATGCGTGCGTCAAAAAATAAAAGGCGAACGTTCTCTTCGCGCCGCGTTCCTCGCACTCACGTCCGACCCGACTGAAAGAGAGAATGTTACTGCGAGCAAATTCTGGTTGAAATGTTTCCGATGCCGAAATCAAAAACGAAAAAAAAAATAATAATGTACAAACACATATGTATATGTAGGTGTATAAGTGAGTAGTCAAACTTAAGCCTAGTGATTGAATGAAAAAGTATCCATTTCGAGTAACTACTATTTCAATTGCACAAAAGAAATCGAGTATATCGAGTACATTGGCTTGCACTGTTGTTGACTGCACACAATTTCCTAATGCTAAAAAAATGTTCAGGAATTTATGTCTTATGCAAGTAAAAATATTTATATTATATATAAAATTAAATAGTAATAATTATGTGAAAGGTACATAGATGGGTATATGGTTCTAAATTTAAATTTGAATGTAACAGCTGTAACACTGTGAAGATTGTTAAACGAGTACTGTTAACGCTGGCAGTATCGATATATTGATGTAAACAAAAGAAAGTGCATAAAATGTTTATTATTAAATTGAATTAGTTAACATTAGTATAGTCTAAAAAAGCATTAATGAACACTCTACATTTATTGTAGAATTCATATTAATTTTCAATATTTAAAAAATAACATATTATTTTTGAAAGCAACTATCGATAAGTCTGCAAGCAAGCTGTGAGCGCTAAGATGCGCATCGTTAACAGTGTTGTTGACAGTGTCAACTATTTGATCAGGGATTGCGTCGCAAGCAAGAAATATGTGCTAGATGCGAGAGTTAAATTAACGAAAAACAGCTTCCATACCAAATAAAATTAGATCAAAGTCGTGCCCGAAACTAGCCAATTGAGAGGAAAGCACTATAATGAATATATACAACAGACTGCGCAGCAGAGAACACGGACTGGGTAAGCCCGCAGCAGCAGCAGCAGCAAAAGAGAAAAAACAATTTCTGCTCTCATTTTTTTGGCGCTCGAATTGAGGAAGAAGAAGAGTTCGCGCCGAGCGCTCCTGGCGCGCTCAAATCGAGCGCCAAAAACATAATTCTCGTGCGAGATAAGTTTAATTAGCAACGAATTGCAATTTGATCTCTCGCGATATTCCGCTGAGTTTGCGAAATCGAATCTGGAGCGTAAAAAGAGGGAAAGGTGAATTGAAGTGAATTTCAGTGGTTAATTTTGGTTTGTTTCTTGTAGGCAATGATTGCTCCTATGACTTCGCGCTGCAGCGGCTGTGCGTGCATAGGGGGGACAGCTGGCGGGGCATCGCTCCGGCGAACTACAGTCCGGACTTCAATCCGGAGCCGCCGATCTTCTCGGCGAAGTTCGCCAACTGCGAGGGCTATCGGCACATCCTGGCCATAGCCAATGAGGACGGCAAGATCGCGCTGCAGGACACGACGGCGCGCAACCAGGAGTCGGAGGAGCAGGCACTCAGCGCACCCCAGTGCCACTTCAATGCGGTCTTCGACCTCGAGTGGGCGCCCGGCCAGATGCGCTTCGTGTCCGCCTCTGGCGACCACACGGCCCGCCTGTGGGAGGTCTCCGGGTCGGGCATCCGTGGCCTCAACTCCTACGTGGGCCACACGCGCTCCGTGAAGACGGCCGCCTTCAAGCGGACGGACGCCGCCGTCTTCGCGACGGGCGGGCGCGACGGCGCCATCCTCATCTGGGACATACGGGCGAACCTCAATGTGGACCTCACCTCGCGGGTGGACAACTGCATCTACAGCGGCCACACTGGCGGGCCGGGCACGCCGCAGTCGCACCGCAAGCAGTGGTCGCGCACGCCCAAGATGACGAACTGCGGCGGCAGCGGGAACACCTCGAGCAGCATCACGGGACTGGCCTTCCAGGACAACGACACTCTCATCTCGTGCGGTGCCGGCGACGGGGTGCTCAAGGTCTGGGACCTCAGGCGCAACTACTCCGCCTACAAGAAGGAGCCGCTGCCGAGGCACAGTCTGCCCTACGCGGGCTCCTCCACCTTCCGGGGCTTCACCAATCTCATTGTGGACGCGGCGGGGACGCGGCTCTATGCGAACTGCATGGACAACACCATCTACTGCTACAACCTGGTCTCGTACGCGGCCACGCCCATCGCCAGCTACAAGGGGCTGCTCAACTCGACCTTCTACATCAAGAGCTGCCTCAGCCCGGACGGGAGGTACCTGCTGAGCGGGAGCAGCGACGAGCGGGCGTACATCTGGAACCTGGAGCACGCGGCCGAGCCGCTGGTCGCCCTCGCCGGGCACATGGTGGAGGTCACCTGCGTCGCCTGGGGCTCCACCCACGACCGGCCCATCGTCACCTGCAGCGACGACGCCCGCCACAAGATCTGGCGCATCGGCCCACAGCCGGACAGCGTTACGGCTGCCGAGTGGGCGGAGCTCTATCGCGGCCGGGCGAGCTACGTGCGGAGCTTCGACCAGGCCAAGGCCAAGGCTAAGGCCAGCTCCTCCTCCTCCTCGTCCTGCTCCTCGCAGCACAAGTACAATCTGCGTGAGCTGGAGTCGACGCCGCGCTCGCTGAAGCGGCTCATGGAGCAGAACGAGCGGACGCCCAGCTCCGCGGAGAAGACGAGCCTCAAGCGCTCCTTCCTCGAGATGCTGAACGGACAGCAGTCGGAGTCTCAGCCGGAGCAGAAGCGCGCCAAGAGCTTCGAGTCGCGCGGACGACGTCTCTTCGCCGCCAACTCCCAGTCGCTGCCGGGCATAGCCGAGGAGGAGGCCTCCTCCGGCAGCAACCAGGAGAACGCCAAGGAGCAGCTGCCAGCTCCAGCTCCGGCTCCGGCTTTGGCTGCCAAGCTGTCGACGCCCTCGCCTCTGAGTGAGCTCCAAACTAATCACATTGCCTACAGCTCGCCGCCCACCACCTCTGCCCAGGCGGCAGCTGAGTCCGCCTCGGCCGCCTCCTCCTCGCTCTACTCGCCCACGTCGAACCTGCCGAACTTCGTGCTGGACGGGGAGGCGCCGCACCTGGCCGCGATGTCGCCCAAGCGCAAGGCCAAGGAGAAGGTCGACTGGCTGACCAAGATCCGCAAGCAGAAGCTGATGAGTCGCGGCAGCCTGACGCTCGTCGAGAAGATGGGCCTCGAGGAGGCCCAGCCGCTGGAGGTGCTCGCCTCCTCGCCACGCCTCCAGAGCCTGCGCCACTCCGAGTGCAGCCCGCGGCTGCAGGCCACGCCCCGGCGGCGCATCTCGCACACCGACCACAACGCCCCCCACCTGCGCACGCCCACCTCCAGTCGTCGCAACAGCGAGACGACGCTGCTCCGCTTCTTCAGCGTGCAGCGCAGCGGGAGCGGGAGCGGAAGTGGGAGTGGAAGTGGAAGCGAGGCGACTGAGGCGCCCGAGGATGCAGGCCAAGGCCAAGTCCAAGCTGAGCCCATGTCGCCCCCGACGCCAGCTGCGGCGAGTCCTCTACTGCGGCACACGCCTCGGGCAGCCGTGGGCAGCGGTGACTAACACGCCCACACCTCCGCCTCCGCCCACTTTTGTACAAAGCAAACCCAAACCCCCAACTGGACCAACCTTAGTCGTAAGTGCCCTAGGTTAAGCCCACAGGATTCGCCCTTCACACTCTTGTACAAACCCTAAATAGAACACTTATCGTATATATCCCATACATATATATATATATATAGTCTAGTATATATCTAACCCGTATCCGTAGTCTTTATATAGATCGTAAGTTCTTGTGACATGCATGTGCTCTTGGCTGGGTCAACTCTACTCTAAATGACAATAAAAACTGAATTTGTTTTTGAAGTTAAATCTACGCAGATTTTGATGGGGAGTGCACGACTGGCAGATACCCTGCAGATAGGAAAACTCATACAATGGTAGATATAGATAGATATAGGGAAAGAGAGAGATGATATGGATAGTATATATATATCATAGGCTCTGCCCTGCCTGGGGAGTGCACGACTGGCATATACCCTGTAAATGGGAAATATGTACTATGGATGGACGGAGTTCAGTTATTGTTATAAATTTGTAAAATATATCAATTTGATAGGCTCTGCCATGCCTTCTATCTGATGAGCAGTGCACGACTGACAGATACCCTGCAGCTATGAAATATACTATACCAGGCTAGACATAGAATGGACTGGAGACGGACTAGCTGCAGTCGAGTTATTGTTATGATTTGGACAATATATAAATTTCCTCGGCTCTGCCATGCCTTCTACTACCTAGGCCAATCCCCCATGCAGTTTTGTACAGTAAAAAATTCATTTAAAACATTTCAAGTCTTTTCTTCAACAAGTTACAAATTAACATTTTTACAGCTTTTTTTTTGGATTGCTATATGATGGGGAGTGCCTGACTGGCAGATACCCGGCAGTTCTGCTGTCTGGTCATTTCAGCTTACATGCATAGGTATCTATGGGTAATACTAGCTTGACTCGACTGGGCTTCATTCCATAGACTGCTCCACATCCTCCAGAGTTTTTTCCAGTTACAAAAATTCCTTTTAAATATTTCAAGTCTTTTTTCCGTTCAACAATTTAAGTTAAGTTTTTCCTTTCGCTCATTGTGATTTCTTGGTCATCTTTGGCTGTGGTCCTGGCGGCTTCTGCTCCTGCTGGCGGCGCTGTCGCTTGGCCACGCCGTTGAGCTTCATGATGTGGAGGATGTGGTAGGCCACGCCCAGCAGCACCACGAGGTGGGCGAAGTGAAGGCCCATGCTGGAGAGCCGGGTGCTCGGGTAGGTGTTCCAGGCGTACTCGATCAGGCCCATGATGAGGAAGCGGGCGCCCAGGCTGTACGGCGTGGACCAGACCAGGTAGGGCAGCGAGTGGAAGTACCAGATGTAGAACTGGTAGTGGAGCGAGCGGGCGCAGGCGACCCCGATGAAGTTGCACAGGAAGAGGGGCAGCAGCGCCAGCTGGGTGCACGGATCGAAGCAGATGTTGTACTCCTTGGCGGGCTCCTTCTCCTGCTCCATCTCGGCTGGGGCAGCAGCGGGTGCCTTCTGGCCCGTGCTGCTCTGCAGGCTCTTCTCGAACTGCTTGAGGAAGGCCTCTTGCTCCGGAGTCAACTCCTCCTCCTCCTTATCCTGCTTCTGCTCCTTGGACTTGGACTTGGTCTTCTGCTCGGCCTTGAGCTTCTCCTCGCGGTTCTTCTTCAGGATTTGGGGCAGGATCTGCTGCTGCACTTCGCGCAGGCGCAGGTAGCTCTTGAAGAACGTCCAGGTGGGCTTGGCGAAGACCAGGAGCAGGAGCACGTGCAGCCCCAGGAGCGCCAGGTGGAACTCGCGCTGCTCGAACAGCTCCCGGCTGAGGAATCTATAGTTCACCGTCCACTGGTGGTCGAAGACGCGGCCCAGGTTGAAGCTGGCGCGCAGATACTCCACGGGATGCGAGCGCAGGAAGGGGAATCCGATCAGGAGCTGGACCAGGCCGCACACGAGCAGCTGGAGGAGAGTTCGCAGTGCGCCCAGGTTGGCCAGGTAGAAGAGGAAGAGAGCGGGCGCGAAGAGCAGGATGTTCATCTTGACGCCGACGGCGAGGCTGAACCAGACGCTGCCCCAGGTCCAGCGGCTGTCCAGGAACAGGTTGAGCGAGATGTAGAGCAGGAGCATGGCTATGGGGTCGTTGAAGAGCCGCAGCACGTAGATCGAGTGTATGCGGTAGGAGGTGAAGGCGCACAGCACCATCACGAAAGGCGGCAGCTTGCGGCTCTTGGCATAGAGGCGCAGGACGAAGCACATCTGGAGGATGTAAACGACGGCGAAGATGTACTGGGCCAGGCGCACATTGCTGCCGTGGTCGGTCACGTAGTAGAGTGCGGAGTAGATGTAGACAAAAGCGGCCGGATAGACCAACGGACCAGTGTCGCCTGCGGAAAATTAAAGAAACAACATTGTAAGAGCAATTCAAATGGTGTTATCGGCGCGCAAGGCAATGTTATCGAGCAGCGCTGTTAACGCCAGCCAGAGACTGTTACTGTAAGTGCTACAACAGAGAGAGAGCGCGCAATTAATGTTAAGCATGGTCATGCTAAAGGTGGCTCTGTTAAATAGAGCATTCGACTACTATAACTTAACAGAGATATTACGTTTTATAATTACACCATTTAACAGTGAACTATTCACGCTATCTCCAGCTTAACAGCTGTTTGGTTGCCGCGCAATATATCGTCTGCTAGAATAATCTAACTATTGAAAGTATGTGTGTGTTCGTGAGCGAGCTGTTTACTAGTTCGTAACATCTTGCTGTTCAGCAGCAAGTCTATCTGCAGCTTAACAGCTGTTCGCATGTTTATCGTGTTCTAGAACAATCGAACTATCGCACGAGCGTTCGTCGCTCACGAGCTGTTTACGCAACGCGGCGACTGTCAAAACGTCAAAGTGAAAAAAACGAGAGAGAGAGAGAACAATTTGTGTTAGGCAGCATGGAGGTTATTACGGCATGTTGTTAGAGCTGCCTGCCAAATCGAGTGAGAGAGAGAGAGAAGATAAATAGAGTTAAACTACAACAATTAATGGACAAAATGATTTCGTGTAAAAATTTATGTGTTTTGCGCCAACTGCCGTTCAAGGGCTGCTGCCGCCAGTACAGCGCCGCGCTGCGCTGGCCGACGACGGGGCCCGCTGCTGGAGTTGTCGCCTCTGCCTGGCAACAGAGGGCGCCACAGCAACAGTTACAGCAGCGGCGTAGCATCTTCAGCTCGGGTCGGCTGGGCGCCAAGGACTACTACGCCACGCTGGGCGTGGCCAAGAACGCCAGCGGGAAGGACATCAAGAAGGCCTACTACCAGCTGGCCAAGAAGTACCACCCGGACACGAACAAGGACGACCCGGACTCGAGCAAGAAGTTCCAGGAGGTGAGCGAGGCCTACGAGGTCCTCAGCGACGACCAGAAGCGCCGGGAGTACGACACCTACGGCCAGACCACGGAGAACATGAACCGCCAGGGCGGAGCGGGCGGATTCGGAGGAGCGGGTGGTCCGTTTGGGGCCGACGGCTTCGCACAGAACTGGCAGTTCCGGTCCACCATCGACCCGGAGGAGCTGTTCCGCAAGATCTTCGGCGAGGGCAACTTCCGGAGCAACAACTTCGAGGACTTCTCCGACTCGAAGTTCGGCTTCGGCCAGGCCCAGGAGCTGGTCATGGACCTGAGCTTCGCCCAGGCGGCGCGCGGCATCAACAAGGACGTGAACGTGAACGTCGTTGACCAGTGCCCCAAGTGCGCCGGCACCAAGTGCGAGCCGGGCACCAAGCCCGGCCGCTGCCAGTACTGCAACGGGAGCGGCTTCGAGACCATCTCGACGGGCCCCTTCGTGATGCGCTCCACCTGCCGCTACTGCCAGGGCACGCGGCAGTACATCAAGTATCCGTGCGCGGAGTGCGAGGGCAAGGGCCGGACAGTACAGCGCCGGAAGGTGACGGTGCCGGTGCCGGCGGGCATCGAGAACGGGCAGACGGTGCGCATGCAGGTGGGCTCCAAGGAGCTCTTCATCACGTTCCGGGTCGAGCGCAGCGACTACTTCCGCCGCGAGGGCGCCGACGTCCACACGGACGCGCCCATCTCGCTCGCCCAGGCCGTCCTCGGCGGCACCGTCCGTGTCCAGGGCGTCTACGAGGACCAGTGGCTGAACATCGAGCCGGGCACCTCGTCCCATCGCCAGATCGTCCTCCGCGGCAAGGGCCTAAAGCGCGTGAACGCCCACGGGCACGGCGACCACTACGTCCACATCAAGATCGACGTGCCCAAGAAGCTCAGCCAGCAGCAGCGCGCCCTCCTGGAGGCCTACGCCGAGCTGGAGGAGGACACGCCCGGCCAGATCAACGGCATGGCGGAGCGCAAAGACGGCAGTAAGAAAGCAACGTAAATACCTAAATCTCACAACCTTCCGACAGAGACCCCCCACGCACGCCCCACGCCCCCGACTAGAGCTGACCCCGGAACGGCCAGGGGAATAACGGATCCTGGGCAGCCATCTTTTTATGATATTTTAAATATAACTTTATGCTTACAATCTGTATGATCGACTCCGGAATGAGCGCTTTCTGGCTGTTATGTAGGGCTCTAATGTTTCATTTCCATTTCGTTTCCTATTGGAGAAATGACCCACTTCTATGTATTCCTTCCTTAATGAAAACTTAGCTCGGTCCGTTTCCACTTTATTCCAAGATCAAATACCTAGCAGTAAAATATGAGCTTGCAATGCAAGTGGCCCATTTCCGCACGTTCCATATTTAGTATTGCTACTGTAGTCAATTCTAACTTTCGTTTCATTGCCATTTCGTTCAATATTAGAGTGATAAAGTGAAAAGCAAAATTGTGACCCATTTCCACTACTTTAGGTGAGTCTAACTTTCGTTTCATTGCCATTTCGTTCCCTATTTGAGAGATAGCCCTCTTCTATGTATTCTAATGCTGTTCATGTCAATTTCAACCTAACGCTGTGGCCCCTTTCCACATATTCCTTCATGAAAACTTAGCTCAGTCCGTTTCCGTCTTATTTCAAGCTCAAATAGCTCAAATACTATAAAATGTCAGCTTCCAATATCTGCAATGGAAGAAGTGGCCCATGTCCACACGTTCCACTTTTAGTACACCTACTTAAGTTCCTTCCAATTTGCTTTTTATACAATAGCATGACCCATTTCCAAATATTCCTAAGCTATATACTTGCAACTATCCGGAATGGGCCTTCCCACTTAACAGCCTGTCGTTAGGTCTATGTTAAGCCTTAACAGCTCCATTCAATTATGTTAATTTCTCCGTTTCCTGTTGGTTCCAGCGCAGGTGCTAGCAAAGCGGACAGCGACGCCAGCGCCAACGCCAAAGAGCCACAAGGTGGAGGAGGATCAGCCAAAGGAACCCAAGGAGGAGGCAGCGCAACACAAGCAAACGCATCAAAAGGATCAGCGAAGGACGAAGAAAGCGAAAAGACAGCAGGACGAACAGAAAGAGAAAGTGGTGAAAGCGGCGGCGTAGGCTTTCTCAACAAAATCAAATCGATGTTCAACTGAGTTGACTTATCTGTGTGTCTCTTGTTATCGATAACTGTTTTGTAATCGCCAATCGGCTGCTTACGAATGCCTTAATTTCTTTCCTCTTTTAAGTTTTGTTATTGTACAGTCTAGGGGCTATATATATATATATATATATATATATATATATATATATATATATATATATATATACATATATACATAAATACCACTGAGAAGTGGAGAAAAATACAACTAAATTGAAAGTCGACAATTTTCCTTGTTATCGATAAGTTTTGCATTGTATTTATCGTGGGTGAAGTAAAGGCAGAGCTAAGAGAGGGACATTTAAGGGAAATTCACTGATAAAGGGAAATTTGTTAACGTTCATTGACCTCAAGGGAAATATTTGTATAAGAGTTAAGGAAATTTGCTAACATTTGTCTTCTCCCTCTCTCTTTCGCTCTCGCAGTCTCGTTTTACGGCTGCTTTCCAAAAATAAACTAAAAAGAAAAATGGTGGGAAATTCGCTTACCTCGCAGCAGCTCATAGTTTCTGGTGCCATTCAAAAAGCCTTCGCATTCCTGAAAATATGTTCCAAATATAAGAGACTCTTTCTCTCGCTCTCTCTCTCTCTCTCTCTGTCTCTGTCTCTCTCTCACCTGCATGTAGGCCCGCCAGTCGATCTCGGTGTAGGGCACATTCTGTATGACCAGCACGTTGACCACCACCTCGCCCAGCACAATCAGCACGGCGATGATCGGCAGCGCCTCCGGGTTGTGCAGCAGATAGTCGACGTATTCCCAGTTGAGGTACTTCGCCCTGAGCATCGGCCACCAGCCGGTGGGCTTCTTGCGCTTGGCCGCGTTGCGGCTCTTCTCCCTTTGGATCGACATTTGTGTGATAATAATTAATTTTCCGGTTAAAGGTGCCACACACAAACACAAAACAGAACGAAACTAACAGAAAACACCTGTGGGCACCCCAAAAAAATAAAGAGCGATTGTAACTGTGCTGCGTGGCGATTAACAGCGCGCATAAATTCAAACTAGTTTGAGTTGCTTGTTTACTAAGGCAATTGCTGTTGATATTATTAATTTATTTTTTGTATATAATTAGAACAGAGTTTTTTTATCTGTTCCGTCGAACAATAATTTAGCGATTGAAATTAAAATCTACAGCAGCTGCTGTTCGAGCAAACAATAAAAGAAGCAGCTATCGATAACGATTAGTGCCAAAGTGAGTAACTCCAACAGCTGTTAGTGCTGAATAGCGATGGTAGTTTGTAAGGCGCCAATAATTTAAATTTAAATACACATTCAAACGTCTAAAAATGTGTAGTAAATGTTTATTTAAAGAATGTTAAGTCTCTAACATGTCTGATTCAATAACAAATCGGCTTGCGGCAGATTAACGACTGCAGTCAATCAGGTGTGCGATGCGACCAGTGATGCGTAAATATGCGCTGAGGGCAAAAGTTGTCAAAAGGTGGCTAGGGGGAGGGTTGCTGACAGTTCCCTTCTTCGTTTACTTCGCTGATGCATGTAAATGTGTTGGTCATTTAAAAAAAGTTACAAGCACATCCTTCTCTCTCTCTCTCTCTCTCTCTTGCTTGGCCCACTCACCTGCAGGTTTTCAGCACAATTAATTGACAACCTGCGAATGCGAATGCGGATGTTTTACAGATTTTTTTTTTCTGCCCTTTTTTATGCGAGTTAAAAAAGTTGGTTAGTGCTGAGCAGCGTTTTTATATATAACTAAATATATTTTATTTATTTTGGAATTTAAAAAAATGTATTTTAATTCGTATTACAGCTAAACAACCTTATCGCACCTATAAAAAGCTAAAAAATAGTCACAGCTGAAAAAGGCTAGGCTGTCAGCGCTGCTATGCAAATCAGATAGAAAGTGAATGCGGGCGACAGAGAGAGAGAGAGAGAGAGAGGTTGAGTGGCAGGCAAGTGCACAGCTACACTAAGACGACTGGATATGCACGTACCGCTAGGCCAGCTGAGCAGAAGAGAGGGAGAGAGAAAGAGACTGAGTGAACTCAAAGACAAGGCTAGAGCTGACTCTAGACGGCCAGCACTGTTGCATTTTGTTGTGTGCAAGTACCGCTATTCCAGCTGAGCAGAAGAGAGGGAGAGCGAGAGACTGAGTGAACTCAGAGGACAGGCTAAAGCTGACTCTGAACGGTCAGCACTGTTGCATTTTGTTATATTTGCTGTTTATTTTTTTATCTGTGCTCTTTTTGCAGCTCCTTTTTTTCTGTGGTGGCGTACACGTTCACTAATTGTGCCCAGTGCGCCGTGTATTTTCGAAAAAAGTTGACAAATGGCATGCAAACTGTTTTCCCTCTGCCCACGTCCCACGTCCCACGTCCATGTCCATGTCCATGTCCAGGTGAGCTGCTCAAATGGCACTGCAATTATGCCAAAGGGCCGCCCAGCTGGCCAGTTAGTGCGAGCGAGACAGCGCGAGACAGTGTAAATTTCGTACAGATTTCAAGAGAGGGAGAGAGAGAGAGCGCGCGCACCAGAGTGAGAGGGGGCGAGAGCGTGGGCAAGGAATGCCGTGCAAAAGGGCTCTTACGGTATATTTCAATAAATGCAGCCCAAGAATTTAAAAAAGAATTTCATTTCAGCTTGTTGCATGGCTGCTTACGTTTCCAATAAATCCGAGCCGAGATGAAAATGCACAAACATCAAATATCAATATTAAATATTTCTCCTCTGCGGTTAATTAAGTTGATTCGGAAAAGCTCGAGCCACTGCTCAAATATTTACTACAGTGGAGCCTGAGTAAAGCGCACGCTGCCAATCGAGCCGAGATGCTTGAGTTGACTCGAAAATATCAAAATAAATATGGAAATAATATATGTACATACATATGTATGTATATATGCATGTATGTATGTACATATGTATACATAGTACATATTCTCTACAAGACTATGGTAAATGATTTGCTCTTTTATCGCACTCGTATTCATACAGAGAGTGAGAGCGGGCATATTGGTTTTGTATACTCTGCTCGTTCTACTCCTGCTTTGCCTGTTTTTGTAACTGTATTAAACTAGAGATATATAACACTGTAGATGTACATATGTATATGTATAGCTATAATATATAGTGCTTGAGCGAGTATTCATCAGTCGGCTGCAGCCAATTGCTTTCTGGGCATCGTCTGTTGTCAAAGTCTACTCTAGTTATCACTTAAAGGCAGAGTTTTAATACGCTATACATATATATGTATATATTATAGAACTAAATCGGTCATCGGTGCTTATCATATTATATATGTATATATAGCTAGACATATGTATGTATGTATATACATCGATGTATGAATGCACAATGGGGGGCTTCTCCATAGATAACTCGTATTATAACCCACTCAGTGCGAAAATGGTTCATTAATCAATATACAAACATACATACATACATAAGTGTATGTAAATATGCAGACATTTATATGTATGTATGTATGTTTATTTGTATGTTTGTTATCAAAGCAAAAAAAGGCTGATAATAGAATCTAGACTATTAGTGTAGCTATATAGCTGTATGTATGTATATATGTATGTGTGTGGGTACACATGTAGTGTGTATGTATGCACTTATAACGCAAATGTCTGATTCTAGCTGACAATCATTTTAATAGTTGCCCATATAGAACTTTGCACTCGCCTTTCCACACACACACACGCACAAGCATGTGTATGTGTATGTATGTATATTATTATTAATAATTTATTAATTCTTCGCTTTGAATACAAAATGAGAGCGCGACTTATAAATGTAACAACAATAAACTGTTAATATGCACACACACACACACATGCAGTGTGTGATAAAAAAGAACTGTAAAATGACTGTGATCCGTTTGAATAGCCGCGGTCCATCCCACAGGCGCGCTTGCATAGCGCCATCTCGCTCGCACTCGCTCAGCCACTGTTATTCGCTATTTTCGAACTCTTCGTTGCTATTGTTGTGATAGGCAGCAACAATTGCTTTTACTTTTGCTTTTGCATTTGGCTTTGCTTTGGCACTTTGCTTTGTGTACACACACGGCGAAGGAGACAAAGCGGCCAAACAAACAAACTGTTGATAATTGAGCAGACGCTGAGAATGCGAACGTTGCAAAGCACTAACAAACACGCACACACATGCAGGCGCTCACACACACACACACACATGCATTTAGCTAGATTCACGCATGTATAGGCCGACGCATGGTCGTGGGCGTGCGGAGGGTGAGCGAAACGCAGAGTAGCGGGACAATTTAAGAGTTCAATCATATCAAGCGTCGTTTTTGTCGCGCCGTGTCAATGTTGTTGCTTCTCTCCTCCCACCTCGCGCCCTTCTGATATGTTCCACATGTGCACTGCACACACGTAGAGATGGTGAAAAAAGAACTAAACAAAATACACATGTAATAAAAAAATCAACAAATAGCAAAGAACAGTCAAAGTGAATAGGCTTGCATGACTTCTTTGCTCCGCTACAGCCCATCATATATGCATATGTAAAACTTTAATGTACAAATGCTTGACATAACAAATTAGTAATAATAATATACGTAATGCATAACAAATTTCTAATTTTAGCATTAGCATTATGTATCAGCTTTAGCACAGGAGGAGTGCATTTTAATTCACGACGGCAACAAATAGCTAATATCAACTTCTTTATTCATATACATTCATATATATGTACATATGTACGCTTACACATACCCTTTACATACATACATACATACATATATATGCAGTAGCGTATCGTGTTGTTGTTGTTGCAGTCGCTGGTGCTCGACTGCCTGTTGCTGCTCTGCTCTCATTTGCCTATGTGTGCTATCCCGCTTGTTCTCGGCTGGACGTAATAAGCTTACTGCAACTGTGTGGGTGCATGTGAAGAGCGCTGCTCGCTCACACGCACGCACAACAACAACAGCAAGAACAAGAGAAACAGCAACAACATTTCGTATAGCTTTCGTGCTGTGCTGTTTACGACCGACCAACCGACCGACCGACCGACCAAGCAGTCAGCCAGCCAAGCAGGCAGACAGCAGCTGGGGCTGATTTCAGTTTGATTTTGTCAGTGGCCGCGTTCGGTTGTCGTCGGCGAGTTAACGGGACGCGCCTACCAAAAGCCGCTCAAAGCCCAGCTTTTACTCAAGTCTCGAGCCGCAACCAAAGAGCCGAGCAGCATAAAAGAAGCACCACGAAAAGTGTCTTTTTTTCTTTTATTTTCCAAATTCGTTTCGTTTTGTTTCGTTTAATTCGTTTTTAGTTGTGTGTGGTGATTTATTATTATTATTTGTTCTGGTAAATTGCTCCACACCTATTTATTACACCTATCAAAACAAGTGTCTCAAGACTGAACGAAAATTATAAGAAAATATTCGAGAGAATGAAGCAAACCCAGAAATAACAACAGAAACAAAAACAAGATGAGAACAAATTCAAAATAAAAACTGAAAAACATTTTGTTATTGCATGGAAAATTACTACAAAAATATTTCTTGATCGGCGCGTTTCTCTCCGTCTCTCTGTCTCCCTCTCTCTCTCTTTCACTCCTACTAAGCGCCTAAGCAAAAGCAAGAGCCAAAAAAGAACAACAACATGAATTAAAACAGCATAAATTGAATTGACCGGCAATTGTTGTTGCTTTTTATTTATTTATTTTTTATTAATGCTTTTGCTATTGTTTTTCTTGCTCAAATTCGAGTGTGTTTTTTCGCGCCAAATGCATTTTTTAATTCTATTTGTGTGTGAGAATTGGTTTGCCCTACAAAACTCAAAAATAAAATAGCAACAACAAAATCAAGCGATAAATTTTATAATCTTAAGCAACATAAACAACTCACACACACATACGCAAAACTATTCTAAAAACGAACAATATTTAGACAGATAAATAAGCAGAAAGAAAATAGAAGTGTGTGTGTGTGTGTGAGAGAGAGAGAGAGAGAGAGTATTTACATACTAGAGCAGAGTAGAAGACTAAGAAGAAGAAACTCTTATACTGCTTAGCATTTAGATCAATGCATCTTTCAATAGGCATAACGGTTAATTCCAAGATATGCATGAACTCTTATACATTTGCATGCATATATGTATGTATACGTCGAGTGAACTCTTATACTGCATTAAAGAGTTGGCTGCAGTTCTTCGTGCATTGCAAAAAGTACCGAGAGCGTGCATAGTAGAAGATCAACTCAAACTGTAATTACTGCTTGATATGAAGTGAGCTTCATTCTCTCTCTCCCTCTCTCTTATATATGTACATGTATACATACTTATAATTGTTTTCATGTTTGTCTGCACATATTTCATATTTCAATCCCTTTTCCACAGTGCGTTATCAACGTTTCACATGTAAAAGACACCGAAAAAAGAAAAAGCAAAAGCTGCAGCTGTTATCAGAGCTGCATATGTATGTATGGGGAGTACATTGTACACATAAATAAGCAACAGAATCAACGTGTGGCCGCCTTATCAGCGACGTAAAAAGAAAAACAACAAAAAAGAAAGGAGCACTAAAAGCGATCTCAACAGAATAAAAGCAACAACGGCGGCAACAGAAATAGCGCTGCTATTAACAGCAACAACAACAACAACAACACAGAGGAGAGCAGTGGAAGAGGCAGGAGAACAAGTAACTGTTATTAAGTGAAGAGAGAATCTACAGACATCTCAGCCAGCCCTATGGGTAAGTCTTTTTTATATATTCGAAGTAAACATTTAATTAAAAAATAGTTGAAGAATTAAGATTTATATTAAAGATAATAGGAATGTACAGTATGTATGTATTAAGGTCTGTATTATGTGGAATTTTGAATGTTCAATTTGGAACTAGTTCAAATTAGTTTTGCATTCATCGAATTCTCGAGAAACCTTTTCAGCTCTTCTCTCTTACTGTAAATCCCAGTTAATTGCGTAGTTGCGAGTGTGTGTGGGTGGGTGTTTTGCCTGAAAGCGCACTCTCAAATGCCAAACAAGTCAACTTGGAATTGGCCAAAATTGTGCTAAAATCGGATTGCAACTGACCAAAAATCAAATCAGAAGTCAAAACTTGACGAGAACTGCAACTGATTGACAGCGCCAGCAGAGGGAAGGGAGACGAGCGGACGCAGCATCAGCAACAGCCTTTCAACTTCTGCTCTACCCTTCGCTCTCTCCCTCTCTCTCTCTCTCTCTCTCTTTGAATGAGCATTGCTAATGCTGGAAATACGTGCAAGGGCAACCTGATTGAACACATTCAATCCGCATTCCGGGTTGGCTGTAAAATTAGTCAAGTTCTTTTGCTTGTTGTTGAAGAGCATAAAGAGCACAAAGAGAAACAAAAAGTCACAATTTCTTCAGTCGGCTGTGCTCGACTGAAAGATACTCAATTTGACTTGCTCTATATATGTATATCCAGAGTGGTTATTTGAAATTCCAAGTATTGCGTCACCTATATAAATTCCTGATTTCTCACGCTCCACTTCAATGCACACGAATACAAGTTAAAGTCTCTGACAAGCCAATATGCTCCTCTTCGCTTAGCTTAGCGAGCATAAACAACCCAAAATTTGTTGAGAAAATTTGCCACTTGACCTACCACACGCAAGTCTAAATTAAGCAACAATTTTTTACGCGTTCTCTCTCTCTCTTCCTCGCTTCTTTCGCCGTTCATTTCATTACTCTTACAATTGTACATACACACACACATTCATGCATGCATGTACGGTACATGCATATGCGTGTGTGTGTGTGTCGACATATGGGCAAGTGTCAGCAGATTCTTCATTTTGCTTTCTGCCGTTACTCAGCGGATGCCCAGCACAGAGAACACTGTGCAAAACGGGAGCATATTAGCTACAGGTGCCAGCTGCATACATAGTGTATTTAATTGTTGCTCACATAAATTTTTAATATTTTTGTTGTTTTTCTTTTAGTTGATCTCTAATAATTCTCTGATATCTGTTTGTTCTTCAACAAGTTGACATACATTTTTGTGCAGTGTACGCTTTCTTCTGGGAGCTGATTAGCCAGATAAACAGTTAAGCTTTGAGTGCGCTCTCGAGTTAATGGTAATATTGAGTTTCAGCGAAACCTTTCAACATGCTTTCAATTAATTAAGAGCAACTTTTTAAGCTGGATTTTCAATTAGCAAACACGAAAAAAACAAAAAACAACTTTTAATCATAGCATTTACAATGCTTTATATTATCAGAGTGTACTTAAACACACACACACACACAGACACACACACGTGCACATGCATATTACAAATCATAAATTAAACCCACAATCAGGTGATGCCGTTAGTTTTTTGTAGCTACTACACACAGAGATAGAGAGAGAGAGAGTGTAGTAGTTGTATGCGTGCAAGTATTTATAATTTGCAGTAGGCTAACATTCAATCATTAACATTTAGGCAAGAGTGTGAGAGAGAGAGAGGGAGAGAGAGAGAGAGGGGGATAGAGAAGGTTGAGGCATTGACAGCGTGTGAGGAGAGTACAGTTAGGGTGTTGGTTAGGGCAATGGTTGTGTTCCCAGCAAAGAAACAAATACAAAACACAGAGAAACAAAAACAAAAAGAAGAGAGAAGACGAAGAAGAACTGAAGCAGTTTATGCCAATTATGATATCAATTGTTGCCATGCCAACAGCCCAAGAGAGCGCGACGCCCACACACACATGTATAGATATTGCAGTTGAATAACTGTTTTTTATTTATTTTCATTTCGCGACCTCTTCTCTTCTTCAGCTCTGTTGCTAAGCTATGTGTGTGTGTGTCAGTCAAACACTTGAACTGCTTGAAGTGTGTCTGTAACTGTATTTCATTGAATTTTAAGCGCCTCTTGAGTGCCCGCCTGAAAGAAGAAGAAAATGAGAATGAAACTGGAAATTAATCAACAATCAATTTTCAATGATCATTAGCTGAACAAAATGTTGCATGTTGCACCGAGCGAGAGGGCAACAAAGTCTGTTGCTACCTTCTGCTGTCATTTCTATGGTCGCCAATGCAGGTGAGTGAACCTGCATCAGCAGCAACTACAACAACTACAGCAACTTGCCTCTTGGATGTCTCTCCTAGCTGAAGTGAAGCCAACTGCACAATTTTCCGACATTTTCCCTGCACTGCAAATGTGATAATGAAAAGTAAGGGTCTCATAAATTTATCATTTAATTTGCAATCTTTACTTTGTCATTTACTCAGAATCCCTTCATTTTCTATATTCGCTCGTAAGCGACTTATAAACAAGATAGACTTTTGCAGGCTTATACTTAGTAGTGCATTGAATGGGCGGGTATATTGGTTTTGTGGCAAAGATGTTATAGGAAGTGGAGATGAAGAGTGGGTTAGAGTATCTGCTAGTCGGGGCCTTCCGTCTCAATGCAATCTTACGGGTTGCCGTCATTGTGGCTGCTCCTTGTTTTGCTGTTGCTTTCTCCGGTTGCAGCTCGATTTGGGCTTTTATTTTGGCCTTTGTTTTTGTTGGGCTTCAAAGTTTGCTTTTAATTACGCCATTTTCACTCACCTTGCTTTTCCCCCCATGACAATTGCGGTTTATATTCTGAATATTAGAAAATTTACAGCTCCTGTTGCTCCTTTCGTTCCACAGTTTCCCTCGGCTTTCGCTCAACTCGTTTTCAATTAGGGCTCCGAAAGTTTTCGTGTTCTCGATTTTAGTATCTGGTTTACGGCAGAGCAATTTGGTGGCTGAGGTGCGAATTTGGTTAATGAAACGAAACACTTAATTGATTGCCATGCAAAAATCGACTACTTACCTTAGTTGCCAACGATTTAGCGACAGGTGAGCGGACTAGACGGAGTGGAGGGGAGTGGAGTGGGGGGAGATATAGAAATAAAACCTGATATCGCTAATCAAGATTGATTGACAAACGATCGAACAGCTATAAACATTGTGAATTATATATTGTTAATCTAATCAATTTGGGCTTCTCCTGTTGTCGTTGTTGTTGTTGCTGTCTTCGCACCTGGCAACGGGTACACAAAAATATCAAGCAGCCGCTGAATGAGTAAATAGAATAAAAAAAGAAATATATCTGCATTATCATTGCGCGAATAATAATAAATTAAATATGCTTAGTAATTAGATAAAATTTACACAAATATTAATATATAATCAAATTAAATTAAAGGAAATTTTCTGCACTATAAACTATATTATTATTAATATTATTATATAATTTAGATTTTTTTAATGCTATTACAATTTTTTTTTATAATTTTGATTTCTTTTTTAATTTTAATACTTTTTTTTATTTATTTTATGCTATTTTATAATATTAAAAAAATAATTTAAAAATATGAAAAAATAAATAAAGAAATAAAAAAAATCAGTTTAATTTATTATTTAATATTCTAAAACTTTTCACTTTTTTTTCAAATTTTAAATACTGTTATTAAATACCACTACTATACTATGAACAAAGATGCATATATTATTATGCTAATCATTCAAGTTAGTATTATTTATTATAATTTTTTTTGGTATTTTTTCATTCCGTTTGGTATTTAAATTGTACAAATGGGAATTATTTCCAATTAGTATGGCTTCCACTTGAACTATTCAATTGGCCCCAACTCTGTGTATCTGTGTGTGTGTGTGTGTGTGTTGGGGCTGCCCTGCATCTTGCGTTGCATTTGATTATTTCGAGTGGGTTTAATAATAATTATAAATGGATTTTAATTTGCGAATGAGTTGATTACGCAGCTAATTGAAGCATTAATGCTTAACTCAAGTAAAACGGAAATTCAATTAGTTCATTGCGATGCCTGTTACCTGGTGGCAACTGTGTGGCATGTAGCATGTGGCAGGTGGCAGCTCAATCAACAAGCAGAGCACTTGGCATACGTGAGAGTCGAACTCTTGTGTCACAAATGGGGCATATTGGGGGGAGATAAGCTATGCTTATATATAAGTAAAAGCCCTTCTTGTCTCATCTGACAAACTCTGCATCCTTCTACTGTGAGCTACTTTTACATTGTGAATAGGTATCATGCAGTCGTGCATAGCCCACACTGCACGGCTCTTTGCTGAGTTTCTCTTGGCATTTGGCAAGTTTGTGAGAAATAGTTTTTAATACAATTTGCGTTTCTATTTTGGGCTCGTGTGACTCGTCGTTGTTTATGTCTTGCAGCTAGCAAAGAAAACAACAGCAAGAAGAAGAAGAAGCAGATGAAGAATTGCAGAGAAACAATTTTATATATATTGTTTAATTATATTTCAATTAAATCAGAGAAAGCCTCATGCAGGCCAAGCTCGTCTGAGTGTTTTGGACAAGTTGTCAGCAGGCGGGCGGTCGGGCGGTCGGGCGGGTCATGGGCAGCAGCTGCAACAAAGGATGCACGAGGTGGAAATCTTTATTTGACTTGTTGGCCACAATTGCAAAATATCAAAAGTTAAAAGAGGGAGAGGGAGAGTTGGCGGCAGTCCTTTTGCTGCCTTTGACAGGCAGACAGAAAGGCTTTGTGTGAGAATATTTACAATTAAAACGAGCGTTGATTCAATTACACTGGCCAACATGATTTATTAACCAATAAACAGCAGGCAGTCCTTCTCGCTCTCCCCTCCCGCTCTCTCTCTCTCTCTCTTTAGCTGTAAAAAGGCTAAATGGGCAGCACTGGCCTGATGCATTTGGCAACTGAGGCAGAGTTTATTTCGATACGCATTGCTATGCGGAGTGCGCAGCTGTGTGCTGCCATTTAGACCAGCGACTAGCAGCGACTATGTGTCTGTCTTTGCGTTCAGCTATCCGTCCGTCAGTCTCTCCGTCTCTCTGTCTCTCTGGGTAGCCCTGCCTCCCGCTGTCGATAAATCAATTTACAAAGTAGCGACAGATGTGCACGTTGCGGCAGTTGAGACAATGCCAAAAGCTATTTGGTGCAAGTGCTTAGGCTATATACATATATATTTATACTTATCCAAATATATATATATATATATATATATATATATATATATATATATATATATATATATATATATATATATATATATATATATATATATATATATATATATATACGTATGCATCCATCAATCAGCTGCTGATGCATGGGCATTTCGATTGTTGGCACATTGCAATGCACGCACAAATTCCTCAAATACTTTGATTTTGGCCTTTTTTCAGCTTTTCTTCAATTTCAAATTGTGCAATGCTCAGTGCACTGAACTACAGACCAAATGGGAGATTAGTAAAGTGTTGAATATATATTCGATAGATATACATATATAAAAATATACTTCTATAACTATCAATCTTATCTATCTTTATCTGTCATATTCTCGTCTGTCATATTTCTTCAGGTGTAAGATCTGACAACTTCTAGCCAGGAAAGGTTTTCGTGCTTGAAGCTGTAAGTGAAGCTTTTCATCAGATAACATTACTCTGGCCACAGAGCAAGTTAGTTAGTTTAAGTCTTATTAATTACGATGTTTTGTTTCACAATTTTGTTGTTTATTGGAGAGTCATTGAACCTGTGAATGCAAGGTAAAAGCCATCAAGCGTTAGTTAATGTAATAATGACAAACCGCAACGGCAATCAAACAGCGCAGATGTAAGCTAGCTCGGTCTCTGTCTGTCTCTGCTGTCTCTCAGTCCGTGTGTGAATTGCTCTGTCTATATACACAAGTTTATATATATATATGTATTAATATATGATGTACATATTTATATATATATATATAGTTGGATGTGTGTGCAATTTGCGTCAGAGTTGTTGTTGCCAGGGCAACAGTCGAAATTAGCAGCAATAAGTGCGAAGCTAGCATTATTTGTAGCCCGGCTTACGCTGCGTATGCGCGATATGCAAGCAGGTTACGTATACGCAACGTGCGCTTGCCAAAATCACACACAGATACATATATAGCGAGAGAGAGAGAGAGAGAGAGAGAGAGAGAGAGAGAGAGAGAGAGAGAGAGAGGAATAAATGTGAGTGAAATTTAAGGCTTAACCTGGCTTAATTACAATTAAATGTAATTTTATTGATTTTTTTGATGCATATCTGCCGCAAGTTAAACGAAATCAAAATATGAAATGAATTTTTATTTTTAGCTCGCATTAAATAAAATCCAAATGTAATTTTGTGGATTGTCGTTAATATTGTATAATCATAATTAATACTGTATACGCTGCGTATGCGTGATATGCAACCAGTCTTACTTATGTATAAACGTATGCCTGTCTGTTAATGACAGAATGTTAAGTTCAGTTTATCTCTTGCATAATCTACATTATTTTATAAATTTAATAAAATATATGCAAAAGCGGTTTATAGAAAGATAAGCTTCAGTTACTGTTACTGTTACTGTTACTGCTTGCATGTTACTGTTAATGCTGTTAAGCATCTGTTAATGGCAAAATGCTTACTGTTACTGTTACTCTTACTGTTACTGTTACTGTTACTGTTACTGTTACTGTTGCTGCTTGCATGTTACTGTTAATGCTGTTAAGCATCTGTTAATGGCAAAATGCTTACTGTTACTGTTACTCTTACTGTTACTGTTACTGTTACTGTTACTGCTTGCATGTTACTGTTAATGCTGTTAAGCATCTGTTAATGGCAAAATGCTTGGATTTTGTTCACTTTTCTCTTCTTTTATATTCAATTCACAAGTCATTTTGTATTTTATAAATGATACGCGAAATGATTTCAATGCAAATAGTTTTCCCCTGCTTCACCAACACCGGGTATTCAGTTTGCGTGGGCGGGGCTACGCCCAGGGGTGGCGCCTCGACTAAAGTCAAGGCCAATACTTTCAAGCCGCAATGCTTAGCGACAATTACCTAGGGAGAGAGATGAAGGTACAGTTTATCAAGCATTATCAAGATTCAGTCAAGTCTCTGGCTAACCTCTGGCACCAAGGACACGCCGAGCACATCGGAGCCAATGCTGCGCAAGAAGCGGTGCTCGGCCGGCGTTTCCAGGGCTGGGCCGCCCATGCAGGCATAGACGCCTGTCCTGATGCGCTTGTCCTGGCCGATCTCTTCGCCGATTTCCAATGCCTTCGCGATCAGCATCTTGTCGTAGGCCTCGACCATTGCGGGAAAGCGGGTTCCAAAGCGCACGTCGTTGGGTCCAACCAGTGGGGAGTGGCCGCACCAGCCCATCATGTTGATGTGGTCCTTGACGAGCACAACGTCGCCCACGCTATGCTCCACTCCAATGGCAGCCGCGGGACTCGTCAGGAACAGGAACTCGACGCCGCACAGCTTCAGCATGCGCACAGGCAACGCACAGCTGCCCATCGGATTGCCGTCGTAGGCCTGTATGCGTCCTTGGATGGCTATCACAATGCCGCCCATCAGCTGGCCCACGAACACCTTGCTGTCGAGTCCGTGCAGCTGGCTGACCGGAAAGTTCGGTATCTCCGTCAATTGCAGGACCGTCGGGGTCTCGACCATGTCGCCCAGGGCGTGCGCAGTCGAGCCCAGGATCAGTCCGTATCTTGGTCTCTTCTCCGTCTTACTGATTATGTAGCTGGCCATCCGCTCCACCTCGTCGTAGCTGTAGAGGCTGCCGTGCGGCGTCTCAATGATGTCCTTCGGCTTGGCATTCGCCTGCTCCTGCAGCAGCTTCTCAATCAGCAGCTTCATTCGCCGTATCTGCAGCGCAGTCTTGAGCGCGCAGCAATCCCTGTTGCACATCTTAATGTTTCGATTCATCTTCGCGCTGGGATCGAGATCGGGTTTGGGACTTGGACTTGGAAGCGGGCTGCTGCACTGGCTCAAGACGCTTTCAAATTTTGTGCAGTTCCTCTTTTAAGTTACATGCCCGAATTAAAATTAAAAAAAATATTGTTTAACGTAAAAAGAGGCAACTGCTTTGTTTTACGAAATCCTTTTAATGCGTCCTTAAAGAATGGACTCATCAGGATATATCTGCTGGTATTCAAAGTATATCTACATCTCAGCAAACTAATCAGAAAACCTTTTTTTCCTTTGAAGAGGCTTCTGATTATATTCTCTATAGTCCTTTGAAATCTCTTTTCTGACTGAGAATATAATCAGAAAAGAGATTTCTAAGGACTATAATCAGAAGCCTCTTCAAAGGGGAAAAGGCTTTCTGATTAGAAGAAAATTAAATGAGAGCAAAGAAGACGAGCAGCTAATATAGTAGTTTATGATTAACCTGATTAATATATATTAATATATATTCTCCTGGCTGCATTTTGAGTCATTTTATTATATTTTTCATGCATTTGACTCTTCCAGAAAAAGAGTTTGCCAAGACTTTGCTTTAACTCAATAGACAGAAAAATGTTTACTCAATCGACTCAGGCTCGCTGGCTGCTTAGAGAGTGACGCCCCGCTGAGGCCATGCTCCACTCTCAAACTCTACTTGCTCACCGCAGCAAGCTAATGTGCTCCGCTTGCTTAGCGAGCGAGTGAAAAAGGTCACTCAGCTGAAGCAGCCCAGCAGCCCAGCAGCTCAAGAGTTCTGTCTTCGTGTTGAGTGGCTTTCTCAGGCCCTATAAAAGGGCGCGCCTAGAGCAGAGTTGCTTCAGTTGAGCCGCTGATCTCCTGCTGATCGCTCGCAGTGAATTTTTGGTGATTATTTATAACTGTATTTTGTTAAGTTATTTATTTTAAAATGTTCACCTATTTTTAGCACATTTAAGTTAATATTTTTTATATAATTTATATTAACTATTAAAGTTATTTAATAAGTATTCATTTTGTTAAATATTTAACTCGATTTATTTAAAAATATTTAACAAATGAATATTATTAAATATTAAATATTAATAAATATTTTTTAGTATTATTTAATATTATTTAATATTTTTTAATATTTTTTAACATTTTTAAATATTTTTTAATATTTTTAAATATTTTTAATATTTTTAATATTTTTAAATATTTTTTAATATTATTAAACAAATATTGTCTATAACTATGGTTAGCATTGCTTTTACTATTAATATGCTTCACATCGATTCTTTAGTCTTTTCCCCTTTTTCTTGCACTTCTCTGTCATACGTTTATTACGTATTTGCTTTGCTCTATTCGCTGTTTGTGATAAACAAAAGTTACGTCTGAGCGCTTTCAGCTTCGGCTCGGTCTTGTAATTTATATCATCGCATTGATTATAATCTTTGCGGTTTGATCGAAGCCAGCGCAGCAACAATGTCAACAGCATGGAGAGCGAACGTGACTTTGTAGGCGACAACAACAGCAACAACTAGACTCAAATGACAATAACAAAGCGCTGCAAAGTTTTCTATTTCAGTTTTGTTGTTCGCTGCGAGTTTGTTATTGTAAAATTCATAAATTTATGGAGAGGGGCAAACGCTTGAGCGATTCACTCAGTGCCAGCGACGCTGATCCGCTGCCCACTCTATATATAGCTATGTAAATATGTAGGCGTGGCCCGAAGGCTGCGACCACGCCCAGTCGATCTGTCAGGCAGGCAGCAGTCACAATTTCCAGCTGCGGCTGTTGACAGATGCGCGCCGAAAAACCCGCATGAACAGAAAAATGAAAAAAGAAAAAAAAGAAGAAGAGGAAGAAACAAAAACAACTAAAACTGCTCGATGGCTGAGAGAACTGAACGACTATGAGATACCCTAACTGTGTATAATTCGTTCTTATACTCTTGGGGGTTTTATACTCTTATATTATAATTATATTCTAGCATCATTGTGTTCTTATATTTTCTTATACACATTTAGTCTTTGGCAATTATAGTCTTATACTCGTTTATTAGCAGCTGTAACTCTTATTAAATCATACTCTTATACTTTAATACACTTATACATTAATACACTTACATAGTTATACATATCTTATACTCTTGCACTCTACCACTCTTATACTCTAATTCCCTTGTACACTTATACATTAATACACTCACTCACTTATACATATCTTATACTCTTCCACTCTTCGACTCTTATACTCTTATACTCTAATGCATTTAACCTTCTCCTTTCAAGCTCTCATATTCCTATATTCGTATGGCCTTATATGTAGTATACTAAATATTCGTATACTTATACTCTATACTCTTTCTTATACTTATGACTATATATGTATGTATATTCCGATGCACTAAAACCAATATACTCTGTTTGCTCTTCTGCTCTGGGTGCAGGGCAGATAAATTTATAAAAAAAGAGAAGAAAAATTTGACTTGTGGCGTTGACTGTTGACTGTTGACAGATTGTTGTTGCGGCATCTGTTGTTGTTTATTGGTTTACCCTATTAATTAGCAAAGAAATAAGTTATAATGGCATCCACTGGCCAGCAGCCAGCAGCCAGCAGCCAAACGGCCAACAGCCGAACAGCCAACACCCAGGCGGACAATCAACGACAACAATTTGAATTGTTTATCAGGCAGGGCACATGCATTTTGTTTATCCTCACACACAGAGGGGCAGGGAAAGGCAAACAGAATGCAAATGAGGCTGACTATGAGCATAAATATTCAGTGTAGAGTGTCTAGCAGCAAGCACTAGAATAGCAGCAGTACCTATGTAGACAACAGGTCGTATGCTTGTGTTCTCATTGAAATCACGTATACGCACGCTCGACATCTGATTGGTGGCTAAACAAAAGATAGTGCTCGAAATAATATGATTAATTGCGATAGACGTGTTTCGTTCACGTTTCGCAACAGCTCCACAAAAATCCTCCTTTGTCTCTGCTCCACTCCCATGACTCACAATGCGCACAATTAAGCTGCTTATTAAGGTTACAAATGACACAAAGGAATATACTTGATATATAAAGAGGCAACCTCTGATACATATACAGCTGAAAAGGGTAGTCATTCGACGAGCTGAGTCAGATATATGTAACAGTGAGAGGCAGCCTGCTGCTGCTGTTCAGGGTATTTGATAGTTTACTTTGGGCTTTATGATATTGTTTGGTATTTAAATGTCTCCTTCTCTCTTCATTTACAGTTAAATCTACGCCCCAGTAGCGAGTGAGAGTGATTTCGGCCAGGCGGCTAGCTGATACCAATGAAAACCAATGCAAACAACAATTGCAATTATCTTAGTAGTGCATGCGACGAGTCGGACGTTGCTAGAGAACAGCTGAAGAGGAGGGTGAAGCGCACGCCTCGCAGCCATACGTACAAGTGTTTGAATCATAATCCGTTAACAAGGCTCAAGCTGCCTGAACAGCAACAGCAACAGCAACAGCTCAGTCGCCGCTTGCTGTTTAGCTCCTGACCGAGAGCCGAAGTTGAAGTTGTTGACGTTTCTGCCTTTCTTTGACTTGTTTCCATTTACTCTGGCGCTGGCTCAGTCGCTCGCTCTGGCGCTTTGTTGCTTCTCGTTTCGTCGACCGCCTGTTGCACAAAAGTCAAAGCCAAGGCAGTTGCCTTAATTGCCCCGACAACCACAGCAGCATCAACAGCAACGAGGAGAGCCAAGAGACGTTCCACCGAAAACGAAATTCTGCAAGTGAAAACTTTACAATCAAGCGAAGCAGTGCGAGAGAGAGAGAGCGAGAGGGAGAGTGAGGTGGAGAGAGGAGGCGAGAGAAATCTAGATTGTGAATGACAACGAGTCAGGCAGGCAGCTCCTTTAGCTACAAAGCAACCACGCTGACTCTGACTCTGACGAGTTTCCTTTGCAGTAAAAAACCAGTAACTGTAACTGGAACTGGTATTCGTCTACACACACGTATACACACATATACACAATTAATATTATCAACGACTCAACACACTCACACCAATGTACTGGGCTGTTGATTATTACGCGGAAATGGGACAAATCTCACAAGATGTAAGTAGAAAATATACTAATACTAACATATATATTTATTTTTGTATAAGTTTAGAAATTTATAAGACTACAGACATTGTACTCCTGCTGCTTAACAACTGCATATGAGACTGTCGGACTAAATAATGTATGCATATAAGACTCAAAGACTGTAGAAGATTGGCTAAATATGTTTGAATTGCGTATAAGACTGACTGGCTGTGTAAGACATTCAAGTAGACATGAGTAAAAGACAGTATAAGACTGTGACTAATTTCTTGTCTTCTACTTCTGGGTAGATAAAATACAGGAAAATGGACTGCTTGTATTAGACTGAAAAATAGTAGATGACAGACTTAGTGCATTTAAGACTGACTGGCTGTATAAGAGTTACGTAAATGGCAGAGTATTACTACGACTGACTATTTTATGGTATCATATAATACTGATAGACTGTATAAGACTGACTGCCTGTATAATACGTAAAAGTAGACATTAGTAAACGACAGTATAAGACTTAAAACTATTGAGAAGTAGTTAAAATCACAATTTCTCATCATTTATATAAGACTAATCAACTGTATAAGACTAACTAATTAAAATGAGAGCAAAAGATCGAGATACCTCTTTATAAGAGTTAGTTATAAGAGTAACTAATTTCTTGTCTTCCAAATTTGAACACACTCTCATCTCTCTACTATATATGTTTTTATGTAGAAGAAAAGATTGTATAAGAGATCGTATAAGATCTGATTTCCTATAGTCAGTTAGAACTCTGTCATTTCTGCGCATTCTACTGCAAATATAGCTAGCCCAAGATATTTTCATATTGAAATTCTCGCTAGATTTTCTATATATAGATTTCTAATGTAATTATGATTATCAATTAAACCTCATTTCATTAGTCACTTTATTGGCCGCAAACCAGAATCATTTGGGGCTACTCAGTTAGTGCTTAATTTTTTGCATTTCAAATATAACTAATTTCGTTGAGGGCTCGATTCATGGTTCTCGAAACCATAATGGAGTTCGGCTTCTATTCAAAGTTGTTCGCATTTATCACAATTATTTTGCTGATTGTCGATGGACGTGCGCGTAATTGACCGCCGCAAAACTGTTGCCACAGTTGGTTGCATGCAGCGAGGAGGGATAGAGGCAGCCGGGACAGAGGCGGGGCAGCAGCGGGCGCAGGCTGTGTTTGCCACGTGCAAATCGATTAAATGGCTGTAAAGGAAATAAACATTCAAAATGAGCTGCTTTCGCCTGTTTGTTTCGGTTTTTGGTGTAGTTCATGAACTAATTGAATTTTTGCAGATTGCTGCGGGCGGCCAGTTCAGCTCTCACACAGAGCCGCCTACACACACGCGCACGCCCACGCCCACGCCCACACACTCATTCACACACTCCCACACACACACTTGAGCTCGAGTTCGAGTTCGAGTTCGAGTTTTGTTTCATTGTAAAGTCTAGACTAATTAGAGATAGAAATATGTTTCACATATCATGTCATAATTGTAGTCAAATTAATTAATGCCAGAGCATTGCTATGCTCAACTGAAAAGCTAGAGAGAGAAAGAGAGAGGGAAAGAGAGAGGGAAAGAGAGAGAGAGAGGTCTCTCTCAGGGCACAAATACAACTTGCTCAGGTTTCCTTTGTCAACGCCTGCTCTGCTTCCTCCTCGCCCTCGCACCTCTCACTGTTTGACTTCCAATTTTAATATCTTTGCACTACAAAACATTCCAGAAAAAGATGAAAACCAAAAAGTCAGTCAAATTAAATTCTATCTCAAGGCAAAGCTTCAATACTCTTTCGAATAATACAGAAATAATCGAGTAAATACAACATTTAAATAATTAATAAATTTAATAAATAAAATGATATTAAATAAAATAATATATTAAAAACCTATTATAAATTAAATAATAATGTACAAAATTATATTAAACAATATATTATTAAGTAAAATATAAATAAAATATTTACAAAAAAAAAAAAAAATTAAAAAAAGTAATATAATAAACAAAAATTTAAAAAATACAAAAAATTAATATCAACAAAAATAAAATATTTTTAAAAAAATATATACATTTATTTATAATAAAGTAATAATTATAATAATAATAATATTGAATCATAATAATGCATTAACAAGAAGTTAGACTCTACTCTGTTATCTGCATTTGGTTAGGGTATACAAGCGTAGAGTGAGCAATAAAAAAGCATAAAAAGAGTTGGGAATACTTTTATGATATGCATGCCACATGTATTTTTCATTTTGAAGCAAACAAATAGTTTTGCTGAACAATGAAGGATGGATTTCGCTCTCACAATATTATCACAATATATGTACATATAGTGAGCAAAACAGAAAACGGAAAACAAAAAGAGAACAAGCTGAATCCATGTGGATTTTCATTTAACAGCAAGGAGAAATTCTATTAAATAAAACTTTTAATTGGCAGAGAATGAAGGGAGCATTTCAAGCTATGCGCATACTGCGCAATTTCTATGCGGATTTTTTTGCATTTATTTTTTGGCTAGTTTGATAAGCTGTAAAGCTTCAGAATGATTCAGCTTCTATTATTTGTGGCAATAAAAATGATAAGAATATACATATAAATATGAGTTGTGGCTGTGTGAAACAAATTTAGAATAAAATATTGTTTTGCAGCTCAAAAGTAGGTCAGCTCAACTGTTGCATAGGGACAGCAAGATAAAGAGAGAAACATGCAGAGAAAGAGAGAGAGAGAGAGAGCTAGGTAAAAAGAAATGAAGAGAGTGAGAGACTTAGAGGGAGACTGTATATAGATTTAGGAAAAGACTTATTTTGCTACGCATTTTATAATTTTAGCAAAACTCAGCCAATTAGTCAACAAATAAATACTATATAAAGTGAATAGGTGAATGAACTTCTGCTTAAAGATTTTTGTATTCTAATTGGTATAAATCACTGGGAAATATTTTGATGGCATTTACGAGTCCTTAGATAAGTTTATACACTCGGCCGGCCAGTCAATTAAAATATAAATTTCAATGTGCATAAAAAAGAATCAGGAATTCGTATAAAGTGGACTATTTATTTCTATTATTGAATGTGGCTGACTAAATGGCACGCACATGCCGCACAGATAGATATTCTATTTATTCTTTTTCATTTTGCTTTTATAGCTTTTCACACATACATAAATATAGATGAAAATAACGAAAATACATTTGAATCATGTCGCAATACGAGGCGAAGCTCTCTAGATAAATGTATATACTAGATATTTTGCGACTTACTTCCGCATCTGCAATTAAATTGCACAAATCATGAAATGAAATGCTGCAAATGCTGAAAATGTTGAAAATGTTGGCGAATTCGTTGCCACAACAAATCTGATGCAATTTTCCGTTGCGCATTTCAGCCAGATGGTGAATCAGACACGCAGATGGCCACTCGGCATAGATAAGCGGCAGCTGCATTAGTCAACTATTTAATTTAGTCAATCCGGCAGTCATACCATCTGAGCATATGCATAAGAGGAGAGCTGTACAAGCTTCAGTCAGTCAGTCAATCAGTCAGTCAATCAGATGGCGAATCGGGTAGTATATATATAAGGGTCTTTATTAATCATTTCGTCAGTCTTCAGATATCAGGCAAGAGGTATATTTGTTTACTAGCCAATCAGTCTAACTTCAGTGAGTCAATCAATCAGTCAATCAGACAATCATTCACTCCACTTTCTCAATCTGTTAGGCAGAAGGACAGCTGCATTATACTCTTAGTCAGTCAGTGTAATTACAGTAAATCAGATAGAAGACAGACTTACTTACTGAGTCCGTCAATCAGGACATCAATCATAGAGTCAGTCAATCAGCATTAGGCCAGTCAATCAGCATTAGGCCAGTCAATCCAGCTTCAATCAGTGGATAGTCGAAGTCATTGTTGCTTCCTTTATACCTTCTCTCTGGGCTTCGCATCAATCATCAGGCAATCAGTCAAGAACTGCTGTCCGATTGACTGATCAATCAATAAGTTGACATATGCAGAGCAACACTACTCACTCACTCACTCACTCACTCACGCCTCTCCATCTGTCAGTCAGTCAATCAGCTGCACTTTGTCAATAAGTCAATCAGCACTTACGCAGTCAGTCAGTCACTCAGTCAGTCTGTCAGTCAGTCAGTCAGTGTGCCATGTCGTTATTCCGTCACTCAGCGAAAGGCTTTTGGCCTGCTGCCAGAGTGCGAATGGTGCACATCTGTTTATTTTGATATTGTTGCCATCGCTCTGGGTATTTTTATACAATTTTCATTTATATCGAACGCGCTAAAGCATCTGCGTATTATATAAATATATAGTGCCCTCTTTGACTATGGGTCTGTCCTTAATCAATAAAGCCAAGACAAGGAAACGACAATTATGACAATTACTGTAAACAGATGTGTGCCCAGGTCTTATCACTAAACTGTTATCAGGCCAAGGAGCAGCTTGGACTTGGTCTATTGTTAGTTCAACTACCCATTGTTGTTGTTGTTGTTGTTGTTGGTGGTGTTGTCATCATCGTTGTTACTGGCAATAATATGCACCCTAATAATAATTTGCCACACTCTGCCACACTTGTGTTTAGTTTGTTCATGCCTTTGTGTTTGTATTGCTATTGTTTTGCCTTTAGAGCTTCGATTGTTTGCACTTTATCAGTAGACAAAGTGTCGCAGCAACAGTGAGTGCCAGACAGACAGACACACACGCACACACACACAGACACACAGACATACGCTGACTAACGCCCACACACACACACGCACGAGCGAGCAGTGTTGTCAACTATCTAACATTTAAACAAAAAGCAGATGGAAAACTGAAAAATAGTTGCTAGAGGAAATTAAAAAGGCAAGAAAAATAGAAAAAATAGCTTTTTTTTGTATATTTCAATTAATATTCAAGATTATATTAATATACAAATTTTTTATTTAATTTTAGTATTAAATTTACATTTATCTATTTTTTTTATACAATACAATATTGATATATTTCAATTTTAGAGATAGTAAAGAGAAAGAGGCTGAGGAAGAGGGGATTGGCTAAGCCAGTCAACCAGTAAAAAGTGAAACTGTAAAGGCAGCTAGGCACTAGGCCAGATTTGCATGAAAAAGGCTGAAAAGCTTTTAGCAAGGGAGGACAAAGATAAAGAGATTGGGAGAGTGCGGAAAATAGAAATTGCACAACCAAAAATAGCTAAAAAAGGCTAGGCCGCTGTGCGGAAATTGGCTACATTGACAGCACAGAGAGAGAGAGGGAGAGAGGAGTTTGTCAATATTGGCAGTTGCTAGACACTTGCAAACATCTATAGTACTTACCGATACCATGCAACTGAGTGTACATATGTCTATCTATATATGTATGTATAGACGACATATATATACGCATAAGAACTCGATGCCATGTACCGGCTGCATTTGCGCAAAAAGTACAAGTAATACGGAAAAAATACAGTGGTTCGACAGTGTAAAAGGGGGAAACACAAGATAAATAAAGATAAGCGAATGAGTTTATAAATTGTGTTTTTGCAGAGTGCCTGAAAGGGTTTTTTATGCACCAAATATTTGCACAACAAACCGAATGAATGCAGTTGATTAATTAAATAATATACACTGATTACAATATGCATATGTATATACATACATATATATATACATCATAGAGATGTGATGCAGCTGCTCATTGTTCTCGCTGCAAGTGGAACAACAATATATTCTCTCTATATATAACTAGGCATATTTATATGAGACGCATGCACACACACGCTTGCATTCATATGCAAATAAACCTAAATTAATATGCTAAGCTCTAACTGCAAACTGAACAAAATCCAATTATATAGACACATACTTATATAATTGTGTATATATATACATATGTACTGTGTGTGCTCACTTATGAGTTTATAGTTTATCACGTCTAGACGCGCGTTTTTATTAGCTGCAAATAGTTTATAATGCAACAACACACACACAGACAGAGAGAGAGAGAGAGAGAGAGAGAGAGAGAGAGATATGAGTGTAATTATATGTAAAGAAACACTGTAAGAGTGCTCAAGTCGGGCGTGATTGACTAGGACATGCCCTGATTGCGTATACGTACCATAGCACAACTCTCTTTCTGTATAGAGAGAGACTAGAATACTAGTTATTCCGTAGATTGCAATGCTCTTATACTCAAATACTAGATATACTCTATATAATCTTATACTGTTTTACTCCATATAGTCTTATACTAATATGTATATTCTTATATATATAGTCTAATACTATATACTCTTTATAATCTTATACTCTTTTCCTCCATATAATCTTATACTAATATGTATACGCTTATACTATGTATAGTGTATAAATTCTTATACTCTTTTACTCTATAGAATCTTATACTAATATGTATACTCTTATACTATATATACTCTATAGAGTCTTATACTCGTTTACTCTTTATAATCTTATTCTTATATATATACTTATACTCTTGTACTCTTCCACTCTTATATTCTTCTGTAGATTAATTAAAGAATTCCAGTCTCCTACATTCCTATATTTCTCATGCACTTATACTCTACTTCTACTTATCTTCTCATATACTCTTCTACTGACTTCTATGTCTCACCTTTGTGCAAAAACTAATCTACCCCTTTTTGACCTTTCCGCTGGGTTCGGAGTGTTGAAAATTGCTCTCAAGTTGTTTTTTCTTCAGTTTTTTTTCACTATTATTATTATTGTTATTATTATTATTTCGTTTTCATAGACACTTATTTTAGTTTGCATTTCTAGCACCTGCCGTTTTTTCCACTTTACTTGTTTACCTATTCACCTGTCTAGCTATCTCTGTCTGGCTGCTCGGCTATCTCTACCTACTTATTTATTTTGTTTGCTATTTCTCTTTTTGAGCTGTCTACCATTTATGCTAATTTATTTGCTTGTTTACCAGCTTTTGTTTTAATTTGTTGAGGCCACTACTGTTGACATTTGAAGCGAAACCTCGCGCCCACTCGACAATAACAACAACAACAACAACAACACTGACAGCAACAGCAACAATATTATAAAGAACATACAATAACAATGAAAATTCACATCAAGTGAAAACCGCAAAGCAGAAAAACTAAAGTAAATCAAGTTGTCAGTCATAGAGAAAAAATGAAGAAAACAATAAGAAAACATGTTAGGGCGTTGCAGTCGGGTGCAATTGACTGCATGATACTCATTCACTGCCTTCTTTCCTTTTGAAAGGTATAACTTAGAGATATTATATTACTGCAAAATCCAAAGATTCCAGATCTAAAACTCAGAGAATCTCTTAAAGTTATCCGTTTCCATATCTTCAAATGGGAATATGCCTATTGAGTTCACACTTTATCATACCTAGATCCATATATATATTCTAAGTTTCAAGTCTCTACACCAATCCCATATACCCCTATTTCCACTGAGTGAACAGGCATTACAGTTGAAATATAACCCTCTTCGTCATGTGCTAATTATGCAAATTATTTAATTTGGTTTATTTACGTTGTACTTCATGCGTTTTCCTGCTTTATTCTTCTCTTTCTGCTTTATTATTGTGAAGGAGGAAATCAAAATTAGCTTACAATAATTAATTACACACATTAACATAAGCTAAGAGAGGGGGCGAAGCAACCACATGAGAAAAGCTGAAAATAGAAGCATAAAAAGCAGCAGCTGCTGCTGCCTTTGCGCTGAATTGCAGCCACTGTAGCCG
Source organism: Drosophila paranaensis (assembly GCA_035047545.1). Lineage (NCBI taxonomy): Eukaryota > Metazoa > Arthropoda > Insecta > Diptera > Drosophilidae > Drosophila > Drosophila paranaensis. The sequence goes on from JAWNPL010000233.1 coordinate 8,169,568, forward strand.
AACCAGAAGAAGACCATTTGACAGTGCGTCTCATTTGTAAGCGCCACGCTTTATGATTTCGCACGTAAACACTTCCTCGAATATATATCTTTGTAGTGCCATTGAATCTCCTACAATGAACAATAGCGGTTTTGGCACCAGACTGAGTGGGAAATGATACGGAAAGGGTTATGTGTTTTGCTTCTGTAGATTCGTTTTTGTGAAGCGAAGTTGATGGTTCAATGTGTATAACAGTTATGTATAACAGAAGAGTATAACAGAAATGTATAACAATTTGTATAACAGTATAACAGTTATATATAACAGAGTATAACAGAAATGCACAACAGAAATGTAGAGCATAAAAGCAATATATATCCATGCATAACAGAAACAGTATAACAGATTTGTATAACACGTATAACAGATGTATAATGTTTTTAGCAAAGCTAAACAAAACTGTTATGAAAGAGCTGATCAAAACAAAACGCAAAATGCGGGCTAACTCAAGAGTGACGTCAAACATGATCTGTTTTGTTATACACACAGAGCACACACAGAGGGCTTTAAAGTCTCCTTTTGCTGCTCGACTTATGTAAACTCTAATTTTAGCTCGAGTCCGGAGCTCTGACACATAGCAATAAATGATTTTGTTACTCGCAGTCTTCGTCCCTTTGAAAAGTCGGCTAAACAGTGTAAAATATTAGTCAGCTCGGCGAATATCGGCTCTGCGTTTGCTTATGTAATTCAATTTAGTAATTAAAATGCCAGCTGGCTGCCACGTCTGTCATCAAGGCAATGAATGAACTCCCCCTTTCGGTGCTGCCCTTGTCGAAAGTATCGCTTGTTGTGCCTTAGAAGCTGACATTACTTCAAGTCCACTCAATTATGCTCAAATTTATGCATGAATGCATAAGCAAGAGCCTGGTTTCTCGCTGTTTCACTGTTTCAGTTTTCAGTTTTCAGTTTTGGGTTTGCTTCAGAACAGCAACAGCAATAGCAACAACAACAATAATAATAATCATAAAAAAATAACAACATTAAAATGTGTGTAGCGATAAATTATGCTCAGTCACGTCTCGCATTCATATGGAGCAAGAGTCGCTTCCTCTAGAGCTGACCTCCATTTAATGTTTTGTGTTTCCTATGCTCATGTTGTTTACTATATATATATGTATATATGTCTATATGTTATTTTTTGCGCAGCTCTTATAGAAAACAAAATATTCCATAAAAATTATCTGACTCTAGCTCTGGAGTAGCAGTCAGAGTGAGAGAGAGAGAGAGAGAGAAAGAGCAGGAAAGCTCTCGCAAATGAATCAATTTATGAACTATCTATCAATCTGTAACTACATATCTGCATATCTATCATTATATATGTATCTTTATCTATCTGCCTACCTATCTAGCCCTCTATCTATCAAACTCTAACTATCTCCATCATATTTATAAAATATATGCCCTTAATGAAGAGCGAGAGAGAAGTTCATTCATTCGATTGACACATCAAAGTGCATTTACGGCAGCAACAAAAAACCACTCAGCATATCACGTATACGCCGTGCGGACGAACGAGTTTTGAGCTGCTGCAAAAAGAGGCAAGTGGACTTACGAATACACTAAAATGCTGCCTAAATGCGGGCTTTCAGGTTTTCAGCTGGCAAAGAAACTGCATAAAACAGCATACACTTGATTACATACATACATATGTACATAGCTGTGCATGTCCATTAAACTTGGCCCTCTGCCCCTCTTCTTATTCCCCTCCTCTTGCTGCTGCTGCTGCTGTGTAACCAACTGGTCCCTGGCCACTATGTAAGCTCTGCTCTGCTCTGCTCCCATAAGCCAAAGCCAAAGTCAAAGTGGTTTTGCTTTGCAAACCGGTTTCTCTTCCATTAAAGCGCGCCTCTCTCTCTGTGTGTGTGTGTGAGCTGTTTTCCCTGCTGTTGTCTTATACTAGACTTTCTTGAGTGTTGCACTGCCCCTCCGTCTGCACTCTTATATGCCCCGCAATGCCAAGGCTTGTGCTCCTAAATTAATAAAAGAGGCGTAACAACAGCTTTCCGTAATTTATACTCAATTAACGTACATTAATTAATTATAATTTGCCTCTTACGCATTTTGTCAACGCGCTTTCGTTCCTCCTCCTCCTCCTCCTCCTCCTCTTCCTCCCAGCGATGCGCGAAAAAGTTCTGACAACTTCTTTGCGAACCTTCAATTTGCTCTGGCGCCACCTAACGAGAGCTGCCAATTAAAATGATAAGAGAGAAAAAAACACACAGCGAATGCAAACAAAAAGCGAATAAAACAACAATAACAGCACGAAAGAGTGCTCCAGTCGGGAGTACACGACTAAGAGATACTGTAACTAGTCATAGAAGTATTTGATTTGATCTGGAACTGGTCTTAAGTGTATACGTATCGTATAGTCTCTTAAACTCTTCCATTTTATACGTTAAGTGATCTAGAATCACACTCTTATACTTTTAAGGTATATTAGAACTGGTCCAGAATCATAATCTTATACTGTTAAGGTATTATATACTTATATTTATATACTAATGAAGTCTTAGACTTCTTTTATGACCCCTATATCAGCTTGAATAGATCTGAAGCAAAACCAATATACCTGCTCAAATCATGTGTTCAGGCTACAATAACTAACACAGAGTTGCCTTTGAGCTAGAACCTGTAATTAGTAGTAATTTTTTTCGCTGAGAGTTTTGTATTTGAAATTTGGTTTGGCTCGTTTTGGCGCCCGATTAAAAACAGTTGAACGAATTTTTGATTTGCAAATCGCTGGAGCAGAGCAAACAATTTACATATTTCTCTAAAATGAATGGCCACGATCTGTGGCTGTGCGTGTGTGTGTGTGTGTGTGTGTGTGTGCAGCCCACATCAATTTGCATTTGAATAGTTGGCCGTAAATCACATTGATTAATGGAATGTCTTGTTTATATGCTTAGTTCGGCACTTGTTAACGTCCGATGGCTGGCTACCAACAAAAATATGTCTAGCTCGACATTAAACATAATTAATTATGTGAAAGTGTTGCCATTTAGCAATCGAACACTGCACTACAAAGTAGTGAGCCTCTGCTCTACGAATCCTAATCCTCAAAAGTGGAAAGAAATAATAGCACCACTTTGGTACTCGATTTAAATTCTCAACTTTTCGTTCTAAGATTTTTGTTTGTATTCTAATTTCTCTATAGATTTCTTATGGCACTGGTGCTATTTTACTTTTCGCAGCTGATTATAATGAACATATTATAAAGCAGTTCTCCTGCGTGGGTGTTTGCTGCAAAGTCAAGATTAGAATACAAAACTGCGACTTGCTTCGGTTTGATTGAACCGCTTGCCAAATTAGGCGTGATTATATCTTAGAATAAGGCTAAGAGCGCGCGTGGGCGTGCTAAGTTCGTATGCAAATTGCTTTAGCAACTACTTAAGACTATCGCATAAAGCGTATAGCACACGTATAGCACACGTATACATATATACTGTATATATGTATATATATAGTATGAGTCTACATGATATACAGAACGATAAGCGAGTGGCTGATTGCGGCGCGCTATCAAGCAACAGAAGGCAACAGGCAGCCAAGTCGGACTACAAAGAAATGACTAGAAAAGAGAAGAAAACAACAAAACACAAAAACAAAACAAAACAACTAACAAAAAAAGTCATTGAACGTTTAATAACATCGCCCCAGTTTAGACGAGCAACAACAACCAACAACAACAACAGCAACAGCAATGAAATAATAAGAAGAAAAAACAACTTTGATTAACATTTTACAGTCAGTCAGTCAGAGCTTGAGTAAGCAGCAGGCAGATAAAAATGTAGAAAAATGCTGCTGCATAAACATGTGTTATTTAATGACCGAATTATATATATATATATATATCTGTATAAGTAGATATAGTATATGTACATCTAAATATCTGTAGGGTAGATACACTAGCTTGTGAGTTGCTTTTGTATTGCTAATTGTTTACCAGCTACTTCAAAAGAGCATCTCCAGTACTTGCGAGCCAGTGCTGTCGAGTTAGCCGAAAGTAGCCTTGTTTAGCGGCTTGATTGATTGCTGTATCAAGTGTATGCTATACATATTTATATTGTTTTCTTAACTTTCTAAACGTAGCTCTCTCTTAGTTTGGTAAGAGCTCACCTCCTAAGGAGTCCTCCTTCCACTCTCGCCTGTTCTCTTCTGGGCTGCCGCTCTAAACATATTTAGCCTCTGTGAACCTGGTCAATGAAGCTGCGCACATCTCTGTGCAGCAGCGATAATTTTAATAAATCCGCAGCTTAAGCAGTTGCCTCCGTGCAGTTGGCCTTCTGAATGGGCGCGTGCAGAGACTCGGCCATTCAATGCAATGGCAATCAGCTTTGGAGCAGCTCCTGCTCGCCGTAATAATGTAATAGAGAGCAACGTTTGCCTTTGCCACTTGCCGCATGCCGAATACCGCATGCCGCATGCCGCTTGCCTTTGCCAGCTTGGCTTAGCCTTCTGCCTTTGCCGTTGCCGTTGCCGTTGCCTTTGCCCTTGTCCTGCGCGCACTAAAAAGGCGCATTACTCATATATCTGATGCGAAATGCAATTCACTGCTGCTGGACGCCGCTTGCCATGGCAACTGTTTATTGATTGGCAATCCGGAGGACTCAATAAAGCGCTGCCCTTTTTGTGCGCGCAACAGGATATCAAGTTAACTGTAAACTGCTCATTCCGAATTTTTCATGATTAAAAAGCTGTTTGCTCTTGCCTTTTTGACGGTTTCGTCTTCTTCTTTTTTATGCATTTTTTTCGCTTGCCATTGACGGTATTACGCATACGCAGCGTGGCAATAAATGTTTTGCGTATTTGCATTCATCTGATATTAAATTTAACCACATTTACTCATTTATTGATTAATAGTCGTAGGCGGAGCATGTTAAAGCTGCCAGTTAGTTCAGTTTAAATGATGTTATGTGATATTTATAGTGAAATTAAATTGTAGCCTAGTTTAAATATATTTGAAATAAAGTCAAAATTATATTTGTGAATATTAAATATCCATTAACATTTTGCTCACTTTGCGTAATATAGTTGTATTAGGCATACGCTTGCCTAACATTATGTTATATGCGCTCAACAGTTTATGTATATTTAATATTTCATGCTTTATTATTTTGTATAATTTGATTGAAATTGATTATGCGTGCAATATATAGTTTGTCCACATGTCGCATGCAGTATTTATATACATAAATGTGAATATCAAGTATACGCAACATGTTACTTTGGCTACTTGGCGTATATTTAGCCATACGTATGTATGCATATTAAGTTTACGCATCACAATAATTGTCTACTTAGACATACTCATAAATATCAGTATACATAATACAATATGAATATATAATATTAAGTATACGCAACCAGTACATAAAGTATTTGACTTTAAGCTTATTGTAATCATTTAATATGACGAGCTTATATTATTACTAGCTATATATATATATTATATATTATATATATGTTGTCTATTCGTTTTGTTTTCTGTGCCACAAACTCTTTGGCTCTGTTCACTTGTCGTATACGCTATACACAATATGCTCTATATTAAGTATACGCAATTACTTATTTGCTTTCTCTTCTCTGGTTTCAGTGCGCTTCGACCGATTTTGATATGGATGATCTCGATGAATGTGATCAGGTGACACAGGTGATTGGCTATCATCCGCGATATCGTGATCATTTTCTGCACACGCAGAACTTTATTATGAAAGGTGATGGACCCCTGCCCTATGCCTATAGATACTATTTGGCCATAATAGTGAGTAGAACACGAGTTTATTGTTTTCATTTGTATTTCGCCTTAATTGGAGCTTATTGTTTAATCAACTTGCAACTGCCATTGTTGCAGCCCGCTATTATTCTATGTTGAGCACTAAACTCATCATTTTTTTCAGCTTTTCTGTTTGTTTCGTTTCGTTTCGTTTCGTTGCTAAAAATCAGGCTCGTGTGCGCTTCAGTATTCAGTATTCATCAGCATGCTGTTCGCTGTTCACAGTAGCATGTGTAATAGGATGTGGGTGTATCTGTACCTTTGTCTCTGTTTTCTCTCTCTATGTGTGTGTATGTGTGTGTATATATATGTGTGTGTGTGTGTGTGCATTGTGCATTGTTGCCTTTGGCAAATTTAAGCACATTAGCTACCGCCGACTGACGCTGTCGGCTCACATTTGCTGCTTGTTGGCTGTTGATGCCCTATCAATGACAGCAGTCTCCACACACACACACACATAGACACACACACACACACACTTATGTACTCGCACAACAGGTTGAACATTGGGGAATCAACAACAGCAGCAAATTATTTCCACTGTTCTGAGCTCCCTCTGCAGTGCAGTAACAAAACAAAAAATCAGCCAGAATGCTGCAGCAGAGTTTACCTGGCTGCTAAATACTCCTTCTCTATAAGAGCTCTCTTCATTTGCCACGCCCTTGAAAAGAAATACTAGAAATACTTTATTAGACGTAGCTACTCACATGAGCACAAGTTCCAAGCTCAATGCATATACCCGTTTGCCCCTAGCCGAACGAGTGTCAACAGGCTGTTGGGTTTGAGCTATTTTTGTTTTAGCTGCAACTGCACTGTCACAAGAATAGAAATTCTTGACAATGAGCAAGGTGGGGGCGTAGGTGGCGTACCTGATGACAGGTGATACACAGCCTCCTGCCTGCTGCCTGCTGCATGCATGCAGCAACCACACTGCTCAAACAATAGAACAGCTCGCAACCCAAACAAGTTTCTTAATAACAACTGACAGCATTTCAAATTTCATATTCATGCGAGCATTTTAGGTGTCAGAAAGGATTCGTTGGTCCTGCCCCTGGGCCCCAGCTAAAATGGAAAATTATGCGTCTCTTGTTTATAGCTGTAAAGGGAACATAAGATTCCCACAGCACTGCAGCTGGCAAAGGTAATAAGAACAGGCAGAGACAGAGAGATACGCAGCCAGCGAAGGAAAATTCACAGATTCACAGAGTTAAATATGTTTAAAGCGGGCAATAAAGAGGCAGGGCATTATAAGGAGAAATTGAGTATACGTGTAGAGCACACCTACAGAGGGAACTTAAGCTCTTTTTGGCTATTGCAAGAGAGGCAAATCACACTTCAGTTGGATCAAGCTATTAGGAGGAATTTAGCTCAGCTCAAATCCAAGTTCACATAAAGGCAATTGAGCGCTGCTGGATCGAGCAATGAAGGGAAATTTAGCTAGGACTGCAACCATACTGGGTAAAATCTGTGAGGGAAATGAAACTCCACTAGGATCAAGCAATTAGGAGATATTCAGCTCGTCTCGCTGACAATTATAAAAGGGAAATATAAAATTAAATTAAAATTAAAAATCTTAAATAAATAATTAATTTAAACAGAATAAATAATTTTTAACAAAGTCAAAGTGAGCTGCAGCCTCACTTTAAGTTCCTCTTCCCATATAAAGCGTGGACTAAAGCTTATTCGCACTGATTTATGGCTTGCTAGAGTACATGAAAAATTCGTTTTCTTTTCAAATTTGAACAAAAGTGAATTGGGCAAATGCGCTCTTCTGTGGCGAGGCAGACCTGCTATAAATAATATATGTTTAGCTGTATGTATGTGAGCCCATTTGGGCAAAGCTTCTTTTGCAGCTGGAACACTGAAAGGAAAATGTAAAAACAATTGCGGATATTTTATTATTGATGATAACATTTGCAGTCACACACACTCTGGAAAGTGTTTGTAAAGTTTTCACGTAGAGCGGCAAAGCCGATTTGCTTCACTTTGAGCGAAAGCAAGAAAAGTCAATTTTTATTTTTATTTTTATTTCGTTTCTAAAGCTTACAGTTACAATCATATTTCATTACATAGAGACCTCAATGTATATATATTTATCGAGATATATATCGTTTATATGCCTAGTTGAATTATTTTCGAGATACAATTGAAATACAATTGGTAAACAGCCAAAGGGGCTGAGCGATTTTATAAATAGAAACATTTTTATGAACAACATCGTAATTAAAATTGATTTATGGCGCACTTAATTTTTCTGCTTTTCACTGACTGCAACAACAACAACAACAGCAATATAAACTCGATTGCAAATTTACGCCCACCCACCCATACACACACATACACACACACACACACCCACACACTCTCTCTTCATAGCCATTCAGTTAATAAAAATGATAACTGTAAAGTTCTTTACAAGCCGAAGCCAGCAGCTGACCAAGGCAATTTTCCTTACGAACTTATTTGAGTTTTCCTTTTTTGGGATATCCTCAACTTGTTGATGATGTATTACAGGGGTATATAGGGTTTGTGAAAGCTGATTAGCAGGCTGATATATGCGTAGCTGAATAGGCTTTGATACTCTCGATTAGCACGAGACTTAATAGTCGATAGCCAAGTCCATATTGTTGATCGATAACTTGCATACTCACTATCGATAAATATCGAAAATTTTGATTCATATATTAGCATATTTTAGCATAACTTTGAAGCCCTAAAAGCTAGTGAATCCAACTACTTTATGCAGTTTGCAGTGTTTGGTATTTGCCAGTCGGTCACTCCCCACATGAGCACTCCCTCACTTTTTTTTCATTTTTCTCTCCGCTGTTTCTGCCATGTTAAAAAGGGCTTTAACTGATATATGCCTTGTAAAATGCTTTAACAAAGGATCGAAGCATCCTCTTTGTTTCTTTTTCACCTGGGGAATCCATAGCAGAAGGCAATTAATAAATGGATTTTATTTCTGCTCTTTCTGGCTGTTCGAGAAAGTTTGCTTATAGTTGCCTGCCTCTCGCCTATATCTTATATGTGTCTAGATCCACATACATATTTGATATGCATGGCAATGGCCATAAACAAGATTAGATATGAGTATTTTGGTTTTGGGTCTTTGACTTTTTATTCTCCTGCAAATGATAAACACAGCAACAAATCAGCAAATTTGTCAGAATATATATATATATATATATATATATATATATATATATATATATATATATATATTGCTAGAGTTCAATATAAGAGACAGCTAAGAGATGACATAAGGTACATTGGGACTTGTTGGTGTAGGCACAAGTTGAGATAGAGTCAGAGACTTATAGGTACACTTTAGTGTGGGTACACGTAGATTTAAATGATGGTACACAAAACAATTGTGGACAATTTTGACGGTACACGGTAGTAGGTAACCATTTTAGTGGTACGAAGGTACATTTTTGGAAGTCAAGTAAAATTAAAATACGTTGGTACATCTTCGCTGTGATAAATGGTCCGAGGTACATCTGTCTCTGCTACTAAGGTACACTTTGTAGTTTAGTGGCTAATTTTATGCACATAAAATAATGTTGGAGATGCGATGGCACATTTTAATGATGGTACATGGTACAAAGTACAAGTTTTGAGAGTATGAAAGATGTACCTAGACATACCATAAGTGTATAATTCGCGCAGAGGTCCCTTTATCATCACTGTAGAGTAAACCTTGCAGTTCACTGATGTAAATGGGGTCACAGACCCACTGGTACACTTTAGTATAGATTATATTGTGCGTGATACAATTTAAGAATATAAAATATTGAGCGAAATGTTGTGACACGCCGAGCTAAATTAATGACGCAGCAGAAATGAAACAGAAAAACAAAACAAAACGTATTTTGGGACACACACACACAGAGAGAGTGGGAAATGTATTTTTAGCACGTTTGCAGGTGTGAATGCTCTCCCAGGCACTTTTAATGGGCTTTAACAATAGATTTGTATTTGTTTGTCAAAATGTTTGCCTTGCACACACAGACACACGTGCAATAATTGCAAATTCTGATTAAATATATTTTATTTAATTGCATTTTGATTTGATTTTCGTCCCTGCAGGCTGCTGCACGGCATCAGTGCCCCTACCTGGTGAAGCGGTACGAGAAGGAGTTTGTTAACCAGGGCGGCAACAGCGAGTGGCTAAATGGCTTGGAGTATATACCCGCCAAATTACGTGCCATATATGATATAAATAAAATATTAGCCCATCGTCCCTGGCTGCTGCGCAAGGAGCACATTGAGGTAAGTGACACAGAGAGAGAGAGAGAGAGAGAGAGAGAGAGAGAGAGAGAGAGAGAGAGAAAGAGATATCTATTAAATAGTTAATGACTTTTGCTTTTGCAGCGCCTGACCAAAGGCAGGAATAGCTGGTCTCTGTCCGAGGTGGTGCATGCGATGGTCTTGCTATCGCATTTCCATTCGCTCTCATCATTTGTGTTCTCCTGCGGTCTCACACAAAAGCTCGATGGTTTGTCTAGTCCCAAATTGAAAGGTGCGCCCGTGTCGATGCAGTCGCAGCCGCAGCCGCAGCCGCAGCTGCAGGTGCAGTCGCCGAAGCTTGATGATGCAAGCCAGACCACAGCCAGCCCCATCTACCAGCAACAGCAGCAGGAACAACAGAAAAACGTTCTAGGGGAGATATCACTGAACAATGGCAGCAGCACCAGCAGCAGCGCAGCTGGCGGCAGTGGCGTTGGCGGCGGTGCTGGCGGCGGCGGTGGCGTTGGCGGTAGCGGTGGCGGTGGCGGTGGTGGCAGCAATACAAAGCCAGATTATAATAATACAATGGACAACAACAATGGCAAGAGCAGCGCAGCCAACAACAGTTTCGGCCAACACTATTTGGGTAAGAACACACACACACACACACACGCTTATACACACTTTGTTATCTCTGCCATGTCGAAGATTAAATACCCTTGCTGATATAGTACAATCAGAGAGCTGTAAATGCATACGGCTGCCTGGTAACAGCCGTACAGAGAGACAGAATGTCGCCTGCTAACTGTACTATCTGTCTGCAGGGCCAGAGAGTGAGAGTTGAGGCAGCAGCTGTTTGGTGTCTTCTCTCTTTTACTCTAATTCTGTCAAAGTGCAAGCACTATTATTCGCTACATGCTGCGATGCCTGTCTCACTCTCTCCTGCAGCTCAATTGCTGAGGCCTTTCCAAGCCTTGCAATTGGTGCTTGGCAAATGCGCATACTATCTGTCTCACTCACACCTATGCAACTGCCATTGCCCTTTGAGAGAGTTCGTTGCGATCGTTCTTCGGCTAGCTGAAGTCGATCGATCTGCTGCTGTTGATAATTGAATTGAATTGAGTTTAGTCAGAGTTTGTAGTGATTTCGCTGAGTGTATCACAGAGTCACATACATGTACTTACACGTGCTTCTTTCTTTCAATTTACAGCCACCGCACAGCAGCAGCCGCAGCCGCAGCCGCAACTTCATTTTGGTATCTGTGTGGAGGCCGTAATGGAGCGCATGAAGGTGCTTTCGCAGAACCAGGACGAGTGCAGCGAGGCCGAGCTAAGTAATCGCTTTAAGAGCGTCGAGCTGCAGACAGCTGAGCTGGCTGCTGCCACGCCCCCCGAAGTAACAGTCGCCTTGCCGCCCATCATTTCGCATTACGTGGACGACGCGGGCTTTACGTACCAGGACTTTGCCCGTCGCGGCGCCGAGAATATAAACACATTTCGCATACAGGACTACTCCTGGGAGGATCACGGCTATTCCCTAGTGGAGGGGTAACTTAAACTATAATTGAAAGCCTTAAAGAATACCTATAGCATATATAGTTTCTTCTCCGATCAGCCTGTACAACGATGTGGGCACCTTTTTGGATGACAAGTTCCGGGCCGCCTACAACTTGACCTATTTCACCATGGGCGGCATCAAGAACGTGGACACCTCGAAGTTCCGTCGCGCCATCTGGAACTATATCCAGTGCATCTTTGGCATACGGCACGATGACTACGACTACGGCGAAGTCAATCAGGTGGGAGGCGACGCTACGTCGACCAAAGTTTGAAATTTCAATTTATTTCGGTTTCTCTCTTCTTATTCCTCAGCTGCTTGTGCGTCCGCTGAAAATGTTTATAAAGACAGCCTGTTGTTTTCCTGAGCGCATTACCACCAAGGATTACGATAGTGTGCTCGTCGAGCTGCTCGACAGCGAAAAGGTGATTAAAAGAAAACTTTTATACTTTATACCCTGTACGCTGCACTCATTGCGAGTGGGTATATTGGTTCGTGCAATCAGAATCCATCCCTTTGTCTGTCTGTTGAGAGTATAAGTGCAGGAGGAGGAGAGTAAACACTACACTTGCCTCCATTAGCTCACATCCCACAGCAGCGTGAAGTGGTATCTGCTAGTCGGCTACACTCGACTTGAGCACTTGAATAATTACTTATTTACATGTAAACTACTTCTGCTTTCAGGTTCATGTTAATCTAATGATAATGGAAGCCCGCAACCAGGCCGAATTACTCTATGCTTTGCGCGAGATTATGCGCTATATGACTTGATCTCATTAAGTGATTAAAGATATATACATACATATATACAATACAAACACATATACATAACAAAAGGAAACAGCATGCATGCGTATACCATATAAACATATATATGTATATATTATATACATATACATATTAGAAGTCTGCTCATTGAGAGTTGGCAAAAGGAGTTTTTGTAATTCGAAAAGAGAGCATGAAAAGTACAGTTTGAATAGTTGCAATAGCTTCTGCCTGTCGTCAAATCAGCTATATAGAGTAAATATAATCCAGTTCGTCAGTGTCTGCAATTAATTATTGATATTAGATGTTCCATAAACTAAACCTAAACAAAATAGAAGATAAACCTGAGAAATCACACTTTAGATCCACACTTCAATGCTTAGGAATTTCAAAATTTCATTTCTTCTTCTTCTTCTTCTTCTGGTGTTACCTTAAAGTCCCCACTGCTGCAATCGATCGATGTACATATGTATTATGTTTTGTTAAACATTTTTTAGTGGAATAAATACATTTTTATTTTAATTACAAGTTGGTTTTATTTTCCTCCCTTTAATTTATAATTTAATGTATCCAAATGGTGAACTAAATCTTAGAGCTTTTCTTCCAAAGAACTAAAAGCAGAATATAATATATTTTGATAGCATATAATAATCAAAAATAAGAGATATATAATATTTATTGACTGTCATGTGGAATACACATCTAAAATCGCTTAGGCATTCAATGTCTAACCCACTCGAGCATATATACATATATTTGTACTCTTAGTTCCACATAATCCCAAGGTATGTATTCAAATATGTACTAAAATATATGAATGTTTAGCACAAATTGAAAGCAAATAAGAATAAAATTTACAAAATCTAGACATAAATCAAAATGAATAATGATAAAGCATTAACAAATGGAGAGCAAATGGATTCGATGAAACAAGCGTTTCATCTAAATTATCGTAAGAATGCATATATACATACATATACATATATGTGAAAATATATACATATAAAGACAGAGAAATCGTATACAGTTTACCGTAGATTGCAATTTATTTGATGGTTGTACTAAACGCTTCAAGAACTATAAGCTTAAATAATATATTTAATATTTATAGTGATATATCTAAGAGTACTCAGTATTAATAAGCTTTGGATTTTTTTTTGCTTATACACTATTCCCATTGAAAATGGGTATATTAGGGTGTATTAGCTTACAGAGCCCTTAAGGTAAATATATATATTTCAGATTAAGCATTTTGGCCGTATCCGTCTGTCCGTATGTATCCCAGACCCTAGGTAATCGGTAATCCTATAGTCCCATTCTAGCTTATTATACTTCATTGGTGCTAGAGTCTAATTATTATGTATATTTCATAAAATTTATATATTTTAATATTTATAACTTGATAAAATACTTGAAATTGAAGTTCTGTTGCAGACCCAATACTCTCACATATTTAATAAAATTTTAATATTTTTTATATTTTCTATACAAAGAATGAAAATATAATTTAAGATCTGCTGAGTTCCGGCTACTTCCCAGTCGGATAACACCGTCTTGAGCTTTCCAGTTATACATAGATATACCAAGATAAACCATGAAAATAAATTAAATTTGTAGCAATAATCCGAAATAATCAAAAATCAATTTAGTTCGTAGGATTATAGTTTTTATTGTTAGACTAAGTTGTGTAGCTCCTAAAGTCAATTTGACTCCCTGGTAGATGATCAAGGTTTGCTGAATGAATATATATTGGAGGGATATTTGATAGAGATCACCTTTATCTAAGTCATACTCTGAACTATACATATATCTCTATATATGTTACTAGATATGACGAATTTGCAAGTTTCTTTAATGATTTCATGAATTCGTAGTTAAGGTAAAGGCTTAAGTGTATAGCGGCAGAAGAGTAAATACTTGTTTTAAAAGGTTTCCTGAAAACGAATACATTAGTAACTTACACGATTATACGATACCAATTGCGATTAGGACTAGGATTAGGATTAGGATTATTATGATTAAGACCCTAGATGTTAAGGTAAACGTAGTTTTACGCGAGTTAGAACAAATTGTACATACAGCTAACGAGCTAAATACCATTCAAAGATGTGATTTTAACAAATATATATATATAGAGAAACGCAGACCCTTGCATACAAATGGGATACATATATATATTTGATATAAGATTTTGTAAATACTACTACTTCTGAATCTAGCTGATAAGTCCTACAACGATTTATTTTTCCTTTGCTTCTCTCATTTTGCATAAATGGAACGAAAAGTGCAACTCAGAGGTGAAAGATGCTCGTATGTCTATTTATAACTGTATTTACAAAGCTCAAAATATGCGAGAAGGCTGTAAGACACTAAATACTAGCTAGCTAGGTTAATTATAGTAGGATAATCATACGTTTATAAAGAAATATATATGTACATATATATTGGGGTACGGTGGGGAAGAAATAATAGCACCACTCGCTTTGCTCTGGCATGTAATTTGTTAAATTAAATTAAAATAATATTAAATTTCCTTTAATTCAAATTCCCTATAACATAATTTCCCTTTAGTAAAGATTTCCTTTAACACATATTTCGTCTGACATAAATTTCGTTTAATACAAATTTCCTTAAATAGAAATTTTCTTTTAATTTACCTTCTATCCTATTTGGTGCTATTTTATATTTCGCTGCCGTATAAGATACTATTTCCCTTAATTGACTGATTATTTGATTTGATGATTGACTGACTAGTTCGTCTGGTTGTAATAGCTACTGCAGTTACTTCACTTGAGTTGTAAGAAAATTGGTGACAAAGGGTTGTGTGCAGCTCTGCATTTATGTATGTACACAAACTATTATATTCTTTAAATATTATTTTTTATATTAAATGTTAGAAAATAAGACATAAAATTGGAAATTCATTGCACACAAATACGAATCAATCTAAATTATATTTCAAGTGCCAAGCCATTGGCAGTCAGCCATACGAGTCGATAGAGATATACCAGCAATTTACAGTTGTTGAAATTCAACTTCTCGATCTATGTATTACATTTTCGAATGTGAATTTATTTTCATTGGTTTATTATAAAACATTCCTAGATAAATTCAGTAAATTCCGCTTAGCCCGAGTCCAAAAATGTCAAATTTATCAAAATCGGATCACAAATGGCTGAATTAGGCAATTAATAAATTCCCAATAATTCCTCTTTAAAATGTCCCACTAAAAGTATGCCATGAATATTTTTCACAATTATTTTATTCGCTTTTAATCGCCCCTTAAAAGTATGCAATGGAAATTTTTGTCAACTTACTTTGTTTACTTGCTGCCATTTCTGTTCGCCTAATACTTCGCCGAGTTAAGCGACCGAATTTTGAGCATTTGCGGGCTTGACTTCCAGCAAACTGCATGTGTGTCGTGCATGCAGGTGTCTGTATGTATATGCGAGCGTCCTGACACACACATATATATATATATATATATATATATATATGCACATACATATGTATATTGATGCACTCGCTTCTGATTGGCTGGAATAAAATGCGCCCCTTGAAAGTATGCACTGGAATTTTTGTGAGCGTGAATTTTTGGTTGCTTCTTGGCATTTCTGTTCGCCTGGTATTCAGCTGAGCTCGACATGAAAATCTTCGACTCGTTTAGCTCCAGAAATTTATTTAGTACAATTTTTTTGGTTATGGCTGTTTTTCCCCTGCACATGCATGCATAGAACAAAAACGCAATTTCGTTGAGTTATTTTTTTAAGTTCAATTTTTATTTTAAAAATATTTCGATACATTTCGCTTATAGTTTTTAGCCATATACATAGTATTAATAATAATAATAATAGTTATATATAACTTTTTGTGCGCTAGCTAAATTAGTAAGTACTTAAGTCTTAGCATACACATACACACTAACTAGCGCTAATCTAGCAATTAGGTAAAACGATAATAAACACAAATGAAAACACGAATTTAAATGATTTCAAAATTTGCTCAACAATCAAATTTCGATTGTCTAATGAAAATACAATTTAAATGTTCAAATCAATAAAATAACCAAAATACTAACAAATTATACGAATATTCACCTCGATGTCTAGCATAACCAAACATAATGCTTCAAAATAATAGAAAACGCTAAACATTTGTTGAAAACAAAAATTAAAATAATGAATTTAGCTCAATGCGAAACAGAAAATATTGATGTGACAAAAACTAAATTTAAGCTGACTGATTTAGACAAAACTTCAATTCTTGACAAAATTTGCTAAACATTTAACGATCAATTAATAATACTAACAATATTAAAATACATATATATATATATATATACATATATATATCTTTATAAATGTTTACAAAGATTGAATCTTACTTATGCACAAACTAAATCAATGTTTTAAGCCTCTTGATGTTTGATGTTAAATAAAAAACCAAAACCAAAAAAAAACAATTTCTTTATCATTTAAGTTAAGCTAAGCTGCTACTGCTGAGCAAGTCCACGACTTCCAAGATGATTCCTGTATATCCTTGCCACAGTATTCCAACCGGGAGTATTACTTCCGTGTGTATCCAATAAAGTTTATGGCTTCCACGTGGAGATGCTTTTGCTTGAAGACCTTAATCCTTGGCTAAGCATAATAGGAATAAAGGTTAGCTTAAAAGTGGTCTTAAATCAGCTCTTGATTATGTGTGTATAATACAATTTTACAAATTTATTTAATTAGGCATATGATCTTTATATAATCGTACAATTTCAATATGTTGTTTTTACAATTTAATATCATTTACTTAGATTGACTACGCTTGCTGTGTTAATAGGTTAAGAAGTTTTGATTATGCAGTTTGAGTTCGACTAAAACTATGTTGGATTAACGCGTTTCTGACTGCAAGTGCAGCTGCAAGTCAACAAATACAAAGTTCTCAGTTTTGATATGGCGACAAGGATATTGAAAACCGTTACAAGTCGTTAAAAGATAAAGGCTTCTCGATTTCACATTCAGATATTGGTCCAACGTTTCTTATACATAGACTTGCCTCATTCCAATAAAAACAAATCTAGATCGATTGATTCGCTAGGTGTTGAATTAGTATATATACATATATATATACGTATATAAATATATGTATATATATAGTACAGTATAGTATAGTTTAGTAACTGAATAACAAAAATTGCTAAATAATCAGAATGCAACACAAATTCTAAATCATCGAACGATGAGAAGTGTGATTCGGTGTAACAATAAAATGTTTCGTTTCTCGATTAATTAGTGAGCAAAATCAATAGATATGTATATATATATGTATATAATATATATATATATATATTTATAGATAGTTATATGTATGTTAACACAGTTGAAATAGGAGTAAATAATATACTATGTAGCAAGTATTGTTAATACAATGTTCAACATTTAGGCACAAATTATATTGCTTCTCAATTAGTTAGGGAAAATTATTGCATATTTTTAAAAAGGGTTGATCACTCCGTCTTTTACATCCAACTGGGGAGTCTCATCATCACCATACTCATCATCATTATCATCATCAAAATAATACATATGTATGTCTGTGTGTTTTTATAGTTAGGAATCATTAATTGTCGAAAAGCTCAAATTCAAGTTGAGGTCAAACGTTTCGGGGAATTGGTGTTCGCATTGCTGTTGGCCAACACCGCCTCCTTGGCACGCTCGTGTTCGTCTTGAAAGAAGATTTTGGTAATGACAACGTCGCCGGTGCTCAGCGTCTGCGACTCGGCATCCACCAGCTTAACGACCCGCTTGTCGTTTCCCGACCTTAAAATGGGCGTAATGCTTCGTTCTCCCTGGCAATTGCAGTTCTTCATGCTACAAAATTCAATAATCATATTATTTGGATAAGTCCTGATCTTGATTATATGCCTGTTTCCACTTACTTTCTCGACTTCTCTCGAATGATTTGCAGATTCTCAGTTGTGGCAATACTGGAGCCCAATTGTTCTTGCATTGCATTGGAAGTGATAATCTAAGACGAGAAGAGAGAGTTAGAGGCGGATTGGAAATTGAGCTTTGAGTTGGACTCACTTGATCGCATGGCAATGTGGTTGCAGTTGTCAATATGGCCTCGAGTTTATCGATGCGCGCTATTCGATCCATTGATTTGTTTTGCAATATTTCCTCTAGCATTTGCATCGATTCAGTCAAACTGGGCGGCTCCGAGCTGAAGCGCGGCGAGAACGTGCCCGACAGCGAGTTGTCCGATGGAACCGAGTCCAGACTTGGGAAGAAGTCATTCTCATTTGCCTCCGCCTCGTCCTCTGAGTCACTTTGATCTCTGCAAATAGGAATTCAAAGTTGAATCTATCTTCCAGGAAAGATAGTTATTATCACGAACTTGTTTGGATTGCCCGCAGACTCCATTTTCTCCAGCTTCTTGGCCACTTTGTAGTAGCCCTTGAGTCGCTCCTTCTCTTCCTCCGTCAAGTCCATGTAGCTGCAAGGGAATAACACATTAATATCAATATAAACTCAGACTGAGTGGGCTCGATGTGCTTACCGCAGCAGTCGTATCTCTCGATTGGATAGTACGATGCTTTTGCTGGTCTGGGCCAGCTTCTGCTTGAGATCTGAGACCTCGGTGCTGACCTTGCGCTGCTTCTTGCGTATCTTGACTTCGTTCGGCTTGATCTGCATGAGAATCTGCTCGGTGCACAGCTCGGAGAAGAGCTGCCTGTTCTCCGGCTTGATTTGCTGAGCCAGGTTGCCGAAGAGCTGCTCGTGTATCAGGACGAGCACATCTCCGGCCGCGTAGAGCATCATTTCGCGGGTGAGCGGTCGCTTGGCCCAGAACTTCTGGTCGCGCCGATAGATCTGCTTGAGCTGGTCCTTGATGGGGTTGCAGGGTGCATTGTATTGCTCGCACAGCGAGTTCAACGATATGTATTTGGCCTTGTACACCTGCTTGCCGTTCTCCTGGTACTGCAGAATGGCGTGCGCCGCCTGCGTGTCGAAGACGTTGCGCAGCAGAATGCCGAACTGCAGGTAGAGGTTGACGGCGTCGTTGCGGCAGTCGTGGATCACCTTGATCACCTGATCGTGCTCCAGTAGCGTCTTCAGGCCACCGTCGCTCACCATGGCCGGGCAGGACTGCACGTCGAAGAGGAAGGCCTCGCCACGCGCAGTGCCGATCTCGATCAGCGTGATCTCCCCCTTGATGCCCAGGTTGATGCCCTCGCAGTCCAGCGAGATGGCTATGTTGTGCTCCTCGTCTTTGGCCAGATCCAGCAGCGCGTCGGTCACAAAGGTCGAATGCTTCACATTGGCTATAACTGTTGTATTCTGCAGCACCTTGATCTTCCAGGTGTCGCCCACAAAATAACTTTGACTAGTTGAGGCATTCCCTCCTCCTCCTGCTCCTGCTCCTCCTGCTGCTGCTGTTGCTGTAGCTGCAGCTGCTCCTGCGGCCGTCGTCGTCGTCGCTTTGGTGTTGCTGCCGTGCACCGGACTCGAGTGGGCATTCTGGTTGGCCAGCGATTGCTTATCCTTCTCCAGGTTCTCAGCGAGGGTGCGTATGACCAGAGTGTTGATGCGCTGCTTTAGGGTTTGATTCACGCTATTCAAACGCTCCGTCGGCGCCGTCTGCTGCTGCTGCTGCGGCTGTTGCTGTTGCGTTCCGGCGCCTATGGGTCCGTAGCAGATAGTGGAGCTGGGATAGTTGTTCTCGCACAGATTCTCCAGCTTCAGCTCCGACATGGGCACGTAGCTGTCGAAGCCCGAGTTGGGCTCCGATTTGTTCTGACTCTGACCGAACCCGTTGCCGCCCGTCATGTTGGAGACGGGCGCATTCAGCTTAAAGTTCGGCGACGCTATATTATTATTATTATTGTTGTTGTTATTATTATTGTTGTTGTTGTTGTTATTGTTGCTGTTGCTGCTGTAGCCATTGCTGCGCATAGCCGGCGAGTGCAAGCGCTGCTGCACGGGACTCAGCGCCAGCTCGCCCTTGCGCGGATTCTGGTTGTTGTTGTTGACCGAGTTGAACTGCTCGCGCGACCGAGCCTGGGCCTGCTGTATGTGGGAGTCGTTGAGCTTGGGCTTCTGCAGCAGCGTGACTAGATTCGCCTGTATGTGGAAGCAGTCGCCGAAGAGTTTCAGGAACGAGCTCAGGTCGCCGGGCGTCTTGAACATGCGCAGCCACTGATCCTGCGGAAAGTTCAGGGTCAGCAAGTGGAACAGCTGATCCACCAGCAGCGGGCCCTTCATCTCAATGCACTGCGCGAAAAAGTCGAGCATCTGCTGTGTGCCCCGCGTGTCGATGTTCGACTGCGGCAAATGCAACCGGTCTCTGGCTGGCAGATCCGTCATGTTCTCGCTGCCCACCAGCATCACGTAGTCGTCCACGACCTTGAACGTGTCCGTGTGCTTGGACAAAAAGTCCGTGAACTCCTTGATGTGCTGACCTGTAAAATACGAGAATATCTATATTGCATTATCTGTATATAGCCCTGCTATCGATTCACTCACCGGATATGTGACGCACTTGGGGCGATGCCTGCGAGCGATGGCCCAGCAGACTGCGCACGGGCACCTCGGCGGCGGCGCCGTACTGGAGCATCTTGTTCTTGAAGTAGTCTTTAGCCTCTTGGATGTAGTCGCGCTTGCCGCCGGCGTTGCCATCGTCGGAGCTGCTGTGCTGATAGGCGTTCACCTGCACATAGTCGCCGTCCACTAGAAATATCGATGGGTATTGGGCAAGAAATTTCTTCAGACCTGTCAGCATTAGAGACAAAGAGAGAGAGAGAGGGTGAGAGACGGAGTTGTCAATTATAATTAGTATTAGCCATTAGTGAGAGTCGCCGCTCATCTATTGCTTAATGCGCTAATGCAGTAAAAGTGTTAACTTAATTAATTTGCCAGCGTCTTGCTGCCATTCAATGTGACCCAAACTATGTGTGAGTGGATGAGTGTGTGTGTGTGTGTCTATAGAGGTGCTCTCCCTATAGCAGTTGATTTACAACTTGGCTTTAAGATGCGAATTGTATAACTTTTGCAGCTATCTCGGGCAGCTACATATGTCTTTCTTCCCATAATTAACTTTATTGTAATCACTATATCACATATGTGCATATATTTATGTATGTATACGTGTATGTATGTGCGTAACTCTTTCTCTTTCTAGTTTGTAAAGTTGGCTAAAGTTTTGCCCTTATCGCATTCACAATTGTGTGAATGAAAACTCTAGCATTTTGCACAAAGTTGTTCGAAGCAAACTATGGAAGTGCATTTTCAATGATTCCGACTAGAAGATACCCTATACTCAAGCATATATGAATAACTTAGAATTAAGTAAGTAGAACTTGGTCAGCTTTAACCTCAAGTATACTATTTTTCAGATTTGCAGGGCAGCATCCAAAAATCTGAAGACCAAAGGCCATGTAGCTCTTATAATATAAGAGTTATGATTGGATATGGATATGGGGACTGCTTGCATGGGAGACTATTGATGATATGAGCTTGAACTGCGCTAGGTATAGAGGCCGAACACTTATACATCGATTCGTACACTCTTACTCTAATACTCTCATACTCTGAACTGAAAGAGATTCCTCACCTGTATAGCACAGTAGTTACATAATAGTGGTTAGTTCTAGTTTATTTTTCAGTTCTAACAATGCAGTCTGAAATTGCTGACAGTGTACAACTCCAGCCAAATGAAAAGTGAATGCACTCAGCCAAGCTGCGCGAGCTATTTTATTTGATAAATCAGGTCAGAGTTGCCTGACTGACTCGACAGACACCCACCCGCCGTCAGTGGGTGGGCCTAGAGCGGGGCAGGGCGGGTGTCGCAGCCTATTGTGTGTGTAATATGACGTGACATGACAAACGCGCAACATTTGGATAGAGCACGGGAGAGGCTAAAGGGGAAATTGTTTGTTTTCATTGTTGCGTGTCGAAGGTAGAGCACCAGCAGCAGCAGCAACAGCCTCTGCCTCCACTGTTGTCATTTGGAATTTGTAACAAGTTGCGCACAAGAAATTAATCAAATTCCAATTCGAATAATCAAAAGTCTAAAGAAATTGTTCAGCATTACATAAGGCTTACTCAAGATTCGCTGAGATTTGCGTTTATCGCAGGGATTTCGACTAGCAAATCCACAAAATCTATTCCCATGCGTTCAATGGGCCACAAAGCTGAAAAACGACCCCCGACCCGAAGCGGAAAAAGAAATATCGCCGTACTTTACGTGTGTCCACTAAATGGGGGCCCGGCGACTGCTGCATAATTTAATATCTTATGTCTTTATCCACCCCACATACACCTTTACCTTTGCATTACACAAATTGAAATTGAAATTTACAGCTGAAGTTCCGGACGAGAAGCAAAGCCAAATACACGAGTATTTATCGCTTACAATATATATAATATATATTATGAAGTAGACCTTGAACACACCATCACAGCAATAGCTGCGAGGGCTGTTTGAAATCTTGAAATCTTTTTGTTAACTTCGGCTGTCTCTATCTCGGGTATTATTTGTCCGATTTCAGAGTTGTATACCATTTTCGAATCGTATAAAGCTCTACTATCGATCCTCATTCAAAAGTCAAATTTTTTAAATTTTGCCATTTTTGACAAAAATGTGATTAAGCCCTATTTTGTAAAAATCGGGTCATGTGCCTCAATAGACTTTTTGCTCAACTTTGGGTGACTATATCTCGGGTATTATTTGTCCGATTTCAGACTTGTATACCATTTTCGAATCGTATAAAGCTCTACTATCGATCCTCATTCAAAAGTCAAATTTTTTTAATTTTGCCATTTTTGACAAAAATGTGATTTTGTAAAAATCGGGTCAAGTGCCTCAATAGACTTTTTGCTCAACTTTGGGTGACTATATCGCGGGTATTATTTGTCCGATTTCAGACTTGTATACCATTTTCGAATCGTATAAAGCTCTACTATCGATCCTCATTCAAAAGTCAAATTTTTTAAATTTTGCCATTTTTGACAAAAATGTGATTAAGCATTTTTTTTTGCAAAAATCGGATCAAGTGCCGAAATAGACTTTTTTCTCAACTTTGGGTGACTATATTTCGGGTATTATTTGTCCGATTTCAGAGTTGTATACCATTTTCGAGTCGTATAAAGCTCTACTATCGATCCTCATTCAAAACTCAAATTTTTTAAATTTTACCATTTTTGACAAAAATGTGATTAAGCCCTATTTTGTAAAAATCGGGTCAAGTGCCGAAATAGACTTTTTGCTCAACTTTGGGTGACTATATCGCGGGTATTATTTGTCCGATTTCAGACTTGTATACCATTTTCGAATCGTATAAAGCTCTACTATCGATCCTCATTCAAAAGTCAAATTTTTTAAATTTTGCCATTTTTGACAAAAATGTGATTTTGTAAAAATCGGGTCAAGTGCCTCAATAGACTTTTTGCTCAACTTTGGGTGACTATATCTCGGGTATTATTTGTCCGATTTCAGACTTGTATACCATTTTCGAATCGTATAAAGCTCTACTATCGATCCTCATTCAAAAGTCAAATTTTTTAAATTTTGCCATTTTTGACAAAAATGTGATTTTGTAAAAATCGGGTCAAGTGCCTCAATAGACTTTTTGCTCAACTTTGGGTGACTATATCGCGGGTATTATTTCTCCGATTTCAGACTTGTATACCATTTTCGAATCATATAAAGCTCTACTATCGATCCTCATTCAAAAGTCAATTTTTTTAAATTTTGCCATTTTTGACAAAAATGTGATTAAGCATTTTTTTTTTGCAAAAATCGGATCAAGTGCCGAAATAGACTTTTTGCTCAACTTTGGGTGACTATATCTCGGGTATTATTTGTCCGATTTCAGACTTGTATACCATTTTCGAATCGTATAAAGATCTACTATCGATTCTCATTCAAAAGTCAAATGTTTTAAATTTTGCCATTTTTGACAAAAATGTGATTAAGCATTTTTTTGCAAAAGTCGGATCAAGTGCCGAAATAGACTTTTTGCTCAACTTTGGGTGACTATATCTCGGGTATTATTTGTCCGATTTCAGACTTGTATACCATTTTCGAATCGTATAAAGATCTACTATCGATTCTCATTCAAAAGTCAAATTTTTTAAATTTTGCCATTTTTGACAAAAATGTGATTAAGCATTTTTTTGCAAAAGTCGGATCAAGTGCCGAAATAGACTTTTTGCTCAACTTTGGGTGACTATATCTCGGGTATTATTTGTCCGATTTCAGACTTGTATACCATTTTCGAATCGTATAAAGATCTACTATCGATTCTCATTCAAAAGTCAAATGTTTTAAATTTTGCCATTTTTGACAAAAATGTGATTAAGCATTTTTTTGCAAAAGTCGGATCAAGTGCCGAAATAGACTTTTTGCTCAACTTTGGGTGACTATATCTCGGGTATTATTTGTCCGATTTCAGACTTGTATACCATTTTCGAATCGTATAAAGATCTACTATCGATTCTCATTCAAAAGTCAAATTTTTTAAATTTTGCCATTTTTGACAAAAATGTGATTAAGCATTTTTTTGCAAAAGTCGGATCAAGTGCCGAAATAGACTTTTTGCTCAACTTTGGGTGACTATATCTCAGGTATTATTTGTCCGATTTCAGAGTTGTATACCATTTTCGAATCGTATAAAGCTCTACTATCGATCCTCATTCAAAAGTCAAATTTTTTAAATTTTGCCATTTTTGACAAAAATGTGATTAAGCTCTATTTTGTAAAAATCGGATCAAGTGTCGAAATAGACTTTTTGGTCAACTTTGGGTGACTCTATCTCGGGTATTATTTGTCCGATTTCAGAGTTGTATACCATTTTCGAATTGTATAAAGCTCTACTATCGATCCTCATTCAAAAGTCAAATTTTTTAAATTTTGCCATTTTTGACAAAAATGTGATTAAGCATTTTTTTTTGCAAAAATCGGATCAAGTGCCGAAACAGACTTTTTGCTCAACTTTGGGTGACTATATCTCGGGTATTATTTGTCCGATTTCAGAGTTGTATACCATTTTCGAATTGTATAAAGCTCTACTATCGATCCTCATTCAAAAGTCAAATTTTTTAAATGTTGCCATTTTTGACAAAAATGTGATTTTGTAAAAATCGGGTCAAGTGCCGAAACAGACTTTTTGCTCAACTTTGGGTGACTATATCTCGGGTATTATTTGTCCGATTTCAGAGTTGTATACCATTTTCGAATCGTATAAAGCTCTACTATCGATCCTCATTCAAAAGTCAAATTTTTTAAATTTTGCCATTTTTGACAAAAATGTGATTAAGCTCTATTTTGTAAAAATCGGATCAAGTGTCGAAATAGACTTTTTGGTCAACTTTGGGTGACTCTATCTCGGGTATTATTTGTCCGATTTCAGAGTTGTACACCATTTTCGAATCGTATAAAGCTCTACTATCGATCCTCATTCAAAAGTCAAATTTTTTAAATTTTGCCATTTTTGACAAAAATGTGATTAAGCATTTTTTTTGCAAAAATCGGATCAAGTGCCGAAACAGACTTTTTGCTCAACTTTGGGTGACTATATCTCGGGTATTATTTGTCCGATTTCAGAGTTGTATACCATTTTCGAATCGTATAAAGCTCTACTATCGATCCTCATTCAAAAGTCAAATTTTTTAAATTTTGCCATTTTTGACAAAAATGTGATTAAGCATTTTTTTTTGCAAAAATCGGATCAAGTGCCGAAATAGACTTTTTGCTCAACTTTGGGTGACTATATCTCGGGTATTATTTGTCCGATTTCAGAGTTGTATACCATTTTCGAATCGTATAAAGATCTACTATCGATCCTCATTCAAAAGTCAAATTTTTTAAATTTTGCCATTTTTGACAAAAATGTGATTAAGCATTTTTTTGCAAAAGTCGGATCAAGTGCCGAAATAGACTTTTTGCTCAACTTTGGGTGACTATATCGCGGGTATTATTTGTCCGATTTCAGAGTTGTATACCATTTTCGAATCGTATAAAGATCTACTATCGATCCTCATTCAAAAGTCAAATTTTTTTAATTTTGCCATTTTTGACAAAAATGTGATTAAGCATTTTTTTTTGCAAAAATCGGATCAAGTGCCGAAATAGACTTTTTGCTTAACTTTGGGTGACTCTATCTCGGGAATTACTTGTCCGATTGCAGAGTTGTATACCATTTTCGAATCGTATAAAGCTTTACTATCGACCCTCATTCAAAAGTCAATTTTTTTAAATTTTGCCATTTTTGAATGCTTAGGGACAACAAGTCAATAAGCATTACGACACATATGTAGTGTATTGAATTTATTTTTTAGTCAATATCCCGAGGCGAGTTTAGTCACTTCCCAGTACTCTTCGGACTTGAAGGGACCTTTCACGCGGCACTCATTCTTCGTGCAAATGCCGACCAGATATTGTGAGATGCTGTGCGTGTCGCGATAGTAGAGGAGTCTCATGCAATCGCGCACCAGATTGACTGCTTCTGGCTGCGTGAAGTCCCGATCTCTGGGCTTCCGTTCGCGTATGATCGGCAAGGCTAAATCTCGAGCAAAGCCGGTGGCTACCGTGTAACTATTTTGGGGCGCGCCACGCGAATCGACGACACTGAGAAACGGCTCGCATTCGGGATCGAGTCCACCAACGACCACGACCATGTTCAGTGGATCCTTCAAGGTGCGACGGCAATGGAGGACGCGCGTTAGCCAGGTATGCAAAGACCCTGGCCTTAAGACGACGCCATCGCCCCGGCAGTAGTTGTCGGCCTCTTTCTGATTGAGCGTACGCACTATCGACTGGAAGTCAGCGAAGTTCCCTCCACCGCCCAGCAGAATGTTATCGTTGATCCGCATCAAGCGACTCACGTTCTGAAATCGGGCCGAGTTGCCGTAGGTGACGAGCGTGTCGGCCGCGAGCACAACGCCGCCATCGTACCGTATGCCCAACACAGAGGAGCCCAGCGTGGCGGACATTCCGGGCTTCCGTCTAGAAGACAGCTCATTCAAAGTTCCGTTTTGGCCGCCAAGTGATTGGTCGAAGACATTCAAAGCAATTTTGCGAGGCTCCAAGCTTAACGTGTGGAAAAAACCCATACAAATTTAGCCAAACCTTGGAAGTAGTAGTATTATTTTGAGAAACAGAAACTAAGCATTCTTATCACAGCCTGCTGAAAGCGTTCAGAAATCTCTAAGACTTTGCGAACTGCCCTCGCGTATAGCTTCCTTAGACTCTGCCAAGCACAATATTATGATACAGAGGCAGCAATATTTGTCTGTTTCTGCCAGCGACATTTCTTGGCCATATATTGAGGGCGGGCAGGCGGGCGGCAGGCACGCCCCTGAGGAGCAGGTGGAGTGGGCGGCAGCAGGTGGCGGTGCTGGCACATTTAATGCTCGCTCGCCTCACATTATTGGACACAAGAGTTCTTGTGGCCAATTTTCAAATGCAGCGAGCACATTTTCTATAAATATATACATGCACACATACACATACATATATGTCTATATGCATGCATGTGTGTGTGTGTGTGTGTGTGTGTGCATATTTTATGTCTGCTTATTGAAATGTAACCTTTACACCTTTCGAAAATTCACAGGTGTAGCCAAAAAGGGTTATGAGCACATAAATTCAAGATTTTATGCCTTCGAGCTGCGAAAGTGAAATTTTGTTGCCGGCCAAATGGATTTGAAGTTGACTCGGAGCCCATTTGGCTGATTGTGAACTGCTCCGAGTGGGACTCCATTGTGAAGCAATTAATTGAAACATTTGTCCCATTCGCCTATATTAAATATAATAAATAGCAACTTGCGCTGCTAAATGTGCCGCTCGAGTCGAATAATCAATGTCGGCGACGCTGAAGCGCGCCCTGAGCCAGCTCGGCTTTGATTTCACATTTCCATTTCCATTTCCTTTCCTTTGCGTTTGCTTTGCTCCCCGCAAGTTAACAATAATAACAGGAAAAACCTTGCCAGCTGGCAGACGCACAACTGCCGACACGCAATGCCAAAGCAGAAGGAGCAGGAGCGGGAGCGGGAGCTGGGGGAGGGCGGCTTGCTGGAGGATTCGAAATGGGCCAACCGACTGCCGTCGGCATAAAATCGTTAAATTTATGTTCAGTGTCGTCTGCACCGGGGAGAGGACCAGAGTCGAAGGGCCCAAAATGTTAAAGGGCTAAAAGCGGAGCATGGGAACGGTCCATCGATCATTGAACAGCCAGCCAAAATCAACAATCCAAGAGTAGCAGCAGCTTCTTATGCCCTACACACGCACACTGCAAAGGGGTATATTGGTTTTTGGCCCAAATGCATGATAACTGGACCTATTAGTTATTATGAATGTAAATATTATTATATAGTTAAGATCAAGAGACCATTGAGATTTAAGTTCCTCTCGTAAATTCGCTTGAACCGCCCTCGCGATTACTCGATTTGTGTGCTCGGCTGGCTCAAGTGACAAATGCGTTGGCAATCGATTACGCAAAAAATAACAAAAACATGTCTTAGAGACCTCCATCGATAGCCCCGCCAATATATAAATGGAATATGTCTGTGCGCAACTATTCGACAGCAGCGACAACAGCCAGAGCCAGAGCCACATCGACCAATAGCCAATAGTTAATGGCCCGGTCAAGTTTGGTCAAATGATTCGCGCGAAATGCATGCAAAACTAGTTTCTATGCCCGCTCACAAAGTGGAATGGGGTATATTAATGTTTTGATATGTTTCTCTGTTCAAATAGAGGGTTGAGATTCAGTTATTGTTGCCTTTGGAGGCGTGGCCAATCAGCAGATAATATATTCTACACTATATTAGAGCGAGAAACAGGCTAGAAACATCATTAGACCCACCCAATCACCCTTAAGCGTGCATTGTGCAGTCAGCTACTGCCCATTGGAACGTTCTTTCTCGTTTAGTATTTTGGGTTTCGCTTGTCAAATTAACAGTGGAATTTTGGTAACTGTTTGCTCAGCCATTATCACATATTAGTTAATAGCCTTTAAGCTGAGAAATTATAGAAATTAAGCTTTTGGTTCACTCTAACAGCCCTCAACGTTTCAATGTTGCAGTTGCTATTGTTGAGTTGGCACTAAAATTGCTTGCGACATTCATTTTGGGAAATGTTTTCTTCTTTGGCTCCTTTAAACCCTCATCAAACATTGGGGAATAGAAAGAGAGAGAGGGAGGGAGAGAGCGAGCTTATGCATTATTGAAGCAACAAATGGGCATCTATCTGTCTCACTCTTTCGCGCTCACTCTCTCTGGGAGTCTCTCTAGAATAGTGTTTGCTATAATATTTGAAATTCAATTGAACATTTCTGTCACGTAATCGACACTTTTTGTATTGCAAACCAAACAAGAAAAGCAAATTTACCCACATCATCATCAAATGGAATCCGCCTCGACATCGACTGCGAGTTTAGGCCAAGCATTATGAAAATATCAAAGGTATAGAGAGTTGGCCCTTAACGGCTTAACGTTGACAAGAAAAGGTGCCACACATGAAATATGTTTATAGGAGTGTTTCTATCTAGTTTGTCGGGCATACGAAATAAGCTTTAAGCTTTTTCTATTTATTTTTTGGTAATGCAGCCAAAGTAAACTACAGAACCGTTACCGAGGACATAATCGGAATGTAGCCCTTCAGTTAAGTAGATAGGCCTTTATTTAGCAATATTATTACTATAGAATATAGAGCTGTATGCTGAAATATAGCCAAGAAGAGCTTTACATCAGCTGTAGGCAGCAAGAGCCGAGCACGCAGTTACATAAATGCAAATACATGTAATAAGTGTGGCTGTACGTCTGTGAGGGTGTGTATTTGCTCATCAGGAATAAATTACTTGTGAAGCAACAATCTTGCGAAATTGAAATTTGTATAAGAGTGTATACGAGATCCTTCAAGTCTTTTGCAATACTCGAATCACAGCAGAGCAGAAATGCGAGTTAAGCCATGAGAAGTACACGCATATGCTCACACATACATGTAAACAACCAATGGGAGTGGGAGAAGTGAGCGCAAGCAAAAACACTCAAGAAAGACAAAGAGGGCAACATGTGCTAAATGAAGAGCTAGATGACGCCATCTCGCTCGATTGCACTCAGAGTAAAGGACACGAGCAGCGAGTGGAGTGGGTTCAGCTGTGAGTGAGTGCCCATCTCGCTCGATCGCATTAGACAATTACTCATTGCAGAGCACAAGAGAGCGAAGCAACGAAGAGTGTGGGGTACTGCATAGCACAAAATTGTCTATGCGTGGGACAAGTGCAGAGAGAGAAAGAGAGTGTGTAGAGTAGAAGGCTCACGCACAGAGCGTGGTGAGTTCTGTTGCTTGTTTGTATTTTACATATGCATGTGTGTGTGTTCGCATGGTTAGTAGATATTATCTCGAGTCAGTGTCGGCGTTTGCCTTATGCGTTTTGCACTTGCTAACAACAGTTTAAAGCTGTATTCAAGGCGCAACACGATTTCGAGTTTAAAAGACACATGTATTTTAAAGTGCGATAAGTATTTGCTGAATGCATTTGTTGCACTTACCTTATGATAGCAATTAATGCAGCCACAAGGTGTGAACAAGCAGGTGAAAATAATTAGCAAGCCATGCCAAAGCAAACAGCAACTCAACTATGAAAATACCGCAATAATCAGCTATGGCAAACTGTTGTCAAAGAACCTGACTAACTTGGCTAAGCGATGGCACTCCCCTAGCCAGCCCTAACGGATTAATAACCAATACTTCCTGTAGAAATCACCTTGGGGACAGCTTCTAATAATACGCTAATGGATCTTCGGTTAGAAATAGGAGAAAGTGCAGTGCACTGCCCTCCAGTAGATGTTTATTTATAAGACTTGATTTTTTGAAGAGTTCTATTTTTAAGGCAAATAAACATCTCGATGATGCGCGAGAGAGACAGAGCGTGTGTTGAGTGATTTCCTCTTAAGTCTCTTTCACAGAGTCTAAAAGGGGTATATCCAGCATAAACATATGCCACATTAGGCAAATCGTAAAGCTATATCTTTAACAATATAGATATAGAGATTATATATAGACTATAGACTCTTCTCTTTTCTTTTAATCAATATTTAATTACTTTTATACCCAGACAGGGTATTCTGCAGTCAGTACTGCATCATTTTGCCGTCCACGTAAACAAAACGCAGCGCGTCTTAAGTTCCCAAACAGCAACAATAAGAACAACATTGAATGAGGAAAGCACGTGTAATATCGATTGAGCTAAAACAAAAAGGAAACCCTGAAAACCTCGAGGTTTTATACCCAATGCAATGCTTTCAATGGGAATAATTGACCTTAAAGGGCATCAAATCAATCAAATGTAAAATGTAAATAATATTTTAAAGTATTTACAAAACTAAGCAACAATAAGCTGAGAGTCTAGCCTGCCTCTTGGCTGCTCACATCATTTAAAGTTTACCCAATAAGTTCAAACGGGATATGCTTGAGCTTTGGCAAGCTCCAATTCAACTTCGTCTTATACCCTGCTTTACGCCAGACCTTATAGAGAAACAGTTACTCAAAATAACTTAAAACAGGATATCTGGCAGCTGCGCCAACTCCACTCTAAACTATTTTCATTTGCGGTTTTCCCAAGCAGCTTCAATTGCTGGGCCAAAACTGGCGGCGAATGACATTGGTGAAATGTGCACTTGGACAAGTGAAGCACTTAAGAGATAACAACACAAACAACACAGCAACAACAGCAACAATAACAAGAAACAGACATTGAGCCCGCATACAGACAGGTGTACAAATATGTTTAGTATTCGATTTCAACTGGTTTCAGGTTTCAGCTCTTTGCCCAGCAAAGTTTACTCAATGGGCCTTAGAGGCCTATCGACAGGCAGAATTGATAGATGATTCAAGATAGTATATATTCAATATATAGTTTAAGCTGGCCCTCAACTAATATACTCTCTTTTCACTTTTCAGTAAACTTACCCGATTGACTGCCGCCAGCGATTTGTCGCATTTCCTTGGTGAACTCCTTGTTGCCGAACTGGCAGGACAAATCGTGCACGGTGCGCGGCTCTCCTTTGTCCAGCAGGCGCTCCAGGAAGAACAGCAGCGTCATGTTGCGAGCCATTTCGTATTCCATGGACTCCATTATTGTGTGTTGTTGTGGTCTAATCCTCCTTTAACTGCAACAGACAACAACAAAATGACTTAAATACTTGAGCAAGAGGCAGAAGCAGGACTAGAGCAACGTCTTGGCTGCTTTTATTTATTTAATACACTTTTCCACTTTTCTACTTTTCTACATTTCCACTTTATGTTATTGCATTCTTTCAGCCTCTTTGCGCTTACATTTCTATCTGTATCTCTATCTCTATCTCTATCTCATCTGCGGCTGCTGGCTTGAGTTGCAGTCATAAACTCAACTTGCACGTCGGCTTTTTGGCTTAAATAATTGAAAAGCCGCTACGTAAATTTTGCTTGTCTAGCTGCAGCGTGTGTGTGTGTGTGTGTGTTTGTGTATTCCACTAAGCCGAATTATCCTTGCGCTTATCCTTGCGACGCGCACGAATGTCGAAAAACGACTGAAGCCAACAGCGCTGTTGCCAGCTGCTGTTAATGTTAACTAACAGCGGCTGCCGCTTGCCACTTAACATTTATTGCAATCTATTTCCATGATTGTAAAATATTTCTTATTTAAATAAATTATCATTACTTTCATAATTTTCGAATTTGATTAGAATTCCTTAAAATTGGTAGTTGTTCAAGCGCTTATCAGTTTTATCTTGCTTTTAGCTTAACATTCAGCGCCTGTTAAAAGATAAACAAAGCTGAGACGAACAGCTGTTATAGCGGCAGGAAATGCGGCGAATTCAGCTTGAGTTGTTTTGCCGCTTGAAACAGGAGCGAGAGAACAGGGCGAATTTATTGTTGCGCCGCTGGAGTCGTTTGTGTTGAATGCTTTGGCGGTTGGCGTGTGAAAAACAGGTGATTGACACAGAGAAGGTGGACAAGCAACGGAAATAACAAAGCGACTCAGTCTGCAGTTTGTTTATTGAAATTAGCTCAACACGTATGTGTATGTGTTTGAGTGTGTCTCTGTGTGTGTGTGCAGTGATAACCAAACCCGTTGACAACGGCCACCTAATACAAAATGTATTGAGAACAGGAACGGCAGCACAAAAAAAAAATTCATCGGCAAACGAACATTCCAAGCAGCGGCATTCATTTATTAGCGTTTGTGTGTAAGTGTGTGTGTGCTAGTGTATTGGTAGACAAACAAGAAACTTCAGGCAGACCGATAAAAATTTCTTATTAGACCCACTGTTAGCACTCTTGCCATTTCTTCAGTCGGACAGAGACAGCAACATTTAGAAACAAGTGCAAAACGATGATGACTGTTAAAAGTGTAGAAAGGTAAAAACAATAAAAAAAGAGAGCAGCGAGGGCAGTGAGAAATGATAAAAAGAAAATACCATACGAAATATGTATAAATGTACATATGTATGTAAGTGTGTGTGTGTGTGTCTTTTGCAATAAGCGGCAGAGAAAACGCGCAAAAACTTTTACAGAGTATGCAAAGCAAAAAGCAAAAACAATGTCAATGAGAGATGCACACACATATGCAGACATGCATGTGTGTGTGAGTGGGTCTTATATTCATGACTGTCTGTCTGTCTGTATGTATGTATGTAAAAGCAAAAGTGAAAAATGTGAGTTATGTATATAATTACCTGGCTTATTGTCGTATTTGCTTAAGTGAACTTTGTAATCTATATTTAAAATACACTTGTTTCAATTTGTTAATGGCTGTATCAGTTGTTGTTGTTAAGGAGATCGCACACACACAGACACACATACACAGCGCGGCTGACTGTCTCTCTCGCTCTATCTCACACACTATTTCTTCCGCTCTTCCTTTATCACATACAAAAACGCGATACTGATCCTCGCGTTGGGGATTTCGGCAGTTGCTTTTTGTTTTTATTATTAGTAGCACTTATTTTAATCACTCACTGAGAGCGACTGAGCCCTTTAATTAAATTATGTGCATGCGCTTAGCATTTTTCGGCGTAATTATCTTATTGGATTCCAAGCATTCAGCTCACTCACAACTTGTTGTTGCCTACGTATGCTCTTGTATGTGTTCAAGCTGCCAGGTAAAGAACAGCCTCTGTGTGTGTGCGCGCGTCGCTGTGTATGGGTGTAAGGCACTTTGATTGAGTGCTAAAAAGCAGTTTGATGACCACTTGTTGCACTATTTTTTATCACCCACGGCGGCTGTGCGCGGCTGGCACAAGAACGCGAGCAATTTGACTGCGTAGTTTAGGCAAAGAAACACACGTTTTCGTATGTTCAAACGGCACAATTTGGTGTACGGAGGTTTTTGGAGCGATGATGACAACGCGAACGCGACTTCAGGTGTGCCTTCGATTGCGATACCGATAAGCGCAGTCGATTACATTCTGCGTGACTGGCAATAACAGCTGTGTGGTATATCTGTTAAGATAGGTGTGACCAGCAACAATCTGCTAACAGTGCCAAGTTGAGTTAGCAGGCGGCCACTGTACAGCTGCTTGGCAGACTGGCGCGGGAGTTTAATCTTAACAGCTGGTAAACATTAACAGTGGCAATTGTGGCGCGCTATTCAAATCTCATGACTCATTCAAGTTGATGAGCCAATCGCTTTAGTATTTATGCAGAAATTTAGTAATATTCTGGCGCAACAATGTGAAATATTGAGAACACACCTTCAGCATGATGTTTACACATATGTGGGCTTATGACTGATATATAAATCACACGTTACTCCATCGAGGAAAGGCGCATCACGCACTCGCGCCATAAAATGCAAATGCGAATGCGAATGCAAATGCGACACGCGCAGATTGACAAGCTACAAAATGCTGATCGCTCACCTGTGGCTAATTGAGCATATGCAAAATGCGATCGGCCCGATATTAAAGAAACGTTGTAGCCCGCAGGCGAGTGACAATATTTCTGACACCAGACTACAGCTTAACTCTCTTTCTCTCTCTCTCTCTCTTTGTCTCTCCCTCTCTCTCTCTCTCTCTCTCTCTCTCTCTCTCTGGACTCTCTGGAAGGGGTGTTAGGTGTACATGGCGCCGTTGCTGCTACTCCGGCTCATGTCGGACATAATTGAACGCATCCGTTGCTCAACTTGCTGCCGCTAATTAAACTTGATCGACGGGCGGGCGGGCTGGCTGCAGGGGGAGGGACAGGGCAAGGAGGGGGGCAAAGCACACACTTAATGTAAACATTTATAACTGCTGCGTTTATTCAATTAAAAACGCACTGATTTAGCTCGACTGCTGCTGCCACTGCTTCTGCTGCCCTCCTCGACAAATTGCAGCCTTGTTGCAAATAGCGTGAAGGAATTTTCATGCACTTAACCCAATGTGCAATTATATATACTTATATATGTATATAAACCGATGTTGTTGGCCATAAGCTAAGGCATCTGCTGCTCCATGTTCCGCATGATTGTGGCTGCAATTTGTGAACTTTCAGCTGGGATTAGTCGCAGCGACTTGACGAGCTCACAGATGAGCAACTGTGGCCCCTGGTGAGAAATGTGTAAACAGAATAAAAGCTAATACTCCCTCTTTCAGTTCAGTTGAGTCAGCGGGTAGTCTGTCAGCTATATGATCAAGGATCGATAGAGAGATCATCTTGAAGTTTCTGGTCAAGTTGTGGGCGAGAGTCTGATAAACTATGGATAGTTAAGCTTAAATGAAAAGTGCAACGAGTGCTCTAGACGGCAGTATACGACTAGAAGATACCTTAACTCTGAGCAGAACAAGTTTTACTAAGATATTTGCTCAGAATCCATCTCGATGCATGCAACATGGAGAACAAGAATTCCATATGAGAAAAGATGGATGGATAGGCAATGCATACATATATAGATATAGGTATGTATAGATATATGTATATAGAGGTGTCTAAAAATAAGCTGAGTCTTTACACAATGACTCAAAGCTGAGAGAAATACCAATTGAGCTAGGGATACTCGAGCGTCTATTCAGAGAGCATTCGCAGCTTCAGAGCGAAGACCTTGGGATGGGAAAATGGAGGAAGAAGAGTTGGGAGAGTAGGATGAGTACAGAGAGGAAGCAGAGGAGGGCGAAAGGAGGTAGACCCATTCAACTCAAGGCCAGCAGGGAAAGCAGGCAGAGCCGAGTCACAGGAGGCGCTGGCAGCCCGCTGCGAGGTGTGTTTTATGCGCTGTGCGTCACGGGTCGCTCGAGGCGGCCTACCCGAAGGGGTAGCCAAGCTAAGGATTGTCTCTTGTTTATGTGACACATTCGCAGTTGACAACAATTGTTAACTGAACGTGACGATGACGACGACGATGACGGCGAAGCGTGCAGAAAGATGCATTCAATTGGAAAGTAACTCGGAATAGCGAATGGCTCAGAGCTAGGGCAGACCGGTTCGAGCTGCGCAGGGAACCGAATGCAAATCGAGGCGTTGCTTGGAATGGTTCAAATGCCGCAGCTATCAGGCCTTGGCCTATCCGAGTCTTTAGGCCAAATCTGCATCTGCAGATTTATGGTGTGGCAGGAAACTTCATTCAGAAGCCGCCTTTGGAGGCTGAGCCGAGTCTTATCTTAAAGGCTCTGCCAGAAGATTTATAGATCGCCTGCTTAGCCATTGGGCCATTTAGCCATTTGGCCACTGGGCCTGGAGGGGGCATAAATTATGCGTGTATCTAAAAAGTGACTCGAGCTCATTAATACGCGTTTAGTGCCAACGCAAATTGCACCTCTGCCCACTAATTGCCCAGCCACAATAAATAAGAACAACACACGTAGGTGCAGGACAACCTGGAGAGGTGGCTGAGGTGACCACACCGCCCGACCACCTATTGCGTCTGTTGGCCCACAAGTCGCGGCGAGTACGTGCAAGACAATGGTCCAGCATAGAGACTCCCATTGAACAAGTATAGTGAGAGAACTAGGGAGTACTCGACTAGGAAATACCTTGGAATGTAAGAAGACGATTGTTTCTTGAGATTTCTTGGAGTAAGTTGGGTAGATATTGAAACTTGGACATATATAAAGTCTTTTTGGCACTATGAACGTGATTCATGGCAAGTTTCAAGTCTGTAGCTCTTATACTCTTCGAGTTATAGAAAAAAAACTGTGTGGAAATATAGATTTTGATGGATTTTAAGTGAAAATTCCATACGATATTGCTAGATAACTATAAACTTATGATACTCATATGTACATCAAAATTCTCAACATATAATATTAGAGATTAATATTTCTTCTAGTTGCTGAGACTCAGGTCAGTTGAAGATGAGACGATTAGACAAAGAGCTATATGCAGTCTCAGCTACTGATCCATGATCAAAATTCTATATAAGTTATCATTCTATATAAGGCTTCTTCTTACATGCTGCTTACATGCTGCAACGAATATACCCTTATTACATTCCAATATTTGCAGGGTATCAAGCAGAGAAACTGAAAACCCACGCAAGCTGTCCCACGTTCTGTTCTGGCTTAACGATCTTATGACTGCGCCGATTTTCTATTCGCTACGTTTTTGCACGTGGTAAAATTTAACGCTTTTCGCAATGGACATGACTCTGGCATGAATTGTGGCCTTGCCTAGCGGCGACTGGCAAATGCAGAACTTGGCCAGAGCCAGGCAGGATGTGCACGACTATGAAATACCCTTGCCGGCAATGAAAGAAATCAGAAGAGGCAGGATCATTGAGGTAATGACTATGATAGAAAAGTGGAAGATCTTAGATGTAAAACTTGGAGAGGATATACATGACTATACTATACCCGTTTCATGGAACTACCTACCTATGAACAAGGTAATTAAAATGTTAGAAATAATTGCATCTAATAAAATATAGGCATAGTAAGAGGACTGACTACTGATCATGCTGATCCACCCCGCTGTGCGTGTGATGCTGCATAGGAATAGGGCATATGCCCGTCCCGTTGCATCACGATTGCTATCGGAGGCAGATTCCACCCTAAATGCAATTTTGCACACTTTTCGCTATAAACAAGAATTGTTGTTGTTGTTGTTGTTGTTGTTGTTACCTTTGTAATCTGTAATTTTCATGGCAAAATTAATGTTACGCTCGGGACTGAGCTAAAGTGAGGCGAACTGAACTGAAATTGCCAGTTAATTTAACACCCAAGTCGGAGCAGCAAATGGAGGCAGCCTTCTTCACGCCCTCTGGCATTTTGTCATATTCCAAAAGTTTTCAACTCTCTCTCTCTCCCTCTCTCTCGCTCTACAGCTGGCTGATAGAGCTGATAGCGTCGATAGATTTCGACATAAAACTCGAAGCAATTGAGGCAACACGAAAGTCCAATTGAAAAGCGCCTCAGTGAAATGGGAAAATGGGGGAAATGCAATGTAGTTCTTGACGATAAAACTGATATAAAAAATTGTGTTAATTGCCAAAAGTCTAGGAACAGGCCTTCCAGCCAGCCACTCGAGCGTATCGAATGTCGTAGGGGCGCTGCAAGACTCCACTTGATGACAACCAGAAGAAGCTGAAGACGAGTTGGAGTGACTGCAGCATGCTCGTTCACAGCGTCAGAGTTGCATGTACTCAGCAGAGTCTGCAAGCGGAACACAGACCCAATACGCCCGCTTAGCCTCTGTGAGCGGGCATCAAAGCATTTCCACTGACATTTTACAGGCGCATCAATCTCGCAGCTTTTGGCTAAGTGCTGATAGCAGAGGCTATCAAATAAGACGTCCGTCTCGTCTCGTCTTTGTCTCGTCGTGCAGCTCTTCCTCTGCTCCTCCTCTGTTCCTGCTCCTCCTCCTCCCTGAGTGAGTGATGGGCTCCATCGGCAGCCGCAGCCCATTTCATCTGCATCTCATTGAGCGCGTGTCGCGAGTGCAGTAAATTCGATTAATATGCTAATTGCAGTTGGCCAACTGAGCCGCAGTCAATGCTAATTGTTAACCTGGCCAACAGGCTAACTGGCTAACTGTCTACCTGGCCAACTGTCTGCCTGTCTGCACACAACTCAATTCTTTATCTGGCGCTAAAAGCAATTAAAGTCAACTTCAATCATTCGGCTAACGGCAATGGCTAAACGCTTTCCGTTCACCTGCCCCACCCGAACAGTGGAGCCGTGTGGTTGGCAGCTGCTCGAATACCACCACAGCCTCTGCGACTCAGGCGACTAATAGAGACACCCAGCAGCAGTCCTAGGGCCTGCAGCTACCTTATGAACACAGTATAAGACCACTCGAATACCCTATAAATATATGAAAAGAAGACTATATAGCCTTTACTCTCTCTCCTCTCTCCCCCCTTCAAGACAAACACAATTCGCTCTCTGACATACACTATTAAAATTTTATTAAGTAAAAATATAGATAAAACACACCTACAGATAGGAATATAGACGATGTACATTGTACACAGGCAGCGCATGGATATATATAGATATATATACATATATATGCACCATATTCGCAAATACAGTTATAAATAAAGTTGTACGCATACGTCGAGACGATGGCTATCGATGTACGAGGAATTCCGCTTTAGCCAAGTAGTGATTGGGGTTTGAACTGAGTTCGATTTGGTCAGCCTACCAGAAGGTCGATGTCTGCGGCAGAGAAAGCATCAGATTAGACAAAGAGAATGAGAGAGAGAGAGAGAGAGAGAGAGAGAGAAAGGGCTTACCACTAGAAACGCATAGCCAATGCCTATGGAGCCGCCAGCCACGACATCCGACCAGTGATGCTTGTAGTCGGAGACGCGCGTCAAAGCCGTGTACCAGGCGAACATCAGCAAGGCGAACTGCAACAGGTGTCGCAGCATGCGAAAGCGCGAACAGTTCACGCGGCGCTGCAAGTAGATCTACGAGCCAAGAAGGATTTCAATAACGAATATCAATTAAAGGCAGCAAGACAAAGCAATAGTGTGTGTGTGTGTGTGTGTGAGCGAAAGAGATAGACAGAGTACAAATTGCAATGGCATTTGCAGAGCTGCGTTTAAAAATAGATTCATTTGTTACTACATGTGTATGCATGTGTGTGTATGCAGTAAAGAGATCAAGAGGCTATCTCGCTCGCGCGCCTAAGCTCGATGCCATTGGGCATGACAAATCCTTTAGCTGTGTAGCTCGCTGCTATATCACTCTCATTAGGAAATTAGTAGGAGAGAGAGAGGAAGAGTGTGCAGCATGCATACGTGTACATTTAGAGTGGGAGTAGTAGCTGGTTCACTCGCTCGCACTAAGCTCAAGCAAATATGCAAATTAAGAGAGTATGTAAGCCAGCTATGTTTGTGTCTGTGTGTATGTGTTATATTTGTTATACGTACCACCATGTAGATCATGGAGAAGAAGGTAAAGCTCGAGTGGCCACTGGGAAAGGAGAGCTGCATGTGCTTCAGCTGCTTTGCAGTTATGTCCTTGGCCGCGCAGACGTAGTCCTCGATGTAACGACTCTCGTTGACGTAGTCGCTGCACGTGGTGCCGTCGGCCAGCACGGGTTGGCAGAGCTGGAATTGAAGGATCGAAGGATTAGGCCTCCATCAGAGATCACCTCACGCTCTACTGCTTACGGTAAAGAAATGCGGTCGCAGTCGTCCAATGGTGTATTTGGCTATGTCCGTCGTCATCTGCTCGATGCCCAGGCCAAAGAGGAAGGGGAAGATCATGCGGTAGCTGTCCACCGCCCAGTGGGGCAGCTCCATGTGGCAGAAATAGTAGCCGCTGCCCGCCGGCTGATTGTGGTGCGAAAACCTGGACCAATCCTGCCCCCTATAGAATTCAACCAGTAAAATCTGTGCAATCCGCCGATTAGACATGATGAGAGATGAGAGAGAATTTCCAATTGGAGTTAGAGAGAATTTACCGTAGAGACGGGCAGCACCACGCACATCACGTACAGCATCCAGGTGTGTATGGTGGACTCTCTATAGGGATG
Source organism: Drosophila paranaensis (assembly GCA_035047545.1). NCBI lineage: Eukaryota > Metazoa > Arthropoda > Insecta > Diptera > Drosophilidae > Drosophila > Drosophila paranaensis. The sequence continues at coordinate 8,210,870 of JAWNPL010000233.1, forward strand.
CCTCAGCGAGAGATCGTTGCAGAAGAAGCCGCGCTTGTGCGGCTCGCAGAATATCGATAGGCTGACCATGATTAGACCAGCTGTGGGAGGTAAAAGTAGTGTTATCATCAGTCATTATCATTATCATTAGCATTGTTAATGAACTATTAGTATATAGTAGAATCTAGGCGGTGTCTCAGCTCTAGTATGCCTAGCTGTCAGACCTGATATCATTATCATCCTCATTATCATTAGCATTATCATTAGCATTGTTAATGAACTATTGCTATATATTAGGAATCTCTCTCTCTCTCTCTCTCTCTCTCTCTCTCTCTCTCTCTCTCTCTCTCTCTCTCTAGTATGACTAGCTGTCAGACTGATATCATTATCATACTCATTATCATTATCATTAGCATTATCATTATCATTGCTATAGATATATATATTGAATGGAATCAGTTTCTATATTGCAATTAGAGATCGTAATCGAAAGAGTCTAAGCCAAGCTGCAATGCGAGTGCTGGTCAAGGGTGGCCTAGATTATCAGCATCATCATCATTATCATTGTCATCAGCATTGGCAAATGGTGTCGGATTCTAGCTGACGCACTCATGGACTGGCTCATCGGTGCAAGGTCTGCTGATCGTGCCCAAATTAGACCTCTGTAAACAAACTCAGCCAAGTGCCGCAAATGCCGCACAGTTCCAATTCAAAATCAAGCGCTGATGAACGATGATGTTTTCGTTTCATTGTTGTTTTCATTGTTGTTGTTGCTGGTATTTTCACAGCGCTTTGTACAATAAATTCACCCCAGAAAAAACATTTGCGTAAATTAAGTCAAATATAAATCAGACAACACTCGATGCGCGAATACTCATATATATCTGGTCCATTATTGGGCATCTGCTGGAGGGCCCCCAGCACCAGCGATGCCTCTTTATTTATTTATTCATTTATTTAAAAGAAAAAAAAAACAGCAACAGCATTCCGAGTGCTGTTATTAATTAAATGAATGAAAACCTAAACGCGCGATCATGCCCGGGGTCTATTCGATAGCGATGATGGCAGCCGAGGCGCCAAGAGGTGCCCAGCGAGGCTGGCAGATAGAGCATAGTAGAAACTCTGATATGGCACGTACTTCATCATCATGCTCTATGCAGACAGTGGAAACTAGAGTGGAGTCGGTGTATGGATGCGTGCAGAGCCAGAGATCAATTGGAGCAAAACTTAATAGCCCATGGTAAGGGCAGAAGAAAATATACAGAGAGAGAGAGAGGGAGAGAACTCTGATAGCTCGTGCCAACTATAGTCAACTCAATAAGAGTCTATATATAAATACTTATGCAAGATGTAAACCATCTATAAACACCTGAAAAGTGGGCAGAGTATTTGCAGGAATACATTCAAAGTAGCTCCTACTTTAGTAGTAGTATTAGAATAGTAGTAATCGTAGACTGTAATAGATTATTATTCAGTAGTTTAAGAATAGTATTATTACTAGTAGCCGAACAGTAGGAGTGAGCAAGCGTAGTTGAGTAAGCGTAAAACCATAGTGGTAGATAAATAGCACTAAAATCATACTTTATTCAGTAGAAATAAGAAAAGAATACTAGAAAGGTAGAAGAAGTTGTGTAGTCGTCTAATAGTAGGAGTAATTAAAAAGAATGTTAATAGAAGTAACCAAATAGTAGTAGAACAAGAGTAGTAGTAATCGAATAGTAGTAGAATATTAGAAATATTAGAATAGCAGCTGGTAACAGAGTAGTAGTAGAATAGAATAGAATAGCAAAATTGGAGGAGAACAGCAAATTACAAGTATAATAGTAGTAGTAGTAGTAGAGTTGCAGTAGTAGTAGAGTAGTAGTAGTAGTAGAGTAGAGTAATAGTAAAGTAGTAGTAAATAGTAGTAGAATAGTAGAAGACTGGCAGTAGAGTAGTAGTAGAATAATAGTGAAATACCAAAAGAATGGCAACAGAATAGTAGTAGAATATCAGATTATTGGTAAAAGTAACAAAAGTAGAGAATAGTAGCATACAGATAGTAGTAGTAGTAGTAGCAGCATAATAGCAATAGAAGATGCTGTGCAGCTTTGTAGCAGATTACTAAAAATAGTAGTGTAACTCAAATAGTAGTATTTCTATGAGTACTAACTGAATTTCTGCTCCTCTATTCAGTTGCAATCTCTCATTACGTAAGGATCAGTAAGTAATCAAACCACCCTCTCAATCCCACTCCCACTCCACTACTCTCATAGATAATCTGCTCCGTTATTCAGGTCTGATCGAATTGGGATCAATACTCACCGCAGAGGAGCAGCGTCACGTCGATGGCAATGCGCCTCAAGATGCTGGCCGTGCCGTGGGAGCGCGGCTTCGCGTCCATTGCCTTTCGTCCGTGGGCTCCACGCATGGCGCCCGCTCCGACCCCAACGCACGGGGGCAACTGCAAATCAACTTTTACATTGTTGCTGACATTGTTGTTGTTGTTGTGCTGGAGTAACTGTTGCTGTTGGTGTTGGGAGTTGGAAGTGGAGGTGGAGGTGGCGGCTGCAGCTATGATGCTCGCCGCTGTCGGCGAGGACGGCTCCTCGCCGCTGCTGCTCTGGCTCTCGAAGCGCTGCAGCGGCGTCGTGTCGCAGACGCTGCCGGGCCGAAGGCTGCTCATGGCGTGAGCGTGGGCGTGGGCGTGGCTCTAGTGCACCTTGCTGCTGCTGCTGCTGCTGCTTGCGGTGTGTGTGGGCATCGTTATCAGCGGCGCGCAGGAGAGCCTCAAATATTTGGGCAAACGCTAATGGACTCGCCTCGCACTCTATTTGCTCTGGCTGATTCGGGTCTGTGGGTATTCGGGCAGGTGATAAGCGTCGGCGTTGCGCCGATCAATAATGTAAAATAAACAAAAATCCGATTTTATTCTTTTTTTTGTGACTTGGAAGTTGCGAAATACTGCTTCGATTCTGCTGGCAGCGCACAAATAACGGAAAACTTTTTACTTTCGACTTTTTTTGTAATTTTACAATTTTTCTAAAATAATTTGCACTTGAATTTCGCTTTGCACTGCGCTTCGTTGAGGTTGCTTAAATAGTCATCATAATTATTGTTGTTTACTCCATTATATTCCGTTACTATTCGTTTCTACTTGCGCTTTCGTTACGCGTTTTTCTTTCGCATGCGCAGCTTCAGCGGCGGACGAAGAATGCCGAAACGAAGATTTAACCGTTGCGATCGAGAGCAAAAAGCGACCGCTACGCTCGACAGTGCCCAGAGAACTGAGCGCGCGGCGCAGCGCAACGCAGAGCAGAGCAGAGCAGCAACCCACCACCAACACTAGGCGCATTGTTTGAAGCGACGAAAACTGCACTGAGAGCGTACCATGGAGAGAGCGCGCTTAGAGCTCGCTCTTGCGAATAGGCAAACTCAGCTGAAGAAGGGAAGTGGACAATTTGCATAGATACGCAAATCTGTGTGCGAGCTGCTCTCTATCGAAGTGGAAATAACTGTTAAATTTGCTCACTTTTGTTGCTATCCATCTCCCTCTTGGGTTGAAAATATGAATTCGTATATCGAGTTATTAATTATGCTGCTGGGCAGCGTGACCTCATTACTATTAGTATATTTATGAAATTCCATTGATTTTCACACACTTATAGCACCTATCTTATCTGAGTTTAGAACATGCATTTGCCGCTGCTTTGGACTTACCTGGGTAACGCGTGTGCGCACGTTCCGTGTCATTCTCACGAAGCTCGACGAGAGCATAGAACGCATTCTCTCGCTCTCTCCCGCCGCCTGTCTGTATTGGTGCGTGTGACAATCACAAGGCGCGCTAGCTGTCGCTGCCTTCATAGTCTTTTAGTTCAACGTATGCCGCTGCTGTGTGCGGTCGATGCGGTTTGCTCCTCCTTAGTCTATGCCAGTGTATAGCGGGAATTGTCTTAGTGTTTTCTGTCGTAATTTGTTTATGCATAACGAACATTAATAAATAACTGTAAACTGACGATAAAAGCAAAGCAGCGACCTGGCAAATTCTCACAGCTGCCATCCACAGGCGAAAAATCAATTTTGCAAAAGGTAAAAATGTTAAACAATAAAAAACGTATCTATTTCCATAAGTGTGCGTGTGTGTGTGTGTGTGTGTGTGTGTTTGTGGGTGTGTGCGAGCTCAATTAATAAAGATTATAATTTTAATTCACATTTATTTTTACCGCTGTGCGATTTGAAACAGGAAAGCGAGATTCCCATATATCTCAATGCCAAAGTAAACAAAACAAACCAAAACCAAAAAGAGAAAAAGAAGAAGAGAGAAACGAAAACAAAAGAAAAGAAAAGGCAATCTATAAACAAAAGGTGTTCAAAGGTGTTCAGAGGTGTTGTGTAATGCAAATTGGCAAACAAATACCGCAAATATCCAGCCATATCGTGGGGGCGTATATATAGTGCTGATATATGTTTTCCCTCAATCGATTTTCCTTTTGGCCCCTTCAGTTGGGGGTCAAGGTCAGCTCGGGGCAGTGGATGCGTAAGACCATCAGAGTGAGTGCAGTTCAGGCTAACTGACTAAGTGCTGCTTATCAGTCTCTCAGGTGGGCCAGGTGGGCGCGACTAATCAGCAGCAGTTAATGAATTGCGTTTCATCATGAATTCGACAATTTGATTTAGTTTTATGGCAGCAGCGACTGCGTCACGTTCTTTCTCAATATTTGTATGCACGTTCGGAGAGAGCAAAATGGGTATATTAGTTGTATGCATATGATTTATGATTGCAAACCAGAGAGAGTCCTGTATGTCCTAGTCTTACTAATTATATAATAGATATTAGTAGTAGTATAGTAGCCAGTAGTAGGTAGTATTGTGCAGTCGGTCGTAGCCGACTCGTTCCGTCCGTCTAATGGCAACTGGCCAAAATGGGAATTATTAACTTATTACACGGAAATCTGCCGCGATGCCATTAAAACGTTAGGCAAATGGAACTCTGCCCTGATAAGAAAGTAGAGCAAAAGCGAGGGTTGCTTAAAGAGTTGAGCGAGTTATTAAACTAATACCTAATATACATATATCTTATAGATATTTTATATGTACATATATTTTATATACAGCTGATAGGAAGAGCTGATGTAGAGCAAATGAACACAAGCGAGGGCTGTTTGCAAAGTTATGAGAATTCTACCTAATACCCAATATATATCTTACATATATTTTATATATATATCCCATGATTCTTTAAATGAATTATTCAGCCATAAAGTTCATTCAACTGAGGCTTCACTGTAGCAGCCCTCGCTGTGCTCAGTGAGCCGCGCTGTTTGCTCTTGAGCCTCTTGAGCTTTTATTGGCCATGATTATGGCCAGCAAACAGTCTGAGCAAATAGAATCTCTGTAATTTTATGCAATTTCGTTAACGTAAAAAGGGGCGTGGTAATGGGCAGCCTCAACGGCAATGGAAACCTGAAGCAGCAACGACAGTCCTGAGGCAGTGGAGAGTGGAGAGTGGCGGGCAGTGGAAGGTATCCATCAAATAAGGCATGCATTCGATTGTGGATCTGCAGTTGTCAGCCTCAAATATGGTCAACAGAGATCGAGTCAACGACTTGCCATAGGCCAGGAACTATTTATAGATAGCGAAGCAAGCTTCAACTGCCAGGCCAAAGTAATTTCCCTTAGCAAGTCAGCCAACCAGTTAATTTCCCAGCCTGAAAGGCAATCATGAATTTCCCTGCCAAAAGGGCAATTCCTCTTGCATAGTAATTAATGCCTAATTTCCCTCTCAAGTCTCTAAGAGCAAATATCCCTGACTTAGAAAGCTTCTTTGATAATAATTCTGTGTGGCTCAGTGGAAAGGGCATGCAAAGTGCGTATATACGTATATACCTCGCATCTCTTGTGACTGATCGAACCAACTTATAAATAGATAAACCTAGACATGTGTTATTAACCTTTGTCGCAGCAGAACTGAAAATTGCCTCCGACTGTTGAGTTCTTAAGGCATATTTGCTGCAGTTGCAGCTGGAGCTGGAGCTGGGGTTAATCGATTTCGTTTTCGTTTTTATGGGCGGCCAATGACCACCAGCTGAGGCAGCCTTGCCACCGGCCGCCCCCACCCCCCGACGAGTGTCGCGCCTGCTGCGAAATAAGGTCAGGCAGCGCCATCTGTTGCCCGTTGAGCGCAGCGAATGGCAGATTGAAATTTACAACAACAAAAAACATAAATAAGCATAAATGAATCGCATATTAAATATAATATGGATTCAGATATCAATGTGGATTTTACGACTCTCTGGCGCCAACAGAAACAACAAATCCGAAAAGCTTAGCCGAAAGGCGAGCAAAACGTCAGCAAAGTGCCCGAAATACCCCAAAGTCGGGGCATTCAGTTACAGTCTCTGCCCTGCCCTCCCGCCCCTGGGGGGGGAGCTTAAGGCAGACAGGCTGACGTCGCTGCCAGCGGAAGCAGGCAAGATGACACCGCACTCTACAGTCCCCTGCCCACCTGCCCACCTGTTCAGGTGTCCGGTTGTTATCCATGTGCGGTCGTTGTACTTATGTAAATCGCTTGTAAATGATAATAATTAACAATTGCCGCAGCTTATGGCTGACATTGAAATCCAAGAAGACATAAAGCCTGATATGCGAAACACCTGTAGTTTACGAGCCAAATAGTCGAGCGTGAACCGGTTAGCTGATTAGCAATAGGTTTTATCTAAATTTAAGTTTCGGATCGACAAAAACTTGAATCGAGCTGACTATAAAATACCCAAAAACGTGCTGAAATTGCGAATCGTAACGGTCATGAATCACAGCGTGAGAGTCGTCATGGGCTGCGTTTCTTAATCTTAGGGGCATCCGCAGGCATTCATTACTCACACAAATGTCCCTTTCGGTAACTGCGAAATTTCCTCTTTATTAATTCCGATCTTTCTTAATGCTCTTTCAGCTTTTTACCTGAACCTCAAAGGCAGTTGCCTGCGAAGCGACAAAGCACAAGTTCATTGTCAAGACAGCCAGAGAGCGAGAGAGAGGGAGCGCGAGAGCCCAAAGCTCTTGCCAAGCTTTTGTCAGCATTCTTTAGGCAAGCGAAAGCACGAAATCGACTTCGAAATGAGTAACGAATCGTCTGCGAGCGAGACAACACCGCTGCGTCGGCCGGACAGTCAACTGAGTGCAGGTTTGGTCGCTAACGTGGCCAGCAGCAACAACAACAAACACGTCATCAACATTGGCATTCAGACACCTGCTCAGGCGACAGCGCTGCCCGCTAACAGCGACTCTATCATTGAGGAGCGGCTGCAAGGCATCACACACATTATCAACAACAACAACAACAGCAGCAGCAATCATATACAACAGCAAAACAACAAAAATATGGACACAAACAAACGAATTTTGTGCCGTGTGGGCCTCGATATTTTGATTTTGCTCTGCGGTAAGTTCTTGCCCCATGTAATTCGCATACACATACATACTTAGATACGAATCTGTGCCTGCATGCATTTGCATGCATCTGCATATGCGTGTGTGTGTGAGAGAGAGAGAGAGAGAGAGCATGCATGCATGCACTTATGCATATGTATACAGTTGCCGCGTGTCGCAATGTTTGTTTTGTATATTTCTTTTTATGTAATTTTCGGCATTTCGTCTGTGTGCGTGCGCGCGTCTCGCACAGCTGCCCTTGCTCCGACTCAGAGCTTTCTCTCTTTTGCACTCTCTCTCTCTCTCTCGCAGTGCACGCGACGCTGTTGCGCTCTTCGCTTAGTCGATTTCGAACAGCTGAGCCAAGTCAGAGTTACATTTTGCCCAAGCGTAATCTTTTTATACTTACCGCAACCGCTATTTAACTGTTACTTTGTTGAGCTAATAAACATTAGCGTTCCACGATAATACAGCCACATAACTAAACTTATAGCTTTTCCTATTCGTTTAGCTGACGTTATTTCGCTGCTGTTTGCTTTACGCTTTCCTCTTGCTACGCCTTCTGTCAATATTTGCAAGCGAAACTAAGTCACCCAAAAAACGGTACATGCACAGCCCACTCTCTGTTGTTTGGGGGAGTAGCTACGTGTGTGTGGGTTTCTGTGAGAGCTGCACAATCAGCGAAATTTCATATTTTACCCTTTATCAGCGATCTTCGACAATAGCGTGTTCCAAACAAAGCAATTTATTTAGTATTTTTGTTAGTATTTCTGTGAAACTCGTTCGCATATTCGAAGTTCAAACAGCGACTTTGATTGTTTATTCTATTACCCTGACTGTCCTCTGCTCTTCCGCTCTCCGCTCTCTTCGCTCTCTTGATCTTTGTGAGTCACGCAATTTAACTGTGTTTCAAATGTTTTTCCAATTGACAACTGGAGGAGGGGAACACCTTGTTGCTGTTCACCTTAAGCTTAATTTACAGCTTTTTCTGTGCTACTTGCGCTTATTTGCACAGTTGGCATTCATACATACATACACATGTATATGACTCTCTTAAAAAGGCGCTCACACAGACAGACAGACAGACAGACAGTTGAGCATAAATAACTGTAGATTGGCAGCAGGTAACTCAGGTAACTTCAGGCTGACTCATTCGCTTATCCCAAATGCTGCCCCGGAAGCTATATTTATAAACGAAGATTAATCCAGAGTGAATCAGCTTTGGCCAAAAGAGAATTCGCTTATCTATTCTGTAATTGGCAATAAAAAAGAGAGAAGTCGCCTGAGATATAGACTGAGAATTGCTATCAGCAGGCAGTATAGGGGTATTTACACAAAACTTTTAACTTATCGCTGCTATAAAAGCCAATAAAAAGTAAAAATAATTTTAATTATTCCAACATAATCGAATAAGAAATCATTTATTGTCCCCTACGGAAAGTAAGAGTCCAATTGGAGAACTTCAACAGCTGCACACTTAATCAAATATGTAAAAACACGAAAAGTTCTGTGGCCACAAATAAATTAGTTTTAAAGGGAATTCCAATACAGTCTGATTCGATTTGTGTGCGACCTTTCGGGTAGAACACAGCTTGCCACAAAAATAAATTCCAATTAGCTAAGCAAAACATAAGTCAGATCCAATCAGCTTTGTTGAAAGAGAGCTTTTAAGAGACAGGCTGCACTACCAATAAATTCCCATTAAATATGCATTCCAATCAGATATCTCCGGAAGAGAGCAGCTCTTAAGAGACTCTGCGTGAGTGGCTGTCGAATCTGTTCGACTTTTCTGTCTGTCGCCGACTAATTCGTACTTGAATTAGTTTTGACACAGTAGGCGCTGATGTTGATGGAGTGATAAGAGAGAGGGAGCAAGAGAGATGTGCGTGCCGCCACTTGAGCTATTGTGGTTGGAGTGGGGGGGGGTCTTCAAGCATACCTTAACAATCTCAAAATAAAGTTCGGGCGTCGCTGCTTGACGTTAATTGAATGCGAACGAGCCGCCGCACGACCAATTGGGAAAACTCCCCCTCTTTTCGGTGGAGTCATTAAACTCATAAAAGAGAAAGAAAGAAAGAAGAAAATGAAAAAAGTGCGTACGCACTCCAATAATTTATTGTGCCTAGCTGAAGGATGGGGGAGAGGGAGTGGGGGAGTAGGAGGGGATGATATTCTGTGTGTTCAAACGAAAAACTAAGTAGAAAGAAAAATATTTATGCTACGCATTTGCTTTATTGTCATGGCCAATGGATGCAATCTCGCTCCTCTTCCTCCTCCTCTTCTTCTTCTGCCCTCTCTCAATATTATTGTTTACTTTCTAACCAAAAGGCCACAATAACAAAATAACAAACACGTACGTAGGCGAGGGCGAGACAGCAGCCAAAGCAGCCAATGATCGACTTGTGTATACCCTGTAAACATGATGAAAGTATAATGTATAAATATGTAAATATATAAAAATATTTTACTCTACATAGAGAGCAACTCTTAATGGGGGCATCTAGACAAATTGGCCATGGCTAGCTTAGCAAACTCAAGCTGACTGACTATAGGGTATCTCTGATGTCTATCAAGCCTTGACAAGCAATCTTAAAGCAAAAGTTATTTATGCATTTAAGTAATATTCCATTCTTAGCAAATATCTTATATCATAATACCCATTACAGGGTATCTTATAGGTCTATCCAAGAGTTCTTCACCTGTCCCTCCCTCATCTTTAAGCTGCAACGAGAATCAATGCGAATTAAACCAAAGTTCTATTGTTGTCGTGTCTATGATCCCTATTTATTGGCCGTAGGGTATCTTTGGTGTCGGGTAAACCTCTTCTATTATTATGGCAGTTGCTACAGTTTTCGAGGCATTCGAGGCATATGTAATTATCTGTGCCTCATCAGTCTCTTTCTGATTTTGAGCTATTGGGAATATTTCAAGCCCGCCACAGCATGACAAAGGCCTCTGGACCGGGCCCTACCTGCGCGACACCTTTGTTGCGTCTGCGTCTGGGAATTCCTTGAACCGAGCTGCATGTGCACTGCACATTGCAATTAATGTGTCGTCCTCCCCTCGGAGGTCTCGCTGCATTGTCTCGCCAAGTGAAGCGCGAAATTGTCGAGAATATCTCTGGAGAGAGAGAGAGGGAGGACTGAATCTGTTTCTCAGTTGATGTCTGTGAGTGATATGTATAGGAAAGCAATTAGGAGTGACAGAGGCGAGACTGCCCGACTGACTAGAAGTCATCCTAGGACTCAGGTGTGTCTAGCTGGGTAAATGGGGGAATTATCCTATGTAGTCTTATACTCTTATATTCCCATGCATCTACTCATATAATCCTAGACTGTTATACTGTTCTATTCATGCTCTTTATAACTGTTATAACAAGGGGAGTTATCTTCTACTCTTCTAATCGTATTGTTATAGTCGTATACTCGTATGATCTTAAACTCTTATACTCTCAGTCTTATACACACTCTCACTCCCATATACCCTGCTTAGCCAGAGCATGATTAATGGTTGCCTTTGCGCGTTTGTCCTTCACCGATCGATCAATTGCGAGCTGTCAGTCATCCTTAGAGCTTATGCTAAAGTCTGCAGACTGGAGACTGATGAATGCAGAGTGGAGAGTGGAGACTGGAGTCTGGAGTCTGCCGTCTGCCGTCTGCCAGTTGGCCAGAGGTTGAGAGTGCAAATCTTTGGCATTAATTGTCTTTAATTAAACTTCCGTCTTGTTTAATTAATGCTATTAGAATTGAGCAACGAGACAGTCATCTCCAGTCTGCTCCAGATGAGATAAGATTTTGGACTTGGCTTGGCAAATACTTAAGTAAATATTTGACTGGAAAAAGGCTAAGTGAGCAGCACTGATAGTAGAAGAGATCTCAGCTTTAGCTTTCGTAATTTCCCGAATAGTTGCAGCTCTTTGTGTTGCATCTGAAGTGCCGCCCAATGTTTGTGTGGGGCCCAAAGTGTTTGCGTCCGCGACTTGAAAGAGAGCGCGACAGCATCCCAGAGATACAAGAGTATCTGAGAGAGATAAGCTGAGAATGTGTGAGACTCTGGCGTACGTCGGTGGCACCAGCGGCTGCCTTTGACTCGCATCTATAGGTGGATCAGGCTGCTACCCGCTCTCCGACTCTCTGCCTCTCTAGAGCATTTACCTCTTTGTTTAACAAACAAATTGTTTTGGGTTCGGTGGGGGGCGAATCAGAGAACACAATTTGGGGCTTTGAGTATTATTGAAATGGACTTGACACCAAACGAACGCAAAGCACTTTCAACACAAATTTATATCAAAGTGCGACGGATTCGCCTCTAAACGAACCACTTCCGCCCGTGATCCACCGCTTCAAATGAGAGTGAACAAAAAAAGGGCAGCAAAGCGTAGACTCAATCTGCTTAGTTCTGGTTCTGGTTCCATTTCCATTTAGCTCATAAGTCGTTTTATTCCCTTTCTCCGCGTCGAGACGCGAAACACATAAAAATCCGTATCTATAGATACGATAGAGAGAGTGAGATACCCTAGATACTGGCTTCTGTCTCGGCTGGTCGGGATAAGCCGCCCGCATACAAAGGCCACTTGCGCCGCTGTAACTCGACTCTGATCTCTGATCGCAACAATAGCTGCGGCTGCACCCAATGTTAAGTCACTCTCGCAGACAAAGATCGAACCTGTTCCCCTCTCCCCCTTGCAGCTGCTCTCCTTAGGGTCCTTTGTCACCAACCATTCCTCTGCCTTTCACTTTGACTGCGCGGGTAGTAAAAATCCATAATCCTGCTGCTTTCTGCTCTTACTCTGACTCGGACTCAAGTAGACTCCCTGCACTTGGTTCCATAAATAGTCGAATCGTAATGCAGTCTGGCAAGATTTAAGTACCTCCTCACTCATCAAACCGCCCTCGCACCGCATGCTAATGTGGGATTTTGGTTTTCTACTTTACGCGTGAGCAATTGCCATTGCCTAAGCAATTAATCGTTGAATAAAATATATATATATATAGGGCAGTATGAGCAGTATATACTATGGGGTATATATGCCCTAAGCTACAGTTCATATATCACCAAGGGGAAGTCAACAGAGATGCGGCTGTAAATCTTGCTCCAAAACTGCGCGAGATTAAGTTTTTTATTTCCTATTTGTCATAGATGTAGTTAAACTATATATATGTCAAGTTTAACTAGAGAGTATACGATATATAGTACATGATATAGTGTATAGTATATGATATGGCATACTCAAGTATTGTTTAGCTGTCAAGTCTCAAAGGCAAACACCAATCTCAGTCAGACGAGCAGCACAACTCATATGCCACACAGCCTATATGCCCGTTTGCTCTTGAAAAGCGAGTATATGTAAAGGCATAGTCTCAGCAAGTCTCTGCTCGCACCACTCCAAGCATGCCAAATTGACAGTCTTCAAAGCATAAAGAGAAGCTAATATGCCCGCTTGCCCTAGCCTTAACGGGCATATATAGAAATATCAACATCACGTATCTCTCCCTCTCTCTCGTCTTTCGGCGCCATCTCAAGTAGTCGCCGCCGTCGACAGCTCGCCAATGGCCATTTGCATCTCTATAAATAGGCAGGCTGAAGAGTCTCGCTCTGGCTTCGCTGCTGCTGCTGCACTCATTAAGCAGCCCTCGCAGCGCATCGCTGCGCCTCCTCCACGCCACGCAGGTAATACGCGCAATTGCAATGGCAATTAGCCAGACGTTGACTTCTGCTAACTGCGGCCATCTAGTGCAGTTCTAATCTAATTTTAATTAGATATACGAACTCGCCTGCCGTGTCGCCTCTCTCACTCTCTCTCTCTCTCCCACACTCTCTCTCTCTCTCTCTATCTCTACCTCTCTGTAATCAAGAAAAACAAACATATTTCAAGTGTGTCGCTGACACTTTCGATCGCTGCTCTCTTGATGGATGGCTCGCTCTTTTGGCTTGATCAATCAATCAATCAAACTTTGAGCGTCTGACCATTTGTCTAGGCGAAAGCAATTTGTATGCCTGCCCAGTTATTATTAATGGCTCTGCATTATTAATTAATACACTCGCTAGGGCAGTCAGAAGCGGGTATATTGGTTGTGCGTGCAAATGCCCATTGCAGCCAAAGGCTGGAGTGCCTGCTTTTCCTGATAAGCCTTGGCTAACCACCACTAGGTGGCGTGTAAAATATACGATATATCTCTGTAGATTCAGATAGTGGCAGAGCTTTACATATATATGATTGCTAGACTAATAGACTCTAAGAAACTCCTCCTCCACCTTTTCAAATTCCTACTTTATTCACTGTGAGCGCGCATCATTCAGTCAGTTAAACTCTACTTTCCACTTGCTAATGGTGCTGCATTTTTAATTGAAACTGAACGAGTCGGAGTCAGAGCGCGTGTCTGCAGCAGTTTGTAACTTGTTGAAAGGTTCAACGCGAGTTTGTCTAAGCCCCACTCCAGGAACCGTAGCTGCCCACTCTCCATACTTCCCCCCTTTGGTTCCAGTTCTCTTTGAGCTGTGCTGCCTGCAGCTGTCGCAGCCCAAAAATAGTTGCTTTACGAGCGGATCGTCGACGTCGTCTTGATGTCTCCCTTCGGCGATTAGTAATCTTATCAATAGCTTAGGCCTATCGTAAGTCAACAGTGTCAGACATGCCGAAAACTGAACGACAGAGAGAGAGAGAGGGAGAGGAAAAGGGGGAGAGAGCCCCCCCTAGATAATGCCACAAGTCCCAATGACCTACTAAATGCATATTGATAAATCATCGCGGCTCAATTTCCCTGACAAGCGAAAGCCCCGAATGTCTAACGAATTATCATTGACTTTTATCAATTATTTTCTCTAATTTTCTTTGATTTTCCATTTCCCTTTCCTCTTGCAGTTGGCTTTCCCATACTGTTGTTCTTTCTGCTTGGGGATCCGTACAAGCGCGGCTTCTTCTGCGACGATGAGTCGCTCATGCATCCCTTCAAGGAGTCCACCGTGCGCAGCTGGATGCTCTACATCATAGGCCTGGTGATACCAGTGGGCGTGGTAAGTGGGCAATCGAATGGAACCTAAATTGGAACTGGAATTGATTCTATTGCGCATCATGCGATGCGGGCTCTTTGGGGACTGCAGCAGCTCCCAAGTGGCCACCCAAGCTAAACGATGTCAAGCGGGCGTCTGTCAAATGGCTTTTGATAGCCTCGAGTCTATTGCACAATCATTTCAAGTTCACACGACAGAGAACTCCCGCAATGTGTGCTCCACTTTTAAGCTCTTGCGCAACTCCGAGAGAGTGGGAGAGAGGCGTAGAGACATCTGCTGTCCACTCCACATGTTCTAAACGAAACCAGAGCAAACATCTGCTACGAGGCAAACGATGGGCCATAAACTGGCTAATGGCCCTAGTTCCAATGAAGCCGAAATAAAAATAAAAACAAAGATTGCCCAAATTTCACTCTATTTGCATACCTCTCGCCCTAAGCAACTCATTAACTCAAAGGAAATGCCCAAAAATCAGTGCAGCAATTATTTCTCCTATTTACCTCCGCCTCCGCCTCTGGCTCTGGCTCTGGCTCTATTTATATGGGCCCTTCCTGAGAAAACAAACTGTCCTAGGGAAAAAGGTGCTAAAAGGAAATTGTTCATTGATAAAAAATATATTTGTCGACAAGTTAGCCTTCTTTCATAGGCAAATATAGCCTTTTCTAATGCCTTTTCAATTACTTCCTATGGCCAACTCCTCTACCAAAAAAAGAAAAAAGTGCTAAAAGGAAGTTGTTGATAGGAAAGAAAATAAATGTGTATAAATATATATTTGTTATTACTACAGACAATTTAGCCATTTTCCTAGACAAATGTAGCCTTTTTTGTACTGCTGATATCCATCTACTCTTCCTTTCAGTCTCGCCTTGGCTTCTCTCAAGTCAGATCTAGCCTTTGGCCTCTATTTAACTAAGAAGTGTTATACTCCGCCTCTGCTCATATCATCAACATCTTTGAATATTATAATAATTCCTTTCACTTTCTCTCTCTCTCTCTTTCGCCCACACAGATGCTCACCGTTGAGCTGATCCGGTCGAGAAATGCGAGCGCCTCTGGGAGTGGATCGACGCGACGCTATGTGTTCATGTCGCGCGAGATACCCGACTGGCTGGTCGAGTGCTACAAGAAGTTGGGCGTCTTCGCCTTTGGCGCCGCTGCCAGTCAACTGACGACGGATATAGCCAAGTACTCGATTGGGCGATTGCGGCCCCACTTCATAGCGGTAAGCGGGGCCATCGACTGACAATTAAGCAGCTTCGATTGCCAATTAACTTTAATATGCAACATATGCGAGGGGCTTGACAGGCGGACACGCGACAGCCAGGACACATGCGACAGGAGACACACACGAAGGAGCTATTAATAAGTTGGCGACATTGAGGGGGGTGGCCCAGGGCCGCTGAGAGGGAGTCGAACTAAACTTTAATTACAAATGTAAGACATATAGGAAAGACAGTTAAAGACAGTAAAAGCTATCTTGATCCATATCAAATCAAATTCACTATATAGTATAGTGGCGAGGGCTTAGCTCTAGCTCTAGCTGCCTTTATCTCTCATCAAATTACAGACTTCATTATTCTGATTGATATTTGATTGATTGATTCATTACTGGTCATAGTCGACTACCTAATTGATCAGCTATAGCTTCTATATCCATTTGTTGTTGCCTGGCCTTCGGCTGCTCTTTAATCGGTTATATTTCTATTTTGTGTTTATTTAAAGAATATTCTGCTAGCGAGGGCAGCTCGAGCAGTAGCAAGCTTTAGGCTTTATATGTACCATATCATGTGCACATACTTTGCGAGCAGCCCTCACCAGAGTTATGACTGGCTGCCGCTGATTATGGACTCCCCTCGCTGTGCCGCTATGCAGCACAGAGACGCCCTATTATTCAGTGAAGTGCGGCAACAGCGCTGCAAAATTGAGCATCAAATGCGTAGCACATGTTGCCAATATCCCGGAGGGGTGTGGGGGGTGGGGTGACTGCAGAGAGGAGGGAGGGGTGTGTGCCGACAGTAACTGTAACTAAGCAGCTTAAGCGGATGCTCAATATTTGTTTGTTTCCATTGCCGTTGCTCAGGTGTGCCAGCCGCAGATGCCCGATGGCTCCACCTGCGAGAGCGCCTCGAATGTGGGCAAATACATAATGGACTTCAAGTGCAACGGAGTGGGCAGCTCGGCGCGGATGCTGAAAGAGATGCGACTCTCCTTCCCCAGCGGGCACTCCAGCTTCGCCTTCTACACGATGGTCTACGTGGCGGTAAGTTGAGATTGTTCTTAACTGTTTAACTCTCTGTTAAGCATCTCTCTCTCTCTCTCTCTCTCTCTCTCTCTCTGCCTCTTTCTAGCTGTATTTGCAA
Organism: Drosophila paranaensis; assembly: GCA_035047545.1. Taxonomy (NCBI): domain Eukaryota; kingdom Metazoa; phylum Arthropoda; class Insecta; order Diptera; family Drosophilidae; genus Drosophila; species Drosophila paranaensis. The sequence goes on from JAWNPL010000233.1 coordinate 8,227,624, forward strand.
TCCCGCATGAACTGGCAGGGCTCGAAGCTGCTGCGACACTTTCTGCAGTTCCTCTTCATCATGATCGCCTGGTACACGGCGCTGAGTCGCGTCTCCGACTACAAGCACCACTGGTCGGATGTCTTGGCGGGCTCAGCCATTGGCTCCGTCTGTGCGATGATTGTGGTATGTACCCTTCTACCCCCTTCTACTCCTACTCTACTCCTTGTCATTTGCCATGCTATATATGTACATGCATATATAGCGAGTCTTATATACACACACACATCTCACTTGATCATCTTTTTCTAGAACTACTTTATGCCCAAAGCGTGCTTCGACATGCAAACAGTTTGGCCCACCAAAGAAGCCAAGACCCAGTGAACAGAGAGAGAGAGAGAGAGAGAGAGAGAGAGAGAGATTTTCTTCAGCTTAATTTGAAAGCTTTGTGTAATGTTAAGATTCTTAGCTATTAAAGTAACACACTCACACACGCACACACACACACATATCGTGGCGTTTCCTTTCGGCTTTCTCTTAGAAGTGCTTCGATTCGTGCCTCTAATTGGCTCGCTCTCAACACCTGCTGCCATGTGGCGTGTGGCATGCCACATTAACTTTGAATTGGCCAGCTGTAGCTACAGACAGACCCACATGCAAATCTATAGATCAGTAATTTGCCGCTTCATTGAGTTTATCAGGAGTGAGTCAGTCCTTCTTCTTCCCACCCTCGAGAATCATTCCATACTTTTAGGAGCCGTCTTTATTGCTATCTCTGCAGACTTTCATTGTGTATAGAGAGCTCTAATAACCATCTTCTTTCATATATATTCTATTTACTTTCAGGCAAACTACGTTTCTGATCTGTTTCCCTCGAAACCGAACGGGAAGTCGTATTTGCCCCGCAGCTCGCAGGATGTGAGCCAAACCCATTCGACGGTTGTTGTCACCACGAATTAGCCCGCAATTGATTTTACTAATCGTTTAGCACACAAATTCCATAATTTATAAGCCAGTCAACGAGGATCTGTCTAATTGTATCCTTGCTGAACTTTTAAACAAACAAATCAGAAGAAAAGCAAAGCTTTCGTTCGATTTTAGTTATGTTAATTTAAACAAATTTTGTATTTAATTAATTACTTTACTCGACAGGTAGTCTTTTACTTAACTATGTACGTACAACTTAATGTATTAGTCTGAGATATAAGCGATTGCTGATTCTTAAAGATTATATTCACTAAAGTGACCTTAAGATTATATAAAGTTCGATTTGCGAGTTCGCCAATCGCCGTGAATGAGTATTATGTTAAAATGAGTATTTAGTTATGCTTTAATACACTTGAATACAACAAAAGAAAAATACAATTATTTCTAAGCAATGTTAGTAATAAGCATGTTAAAATAAAATAAAATAAAATAAATATATATTTTACAATTTGAATGTGCCGCGCTGCTTTTTCGGTATTATTTAGAGAATATTGCCACGGTAATGTGTACATTAATATGTACATCCATTTTCGATTACAAAACAGCAGTGCTGCTACTTAACATGTATATCGATAGTACTGTTGATAAGAATGACTGCCACTAGATTCGATAGTTAGTTTGCATCTCTGGCAATAATTGTGGTCTAAACAAAACCGGCTTGTTTTTTGGAAATAAAAAGTAAATATTAGACACATCTCAAGTTTAAGGAGTGCAATTTTTAATTAAAGTTATATCTAATATGTAGCGACAGTAATTTTAGTTAGATATTGTCTGAATATACTTGAAAAGAACACTTTTTCCAAACATGACGTGTCACCAAGGCGCCCGTCGAATAATACTGATATTTTCTGTTTGCAGAGGCTCCGGCTCCGCATCAAAATGATAACCGACGTACAATTGGCAATTTTCTCGAATGTGCTCGGTGTGTTTCTGTTTCTGCTCGTTGTTGCTTACCATTACATCAACGCCAATACGGGAAAGTAAGTGAAAAACTATAAAAATGTGACCCGATAGCAATTCAATTGCTTTTATTCTTCATTTTGCAGGTCTAGCATTAAAAACAAATGATCTTCAAGGTTTCCGCAAGTTAATTAATACAAGTATCTTATAACACCCCCACTTCGAGTAATAAAATGGTATAATAAAACTTAATCCAAATCGTCCAGCGCCTCCTTCATTGCGCGCACATCGCTCAGCGCCTTGTCCTTGCGTGAATCGAAGGTTCGCTGTGTTGGATGGCCGAAGCTGAAAGCCTTGATATATGGAAGCTTTCCCTCGCTCGAATCCGCATCTCTATCCACATCCACATCCATGGCATTAGCTGCCTTCTTTGCATGGCTCTTTGTCTTGGTGGCGGCCTTTCCCTGATCAAAGCGATAGTTGGCCGGGAATTTGTGCACTTTGATGCAGTGGTCCTTTCGCTCGGCAGGCGCAAAGAACTTTAAAGGACATTCCTCAATGTAACATGTAAAGTGGGGTTTGTCGCCTCGCTCAACGCTGGCCGCAAAGTACAAATCGTGCTGTTCCGTTATATGCAGGTCCAACAGGTGTGCAGTTGGCAATTGGCGCCGGCATTGTATGCAGCTGTAGTACTGCGCCTGTGTTGTCTTCGTGTTCACTGCATTTTTGAAATTGGGAATCTTTGCTTCCTTGGCTTCTTCAATATCCTCGAGGTCAATGAGAACGCCAAGTTTCTTAAATGGCGGCAAAATTGGCGGAGATTTGTTGGCTTCTTCGGGCGTTATGAAGCCAGCAGATAGATCATTTAATATCTCTCGTAATTGATCTTTAGTGACCAAAACACCGGAAGACGTCTCTGAACTCATTTTGCGTTTGCTTTTAAACCAGATGATTTGTTTATATCGATGTGGAGGATGGTATTGTGAAATATACCAAATAACAACACGATTATAAACTATCGCATAACTACAAAGCTCGTGCTTCTGTTATTTAACGTGACACGACTATCGAACATGTAAAGAACATTTGAGAAAACATCGTATCGAAATTAACATGGTGATATCGATTGTCGACTCTTCGTTATTTTTATTGACTAAATATATGCGCTGCAGAATAATAAAAGGAAGTTGGAAAAATGAGCGCAGTTAGCGATTCTGCGTCTGCAGAAAACTGCTTTGATATTGAAAAAGTCGCAGACCTTTTCGAAGGTAGCTTAATCGACGACGATGATGTACGGATGGAAGACTATTTGGAAGCGTATGAGGAGATTATGAAGTGAGTCGAATAAGCTCATTTTGCAGACGACAAATTGCAAGTTTTGCTGCCTCAGGTTCTTCCTGCTGATGGGCAGCGTGTTTACCTTTGTAAGCAGCGACGTGCGGAACAAACTGAATATACTATACGATCTTCGGCAGCAGGACGAGGAAAACAAACATTTCGACAGTATTAAGACTATGCTGCTGTATGAGAAAGGAGCCAGCCTGCTGCACCAGAAGGGCTACGTGTCGGGGAGTCGAACCTTATTGCGCCTGCATCGTGGCTTAGGTACGAGTCTGTCAAGTAGATAACGAATGCTTATCTTATCTGTTTTCGGTTGTTGCAGAGTTTGTGTACGAGTTTCTGCTTCGTCTGCAAGACGTGGCAGACGAGGAGAAGGCGCACCACATCTGCAAATCAGCCTACAACGACACCCTGGCCAAGCATCATCCATTCCTCATACGAAAAGGTGCTCAAGTAGCCATGTTTGCCATACCCACGCGCGGCGAGCTCTTCAGGCGCGTCTGCAGCGATGCGAACGTCTCGAACGCCATTCAACGGCTGCCTGACATGCTACGGCACATGCAGAGTGTCTACAATCGCACGGACCAGCTCTATACGGCGGAAGAGCTGCACAGCTTGCCTTAGAATTCTCCCTGAATAGGTCATTATTGAAATTGTAATGTATTGCGGAACCCATTAGCCTCCCTCTGTCTCATTGCGTGGTCCATTCCGATATTTGTGTCTTTGCTTGTATTTATTGCCTTCAGCTCGTGTTTGTCCTATTAAAGCTTTAGCATTCGTCTGACGAGTGGTTCTCTTCTATGTTTATCGTGTAGTCAACTTACCTGTGACGTGAAATTTATAGTGAAATTAGAATCTTAAGTCGCCTTTTGATTAGATTGTAGCAGAGCTGTAGTAGAGCATTGCCCCTGCTACCCCAATTAACGCTAATCGGGAGTTATCATCCAAGAGACAAAAAGCCGAATTAGTCAAGATCCCAAAGATTTATAATTCTTTCTTCTATATAGTTATTATTTCGCTGCAATCTGCATTTAATGGCTGACTCTCACAAATGGCCGACGATTTCCTGTCCTGTTACGCTATTGATTAGCCATTCAACAACCTCTTATTAGTCAAATAATTATATTCGCCCAACTAGCCCCCATTACTTCTTATCAATCAGTTTGTTGTGCCTAGTGCAAAATGTCTTCTACGTGTGTTGTGATGACGACTTAATCGAGCACTTCAAGCAAACACGAAAATTAGTTATAAACGGCATGAATGGGTGCTACGGAACGCATTTGACAATCGTCTGCCCCAGGCGATAGCAGAACTTAGTGGAGTCTCGTGAATGGCGGCGCTATGAATAGTCTATCAAGTAGTAAACGCGAAGCTAATCCCTATCTAAAGGCAAATATATTATCCAAATGGTTTTTTCTGTGAGTTTACAAATACAACAAAATACTCAAAATAACAAAAGTACAATTTTAATTACAAACAACAAATTCTTTTTAGTGAATTAAAATATTTAATTAAATTTCAATAATTTCAAAGAGTTGTAATAATATTAATATTGATGCAATAATAAATTTAAAAGTCCTAAAAATAATTTAGTAAATGGAAAAATCGCAAAGATTAAATAAGTTTCGTTCTCGATTTCATATTGATTGAGAAACAAAGCCCATTTAATCTCCGTGTCTCCGACCTGTCTCGATAAGGTGTTCGACCTATGCATTCGCTTTTCTTTTATCATTTATTGGTAATTCAAGAGATCCGCAGAGAATTTACTGCCGACCAGCACGTAGTTCCACTCAGTTGACAATTCAAGGCTGATTGTTGTTTTAATCATTCAGATGGATGCGCCATGTGTTTCGGCAAGGAAGACGAGAGGAGCTCTCAGAGAACGAGCTGTACGCAAATTTACCCTACTTCGATAGCGAGAAGTTGACGGAGGATTTGCAAGAGCCATGGATACGTGAATCTCAACGCAAGCAACCAAGCTCGCTGCATCTGATCTTTGCTCATTACGGCTGGCAGTTCGTGCCCGCCTGTGTTATCTACTCAATCCTAGAGATCGTTATACAGTAAGTATATATAGGCATATTGATTATAGAATTAGTCTAATATATCATTTCTTTGCAGCGCCATCCAGCCCCTATTCCTGGGCGGTTTGATCTCCTACTTTGCCGAGGGCCAAACGACCATTAGCAAGGAGACCGCCTATCTCTATGCCATGGGCATTGTGCTGTGTGCGCTGATCACTTCCCTGGTATTTCATCCGTTTATGTTTTACGTTTTTGCCGTGGGCACCAGGATTCGCGTGGCCTTTGCTGGCCTGATCTACAGAAAGTGTTTGCGTGCAGCGATCAATGGCAGAGATGGTCTGGGCGCTCTAGCCATATCAGTGATGTCCATTGACTTGCCGCAGTTCGATCTGACGTTCTATTTCTTTCACGATTTGTGGAAGGGACCCGTGGAGGCGTGCATCTTTGGGTACATTATGTACACTCAGATTGGCTGGACGGCTCTGATAGGAATTGCGTTCATCGTGGTGCTGATTCCACTTCAAGCGTGGGCTGCCAAAGCGGCAGCCAAATTCCGCACACGATCGGCGGATCAACGGGATCGCCGTGTGAAGCTAATGAACGAGATTATAGCTGCCATACAGGTGATTAAAATGTATGCGTGGGAGCAGTCCTTCGCCAAGTTGATAGCCAGCGTGCGCAAGATGGAGGTCAAAGCAATCCGAGGTTCCATGAGCATATACGCCGCGCTGCAGTGCACCAATATGATATCGAAGGTCTCCGTGTTCCTAAGTCTCATTGCTTATGTGTATACGGGTGAGGTGGTTACGGCCAAAAAGGTGTTTATACTCTCCTCTTACTACAGCTTGCTGAATGATTCCTTGCTGCACTTTTGGCCCTTGGCTATTACCACATGGGCACAGACTGTGGTCAGTGCACGGCGAGTGACGGAGTTCCTGCAGCAAACTGAATCGCCCACAAGCGAGAAGTGCTCCTCCAACTGCAGAGACAATCCCACCTTACAACTGGACACTCATAAGGCACCTGCGAAGCCGCTCTCTCTAGGCCGTCTCCACTGCGTACAGAGCATGGACAAGTCTCTCACTTTTAGCCATGTCAGCGCCAGCTGGAACAAGCCAAACGTTAGGCAGGCGAGACGTGCGCACATTGAGGACATCAGCTTTAATCTTCTTCAAACCCAATTGGTGGGCATCGTTGGCAACGTGGGCTCTGGCAAGAGCACGCTCCTGAATATCATCCTAGGCGAAGTGGAGCTCATGCAGGGTCGCATCGAAGTGCACGGCAAGCTGAGCTATGCCCCGCAGGAGCCCTGGATCTTCCAAGCCAGCATTCGTGATAATATACTCTTTGTGGAGCCATACGAGGAGCAACGCTATCGAGCTGTGGTACACGCCTGCCAGCTGGACTGTGATCTAGCTCTGCTGCCACATGGCGATGCCACTGTGGTCGGTGAACGGGGCATCAGTTTGAGTGGCGGACAGAAGGCAAGAATAAGTCTGGCCCGTGCTGTATATCGGAAAGCAGATATATATTTATTCGATGATCCTCTCGCTGCGGTAGACTCACGAGTGGGCAAACTGCTAATGGACAAGTGCTTCAATCGCTTCCTGGGAGACAAGCTGCGCATATTGGTTACGCATCACGTGCAGTTGCTGCAGAACGTGGATCACTTGCTGCTCCTCGAGTCCGGGCGCCTCACACAACAAGGCAGCTATGCGGAGCTGCGAGATGTTATCGAGAAGCATGCAGCGCCCGACTTGGATGCCATTGAGGCTGACAAGCAGCTGGTAAAGAGGGTGCTTAGCCAGGTGGACAGAAACTCCAAGCTATTTCAGGATCCTACAAAGACAGTGGATGATCAATCAAATAACGAGAGTGCCTTCGCTGAGCGTCAGCAAAAGGGAGCTGTTAGCTACGATACGTACATGGATTATTTTCGTGCTCTGCGCTCGCCCGTCTTGGTTTGTGTGGTGCTTGCGCTCTTTGTTGTCGCTCGAGTTTGCCAGGCGCTGATGGACATCTTCATATCCCGTTGGTCTACGTGGGAGGAGAATCGAGTGTATGAAACATCTGAGCAATTCGAAGAGACACGCACTCGCATGGTTACCTGGTATGCGGTGCTCTTGGTGTGCACCTTGGCTCTCTACTTGGTGCGCACCTTCGGCTTCTTCCTGTTGTGTTTACGCATTTCACTCCGACTGCATAACTTGCTCTTCGATGGCATCATACGTGCTCGCATGTTCTTCTTCAATGCCAATCCGTCGGGCCGAGTACTGAATCGCTTCTCCAGTGACATTGAGAACGTGGATGTGGCCTTGCCACAGGCTATGCTGGACTCCCTGCAGGTAAGTCAAGCAATTATAATATTTGTATACATATTTAAAATAATTGATCATTTACTACAGTTTATCGTGGATGTGGTGGCTGTGTTGGTCGTCGTAGCAATCGCCAACTATTGGCTCCTCATTCCAGCTGCTATCATGGCGGTCCTGATGTACTTCTGCCGTTCCTTCTACATAGGCGCCAGTCGCAGTCTGAAACGCATCGAGAGCTTAAGTAAGTCAAAGAGAAAATCATAATCCTTACTTACTGACATATTCTTGTACTCCTTTTCGTGTTCAGCTCGTAGTCCAGTCTATACGCATGCCAACCAAACATTTCAGGGATTGACTACCATACGAGCATTGGATGCCATGCCACAATTGGAGCACACCTTCCATGGCCATCAGAATACAAACTCTTCAGCTCTATTTCTCTATACGAGCGCGAATCGTGCCTTTTCCTTTTGGACGGATCTCATTTGTGTCGTTTACATACTGGCTGTGACGTTCAGTTTCCTGGTCATCAATCAGACGTTCTACAGCGGCGATGTTGGCCTGGCCATCACCCAATCCATGACCCTGGTGATAATGTGTCAGTGGGGTATGCGGCAGACGGCCGAGCTGGAGAACAAGATGACGAGCGTGGAGCGTATATTGGAATATGCAAAGACGCCATCTGAACCAGAACTGGAAACAGCAATGGATATAAATGTTTCATCCGAATGGCCACAAAAGGGTCATCTACGCTTCTCTAATCTACGCATGAAATATGCTCCAGACGATATAGAAATTCTGAAAGGCTTGAACTTTGAGTCACAGCCTATGGAGAAGATTGGCATTGTGGGACGCACAGGCGCTGGCAAATCTTCGATAATCCAAGCACTGTTCCGGCTAGCGATCAATGAGGGGCTCATCGAGATAGATGGTCAGGACATTGCCCTGCTGGGCTTGCAGGATCTGCGCAGTCGCATCTCAATTATACCACAGGAGTCAGTCCTCTTCTCCGGCACATTGCGCTTCAATCTCGATCCGTTTGGCATGAAGAGCGACGAGGAGCTATGGAACGCGCTCGACGATGTAAAGCTGAAGAAATACGTGGCCAGCTTGGAAGGAGGCCTCTCGTGCTATATGCAAGACGGCGGCTCGAATTTCAGCATGGGCCAAAGGCAATTGGTTTGCTTAGCCCGAGCTATACTGCGCAATAACCGAATACTCATCATGGACGAGGCGACGGCCAATGTAGACGCCGAGTAAGTAGTTATTGTCTACCTGCAAATTGCGTTTGACTCAATTAATTATTATTGCAGCACTGACAAGCTTATACAGGAAACCATTCAAACCAAGTTTGCCCAGTGCACGGTGTTGACCATTGCTCACCGTCTTCACACGGTCATGGACAACGACAGCGTCCTGGTTATAGATGCAGGGAAGATAATCGAATTTGGAGCACCACATAAGCTATTGCAGCTGGAGGATGGTGCTCTCTTAAAGCTAGTTAACCAAAATGATAAGGCCACAGTTAATCATCTCAAGAAAATTGCTGCAGATAGTTACATGCGCAAATACAAGTAAACTATTATTCACTTTTCTATTCTCTGCAAGTTAACGGTTATTGTGCTCAAAGTTGTATCTTCATTTAAGTTATCGATTAATTACTGAGGCTCGCATGTCAAAGCTGGTTGCTATGAGATGCGAGTAGTCCAATTAGCAGTTGCAAATGGACTTAAGTTTAAATTTAAGAAGTCTGTTCAACAGAGTTCCAGTTGTGAATTATACTGTCCAATTGTTGTCCAGTCATCAGGCGTCATTCCTGCAACTTAATCGCGCGACAATCAGTACAAAATTTGATCGCCTGGTGAGCGATGGGCGTTGCCAAACAATTTGCATTTCTGGGCTATCGATTAAATGACTGTGGCTCACATACCAGAGCCGGCTGCCATGAAATGTGAGGCAAATCCAATTAGCAGTTGTGATTTGAATAATATTTTAAGATATATATAATTTTGAGTACTTTACTGCTCCAATGTGCTTATCCAGTCCATTAGCTATGCAGCCAAAAGCCGCCGGCAGCATTTAAGCGTCGTTCAAGTCGCGCGACAATGATTACCGCAAAAATTGACCGCCTGCTGAGCGGTGGGCGTTGCCAAACAATTGAGTTGTGCCACAGACTACGTCATCACTTTTTTTTACTGGCAGAAGCAGAGGCCGAGGCGCTGGCAAGTGGCCACCACATGCTCGGTGGGTGGTTTTTGTAATTATGGACATGCGCCACCCATTCCGTCACATTTCAGTACATTAAGCGCTGAAAGCGTTCAAACTACATATAACAGAGGCAACAACAGCAACAACAGCAGCAGCAGCAGCAGAGGCAGCAGCAGCAGCAGAGGCAGCAGCAAAAAACTGAGACTCATTCAAAAGCTGGCTGGCACTTATGTGGACGGAAGCCGATGGGCGGAACTAGAGCGAGTCCAGACAGACAGAGACAGAGACAGACTTAGAGAAGAGACAAGGGTCGGCGAGTCGTTGGGTCGGTGGGCGTTGCATAAAAAGAGGGTTCCCAAATTGCTAGCCGAGAGATGACAATGATGTGCTTTTTGTGTGCAGCAAGCATCTTTTTTTATTACTCCCAGATTTTTTCTTGCTTTATTCTTTTTTTGCTAGCTCACCAAATATCATATATAGTCGTAGCATATACATATATAGTGTAGTATGTATCTCCATCTCTTTCTCTTCCTGTATGTGGGTGTTGGCAGTTCCGAATGCTGTGGTATAAATTGTCCGTCGGTTTTTTGTCGCCGTTGATTGCTTTTGCGCCCAGTGCAGCTCAGCTCGGCCGGGCTCTGCTCAGCGGGTAGCCGGTAGGACTTGACTTCTCGACAGGAATATCAATTACGTGGCCGAAACTCCCGAATCTTATCTGAGCAATTTTATCAATTATCTGACGCGTGCACGTGTCCTTCTTGGGTCGGGCAGACCGCAGCAGATATAAACTGGGCACGTAGATCATTGCTGGTTGGCCTCGTAACTCATCTTAAACGATCTATCGCTCTCTCTCTCTCTCTCTCTCTCGCACTCGCCCTCTCCGCGGGACCACACAGCGTGCTCTGGCAACCCGACGAATCGGAGTACGTGCACACGACCAAATTTGCTTCATTATGCGGTCAGGATCAGGATGCGATCTATGTGGCAAAGCGGAAGTGTTTGCCCCCCTGATAAATGTCGCAGAGGTGGCCAGCTGATCAGATTCCATAATCCACACGTTCCGCCATTGTCTAAGCCGGCTCGAACTAGGCCTTTCACCTCGAAGCTCTGCCGAGCTTTCAGTCCAGGCCGCAATATAAAATATTTATATTTAATTAGCTTGCACGAATTGCCGGACAGTGCTTGATGAATGGCTTCCTTCGTGACCAAAAACTACCCAAATTGCAGCCGCCAGCTGTAAATTGATTTCGATATTTTCCAAACTTCATTATGGCTTTATTTTATGATTGCATTATTAATCCAGGCACATGCAGGCGGCACTGTTTGTTTACTTTTCTCTATAGTTATTACCTCTATATGAAATAGCTATCCAAGGGTATGGCAGAGCTTTAAAATGTCCGAATTTGACATTTATTTATTTTTTATTATAGATATTAAGTCTCCATTAGGTACGACGATGGTATTCGGAAGACTTCAAATAAAACTAAAATTATTTATTTATTTTGTATTACTTTATATTATTAATATATTAAATAAGCTAATGCCACAGTTTATTTATTCATACATATTTTTTTTATTTATTATTTATTTAGACTTAAATTTTTTAGAGCTCCTTCTTTCCCATTCCCTATTCAATTATGCCAACAGGGTATTTTGCAGTCGAGCTCACGCCAGTTCGTTGCTGCTGTTCCCATTACAATGGCATCATCGCATTCAGTTCGAGTAACAATTAGATATTCAAATTGTTTGTGGAAATGTCAATTGTCGGTCAGTTCGCGCGGGGGCGTTTAGGCCGAGTGAATGAGTGGGGGCGTGGCACTGTTTAGGTGCAACAGCGGCGGACAATAATGAACGTGCATTGTAAATAATGTATTAAGACATTAAATCGCTCATTGAGGCAATTTACATTCATTATTATATTACGAGCTCAGCGTACGTGCCCATAAGCCATGGGAATCGGAGAAAGGCTCGGGGCGAGGGGTCGAGGGGGCGGAGAGGCAGACAGACGCGGAGACGTAGACAGGCCGAGACATACCCGAATGCATTCCCAATCTCATATTTGTTGGGAAATTAATAAAATCATAAAAATGTAATTAATTAATTCACAAGACAGCAGCAAAAATGGAAAAAAAAAGAATAAAGAAAAATATGCATTGCCGCCGCTGTCCGTGGACGGGCTGCGGGTCTTGGGTGCTCCTCTGATTAGCGATTCAGGTGCGTGAGTGCATTTTTTTTTCGGTTTTCAGAAGAATTTCTTCAACGGCGACCGTGACAGACCCTAGCGAACGACTCTCCGACTGCCCCCTCCCATCCCCCCTCGGCCCATCTCCGACTCGAATTGGCGACTGACAGTCCGATTGACAGATACAAACTAAAGTGGGCAGCAAATGCGATCGTCAGGGCGGCCTCTGCAATTGCAGTTTCTACTGCTGATTGTTGGTTACTGCCCACTGCAGCAGTGCTGCCAATATAGCTTTTTTCTGGACAGATCTAGCCTTTTTTAAGAAATGCTGTGATTGTAGTAGAATAGACTCTCTCTCTCTCTCTCTCTCTCTCTTTCTCTCTCCCTCTCTCTCAATCTCTGACTCTCTCTGACTGTATCACGCTTCTTCTATCTGTCTCAGTCTCTCTCTCTCTCTCGGACTCTGGCAACGGGCAACAAAATCGCTAACGAAAAGTCGAGTTTGAAAATTTTGCCACATGTTTCGAATTTCAAAGTCTAGCAATTCTCAGCCACTGCTCAGGCAACGGAGGCCACAGGCAAATGGAGGGCGTGTCCACGCCTTATGACAAATTATGACAGCGAGCATTTCGCATTTGATTTATGACCCCCGCTGCATTCAACTATGACCCCCTTTCCATTCCAAGCGGCGACTATGCTAACCGATTTCCTGTTGTCGACTTTTGCCAAAATGTTGCTTCTTAATAGTTTCTCTAGAGACAGACATATATTCTCGAATCGAGGCCAGACGGACTCTAGAGTCCAGCATGAATACATTTGAATACTTAGTGCAGATACTTTAAAATATAGCGGGAAGAGAGTGAACTGAAATCAGTCTTAAGATAATTCTTGTATAACCCATATACCATATTCTGTATTCTGTATCAATTGTAGGGCATACAGAAACGACATACTCCCGGCTGGGGTTACTCTACATTATTTTTAATGATTTTTAAGTGATTTTTAACGTGCTGCATTACGGTTGTTTAACTATTTAAAGCGACACCAATCCGGACGTAATTAATGGCAAAATAATTTACAACAAAAGCTTTACGGCTGCAGATCCGGCCACACAGACACAGGCTCTACCCCAAGTGGGCTCGGCCACAACGAACTTTAAATGAGCTTCAACAGAAAGGGAGAAATATAAAAACAAATTATAAATACAGTTAATATAACCTTTATTTCCACTGTTACTTAGAGCTAATGTGAGCATCTTTTGTCTAACATGTTTCTTTTGTTCTCTCATTAATAGCTCACTCCGCAGTCACCGCAGCCGAACAAAACACTTACTCTCGGGCTGAGCATCGTCAGCAGCCAGTGATACTTTGTTCATTTGCCGCAATTTCAGATTTCGAATATCCCTAAAGAGCAGGAAAAGAGCAGTAGCAGTAGCAGTAGCAGTGGCAGTAGCTGTATTCTCGCAGCCGGCACCCAAAAATGCCCTGCCTAAGTGTTACAATAATAAAAACTCATGCTTGGAGGCGTGTCCCAACATAAAACTGCAAAACGAAACGAGCAGCGAGCGACGGAGTCGACAGAAGCGTACAACAATACAATAATACCAGAAGGGTGCCTGCCCATAGAGCTTCCCATTTACAGGGTGGTTAGAGCCACGAGTATATGATACTCGCTCAGAGAGGCAACAGAGTGAGTATATTGAGTTGAACTAGAGACTTGCCATTTTGCATATATAAGTGGACATGCCCGAAGAGGGCATATACATACATACATACATATGTATTGTAAATATATAAATATCGAGAAATTCTTAGTTTAAGATTATCAACTGTGGGATCACAGTTAATCCTCTTCAAAGATATGACTATTGCTCGATAAAAAAAATATAAAAACTTAGCCCGCGAACGAGTATTAGGCAGTCGCATATGCTCGTCCGCAATGTGCTTGATTTTTTTGCGTTACTCTGCAAACAAAAGTCAATTGTCGCAGCCAATAAGTCGCTAATGCAATTAACAATTCACACACACACACAGACAGAGAGAGGCTGAAGGCTGAGGGCTAAGGGCTGAGCATTACAAAACTAATAACTCACCATGTGTGAGCCCTCCTTTCTCTGGCTCTCTGTGAAGAGGCGTGACACGTGAGACACCTGGAGTGATTGTTTGATGTGGCCATGAGGAGTAGTCGCTATCAAATCTCACACAAACTCTACCTCTCTCCCTCTCTCTCGCTCTCTCTTGGGCTCCCTGTATTTGCGACAATTTGGTGCGTTAAATTACAAAAATTAGTCACACGGCGGACTGGGGAAAAGGCTCAACAACATTGTGCCTTCGGGGCCTTCCGTGTTAAATCGCACAAATTGGCAGTTTAATTGTTCCAATTGACACCAAATTTTGTTTTGGCCCTTAAGTGGCCCAGAATAAATGGGCAACTGGGAACTGAGTTTGTCAGCTTGGAGGCGTGCACCGATTGCCAGGAATTTATTGCACCGGTTAGCAGTGAATTATTAGCAGCATTTAAGCTCCTTAACAGTTGAACTAGAGTAAATACGAACTCTCTCCATCACTTGAATCAGCACTACACACACACGCACACAAGTACGTGACATATGCAAATGCTAAGCGTATGTGTGTGTGTGTGTCCATGCTCAACTCGAAAAGTATTTTTTAAGCGGGACATGCTTGATACCCTACCCAAAAATTACCATGCGAATATGAAGTTTCATATCTATTAAATGGCAAACGCTTAAATAAGTCTGCAATGCTGCTAGCATAGAAGGGAACAACTTGAAAGCAGAATTGCGGGACTAGTGAAGAGAGCGATAGAGGCCATCTCGCTCATTCACACTATGCTTAATGCTGCAATGCTGCTCTCCTGCAAGTGCAGCATTGCTTCTTCTGCATGACACGCATGCACACATACATAGAGTTGAAAGCGCAATTGCGGGACTTATTAAGTGAGCGAGAGAGGCCATCTCGCTCGATCACACTAGGCTTAAGGCTGCAATGCTCCTCTCGCAGTAGGAAAGAATTGCGCATATTGACAGTAATAGTAGGCCATCTCGCTCACCCACACTAGGCTTTAGCACAGTCAGCTCTCATTGCTCTCTGAGAGAGCGGTAAAATAATAAGATGGAGGCAATTATGTAGTTGAGCTGGGAGTCAGATCTGTCAGACAAATCGTTTAATGTGGAGAGTTAATTTAACTGTTAAGAAAAGAATCAACAGTTTGACTTGAATTAAATTGTGTGTTTATTTACAAAAGTTCGTCTCTACACTTAAGCCAAATTGTAGGGGGAGGGGCATATTTTATGTACAGCAAAAATGTTAACAAAAGTGTTATTCAGCTCTTTGGCTCCTTCAGTAAATACTGCGCGCCAGGGCCAGCGAGGCGGCAGCGGGGTCCATCGGCGGCATACCTACACCTACACCTACGCCCACACCCATGGCCACGCCCACGCCGACAGTTGGGGCAGAGCCGACAGCGCTGGCATTGAACTTCTCGAAGCCGCTGATCGCTTCCGTTGGCAGTTTCTTGCGCAGATCCGGTTTGGGCCCGCTGAGGCACATTTTCTCCAGCTGCTGGTGCTGCGAGCGCACCGCAAAGCGGTTCACGTGCACCGGTATGGGCACCACGATTTTGGTGCCACTCGAACCACCATTGCGGCCCAGGCCGTGCGACGTGAGTCCGGCCTTAACGCGTTTCCATTTGGCGCGACGATTTTGAAACCAGATTTTGACCTATAAAATAAGGTGGGAACAGACAGACAGAGAGAGAGAGAGAGAGAGAGAGAGAGAGAGAGAGAGAGAGAGAGAGAGAGAGAGCTTGGTAGTTATTATAATGACGAGAGAGAGGAGAAGAGATTCTAGAAGGACTTCACTCACCTGCACTTCACTCAATTTCAGACTTGTGGCTATTTGACTGCGCTCCGTTAGGCTGAGATACTTCTTGGCATGGAACTCGCGCTCCAGCTCGAGCAGCTGCTCCGAGGTGAAGGCCGTGCGTCGCCGCCGAGACTTGGAGGAGCTGTTGCTGCCGCCGCTCTGCGACTCCTTGCTGCCGGCCTCGTGCCGCGAGTGGCTGCCCTCGTCATCGCTGCAGTCCTCGCTGTCCGAGTTTGTATAGGCTGTCAAAAAGAAGAGAAATTATAATAAACACAATCAGTTAGGATTAGGATTCGAAATCAATGAACACCAAGCTAAAGTATCTCATTACCAACTCACTTCCCAAACGACTTGAGTTCTCGCATTAGATGCGCATCCCCCATTAACACTACTTAACAAACTTCAGACTCGGACTCTGACTTCGGCTTCTGCCGTAAATGGGCTGTGTCATGACATTTGTGGCAAGCATATTTAGTCATAACTGGATACATGTGTGAGCCCATTCCACTCCACTCCACTCCTCTCCCTTCCAGCCCAGCCCAACAACAGTAATTTGTGACCCAAAGCTGGGAGAGAGAGAGAGAGAGCATGTTCATCCCCTTTCGAGAAGATGCCTGATTATTTTGGTTAACGCTTAAACGCTTTTTTAACACTTACACGCTTCAGATATGCCCATCGCCTGCCCCGTCGCTGGCGAGGGTGGATCGTCGGCGAGAGCTGAGCGCACCCCCAACATCGTAGGAAATTCAGTTATGAATATATTATATTTCACTCTGTATGGCAATTCGTTTCGCCTAACTGCGGCTGCTGCCGAGGAGACCCTCAGCCAGAGGAAGTCCTCGAAATGCGGTTTGCTAAAAACTTTCCTCTTCCATTCCATTTCAATGACTAAATCGTTACGTTTGTCAAAATGTCAGCTCCATTTTTGATGTTATTGTTACTCTCCCTCTCTCTCTCCCTCTCTTACACTCTCTCTTTGTCGGTCGCTCTCTTTCGCTCTTTCGCTCTGGCTGTCAGTCTGCTCTCCTCGGAGAACTTTGCAGCTTTTGATTGACATCAAACATTGGGTCGTAAATGCGTTTTATGCTAATTTTGTCTATGACTTGACTGCCTCATTTTAATTACCATGACAAAACCACTTTAGACCGAGACTACAACAAGACGAAGATGATGATGATGAGTAGAAGAAGAAGAAGAAGCAGTTGGACTTGAAGAAGGGCGGCAGACGGCAATAGAAAGTAGCCATTTGAGTTGCAAAAGTAAGAGGTGCCCCAAAAACGTATGATACGACTATCAGAATAATAGTAACAATACCTATATTTTAGTATAAACACCCAAAAGTGAGGAAATACTATCCAAAAGGAGGGAAACCTTATGGAGTATCAGATATAGATTGATTTAATGGGAAAAGCTTAAGGTGATACCAATATATACATACAGTGAAACCACGATATAACGAATCTGAGGGGAACCAGAACAAGATCTCTACCTATATGTACCTTGGCATAGTCAAGGGACTTAAAGAAAATTTCGTTAAAACGAAGTTCTTATATCGAGGCTTCACTGTATAATACATGGCCCTTATAAATTCTCTTAGATTTGGAAATTACCTTGAAGAGCGGAATGTGAATATTTCAAGGAATATTTGTATTACTCAATATTTATATTTATTCCATTCCCCTTACTTTTGAGAATACTCTTAGACCTAGTTAGCTCTATAGTTATCTTTTGGTTATCTTTTACAGTTGCAGATCAGCCTTTACAGATTGAAAAGTAGACCAACTAGAAGCCATCCTATACTATACAATCTATGCTATGCTACGAGGTCGTATTTATATTTATACTATACAATCTATATATCATACTTATTCTGCATCAGAATTGATTATGTTCAATCTGAAACCAAGAAGCGGAATATATGCGTATCCCGCCAGCCATCAGCCTAGTAAACGGTTGGACTTGGCGAAAACAGTTACCGTTTCCTTCATTGATAATATTTATTATATGAGTATTAAGCTAAGACTCGCTCCATCTTATCCAAAATCATAGCTTAGCTTAAACTCTGCCACCTACCTCCATTGCGACTCTTGTCGAGCTCAGCGCCGTAGTTCTGGGGGGACATGGTGAGGCTGATGTCGCTGCAGGAGTCGCCGCTGCACTCGTAGTCCTCGTCCATGCCCACATCGACGGCAGGCTCAGCGGGACTTGTTGATTTCGAGGGCGATGACTGCTGGGGCGGCGATGGCTCGTGCTGCTGGTGCGGCGCTAGAGCCATAGGCTGATGATGTTGCTGCTGATGTTGGCTCTCGGCCATGTGCTGGAGTCGGGCGTGCACGCTCAGGCTGTGCACGTAGTCCTGATTCATGAGTTCTGCGAGACGGCGATAGCTCAGATCAGAGGGAGCAGCAGCAGCTGCTGCTGCAGCGGCAGCGGCCGCGGCGGCGTTGAAGGGCAGGAATCTTGTGTCCAGCGGATGAGGCAGAGGCAGCTCATTGGGCTTTGTCGGACTGAGGCTGAGGTTGTCCAAGGCGTGTGACTGTGGCTGCGGCTGCGGCTGCGGCTCCTTGCCGGCGAACGGTGCGGGCATGTAGCCGCTGCCAGCACCGCCTCCGCCGCCGGCAATTAGATGGGAGAGCCGCTCGTGATTCTGGGCAAAGTAGCCGTGGAGCCAGGGATTGTAAAGTGGAAACTGTGTCAGACCCAGCATAGCACGTGCGTTGAGCTCTCGATTGCTGTCCCTTTCCCTCTCCTGCGCTCGCTCCCGTTCGCGTTCCCGCTCTCTTTCCTGTTCCTGCTCAAGATCTTCGTTGGTTGCAGGAATAACGGCAGTTGTTTGATTCGCAATTAGACTTTCGATGGAGAACGGTTTCGGTAACGGTTTGCTGATCAGCTTGCTGCTGCTCTCTACCGGCGGCGGCGGCGGCAGCAGCGCCGTATGCTCGTTTTGCATTCTCAACTTCTCGATTTCGGTTACTCGCCTTAAAATTGTTCGAAACGCGCGACGAAAACGCGTGACGCAGTGAACCGTTCAAAGATCTGCGCGCAAATGACAGCCAATGCTGCCGCATGCACAGCTCGCAGCTCACTTTCCCAGTCGAAAACAACCACCGCACACACACTGAGCGTGGGAGCGAGCGAGAGAGAGCGAACACGAACTAGCTCCGCCTCGTTAATGACCAATATGGCGCGCTGTGTTAGAGCGCTGGGCGTCTCTGATTGGCTGTGCGTTAATTGCTGTCAAACCGGTTGAGCTTGTCTGTTTTCTATTTGTGTTTGGGGTTGTTCTTGGAGCCTCGCACACAACGGGACACAGGGACACATGCAGCAGTGCCTAATTGCTTACTGCTTGATTCGTACGCTAATCAGACTAACCATGAATATCGATATCCACATTGTTAGCAGTTGCTCAGCTTCATCTATGCTAGTGTGGGCAATATAGCCAACTCTCGAGTGGCATATTAGCCGGCAATTCGGTTTGAGTACGTGAGTGCAGGTAAGACTGGCACCTGCCTTCACCATGTACCAGGAAGTATCAATTGAATATGAATAGCTTTTGACTTTAAGATGTCACTTTAATCCCATCCCGCCCGCATTTACTCTCTTTTCACCTCCACTTAATTGCTCTTTAATATACAAAGTTCCGTCCTCGGCTTTCAATTTGTTATGCGAGCCACATTTAACACGTTGCCAATTTGCATTTACGGCTTAAATTGGCCGTAATTGACCAAATTTTTGGCTACATAAAAAAGTCAGTGTTGTTCGTAAGCTTTTGTAGGCAATTAAATAGCATTCGGTCACGTTTGAGTGTTTGAAATATTTTATGAGCGCTTTAAATTGCAATATTTTGTTTGCATCGGGCATAAATTAAAATATAATTATGCGCCTTGTCGGCGATTATAGTTATAATGATAAAAAGGTCTGCGATTCTCATTTGGCGCTGATTCAACTTTATTTGGCATAGAGCCTGCATAAAGATATTTCGTATTTTCCACACATGTGTGTGTGTGCGTGTGTGTGTGTGTATGTGTGTGGATATATTGTTGCCGTTGGCTGTTGGATGTTTGCTGTTTGTTCCCTTTGCGGAAAACGGACAAATTAACGAAATGCAACGAAGCGTTTCATGCGCTCAAATAAATCAGGGCGCTGTTGACACCCGGGATGTCGTCTATATCTGCATATATGTGTGTGTGTGGTGGGGGCCTCCTTCGACAAGTGCAGACACCGATACAGATACAGATGCATATCGAAATTATTTACTGACAAATTGTTTTGAATACTTTGCATATTTGCGACTCGTTTGCAGCGCTCAAAAATGCGCACAAAATAAAACACAAACAATTACAACTGCATCAACTGCGAGTGCATCAATATCAATCTGATGATCAGAGCTGTCCCTTTGGCTACTCTCCAACTGATTGGAGCCCCTATTCGCAGCACTGATGATGCCAACCAAATAGTTTATACCAAAAATTCTTGTAGAGCTTTTGCTTGTATGTATGTATTTGTGTGTGCCTATCAACCCCTAAAAATATATATCCTACAACTAATACAAATTTAATAACCATTACGGCTTTTGGCTGGCATACGAAAGGCAACGTCGAACATGTGTTCGCAGTTAACCGCAACAGCGGCTCATAACGAGGAGCTGTCCAATGTTTACCCAGCAATTGACACGCCTACTTTTACAATTTGTGGGCTGGATCCTGCATGGGTACTCAAACTGCCCTTCGTAATTGTGTTATTTTAACCCTTTCCACGGGCTTTACTTGTAAAACTGTAATTAGGCCTGCAATATCAACATTGTTTATACAGTTTAATTGGAAATTGCATTGTAATTATAGTTATTAGTTCGCTTGTTATGCGGTGGCATGGCTTATATAGTAATTAGTAGCTTATAGTTGAGCACGGTCTTTGATCTATTGACATATTGCTAAGCAATTATTTTCAAATGACGCGCCAAGTGTCATAGCAAGCAACTGCCAGCACAGTGCAATACAATATCGATTGCACAACTATCGACAGGGCTGCTTGAAATGCATTTTGCGTTGCCACTGCCTGCGATGACTAAACGAAATTTCGACGAGGTGGCAATATTTCTTTTCACAAAAAACGTTTTGCGATTCCGTGCTGCAGCCGCTTTTAATAGGTAAATAATTATTAATTTAAGCTGACATCACGCCATTAAAGTATGAATTGAAAATTGTACAAAAAAGAGAATAAATTGAGCTATACTATTTTGTATATATTGCAAGAAATATAGCTATAGTTTCGATCAAAAATTGTTCTCGAAAAATCGATGGCATAAAGTTACCCCATCGCCGGCTTGCTACAGAACATTGTACATTAATAGTAATATATTTTTATTTTGTATTTAATAGGTAAATATGCCCGAGCTAACTGAAATCAAAAACGAAGCACCTTCGACCTCCGCCGAGGCGAAGCAGCCGGAGGATGGCGATGTGCGCGTCGAGGATGACGGTAGCGAGAGCGATTCGGATATGATTCCCGAATTGGAGGAGGCCGAAACCGGAACCACACAACTGGGCGGCGGTGCCACAGGATTGCCCATTGACATGGTATCCAAGGCAAAGCAGTCGCGCGGCGAGAAGAAAGCGCGCAAAATTATGCTGAAGCTTGGCCTGAAGCAAATTCAAGGTGTTAACCGCGTGACCATTCGCAAGTCGAAGAACATCTTGTTCGTTATCAACAACCCAGATGTGTACAAGAACCCCCACAGCGATACATACATTGTCTTCGGGGAGGCTAAGATCGAAGACTTGACGCAGCAGGCTCAAGTGGCCGCTGCCGAGAAGTTCAAGGCACCCGAAGGTCCTCTTGCTGCTGACAGCGTGGGTGCCACCACTTCTGTGGCTCCAATTGCCGAGGAGGATGAGGAAGAGGTTGACGGAACGGACGTCGATGAGAAGGACATTGAGCTTGTTATAACGCAGGCGAATACGACGCGTGGAAAGGCCATAAAGGCGCTCAAGAACAACAAGAACGACATCGTGAATGCCATTATGGAGCTAACTATGCTCTAAGGCGCTGGAACGCAGGAACATCGTTGCTTTCGTTTATTACCCGCCTTTCGATAAACTACAAATAAACAAACAGATCCCAAATCCCAAATGTTATGCGTCTCCGCATGTTAAGCACCAGTCGAACATTTAACATACAACACAGGAGAAGAATAAAGTGACATGCTTTTAAAAGTCAAACACCAGGAAACTTGTATATGTATTAATTCCAACTAGTATCTGAATTAACTATTTTCATAAATTATAAAATTTAAGTTTGGCTAGCTACGATCTAAAATAAGTTGCTTTGGTTAGCTTCAATGGGACGAAACACCGTAGATTCTAGTAGAGGAGAGTTAAGTACAATTTCCATCCGTTCATGTGGCACAGATAGTAGTATATTTTGGATTACTGGATTTGACTGACTGCAGGCGCTGCCTTTAGCACGCGAGCTTGGCTACGAGCCTGCAGACGTATCTCAGCCGGTGCCTGCATCCAAGGTTCGCCATCGGCTTGCATGGGCACCGTCCCCGTCACCCGTAGCTGCAATCAAATATGGTTAAGGACGATGTCAACAAAGACTGATTGCCGAATGCATACCCTTATCTGCTTGGCCTGACCGATGCGCACGGGTTTGCTTATATTGCACTGCAGCTGAGCAATGTGAAAGGATGAGACTATCCCAAACACCTCCATCATGCCGTCGGAGATGGAGTTAACGATGCGCGTCTCGCCATTTGAGTTGCTGAGCTCGCATAGTTTGCAGCCAGCGCCCCAGGAATCAATATTTAGAAATACCAACGATTGTAGCTCCGGCAGTTCGACTAGCTTGTTATCTAGATGAAGTTCCAGTTTCTTATCAATGCGTTCGCAGTCCGGCTGCATGACCTGATGTGTACCAAAGGTGAAGTAAAGCAGCTGTAAGGGGTGAGTGATTAACACAAAATCTTGATTAAAATATAATCATATGGTGTGTCACCTTGTTAAAAATGCGGCTGCTGAGCAGATAGAATCGAGATTCGCGTGTCTTATGGAAATTATAGGTGATGTAAGCGTCGACTCCCACGCTAAAGTAGTTGTAGACGTGAATGGTCTTCAGGGGCTGCATCTGGATGGGAAGACGATAGTGCAGTTTTTCAATTTGCAGATCATATCGATCAAGATTCACGGATTTGGCACGTCTTATGCTTCGCAAGATTTCCAGTGGATCGAGCACTGAGGGCGGCTCAGCGCCCCACCCTAGGACGCGGGACAAGTCGTTTCCAGTGCCTAGCGGCATGATAGCCACTGATGGTTGAGGCTTTATGTTCAGGGTGTAGATGGTGTTGAGAACCCAGCCAATGGTTCCATCGCCGCCAGCGACCAAAATGCGACAAGGCCGCGGACTTGTTTTGGCTACCCACTGGAGGGCATCGTGGGGTCCACGTGTGCCCAGTTCCATCACCTGCATTGGATGCAGATAACCACGCAACAGCGACAAAACATTTGCAGCAGTGCTGCTACCAGATTTCGTGTTGGCTATAACAATTAGTGGCTCCCAGTTTTCAATGTCCGGCGGCTTGATGCCTGCGAGATGCAAACGCATAGATTCACGTGTCCTGGCTGCTACAATGCTGTAGGGCGGATATATCATGTCCCGAAACTCGCCAAAGTCGCATTCACCTTTGACATCGACTTTCTTGTAGCAGGTGTCGTGGTAACAGCGTTGACACCAGGCACATCGCCAGCCATACAGACCTGGCCCCGAACTGCTGCAATGGTGATCCTGCTCAGCTTCCTGTCCGCACTCAGCGCAGCTGTAATTCATTGGCAAATTGCCACGCACCCACAAATGACGCACTGCATTCGTATTCCTCAGCCATTTGTCCTTGCAGGGATAACGAACGTCTGCTTGCCTTTGGCATGTTGGCTCCGAGTGCGTGCAAAGGCCGCAACAGTCGCAGAAGAGACCCGCAGACGGTGTCAGCAAAATCTCACACACATTACAAAAGCAGGCCTTCGAAAAGCGATAGATATATAATAGCAATATATACACATACAGCTTTATTTTTTTTGCGTACCTGTTCAATGATTTTTATTGATTTCCAACTGTGACGTGTTTTGCCCGATATGCAAATCACAACATCTTCGGTTAAAATGCTGCGACAGAAGATGAAGAGCATGCTCAGCGCCACAAGCGAGCCAATAAGCGCTCCCACGCTGAGCTCAATGCTGGCAATATCCATTTCTGTTTACCTGTGTTATGCAAATTGCTTCGAGATCTTTACATTTTTCATGTTTATGTTTTATATTCCACGAATGTTTCTACTAATTACGCCCAGTGCTGCAAAACGCCTAGCCACAGCTGATTACCTTTGGCGATTACTATTTTGTGTTTTGCGCCATTTTATGGTAATTGCTGAGAGCAGATTTAATGGTAAATATTATTTCTATTTTTATTTTATCTTATGCTTTAAAGGGATAATATTGTATTGAGTTTCTTTGCAGGCATTTCAAATGATACGATAGTTGTGCTTTCGATATATATTGAATGTAATATCGATTGTGGCTGTTCGCCAATCAGTGTTGCGAAAGTTCCCGACTGGCACTGCACGTGGAGGCACACATTTTTTAAAAAACATTTTTCGCTGGCAAAACGTGTTTTGGAGGCACTAAAATATGGGACGCAAAGCTGAATATAGTGAAAAACAAAAGAAAGGTCCAGGGCGCAAGGCGCGCAAACAGGGACCACCCAAGTTTCCAAAGAAATCTTTTGGTATGTATAACGGTGCTAATGCCATAGAAAAAATTCATTAAACTGTTTATTTGCAGCGCCGCTCGAAGAGGAGGATAAGAAATTATCACACCGTCAAAAACAGCGCTTTGTCAAGCGGGAGCAGAAAAAGGTAGTGCAGAAAGCAAAATCAAAGGATAAGCGCGCTCAACAGCCGCGTAAACAGAAAGAGTATCATAGTGATAGTGAAAGTGAGCCAGAGGCGAAGCAGCCGGCGGAGTCATCAGACGAGGAAGTGCCACAACTTGTGCCAATCAAAAAACAAAAGTCAAATGGTATCACTGATGACAATAAAGAGTGGCTTAAGTTGAAGTCAAAAAAGCAACAGAAAACGAAAAAGCAACAATCTGATGAGGAGTTGGAGGAGGAGGAAGAGTCCGAGAATGAGTTTGAAGCTGGTTCAGAGGAAGAAGTAGAAGACGAAGAGGAGAATGAAGCAACAGATGGTGAAGAGGAAGAATCGTTCGATGAGGATGATGAAGACGAAGCTCAAGTTGGTAAATTGGATGATTTGTTTGATGACGATGATGATCAAGCAATAGATGAAGAATCAGACAATGAGGATGACGATGAGGACGATGACGACGACGATGATGATGATGATGATACCCTGCCTATTGAGCGTGCCAGCAAAAAACTTAAAAAGCGTCAGGAAAAAGATGATAAATTGGCGCAGGAGGAGATGCAGATGTCTGTCGATCACTCGGAAGTGTTTCATTTACCAGAGCCTGGCGAAGAAGCTGACCAGGAGCTGTCGTTACAGGATGTCCAACAGCGCATTAAGGATATAATACAGGTGCTCTCGGACTTCGGCAAGTATCGGCAGGAGGGTCGCTCGCGTAGCGAGTATGTAGATCAGCTTCGGTTGGACCTATGTTTGTACTACAGCTATAACGAGTTTCTCATGTCCAAATTAATGGACATATTTAAGTTGAGCGACCTTATGGAGTATTTGGAGGCGTCAGAGGTAAGTTACAAATTCCGTCTTTGTAATTTATAATATTTATTCAATCTTTTATGTTTTTTTTTTTTTTTTTTTTTTTTTTTTTTTTTTATAATTTTAGGTTGCGCGGCCGCTGACTATACGAACAAATTCTCTAAAGACGCGTCGTCGAGACCTTGCGGGTGCGTTAATTAATCGTGGTGTCAATCTCGATCCGCTAGGCAAGTGGACAAACGTAGGCCTTGTTATATTTAATTCAACTGTTCCACTGGGCGCCACGCCCGAGTATCTAGCTGGACAATATATGATTCAGGGCGCATCGTCAATGCTGCCAGTGATTGCTTTGGCTCCGCAGGAGAACGAACGAGTGCTAGATATGTGCTCCGCACCTGGTGGCAAGGGATCCCACATAGCAGCCGTTATGAAGAACACGGGCGTCTTATTTGCCAACGATGCGAATCGGGATCGTATCAAGGCCGTTGTGGCCAACTTCCATCGCTTGGGCGTTGTGAATGCTGTCGTCAGTTGTGAAGACGCGACCAAGTTCAGAAACATTATGACCGGCTTCGATCGAGTACTGCTCGACGCGCCTTGCACTGGCACGGGCGTTGTCTCCAAGGATCCGAGCGTGAAGACAACTAAATCGGAGATCGATGTGCAACGTTGCTATAATCTACAGCGCAAACTTCTGCTTACTGCCATCGATTGCGTGGATGCCAAATCTTCCACTGGCGGCTATGTTGTATATTCCACCTGTTCAGTGCTGCCCGAGGAGAATGAATGGGTCATCGATTACGCTCTCAAAAAGCGAAATGTTAAGCTTGTGCCCCTGGGTATTGATTTTGGAGAGCCCGGCTTCACCAAGTTCCGGCAGCATCGCTACCATCCCAGCTTAAATTTGAGCAGGCGGTTTTATCCACACACAAACAATATGGATGGCTTCTACGTGGCTAAACTGAAAAAATTCTCTAATACCATACCCATCACGAAGGAACAACAAGAGGCGGACGAGAAGCAGCTGGATGAGGCACTCGCAACAGATCAGACTGAATCGAATGCTGCAGAACCTAAAGAAGAGGAGGCAACGGAATCCACTGAAGTACGTCGGAAAGGCCTTGGAAAGCGTGCTGGAAAACCCAACCTTACAGATGTGGAGCATGATCTGAAAAAGAAAAAGCTTGAACAGAGCAAGACGAAATATGTAGCCAAGGTGTTTGAGAAGCCCATCAAAGCGCCCAGCAAACTGAAAACGGAGCAGACGGAGCCTGTTCCCGAAGAGAAGAAAGGAAAAACCCTCAAAAATAAACTGGCGGCACCACAATCGAATGGCAATAAGAATCAGAAAGCTGGTAAAAGGGAGCAAGCCACGCCGCCAACAAATGGACAAAACGCCGACCAAAAACTAACTTCTAAATCAACTAAGAAACTTTCCCAGGCGCCGCGAGTGGATATAGATGAAGTGCCATTGCTGGAAGGAAAACCAATTAAAATGCAAAACAAGCTGAAAAACAAGTCGAAGCAGCTGGGACAGTTGAAGAAATCCAAGAAGATATCGGACAGCAAAAGCAAGCAAAAGTTTAAGAAATAATCAGAAATAGAAATAAGTTTAAAAAGTTTTGTTAAAAACTTAAGGTTGGGTTAGTTGCGAAGCCTAACATATTTAGTAAAATATATATATTGTATATATAATAAATATTTAGGCTAACTGTTGAGTCCATCTGAGAATAACAACCAAGACCAATTATTTGTTTTTTTAATTAAGTGCAAAACATTTTGGATTATAATTATGTTCATAATCAGCATAACAATAAAATGTATTTTATTAAAACTTGAAACCCATACACAATTTTATCACAATGTATATAAATGTATATGTAGACTATATAATATCATTATGTACTATAAGTTTGTATATGTATATTACAGATAAGGTGCAGGCCTCGGAGGGATGGAATGTAAATGTTCATGTTCAGTGCGAGAAGTGGAAGCGAAATGTCAAGAATCGCTCTTGGTATATTCTTGGGCATTGCCTTGGCTGTGACTCGATGCAAGGCGGATATCAATCTGGCCACGATGCACAGCATCCGATCGAATCTAGATCGTCGTGCTTCACCCTGTACAAATTTCTGGGCGTTTGCCTGTGGCAATTGGTCCGCCAACTACGTGGACAACTTTCAGCTGGCGGAGGAGAGATATGCCAACGCAATGATCGAAGTGCTGAAGGACAATGGCTTACGAGATACTCCACGCCTGTTTAGGCAACTGCAAGACTACTTCACGGCATGTGTTGGTCATCGACAGGAGCAGCAGATCCATCAGCCATCGGACCTACTCTCTGGCGATGCCTTCGAATGGACGCGTGCAACGGCCAGACTGCGGAAATATGGACTGAATGGCGTTTTCTTCGATGAGACGGCGGATGTCGCTTACAACGACTCGCTCAGATATGTGGTGGAGCTGAAAATGCCAGTGGCTCGAGGCAACTACTTGGTGAGTTATGTACCACATTTTGTACTCTTATGTTAATAGCTTCTTTGCAGCCTCTACAACTTGGAAGGCCTGAGCTCCAGCTGCTGGAAAAAGCTCTACGCGACCTGTGCGAGGAATATGGCAACGAGGAGCCGCTGCTGCACCTGTGGACACTGAGCAAGCTGAAGCAGGAAATACCGCAAATCGAGTGGCAAATTTACTTTGAGGAGCTGCTGGAAACAAAGCCAGTTCAGCTTCGAGTGCAGATCAGCGACGTGGAATATTTCCGAAAACTGGGCGAGCTGCTGCGTGAAAACAATAAAACAATTTTGGAATCATATATGAGCTTGCGACTGGCTAAGTTTGCAAAGGAAGCCAAGCCGGGCCTAACACAGCAGAGCTGCATACATCATATGAGCGCGATGCTTCCTCTGGGCATGAATTACATCTACGATCGCTACGTATATAAAACACGCGTGGAGGACTCGCGTGAGCTGCAGCAAATTTTTGACAGCTTGCGGGCTACGTTTGGCAAATACTTGGAGCAGAACCAATTGGAGCTAAGCTCTGAGCAGTTAAACTATCTACGCGCCAAGCTAGCGGGAATGCGATTGAAACTGGGCAATTTACCGGATATTACGAGCATGGATCTCGATTTCTATGACAATCACTACGCCAGTGCCAAGTTTACGGCTGGCGACTTTGGGCAAAACTTTTGGCAGGGCCTGCGGCTACGTGCGCATCTGCAGCATCTACCTTTACGGCAGCCAGGTGCGAGGCTGCAGCTGAAATACTACTATGTGAATGATGATTTGCTTAGGGCACGCAATGCGCCTTATTTTGAGCATGAGAGAAATACGCTGACCGTTCCACTGGTCTTTATGCAGTGGCCATTCTACGATTATCGGCAGCATTCCGTTTTTCGGCACAGTTTGATGGGCTTTATACTGGGCCATGAGCTGAGTCACGCCTTCGAGCAGGATGGCATAATCTTCGATGCCACGGGCAACGAGTCGCTACTCGGATTACGGATTCGCCAAAATTCCAAGTTTCAAGCTGCCATAAAATGTGTCCAGCATTCACCTACAGCATCACTGAAGGAGAGGTTGGCAGATTTCAATGGCCTCCAACTGGCCTATGATACATTCTTTGGGCTGGCCCATGATTCACGGCGGTTTGAGTATCGACCATATGAGTTTGAGCGCGAGCTCTTGGCACCACAGCTCTTCCATTTGAATTTCGCACAGTTTTTTTGTGGCCGATTGCCAACTGCCATCGACCATGACATGGACGACGTGCGGGTCAATGAGGCCGAACAAAATTTACACCAATTTGCCATCGATTTCAGCTGTCCGCCAACACAGTTCAAGTCCATCGGCTGCGAAATGTGGCGCCCAGCAGACCATTAAAAGCAAAATTGCAATAGCAGCTTTATATAAATGTCAAACAAAAAAAGTATAGCTAAATGTAATTCGATATTTAATATCCATGAAATAATACCAAATTAATGAAATTTTAAGTATTGGAGTTGGCGATGTAAAATTCTGGTTAAAATGTATGTAGACAAATAATAAAATATAAATAAATGTAGTTAGACTTCAAATTTTACTTGTCCATACGTTTGGGGCAGGAAAATAATTTCAAAATTCAACGGTCAGTGAGCAGCGGCGTGAGCGATGTTAAAATGCGAGCTGCAAATTTTGACAGAAATTCGACTGAAATACCAGGCAAACAGAAATGAGCAGTAGGGATAAAAATTTTGGTTAACAGAATGAGTAATGTTAATAGCAGAGGGTTAACATATTGCTGTTACTTAGCACAGGTATGCTAAAAACAGATATCGATATAATATCGCTGTTAACTAACATATTTCTGTTATTAACAGAAAACATCGATAATTCTAACATAAATCTGTTATTAACATTAAATATCGCTGTTAGATTACATTTTTATGTTAATTTTAGCAGCCTGCTGCTCATTTCTGTTCGCCTGGTATTTCTGTCAAATTTTAGTTAAAATTTGCGGTTTGTTTTGTGTAAATATTTTTTTGCTTTATCATTATTTGAAAATTTATGCACATCTGTGCATATATTTTACACGTTGTTTGCTACTTTTAGTGACAGTTTCGTATGATTGATTTTTTTTAATTTTGAGGTGGCATGGCTTTTTGGGTGAATTATACCGATTTTCAAAGATTTTAGAATTTTTCAAAATTAAGAAAACAATCCAAAAATATGATTTTGAAATTTTTGGCAAAAAAAAAATGCTCATGTTTGACAATTTTTATGTTGTTGATGAACAACTTTTTTTACCGTTTATTTTAAATTGAACATTAAACACTTGTATGATTAATTTGCCGAATATTTTGATTTGCGTTCAAAAATGTGATCATATTTTAGAGCATTTAAAGTTTTTCCATGCATTTTTGTTTATTGATCCGCTTTTAGCACAGGGTGCTTATTTGTTATCGTAGCAATAAGTAATCGACAAAAAGTATTTAACGGCCCATTCAGTTTGATTGTCAATTGCAGGTAACGTGTTAAGGCATAGTCAACGACATCGTCACGCTCGATGACAATTGAATGCAAATGCAAAAGCAATGTGTAATAGACCGTATGAGAGATACTTTGTTTTCCGAATAACTATGAAGAGAGAGAGAGAGAGAGAGAGAGAGAGAGAGAGAGAGAGAGAGAGAGAGAGAGAGAGACGGAGAGAGAGAGAGGCTTTGTCATTAAGCCCTGACAATATTAAGTTAGGCACAGGCGGACATAACTACGTTGAGTTTAGGAACAGATCTAAAACATATTTTCAAAGCGAATATACCCATGTTTACTTTTGGGCAGAAAGTATATGCCGGTCTCAGTTAGGCGAAAGCTTTAGCTCTCTGTTGCACCAACACACTGACAGGCCTAATCAAGTTGCCATAGCCACAAGTTGTTGCGAGCATCGCACAGTGGAATAAATGCTGATTTTATTTTGGCAAAAAAAGAAGAAATATTTTAAATTTACACTCTCTTCATTAAATATTATTGTTTTCCTAAAATTTTACAACTTAAAAAAATGCGTTGAGTAGACGGGCTCCCAAGGCTTTGATGTTCGGCTCACTGTGCGCCGTGTCGAACGTATCCTGTGTTTTCTTTATTTGTGGGCGTCGTCAGTGCGGAGCGTGCGAGTGTGTGGGCTTTACTCCCGCACCGTATGAGCCCGAACGACCAGACACGAAAGCTCCCTCCCGGCTGTAGTACATCGCTGTCATTTGCCGTCATTAGACGTGAGCTTTGCCACGGCACCGTCGGTTGATTCCGTTATCTTGATTGCGAATCTCGTCGCAGCATCCGCAATCTTTACAAGATTATAGATTCGGAAACGGATTCACGAAGCGCCACAGCAAAAACAGAAAACAACAACAAATTTAAAAAGAATTTATAAAAAATATGAAATAACAGAAAAATTGTATAAATTTTAATTTGTGATTAAATATTCATTTTTTTATCATTTCGCTATCTGCAATTAAATAAATTGTATGTTTGCGTGCGATCCGAAAGCAAATGTGCTCAGCAGCGACGCGTGAGTTTTGAATATATGTTTATAAATATATATTAATAATAGTAAACATGTATGTAAGTGTGCGAGCTAAGTTATAAAAAATGATAAAGGCGATAAACATTAAGGCTGACAACATGTGAGCGAGTGAGTAGATGTAGATGTGGATGTGGGTGAGACGGCAATTTAAACATTTGTGCTGACTTCTGACCTTTGGATGCGATGGAGCTCAAGAGCGGCCGATTTCACACTTAAAATATACAAGGGAACAGAAAAGAAGAAGCAGAAAGAATTGCCTCAATTCTGTATATATAGACTGCATTAGCACATTGGGCAAATAAACAACCAATAAAACTGATCTTTTCTTAACCGAGTGAGTTCGAGAGCCCTGGCGAGCTGTTGATCACTTAGCAGCTCGCCTCATTGGCACACAATGAGACTTTTAAATTGATGAATAAACGTCTGATTAGCCTCATCAGATAAACAAATTTCAAGGCACAAAAGCCAAGCCAATTGAAGCTTTTTTTATGGCCCTTCCCTGTTCATCCAATATTTTCTTCAATATAATTTAATTGCTGCTTTCTGCCTCTTCTTTAGGAATGTCTCTCACGTATATGGTAATTAAACCATTGCCTATAAATATTTTATATTATAAACATAGATAGATGAATATGATATAGTATATAATAATACATAAAGCCCTCCTACGCACTCCCACGAGCTGCAGTTGCCATTTGTTGCTGTTATTTCTGTTGACCAAAGATAAACAATGCAAAACTTTGCAGTGCGTTTTTAGTCGCCTTCAGTGCTTAGAGTAAACAGTAAATAAAAAATCGAAAAAGTTGAAATATTAACAATTCAACTAAGCAAAATGCTAACAACGATATTTCAAATTAAAAGAGCGGCGAGGTAACAAGTAGAGAGAGCCATAGTCGACTAGGAGACACCCTCACTCTGCTTTGAATCAAGTATCAGTATATATAAATATGGCATAGCTAAATATTGATCAGTTACTCTTAAGATTTCTACTCCTTGTGCTTGATGCTGTGATTCTGTTCCACCTTATCAGTAGACATTTTTTGGGTAGGGTATTTGAGAAAGCGTAGCCCAAGCTTATTTATTTATAGCTCTAGATTCTGAATTATTAGGTAAATAGCAACTTTTAATTATACTTAAGTGCCGAGCGGTAAGTAGGTGAAGCAGATAGCTAAATGGATTTCTGAGTGCGAGTGCAAAATATTTCGAGACTGCACTAGAGCAATTGAGTCCACTTTGTTCTCAAGAGCAATCAGTGCAACTAGTTAACAGTAGCATCAGCCCATGTGAGCCACGCCCTTATTACACTAATTGAGTTCAATGGTGCTCCATTAGTTGAGTCTGTAATAGATGTAATAGATATCTGCGTCGGCATATAGGAATCACAAAGCAGATAAAACAAACTTTGGGATGGCTTCTGTAAACTCGGGAATTTGTTCACGGAATTACATATTGTTTACAGGGTCTTCTCTCTCTCTCTCTCTCTCTCTCTCTCTCTCTCTCTCTCTGCGAATTGTGAATCGCGAGCTGAGAACGGTGGATTGGGGATGTGTGTGTGTGTGTGTTGCCAGCCAGCACTTCAGCAATCCAAGCAGGCAATAAAGTTGCCTGCAGCTTCTTTTGAAATTTATATAATAATTGCAAATGAAATTTTGGCTCTGCCCACGTATCTGGCTCACATAAAACAACTTTGTACACGGGCAGCCCTTATCTGAGTGTTGAGCAAAATTTGTTTGAAGTTTAAACCACGTTTAAAGATTTCTTTTGGCTTCGCATATGAAATGAACTCGCGTCCCAAATTGCTAACTTGGCGAATACTTAATGCTGTTGTTGCTGCTTCTGCTGATGCTGTCGACGGAAAATGCGCATACGCCGCGTGGGCCATGCAGCGCCATTTATTGAGTCTTAACATTTCTGTTTTAGTTTGCAAACTTATGGCTATATAACCACAGGCGCATGCATACTAAATGTGTGTGCTTGTTTTCTTTGGCTTTAATTTGTTTGCCTTTTGTGTGTCGACTTGAGCGAGTCGATTGCGCTGGGGCAGGAAAACGGCCATTCAATCGGGCTGGAGGGCTGAAGGGAAAACGGGAAGACGGGCTGCCGGTCGAACAATTGGACAGTCGGCTGTCCGGCGTGCAAACAGCTATTTATTTGCTTTCCGGCATCCATAAATATCGATCACATCGCCCGACTGCATCTGACTCTGATTTGCACCCTTTCCAGCTGACGACGCTTTCAGCTCCGATTGCAATTGCTTTCACTCGGGCTTTATTCATTCATAAAATTTCTGCTTGTGACCTTTTCAGCTTTTACGTGGCTTTTATTGCGCTGTAGCTGGCAAATGGCGAATGGCACATGGCATATAGCATATGGTATAGGCCGATAATGGCCACAAAAAAGACATATAATTGATAGGGTCTTATGATAGCAGTTGCCGATTTGGCATTTTCTTTATCATGGTCCGCACTGTATATGGTCTACAATGACTGTCCCGCATGTGTGCAGTGCCAATATATATAAGCTTTACCTCTGTTTGGCCTGCATTTGTTTTGACACTTAATAAATCATTTACAGATCGCAGCCTGGCAAATATAATTATAACGCTTACAGCCCATTCCGGGCAGCAGGAGAATATTATTTGCTCTATTTACACATCGGAGGCAGCTGCGAAGACTGTTTATTTGCATTCAGCTTTAGCTGTTAATTGTGCGCATTAGCAGCCAAATTAGCCGCCTCAGTCTCTGCTGCTGCCTCTGCCTCAGCCTCTGTCTCCGCCGTTGCCTCAATGGAAAGGCAAGAAGCCTTAACAACAAAATAAAAATCATAATCTAACGCACCCGTACAAATATTGCGCTTGTTTGCCCCGTAGCATCATAAATAAATCGCAGCTCGCCAAATATTTAATCGCGGCATGCGCCACAAACTGGCATTTGGCAAATTGGTTGCCTAGCTTTTCCTCCCCACTGCCTGCCCAGGCAGAGCTCTGCAATATGCATGACTAGCATGACCAGAAGTATGTTGCTTGGTCTAAGAATGAGAGCCCAGATCAAAGCCAGAGCTGGGCTCTGAGCAGCAGACGCTTGAGAGAGTACGGCAAACAGACCAAACTATTGTTTGAAAATAGTTCAAGTCTTATATGAAATCTATATGAATTTGATATATTTGTTAAATTATTATTTCGTGGAATATTCATTGGTTAACTTGTTAGTGACTTATCTTAGTTAGCCTAACCACATGCGAGATCAAGTTGAAGATATCAGCGCAACAATGATAAGTCAGATATACCTTTAATTTGTCAGTGACTGACTGTGATTGCACGCACGCTCGACTGCTCTGTTTATTCATTAATAAATAATTGGCGTGTTTTCGTTTTAATCACTGTAAGCAGCGAGCTCTCGCTCCACCTGCAGCTCGTTGTTGTTTCAGGCAGCAGTTTCGCCCGAATTGTGTCCTTTCGCCTGAGTCGAATGTCAACGACAGACGGACGGACGGACGGACAGAGAGGCAGACAAACAGACAGGGTACACAATAAGTACGCACATGCATATCTAATTACTCACCTGAAGCATCTTTAATTAGAGCCAGCAATGCGAGCAACATCTTCAATTAACTGAGTATATTATTTCATCTATTTGTGAACCTGTTTTTCCGCTGAATGGCATTGCAGGTCATTGGGCATTACGCATTAGTCATCGGGGCGACAAATTGTAATTGTTTAACATTTAAAGATTCTGTGGAAATTGTGTAAATGGCTGCTTGAGATAAGCGAATATGATTCCATATAATATTCTATATAATTCCATATACTTAAACTCTCACAGAATTCCATTCGAAATTGGCTAATGAGAGGCAAGAGGTGCCGCCGCACAGGTAACCCGTTTTCATTGATAACTAGTTCTGATCGGGTTTTCTACAGGCTCCTCCTCCTCCTTTTCCAATTGTCTGTAATTAGAGATATTCCCTTATGGGATCAGCGTGTGTATGGCATTCACAGTAACGCAGTTACAGCCACAGTAGCCCCGCCCCAAAAGTGTAGAGGCCATAAAGATTATTGTTTATTTATCTGCACATTATCTGCATATGTATGTAGAGGCAGAGCCACGTGATTTAAGCATGTATTATTTGTACAGATTTTTATAAGTTCTATATATATGCCCTCACACACATACACACATATGTACATACATACACACAAATCAAATAAGACGACTCAGCGGCATATCTATTCAGATATGTGTGCCATATTCAGATAGGCAGGCCTTGTGGACCTGCCTTTCTGGACTTGAATAGTGCGTGAATAAGTTCATCGCTTGATTTTATCAGACACACAGATATCATCATCGCTCGTTCTTCCACTTCGTTTCAGCTCGTCAACATATTTGCGCAATTTCTGTCTGTCTCCATTCCGAGCTGTTTAATTGCGCAGAGCAGCGCAGAGAGAGAGGAGGAAGTGTGTGCCAGGTTCAACAGCAGTCGTGCGCCCTGTCCACACCCACACCCACACTCAGTTGACCTCCTGCCGACTGGTTCGCAGTGGGCGACAGAAGATACAGAAGTCAGTAAAAAGTACGTCACGTCATATACATATGCTCGACTTCGAGCGGAGAGTGAGCAGCAAATGTGCAACGGTGCAGTCAAAGGCTAAACCTCTACAATAACCAATTGCCTTGGTTGGTTACCCGTTACCATTTACCTGTTACCTGTTACCTGTGCGCAGCCTTGACAATTGAATTTCGTATGGCCGAGGACGAGCTGCAAGCGTTCGTGGAGAGCCTGGATGGCGCCTCGGCGGAGAACATTGCCAATGCCATTGCGAACTTCTCGTTAGACATGCTGCAGCGAGCCAGCGCCCTAATTGGCACCCAGCAGCCGCACAGCGGTGCTCTACTTATCAATCGAACCCTGGAGGAGCAGTGCAGGCACCAAGCAGAGCTGGAGCACCGCCTCTACAGCACCAACAGCAGCATCAGCAGCAGCAGCAGTAATGCATCATCAAATGTCAAGTCGGTGAGTGCAGATGGAGCAAACTAATTGAAGCCTTTAAGAAAACACAAGTAAATTCAAGTATTTCAATTTGCTACCAGATACATATATATATTTAGTTAAAAGATAAGGAGACTAAAGTATATATGAATTCAATTTGATTTCTAATCGATTGCGGACATTAACACAAGTTGTGACATCATTCAGAGCCAATTCGCGTGCCTGATAAGAGCGCCCAGTTAAAGTTTAAATCAAAGCGTTCTGTTCTGGCTACTCGATGATGCACGATTCGTTTTAATATGTTTTACTGCTTTATTTGTTGATAAACAAATACTTGGACATATATGTATATATAGCCAATGGCCAATGGCCCATATCAATGATCAATTATTTATGGCAAGCAATCAAAAAATGAGCTTTTAGCTTATTTATTTTGCCCAGATTTTTATTGAAATCGGTTGAATGGAAAATGTATCAATTAGGCGAAGAGAAGCATCTTTCACTTTATTATATACGAGGGCAGTCTGAGAAAGTTATGCGGAAAAGAAGATTAATTTAATATAAATTTGCTTTTCGTAAACGAGCCGAAGATGAAAAGATTTAAAATAAAAACTGATCTATTTATAAACATATAATCTACCCTCGCCTTAAGCTGAATCGATCTGCTTTTAATATAATTATTTTCTTTCACTCCGCAACACGCAAAAAAAAAAACAAAAACAAAAAAACGTAGAAAAAGCTCTGATATTTCTGATCAAATGATGTCATCCATATTTATATTAATTGATATATAATTTTGTTATATTTATAATCTATCAGGATTCACATTGTCCCACCTCCTTTGATTCCGTGCTTTGTTGGCCTCGCACCAAGGCGAGCAGCTGGGCTGTTCTCTCCTGCTTCGAGGAGTTCAAGGGTGTCCACTACGACACAACAGGTAAGCATTGAATGAGATTAACTAATCGGAATAGATTCTATATATGGCCTGGAATCCCCCAATCAATAGAGAATGCAACGCGCTTTTGCCATGCGAATGGCACGTGGAATCATTACTCCAACTACAGCAGCTGCCATCAGCAATCGGGCTCCGTGGCCGATGTTCCAGAGTTCTCAGCCAGCGTCGATCTGCCTGCCATTATCTATGCTGGTGGTTATTTTATAAGTTTTGCAACTTTGGTGGTGGCGCTAATCATATTCCTAAGCTTTAAGTGAGTTGGCCGAGCCAGTATAAAGCGTTCTCTATTAACTTGTCTTTGCTGCAGAGACTTGCGCTGCCTCAGAAACACAATCCATGCGAATCTATTCCTAACTTACATCACTTCGGCGCTCCTCTGGATCCTGACACTCTTTCTGCAGGTGGTGCGTATGCCTTTCTCAGTTCCATCGCATAACAGGATAATTAACAGGGCATTCCCATTCGTCCCCAGATAACCACTGAATCTAGTCAAGCTGGCTGCATCACGCTGGTCATAATGTTCCAATACTTCTACCTGACCAATTTCTTCTGGATGTTTGTCGAAGGTGAGTTTTGAGTCCAATACATTATCCGAATGAGCTTGCTGAGCAATTACTATTCGCAGGTCTCTATCTCTATATCCTGGTCGTGCAAACGTTCTCCAGCGAGAACATAAGCTTCGTTATCTACGCATTGATTGGCTGGGGCTGTCCGGCACTCTGCATTTTAGTGTGGTCCATTGCCAAGGCATTCGCATCGCATCTGGAGAACGAGCATTTCAATGGCGTAAGTGCGCCATAAGTTTGCCCTTTGCAATTGTTGATAACTCATTTATGTGTCTGCACGATGGCTGTGTAGCTGGAAATCGAATGCGCCTGGATGCGTGAATCTCACATTGATTGGATATTCAAAGGGCCCGCCTCATTGGCGATTCTCGTTAATTTAGTCTTTCTCATACGTATTATGTGGGTAGGTATTGATTGGATTAATAGTATGTTTGGGCTTTGTTATGAATCATCAAACGTTCCCCTCTCTTAGGTACTCATCACCAAACTGCGTTCGACTCAGACATTCGAAACGCGACAGTATTACAAGGCCTCCAAGGCTCTGCTGGTGCTCATACCCCTCTTTGGCATCACCTATCTGCTGGTGTTGACTGGACCCGAGCAGGGCATTAGTCGAAATCTCTTTGAGGCCTTACGCGCATTTCTACTCAGCACGCAGGTGAGAATTTAATCTAATAAAACATAAATCCTTATCCTTTCTAAGAGATCTGTTTGTTGCTCATATTAGGGTTTCTTTGTGGCTTTGTTCTATTGCTTCCTGAACTCGGAGGTGCGGCAGACGTTGCGACATCGATTCGTCATATGGCGCGAGAGTCGAAATATTCACCGGAGCAACTCTCGCAAGAACCGCAGGTGCGTCTACTGCTCGATCAGCTTTATAAATGGGTGCAAACACACAAATGTTCATCTAGGCATACGATCACTTTATATCTGGGTTGTTGTTGTCGTTGTCTTGATCACATCTCATTGGACTCCATTTTTGTTGATTCTCGTTTTCCTCTTTTGCTGTGGCTCGCTGTTGTCGCTTAAAAAACTTAATTTCCATTTCAGACATCGCACATCCAAAGACTACTCGCAGCGCTCGCGTACTGAAAGTCTACGGTGCGTATACGCAATGCTCCCACTTATTCTCGTAGTAGCATCTCCCCCTTACCCAATCGCCCCTTCACGTTTCGCTTCAACTAACCGCTACTAAGGGCTGCATGAATAACTTCTCTTTATACTCGGTCACGAAGTCCGTCTGGGTGGTCCCATCAGAAATTAAGCTTCATGGACAGTGAACGAGTATAATGAGCTCCACGTCAAAGTTTCTTATATATTTTAATATCTAACCTTTTGTTGTAATTTTTTTGATCGATTTTAATTTATTTATTTTCTTACCTTATACTTCTTATTATTTTTGTAGACTGACCTCGACCAGTCCGGTGCCCGCTGGACATTTAGAATGATTTATATGTACATATATACCGAACGCCATTGAGATTCCTTTTTAAATACCTATATTAGTGATATATCCATATATATATATATATATATATATATATATATATATATATATACATGTGTATATATGTATATGTGTATATAAAAATACATTTGTATATAAGTATCGTATTGAACAGACTATTAAAGTATTAATTTTTGTAAATTATAACGAACCGATTTACTCATTCAACTGCCAGTTATATCAATTATACTAATGCCGATCTCTTACAGCACCGAGGAGTGTGTCATCTGCCTGCGGCCTTCGCTGCACACGCGCATTGGCTCATTGAACCGCTTTCACAGCATAGACTTAACCGATTTTGTCTAAAAAATTCAAATTATAAATAATGTATATCTGAAAAAAAAGAAAAGAAAGACATAGACTCACATATGAATTAAATTCGAAGTCCGGAATTCCATTGCCAGCCAAAAGAATCGAGATTTCAATAAAGATTTCGATTTGAGGTTTTATATTTTGTTGAAAAAGTGACTTGAAGTTACAGCAAAATGTTTAAAACTAACGCATGATTTTGATAGTTTGCAAATTCTCTGTTAAGTACAAAATAAGCTTAAACATAATTTATTTGGATCAACTAAGATTAGATCAGATTCGCTTGCACAGTGCCGCAACCATAAACAAACACTTAGAGTCGGGCCAAGTTGAGAGAAGCCAAGATGCCGAATGATTGAAATCGAGTCAATTAATTGTTGCACTGTGTTGCAGCTTTACTATAACTATCATAATTGTTATTAAAAATTAGCTATTAGTTTACTAGTTCTCTTCTTGTTGTTCTTCTAATCGTGGTCAATAACGTGCCAATGCGTGCAAAAATTTCTTGTTACAATTACGATTACATATGTTATGTGTGTGAGTGTATATTAACCCTAGGCTTTTCTTGTTTTTTTTTTTTGTATTTTTTATAATTTGTAATTTTTGTTTTTTGTTTGCTTCCTATTTATTTATTCTTCCATAAGGTCACATTGTTTGTATCACTGATAATGTAATTTAAAATATTCTTACGAATACGAAATGAAACATAAAACAATTTGCTGTCACACAATATGTACGTATGTAAATGTATGTTGTATACTATTCATGAATCATAATCTTCTGTTGCTGCTGTTGTCCTTGTCTTGCTCTCCACGTTTTGCGAATAAAGCTTTTAAAATATCAAAATTTGTTCTTTTCCACGAGATTAACATAATTCTCTAAGCTACGTATGCCTTACTATTTACTATATACTGTTTATACCTGTCGTGTGCAGCTGAGTGTATGAAATCTACGAATTTCCTATATACGTATATTAGCTAAAAACTATCACTGTCTCACTTACCAAATACTTCCTACTCAGTTGACAAAACATTAAAAAGTTAAAATAAAAACTCTGATCATGTTTTCCTGTGGCTCTTCACGTTCGTCTGTGTGGATCAGTGCTGGCAACGCCCGAGGACAGATGGATAAAAAGAAAGCCAACTGAAAATCTGATCAACAATTTGTTTCCCTATCAATGCATATAGATCTCTGTCCGATAAAGGCTAGTTGACAGCACTGGCTTGTGTGTATGTATGAGTATATGTGTGTGCGTATGTTTCGAGAGAGTTGAACTAAATTTGTAACTATATCAAAATTAAATTCGTGATTACTTATGGCTACTGGAGCCAGAAACCACTTGGTCGCATAATGTCTTCAAAGAGTGGCGCCTCGTTAGCTTACTTCGCTGCTTAATGCCTTGGATTAGTGGACGCTTAATATGTATTACAATAATAATAAAAAATAACAATTACACTATTAACTAATTAACGCACAGAGTGGGGGGAGAGGGCACCTTTTCGTTTACATAAAATATCAAATGCACTCGCCAGGATTCTGAGCGCAGTACTTGGGGAACAGCGCTTCGGCTTTGATGCCCAACTCTACAAGGCGGTTTCTAAACACTGAGATTCTCCGAAACACTTCTGGCGGCACAACATCGAAGTCATGGTCATCATTTGGATCTGACCACAGACGTTCGGACAGCGCTGCTACACGCGGCCACAGTCGATTATCCAATTGGCCCTCGTCCACTTGTTCGGTCCATAGGCAAGCTTCGCCACCCAGCACCTTCATTAAGCCAATCGTTTGTTAACTATATTCGTTGGAAATAATATAGTCATGCATCTTACCTGCTTGCGTCGCTTCTTATCCAGACGCATTCGCTCCCATGGACGATGCTTGTATACATTTTGCCAAGTGCGATAGGGCGAGCAAGCGGCGTCGCCTGTGGCTCGCCAGCTGCCAAAGCCGCAATCCAAATACCAAGCATCCACGTGCGAGAATATAATATTGTATCCATTGTCCAGCAGATCGTAGTTCTCCTGCCAGGTGCTGCCACCCCACACCTGCACCACGAATTGGCTGTTTGGAAGACACTTGGTGTTTGTCAGCGCACTCGACCAGACAACCACATGCTTGGGCGCCACATTCCCATTGGCCACTTTCAGTCTGCATCGCATCAGAATCAAAATTAATAATATATATTCTAAAACCAGTTCTTTGTGGCTTACCTCGCATTCGATTGTAGCATGAAATCGCACCAGAGGCCGCGTAGGTCCGTATCGTTGAAGTACTGGGCCCAGCAGTCGAGATTGACCTCATCGCCGCCCAGGTGAAATATGTCCGTGGGGCCCGTCAGCTGCAGAAACTCTTCGTACAGGCGCTGTAGTATGAGGTAGGTGTGGTTGTTCTTCGGGTTTAGTTGGCCGCACGGCGGTTCGCCGCAATAAAAACTCCATGGCTGTTGATTAATGCAGAGCGATAGCTCGCCAAGGCCACGCTTGGGTCCCCAGTCCCAGCCGTTGCCCGCATGCGCAGGTGCATCGATTTCCAGAAGCACCTGGACGCCAAAAATTTTGGCATATTCGGTGACCTCGCGTACGTCCTGTTCGCTGTACGTTTCGCTGTCCGAGTAGGCACCGTGCTCAGCCAGCTCCGGATAATGCCGTGAAATATATGGAAAACTCTGAGCGTCCGTTATGTGCCAATGAAAGCGATTCAGCTTGGCCAAGCCCATTGCCGAAATGGTGCGTTTGATGGCATCCACGGAAAAGAAATGGCGC
Source organism: Drosophila paranaensis (assembly GCA_035047545.1). Taxonomy (NCBI): domain Eukaryota; kingdom Metazoa; phylum Arthropoda; class Insecta; order Diptera; family Drosophilidae; genus Drosophila; species Drosophila paranaensis. Next base: position 8,270,313 of record JAWNPL010000233.1, read on the forward strand.
GAGGTGTCCAGCATAAGGCCGCGATAACGAAACTTGGGCGCGTCATTGATCAATGAGCTGGCATAGGTGCGCAGCAATCGCTCCTCGTCGTCATACCAAATGAGCTGCTGCAGCGTGGACAGTCCATGACGCGCGCCGAAGTATGTCTTGGCCTTGATGTGCACAATCAGACGCCGATGCTCAACTGCAAGTAGAAACAGAGATAAATTGTTAGTAAAAGGGATCTAGAAGTAGGTTCTTTGAATTACTTACAGCTTGTTACTAATTCATAGCTCTCATCATTGTCCAGATTGAAGTTGAGCTCGTCAGACTCATGCACCGAGAGTTTCACTTTTAAACTATCCAAGTCCCCAGTCCGATGTGAGCCAAAAGTGGAGCTAAAGAGTCCGTTAGTCAAAGGCGATTCACCAGCATCTGTAGATTTGGCAGCTGGCTCTCCGACGGCAAACATCTCGTCTGTATGCGGCGATGCATATTCCAATCGCTGTATTTGCCGCAATTGCCTGACCAGCACATCGAAGGCCAGCTGGAGCCGCCTGCGCACCTCACGATGCGTCGTATCCAGGCGTAGCTGCACATCCTCCACGGAGAACCGCAGCGTGTGCCCACTGACCAGCGACTTGGAGGTGGGATGTGGCCAAATGTTGATGTCTCCACAGGTCATTGAGCAGCTGATGAAGGATACGCGTTTCACGTTGCTTCCGTTCTTGTGATAGTTAACGCGAACGCATCGGTCATTGTCGCACTTGTAAGTCCATGACTTCTCCAACGGTCTATAAAGATAGAATTAATTTGTTTATTGCAATTTAATTAGCTGAGTATCGCAACTTACATGGCGGCCGATATGCGTTCCTTTTGGCTGTGTGGACGCAGCTGTGCCTCATTGTACGACTGTGTCTTAATCACGCCCTGGTTCCAGTACAGCACAGTCAGTATGAAAATGGCTCCTGAGAGTAGCAGGAGCAAGGCACGGCGTAGCGAGACGGCCAGTGACATCTTAAACAGATAACGTAGGCTGCAAAACGAAAATGATTTGCAAAGTATTGGGTAAATATTTTGTGACAATCAAATATTACTCAATACGAACTAAATTCTGCTAAATTGTTCTCAGCAGCAATTAAATAGAAGAACAAGAACAACAACCGAAACAAAGAGAGAAAGACTTAATATATTACGTGTCATTTTGCATCTCGTCATCGTGCAGAGTGAAGCGTGAAGAGTGAAGAGCCCGCGCCACAAGCAAGCCGCAATAACAACTCAAGGAACACATCGAACTTTAATTAACGTTAGTAATTTGGTTGATGAAACTAAAGTGAACTGGGCTTAACAATCAATAAAATCAAAGGAACCCCATTCGCCGCTCCTCTTCCTCTTTGCGAAACTAAACTTGTTAGCTTTGGCTTTTACGACACATAAAGCCCATGGGCAAATTGTTTGTCTTTCATATATAGCATCTGGCACGCAATGCATGGCACAGCCAGAGCTCGCTTTTCCTTTTTATGCCCTGAACCCAAAACCCATTGAAAATAGGAAAACAGGGTATAATGGTTTCGGTAAAGGCAGAAAAAGGTGTGGTAGAGCCCATTAAGTATATATATTCTTGATCAGGGCGACGAGCTGCGTTGATTTAGGCCTGTCAGCCTGTTCTTATGTATAAACGTGTCGATCTGAGAGCTCATAAGAGCTAGAGATTTAAAATTTGTATAGGGGATCTCCTAGTCGGACAGTCTCGACTAGAGCACACTAACTTCTTAGGTTTACTGTCTGTGTGTGCCACATAACGGATAATGTAAAACGGTTATAAAGTATCCCAAAAAAGGAAAATAAATAGGTCTCGCTATATACATTTTGAGAACTATAGTTACCCTGAACTAGCGTGACCCACTGCTAAGCGATGCCACTCATACATGCAACTATATAGCGCAGGTCTGGCTTGATCTCACGACCCACTTGTCTATATATTTATTGAAATCTGAATGTTTTAAGCATGGACCACCTGCTGCACTGGAAGTCACCTCAAATGTTAAATGCCGGTCTATTGTATTATAGGTGTCTATATCGTATGCAATATATTCGATAATAAATATAAGAATCTCATTAAATGACTCTAATTAAGTAATTTGAATATATTGCTAGCCCATGACACCTCGACCCCTGTTTGCATATGCAAATCAAGTCAATATTGTTGTTGGGGCATGAGTTTAAAGTCACCTAAATGTAAACAGAAAACAATTTAGCCCACACGGCCATGCTCGATAGGAAGGGCCTTTGAGAGCCTTCGTGTCTGCTGACTGATGACTGATGACTAATGACTAATGTTGCTGACACACTAAGCGTATTGTGGGCAATTGCTAGACTCAATACATGCCACATTACAAGCTGGACACACCCCTAGTGCACGTTCACCAAAATATTAGTTGAATTACAGTCGAGTATATATATGTATATGGCTAGTCAATGGAAGAGTCGCCCGCACACGTGCCACATACAGCTTACAGTTGGCTGAGGCAGCTCAATTGCAAATATCAAACGCTCACAGGTTGGCAAAACGTGCTGTTTCACAGCGAAGCACGTGAAGTGTGGAGTGTACTAAATTCATAAACAAAAAAGTGCACCCTTTTTTTTTGGGAGCATCCTTAGCATTACTTCTGATGATCTGTGCATAATAAATCAAGAGGCATACATCGTTAATGCATAAGAAATAAGAAAGGCAATCGGTGGTCGGTTGTCGGTCGCTGGCTCATTAGCTGTCGGCGCCAGTGTTGTGCATTTATCCTTTTCCCACACATATTACAGTTATCAGCCTGAATAGGGACAGGTAGCTCACGCTCAAAGACTAATTGTAGCCCAGTTCCAGTTCCAGAATCGTGTGCATGGGTCACCTGCTTACCTGCAGCGCGTGCGCAGTGATGAGCTAAGCGAGTAGAAGCGCCGAAAACTATCCATCATCAAAATATGTTGGCGCGCCTCATCTGTGACAGCGACTCGCAGACAAATGGTCGTGCCGCTGTCAGCCAACTGTTGAAGGACTCCTCTACAGCTGCCACTATTACTATACGCTAGTTGGTTTTTTGCAGAAATCTATATTTAAACGGTTCTGTGTAGCGCACAGAATTAAACAAAATATGCGAAGCTTTAACGCTATTCACGGCCGACGACTGTGCCGTCCTAGTGGACGTGCGACTGTCGAGGTGTAAGTAACTGCGACTGAGCGCGACTCTGAACGGATTTTTCAGCCTTTCAAGTTTTTGCTGGATGGGCTGGTGGGCTCAGCTTAGCGCTGGTCCCAAAAATGGCGTGCATATATATAGTATTTACATATGTTCTTGAACCACCTGCCAGCTGCTGGACGCATTTACAGTGGTGGATCACAATATTGAGAGTGGCCAACGAGAACTCTGTCAAAGTTCATAGATATAATAAATTATGATAAATATGATAATATATATTTATAAACTTTGTCATTTCAAGTATAAGGTATGCGCTCAGTAGTCCACAAGCTCATCCCAACAATGTCTGTTAATTCGTATGAGTAATATTTGCACATTTCATATATTACTCATACGCAGCGTACTCAATATGATGTGCATCGAGTGTTGCTTAGAGTCGCGTTATTATTTATGGTCGCATGCCGTGAAAAACGACAGTTGGCGACAAGTGTTGTGCAAATGGCATGCACGGTTGCCACAACAACAACACCAGCATTAGCAGCAGCAGCAGCGACAACAACAATAACAGAAACAACAGCAACAATCATGCACACACAACAAAAGCAGTTGGCGCTCAATTTGATGTGAAACGTGCAGGAACCGCACACACACACACTCATGTATGTAATAAACGAAGACGAACACACAAAGAGGAAGCTCAATACAAATAACTGTGTTTTTGGCCTCCATTATTACCGTTGAAAAGGGAAAGGCAGCCTGCAAAGCAACAGCAAAATGGCGGCACGAATTGTAACAGGCGCACAGTGGCAGCAGCAACAGCAGCAGCAGCAGAAATAACGGCATAAACGAAGTAGTTGTTGCTGCTGCTGTTGCTGGCCGAAGGCAAGCCAAAGCCGAAGCTGTTTCGTTGTCGGTTGCCTAACAACTTCGTCGTGGCGCACAACAAAAGGATAAGCCAAGTCAGCCAAGCAACAAACCAACCAGCCAGCCAGCCTGCCTGCCAGATAGTCAGCAAGTCAAGCCGGGACTCAGTTGCAACAGCGCAACGCATTTGCCAAGACGCACACAGAACGCGCCGTAGCGCGGCTCACAGAGAACGCGAACAATCAGCGAATATAGAAATAGTAACACTTGTACAAGTGGTTATTACTGTTGTTGTTGGTATTATTCTTGCTGTTGTTGTTGTTAGTGGTGGTACCTGGGCTGGCTACCTTGGCCATCGATCGCACCTCGCTAGTGCGCGTTACCTCGCGTTTGCTCGCGTGCCAGGCTGACGTACATAACGTATACGAGGATAACACTAAGTAGGCAGGGCCGTTGTCCTTGGTATTTCAGTCTAGCGCTTGCAGTGTCAGGCAACGGTAATACCTGCGTGTGCCACAATTAAAGGCCTGTACAGGTGTGTTGCGTCTATCACGGTGTAAAGCCTGTGTGTGTGTTGGTGAATTCGTGTTATGGGCATTCTAATACGCGCTCTGGCTTATTGTTATGCAATCGTCTCTAGCTTTAAGACATAGTGAGAAATGTCTTTGAAACATTATGCAATAATCGCGGCGGTCAGTCAGCACCAGCAGCAGCAACTGCAACATCAGCAACTGCAACAACAGCTAAACAATGCAACAGTCATGTCAACAGCAACGACAACGCCAACGACAACGACAACGACAGAAGAATCAACAATAACTACAACATCCTTGCCCACTAGCAAGGAGGAGGGGGAGGAGGAGGTGCTGCACTCGCAGGAGCTCGCCAGCAGCTCCTCGATAACGACCTACTACAATGGCGGCATGGGTCTCTATCATCAGCAGCGCGGCATTGGAGCTGGCATATCGCTGCTCAATGGCGCCGCCGGCTCTGGCAGCGGAAGCAGCACTGGCAGCGGCTCACAGACCTACGCTCACGTTGTAAATGGCAGCGTCAATCTCCTGCTCGGCGGGTGAGTGGGCGGCATCAACGTTCGCCTCCTTTATTCATTTCAAATTATTCATTTATGGCAAACTTTGCTAAGGCAGCCCAAGCCGACAGCCATATTTAATTAATAAAATTCAAAAGCCACGAACACTTTGAGCAAGATCGTATTGAATAGGAGAGACAGAAACTGCACTGAGAATGCATAGAGAGAGAGAGAGAGAGAGAGAGAGGAAGGGATGCTTAACTTAATATATGTTCCATTAAATGAAATGAAATGGCTTCTTGTAATATTTCTAATTGTTCATTATGTTAAACATTCTCCGTCCATGAATACTTCATCATCTCTCTTAGCAGAGACAGCGCAGCTACGGCTCCATAGATCATGTAGAAAATGGTTATCCTCATGATTTATGGGACAGCTGCAAATTAATAAAATAAAAAATTCATGCAACTCTGCAGAGCATCCTTAGGATATATTACGATGGCTGCTCATTTCTCGCTCTCTCTCCCCACTCATCGCTGGGCACTGACAAAGTAATCATATTCATAATTGGTCCCCTTTTTGTTGCTGGGAAGTGACGTCCGCTTCTTTAAATTAATATTTTCTGCCTCTTTTTTTTCCTGTCTGCTGTAACACAAACTCAGATCAGAGCAGAGTTTGGCCCGGTGAAATGGTCTGAGTAAAAATAAATGCTTCGAGTGACAAAAAAAAAACTTTTGATGTCTGCAAACGGCGTGCGCTTCGATGACCGTAACGTTATTTTAACTACTTTTTTATACACTTTTATGCCCGCTCGCGATGCAGAGAGAGTATATTGGTTTAGTGGCCAGACGAGTGATTGGGGCTCAACTTAATATTTTGAATATATTCTCGAATGATAACCTGTTAAGAATTCTTTAATATGTACAGCAGAGGCGCGGCAAATCGGAAGATAATATACTCTAGTATATTATAATACATACAAATGAAAACTATATCAACTACAGACTAAGCTCTAAAATCAACAAGCTTCACGATTGAATCACTTTTGACCTGCAGCACAGATAAGCCTTGTGTATTATACGATTCGCTTGCAAATTAGAAAAATTTGAATCTAAAAAAAATCGTAAGCATTGAGCGAGTATTGGGCAGTCGCTTATGCCAGTTTTCAACGTTTCTACTTACTTATCGATTGTCTGGGAGCATGTCAATAAAACTTAACAAAAATAAAAGCTACACATGCCGATGATAGTTTTAGCTGCTCCTCCTCCATCCCCACCTCCTCCCCCTCTAACACTATCGAACGCTTTTCGGGGCCTTTAATGAACGGTTGACATGCGAGAAATTGCGTGAGGCACAGCGGAAAATGAGCAGAGAAAGACAGAATAAATAAGGAACGAATGAAAGTAAGGCGAAGGGAAAGGTAAAAGGCAAACATGTCAGAGGACAAAGGGCATTATATTATGTTTAAAGTGGATTAAGTGACATCATTGATTTGTGTAAAGTGTAACAGATTTCAAAGAGAGATTAACGAGGTTACTGTGCTGCAGAGCTTGTCGCCATCTAGGTTACACCGGCGACTTCTAGAAATAGCTATGTAAATATATTCACACACACACCAGTCACATTTATATTAATATATATGTACATGCTATACAGTTATACAGGTAGTACAGGTAGTAGTGGCTCTTGTTTGCTATTTGTGGCCAGGTGGTATAATTCAGGCCGTAAACAATGTGTTGAATAACATTTTGTTTTTGGCAATTATTTAATCTATTTGTAAGCCAATATTGTTGAAATGCCTTTGGGGCAAGCACACAGAAAACGCTGTAATTCACAATCGATATATCTATATATATTTTGGTTAGTTGCTCGGCAGTTCGTGTTAACAAAAGCCAAAGCGAAAGGCCGCACATTGTACTTGTGAATGCAATACATATGTATATACATCTATACATAAAATAGACATACTTCTGAACAATGCATTGTTAACCAAGTTTATAGCCAAACATATTCATTTTGGTTAGATTTTCCTATGTATGCCTCACAATGGTTAAGTCCTTACAGAATATTTTCTTTTTGTATTTAATTCAACGAAACGAAATTTTTATCATTCTTTATATTTGATATTATTGTTGTTTCTCCTTCCCTGTTTTCTGTAGGTCTATGCTCTGCCTGGTGACCACGATTTTGTGTGTCGTTTGTTATTGTTGCCATCGCAATATTAAGAAGCGCACTGAGGCCGCCTACAGGCAACAGCAACACCAATGGCTGGAAAATGATCCCAATATGGAAATATACAGTGTCGAGCAGGTAAAATAAGATATATATATATATATATATATATATACATAAGATAAAAATAAATATAGAGGCAAATAGAGAGATATAGAGATTGCCCTAAGCCTATGACTCACACGCTCCTCTATTTATTGAGAGGCACTCTCTGATCTGTCCTAAAAATCTCAACTTTGATTTGCGATTTTACTTAATTGTGGTCAATTGGCTAACCAATCCCAAGCAGGAAGTAAACAATTTAAATTCGATTCTTTAGTCTTGGCCACAACACTCGACTCGCAGCGCAGACGTTGGTAATGAATATTAATGCAGAGTATTTAACAGATAAGAGAAAGACACAAAAAATAAACAGAGGGAAATAAATAAATAAAAAGCCAAGGGCAAGCCGTAGAAATGGGCATTAGACACCACATTGCTGTGTTGCCAACTCTTAATAAGCTGTTGGCCCCTGCATGGGCCACTTTCATTTACACGGTCTCAGTGCTTATATTGTTGTTTGTTGGCCCTGTGGGAAAATGCGCCGGCATCGTTGGGGTCGACAGGAGAGCGTAAATCAACGTTAGCCTGGCCCACGGTCCATGTCACACGGAGTTGTCAACGGCCGTAAGTGGATGCAGTCCCGGACTGGATGCGCCACAAATAAATCCATTTAAAATGTGTGCAATTTAAACTTCTTTATTTACTATTTAGCCAGAGTCCTTGCCTTGTTTAATAAACCTGTTCTCCATCTTCTTCTTCTGTTCAAGTGCTATGAAACTTCGGGCCTCTTCTTGGGCGACTCGACGGACGGTTTAGCCACGCTGCCCGCGCTGCATCATGAGCCGCCGCCGTCGTACGACGCTGTCGTTTTGCATGAGCAGCAATTGTTGCAGCAGCAGCAGCAGCAACTGGAGGAGCAGCAACTGCAGCTGCAGCAACAGCAGTTGCTGCTGCAGCGCGTCTCGCCGCCGCCCGGCTATCGCTCCACCCTGGACATCAGCAACGCGCAGCAGGCTATGGAAATCTCAAGTGCCGATGGCCTGGCAGGCAGCAGCAGCAGCTGCAGCAACAGCGCAGCAGCTGTCGAAGCAGGACTCATGGCCAACAAGCAACTGCAGCGCACTCTGAATGCCCAGTCCTGCTGCTCGCTGCAGCGCGCCGAGGTGGAGAACATGTGGAATGCAGCAGCGGCGGCCGTAGCGGCTCGCAATAGCCACTGCCATGAGCTGGACACATATATGCCGATGCCCATGCCCATGCCCATGCCAATGTCGTCGCCCTCGCCGCCTTTGCCGTTGGCACTGCAGGCGCGCAAGCACGCACAGGCGGCCATGCGACTGAACAGCTTCGGTCGGCGCTACTTGCAGTACAGCCAGCAACAGCAGCAGCATCAGCAGCAGCACAGCCACTACAGGCGCGGCTGCCCGCTGTGCGGCAAGTTTCGCTATGCGGCCGAGGAAGAGGCGTTGACGGCATCTGTCGAAAGTGTCCTGGAACAGTGCGACGCCAACGAGAACGTGGCAAGTACTCAGCACCAGCAGCAACAGCAGTCGCTGCAACTCGCAATCGAAAGTCCCAATCAAAATGATGCTGACGCAGCAAATGGAAATGTGGTGGACAGCGCAGCTGAAGCTGCATCAGCAACTGTTGCTGACACAGACATCGACGTAGACGAAAATGACAATGCAACTGCGATGTCAACTACAGCAGCAGCGACATCAAAAACAGCAACGATAGCAACAACAGAAGCAGCAGCTGAAGCTGAATCTGAAGCAGATGCATCTGCTGCCGACCTGGATATCAACAACATCAATGAGAACGGCATCATCAGTCTGGACATGAGCAAAATCATTGACATATCTGGCCTGCCCACATACGAGGGCGCCCTAAAGCTCGAGTCCAGTGGCTATGTCTGAAGAGATCCCAATTCCCAGCCCCAGTCAAATTTACAATACGGAATACGAAATAAATACATATATCACACATGTGCTTTATTTTATAAGATACTGAGGATCAGAGATGCCCAGGACATGTTTATCGGGCTGTATTTAGTGAATACCTTAATCTATCATATAGCAACAATCCTAGTAAACTGCTCTGAAGTTCTCTTTAGCTTCAATCATCATGATCTCGAGTTGCGCGACTTTTGCCCCAAGCAAAAAACCAAAAAAGGTTCCTCTTTAGCTTACACACACACAGACACTCACACACTATCACCCACAAATGTATTTTTAATTCTAGACATTAGCATTAATCATACATATCCGAGCAGCAAAGAGCTGCAAAAATATCAATAAAAATGTACTTGAACGAATTTAGCCCAATCGAAGCTTTTGACAGAACCTTAACCGTAATACTCTTGCTTTCACGCCCATCAAGTTTAATCTGATTGATTTCGTATTAAATATAACGAATGAGTAGACCAAGAGTGACATAACGGCTAACAAGCAAGAGGCCAGAGCATTACGGTTAACCGTGAAGTGAAAAGCGCCCCCATTCGTGGAAATACCTGTGAAGGTACACAGGTCTGCTGGCTAAGCGCCACACACGACAGTGCTGCCAATTTAGCTTTTTTTCTGAGATCTAGCCTTTTTCAGCTGCACATGCAATTGCGCTATCTCTTTAGATTTTTTCAGGATTTTTCTCAAGACATACTTTATATTTATATACCCATTCAAAATGAGTGGTTATAATAAACACATATCGCAGTTTTTCCCATTATTTTACAATCCACATTTTTGTCAACAGTGAACAAGTATTGTGCAGTTGGCAATGCCCGATTGGCACACGCTTACTTGTTTTAAGTGCCTTTTGTCTCATTTTTTGTGTCCTGTTTTTACGATAGGCAGTTGTCAGCCCTGGCGCACACCCACACACCCCCACGCCTACGCCCTCGCTCACACCCTCACGGGCAGACACATGTTTTCTCTTTACCTCGTTTTGTTTGGCTCTTGGGGGTAATAAAGAAAAAGATGGCCGCAAGCAAATCGCACGTAATGCGAAGCCAAGGTTCAAATGTAGAGCTCGGCGCAGAGCCAGCCTATTCGCTGCTCTAAAATTGATAACAAGCAACTAGTTAGTCGCTCGCTATAGTTATGGCTATCTTTAGTATTATTATTTGGTCAGTTGGCCCAATGGCCACTCGGGCAACTCAACTGTGCTCTATAATAATCCGTAATGTGTCATAAACGTAATTAGACGTGCGTAAAAAAAGAGAATCGAGTTCTGGAATTCAATCTCACTTAGCAGAAGTGGACAGAGTAAAGTATTTCTGTTGCTTGTTTCACTCATTTCGCGCACGAACCACTAAAAATAGTTTTAACCCAGACAGGCAGCGCCTCCAACCGCAGACGCCTATCTCCGTCTCCGCCTATATGGGCCATTCAATGTGCAGTATGGCTTATGATCTCATTCCCCAATAGCAAACAATGCGCTCGCTTTAGAAAGGGATTATCCCCGGCTTACATGACGTATGCGTGACCCAAATCGCAAATGCCATGAGCAACTGCTCTTTAAAGTTGTCGAACACATAAATAAGGAACATCTTCCGCCATGGCACATACCGTCGCAGCAACAGCATTTCGATCAGTAAACACACTTAGGAATTACGTGTAGAAATTCGTTGTCTCCATGCTGGAGACAAGCACGAACGATATCAAATGGTTTTTATTTATATATTTATCCCGAACGATGAAAACTTGTTGAAAATTCAGACACAACATTCAGTTGGAACCCGCGTGGCTTATAATTGCAACTGAGAATGATGCGTTGCCTCGCTGTGGCACAACAAGTGAGGCATCCGAAGAGCCAGCCGCCGCTGAGCAAATACAGACTACATTAGAGCGGGAGAGTAAGAGAGCGAGAGAGTGTGAGAGCGGGAACTGTGCTAAAAACGTGAGCTAGACAAAATAGAAAAATTGTCGAGCTGTGTGACGACATGAGACGATGCCCTGTTGGGAGAGGAAGGGAGGTATGATGGGAGAGGGAGCAGGCGCCGAGGGGTTGCCACAACTAATTGCGCAGCGGCATCGACGTCGACATCGACAACCATTTGACTCTTTGTCGTCGGGGTTGGCTCGGCATTGTTGTGGACGAGGTGCGCAGCGGAGGCGCTTCCACTTGTTAATATGAATTAACTGGCAAACGTATGTAGATGCATCCTTTGCCGCAGTCTCATTTGCAGCGTTTTATTGCTCTCAATTTTCAAGTCTAAAATATGATGAGCTAAAAAGTTTAATGTTCACTTGGGAGCGAGTACGTGTGTGTGCTTGAGCTTCATCATACCCAACAGCCAATGGGTCCTGAGAGTGAAAACGGCACGTGCTTAAAAATAGCCAGTGGGGTTTATGGGAGCAAAGCAAAGCGACAAATTAAGTGAGCAACTGAGCGAAAAAAAATGAGAGAGAACGACGTGTGCTTTAGTGCGGCGACATATAAACACCCTTGCCAATCATAGATGCTCCCATTTCACTTTAGAATGACATTTACCAAAATAAAACGATCTACTTCGGCACAAATAGATCAACGGATCAATAACATAGCCAAATATAACATAGCAAATATAACAGACCAATAACATGTTAAATTACATACAATTCTAGAAGTGAAATAAATTATTCAAAAATTATAAGAATTATATATTGCACATCGATATGTATTTATGCGATATGTGAGTGATCGCATTCATATTTAAGGGTCATTCGATTGTTTTAGTGCAGCGAACTTTAAGACTTATAATTCTAAGAGCTGTGCAAATTATAAGACTCACAGAAAGCACAAACAGATTTGCGAGGTTCGTTTGGAAAATGCTCGTCCTGTGCGTGTATGCAGTTTTGATCAGTTTGGATACTTTTCAAACGACCCCCGTTACAGTCAGCCAACGGAAGCATGTTATCTAAAAAAGAATCCGACAACATAACAGTAGCCGAAACAACGCTTAACAACAACAACAACAACAACAGGAGATAAACAAGTGTGGGCATGTTTATATTTAATTATATTATATATATTCAGCCATATCTGTCTGTATATGAGCTAAGCACAAGCACAGCTTTTGGTGACGCAAGTGCGCGTACTACAAACAAGCCCAAAAAAGAAAAAACGAAACCCAAAAAAACGAAAGTAAAACTTCAAATAGCCGAAAAGACCTGAGGCCAGAGAGTTAAACGAGAAAAGCACACAAACAATAAAGTTAAAGTATTTTAGATACTGACCCACAGCACACTTTGGAATGCTCTTCTCATGTCCTGATTTTGGTCTGCGGCAGCGATGGCGAAGCTTCCTCAGCCAAGCCGCAATCTCGAGTCGAGTTTTTTTGTTTTTGTGGCTCGCTGGCTGGCTGCAGGCGGTGGAGGCAGCGCGACAGGTTAAGAGTGCGGCGGCGGCGACGGATGGTTGTTGAGAGTGGCTTCAGTCACAGCGTTTGGAAACGTTTTCTCCTTGATGGTTTTGTGCGTTTACGTGAGGCTGCCACTGCATTTCTTATTTCACATTCACATTTTCGTTGATTCTTATTTGTTATTTACACAAATTCCGCATTTGTCTGCGCCTAGCTCAATTTTACTAGCACTAACAGTTTTACTTTCAACTGTGGCCACCCTAAAATTTGTGTAATTGCTGGAATGTTAACATTCTTTGAACTGCAGTGTGACCATTACATACTATCGATTACAGTCGATTAATACCGCCGCTGTTTCACTATTTTCAATTAAACGACCGTTAAAATATTTTTGCAAAGAAAACCAGCGAGGTTTGATTTTTTTGAGGCTCTATTCAAGATATATATTTGACTGCTTATCGAGTGAAGGTGAATTTTCTGTTAACAATTTTGTACAATATTACACTCATTGGTTGCGCGCTTAAATGAGTTTAACAAGCGCAAGCAGACGCTTCAAATATGTAAATCAAATAGAATATAATTAATTATGTACAATATAAATCCTTGGCCTAGAGCTTAGTTATTTAAATAGTTTCCCATGTAGGAAAGGTCTTCGTCCTGTCCGCTGTCGCTTTGACGCACAGCCATTGCAGTTTCCACTAGATAATAGAGACATTTGTATTTATCGCGCTCCTCGCGACTTAAAGCTGCAAATGATTCGAATCGTTAAATGAAACCTTATGGCAATAGCTCTGCTGTCATACCTGGACGTGGAGGTGTTTGTGCGTTTAGCTGTGTATTCTCGTTCTCTGTGATTGAAACAGTCTCCTCCGTCTCGGGAACACACGAAATGCCGTCATCCGCATTCGAGCTCGTCACTATTGTCGCCTCTGCGCCCAGCATATGATCCAGCAAATGCTGATTGCCTGCAATCACAGCAAGAAGGGGGGATAGACGCCAGACTTAGATAAACCACCGAATAAGTGCACACATACCCTCACTCTTGACGACCTGCGTGGCCAACGAATCACAGTTGACTGCATTGCTGCTGACGGGATTCGTCTTGGTGGTGGTCACTTCCTCGGTGCTGAAAACGGTCCTGCATAGCATTAAGGGAGTGCTTAGGTAAAAGGCAAGCTTATCTCCTTAATTGTTTTCCGAGATGGATACTCACTTGATTACACTCTGCCAGTCATCGGATGTCTCGAAGCGGACCTCTTCCTCGCTACCTTGTTCACAGGACTCGTAGTCGTGGCCGCTCTCCTCACCCTCTGATCTGTGAATGAGAACACGGACATTATAGATGACCTCCTACAGCAGAGGCTCAGTCGAAACTTATATGCTAAAACTTAAGCATGAAGCTACCTAAGCGCCGCCACAAAACCACCAGAGCAATCATCCTGATTAGCAAACACTTCTGCCTTCGACAGATACATTGATTTCTGTTGCTCTTGTCCATGCCCTTTCCCTTGCCCACGATCCTGCCTAGGAAGCTTAGCTGGTGGCAGAGTATCCGAGGTCTTGTTCAACTCGTTCTGGCGCTTGCGTCCGCGCTTCCTGGCCGGCTTCTCCTCGTCGAACTCGGTTGACAGTTGTCCATAGGGGCTATACGAGATCATGGAATTGATGGCGCTGTAGGTGCTGCTGTTGCTACTGCTGCTCTCGCTGCTGCTGCCGCAGCTAGTGGTGCTGCTGGAGGCGCTGCTGTCGCTCATGGCCGCCTTGCGCATTTGGTAGCTTTGTATCTTATCGATTATGGTGGCTTGCAGCGAGCTGTGCAGCCTCTGAAAGCCCAGCGGATTGTTCGCAATTGCTTGTTGCCAACTTGTGTTTGGGGAGCAGGTAGCAGGTAGGTCAATTGTGTGGACTCATTCAATATGCATTCAAATAGGCTACGGGACGATCAACTGCTGAGCAAGCTGAGCTTTACCTGTATATCACGCTCTCGTCGAACTCTGGCTCCATCTTGACCATCTGACCGTTGGGCGTGCGCACATACTGATCGAAGTTGGTGAGCACATTGGCAATGCCCTCGTGCATCTCGGCTGCACTGTGCACCTCCTCCGTAGCGCCAACAACCTGCACACGTGATAGACATCAGATTATGAAAAAGATACAGAGATAGATGGACAGCTTACAACTTCCGAGGCTGGACTGCCTGTTATGGGATTTGGCGTGCAATTGACGTTTAGGCCGCCCATGGAGCCTGAGGAGTTGGGACTTATCTTCTTGCCCCGACGCGAGATGGTGAAGTGCAAGGGATCGTTGCCCTCGCGGCGAATCATCTCGGGCAGAATGCGTCGACGTGCATTGATGAACCAATTGCAGACTTGCAGCACAGTCAAATTGGCCTCTTGGGACAGGGCGAACTTCTCGGCATCGCTGGGATACGCGTTGTATCGATGCTCGTAGAGCCAGCGCTTTAATATCTTGACGGAGTGCTTGGGCAGATTGCCTCGACGCTTTCGCAGCGAGCCGTTGACATCGATGTGCGTCTCTACGAGCATGTCGTGAAAGTTTTGTATCTCCTGCACCGCCTGCTCTGAGTCCTGGTCCTCTTCAACAATCTCATCCGCGGAGAGCGTGCCCAGTCCGCCCATGGCGTCCTGCTGCAAATGATCCTGCTCGATGCTGGACTCCGAGTTGTATCGCTGACGTCCCGGAACACCTAAACTTTCAAGTGTGTTATTACTATTATACAAGATTAAGGCTTGTGCCAAGACTGACCTTCGCTATCCAATAGATTTGCTTGCACATCCGCCTCGTGCATCATGTCCTGTATATTCCGGCGCACCTGCCGGTCTAATACCAAATTAACTTCATGTTGCTCCGGCGAGATCATCATAACATACACAACACACGTAAACCAACCAACCAACCAGCAACAAAAAAAAGGAGCCCGGAATGACTTGCAGCTCCTTAAAAAAAAACCTTTTTTTTTTCCACACAAAAAAAAAAAACAAATTGATGGGCAATAAATATGTCTACTTTATATATATTTCTAATTTCCGAATTTTTGTGTTCACAGCACCGGCTTTGAAATTAGACTAACTTTGACTAGACGACAGTTTCTAGCTGCCACAATTTTAGCATGGCCTACCGCATTGTCATTATTTTGAAATTTCTCGCCATCGAATGGTTTATTATCGAAAGGTATCGCTAGGCCCGTCTATCGACAGCAGCGCGTATAAGACTTATTGAAAGACGTGACAGTATAACATGTCAAATTGACATTGCGAAGCAGGATTTTTGACAAATCGCTTAATACGCGCGCATAATTCACATAGCGTAAACACCTTAACCGTCAGTTGATTTATTACTTTATGTTGAAGTTAAAATATAATGGTTTATTTGGCTGGCATCTAACCTCCCTATGCCAGCTATGCTTGCAGCGCAGAATTATCTATGTTCGTTTGTATGTTGCTGTTTTTTATATAAACTTTTGTTCACTTGATGCCGTTGCGAGTAATTAACATCTAAATTATGTTTGTTTTTACACGAACTCCGCTACTACAGTTAAGAGTACATTAAAATGGCAATGTTTTGTTTTGCTGCTTTTTTAATTATGTATTTTGTGTGACTCAATATGTACACACTGCCACTAGCATCAATACGCACACGACGCAGCCAACTTCATGCGAGACTGAAGTGTGCGCGCAGCCAACTTCACGGCGCAGAAAAACGTAAATAAAAAAAGGTAAACAATGGAAGACAGCGATGAAAAATTTTTTGTTTTGGATGAACAGCTGTTACCACAAATAAGAAATAGTGTAAATAGCGGCGAAACCAATGGTCAGCGAATGGATGTGGAGAGTCTGGAAATAGAGCTAAAGACTCTAGTCGAAAATCACGCAGATAGCCACGCCGATCCGCTTCAGGAAACGGCTCCTTTGACATCAAATTTTTCTTGGCTTTTCAATGATAACGATATTCTGCATAATGATGATGAACGAATGCCGGAGATGGTTCTGCTGAATCCTAGCAAAGGGCGTGGCAAACGTGGCCGGCCTTCAAACAGCAGCAACAGCTTCTATTCTAGCAATGGACACGTCTGGAACGCGGAGCGAGAGATGCAGACTTCTCTTCAGGAGGGGTTGCCGGTGCCAAGACAGCAGGCCTGTGGCAAGGGTCCTGCACGGCTAGTTTCTAATGCTGTAGAGTCCTGGATGCTGCTATTCGATGATGACATGCTGCGCATGCTGCTACGCCTGCTCAATGAACAGATCCGCCAGCGACGCTCGCGAAATCCTGCAGAGCGCTTTGTAGATCTCACAGAGCTCCGCTCATGGCTGGGCTTGAGCTATTTGTGTGGCGTTTTCCGCAACGCACAACACAATGGACCACTTGGTAGCTAAGCAACTACTTTATAGATATTGTAAGGCTATCCTCAATCTTAAAATTCTTTCGATAGAGGAGCTGTGGACGCTGGAGCTGGGAAATGCGATTTTCCGTGCAACAATGACCCTGTCGCGCTTTGAGTTTATTGGAAACTGCTTTAGTTCCCAAGGCGAAGGCAGCTGGAATGATGCACTGCGTCTGTGGCAGAAGCTGCTCATCAATTGCCGCTCCTACTACGGACCCAGTGGCTGGCTCTGTGTGGATGAGCTGGCTCATTCGGAGAATTTGTTTCTGAGCGTATGCTGCGATGCCAAGACGCTCTTCATGACCAATGCGATAATCAACAAACGGGAAACAAAGCCCAGCAAGGAGCTAATGCAGCTCATCTGCGACTTCAAGACCACAGGCCGTAATGTTACTCTAGGCACACGCTACGCCAGCGTCAGCCAGTGCCAGCAATTGCTGGAGTGCAATTTGAGCAGTCTTTGCACGCTTCTCTCCAGTTCGCCGGACTATCCTAAAGCCTGGTCGGGGGCAGCACTGTCCAGCGGTGCTATGATGCTGACTCAGCAGTCGGGCGTCGCGTTGCTCGCCTCGGGCTTGAATAGTCAGATGAATTCTTTGCAAGTACAGCTGCACACCTCCGAAACCTGCGTGCAATTCAACGAGCTCTCCAGTAGATACAGTACTGCATGTTCTCTGCCGGCTCAAGCTGAGCCCAATGCTTTCCTGCAGCTGTTGCACTTGATGCTCAATGTGTCGGCGCTCAATGCTTGGATATTGCTGCGTCTGGCGTCAGCCGGCGATGCCAACATGGATCAGCGCGACTTCCAACGACAGCTGGGACTCTTCTTGACTCAGCAGCGTTTACAGCGACGCCTGCATCGTCGGTCTGCGGCAACAACTCTCGCAATGCGTTTGCAAATCTGTGAAATTCTGGGCCAGTCAAGCCAACGACTGTTGAGTGAAGCCGCCAATGAGGCCAAGCAATCGAATGGAGTCATTAGCTTGTCCCAGTCCATGCTGCCCGAAGGAGTCGCCTTGGTCAGTCGCTATGGAGACAAGCATCGTCGCTGCAAGCCCTGCGCCCGCAATAAGCGCGAAATCAAAGCGAGATCACGTTGCCAGCAGTGCCAGGCGCATCGCTGTGGCAATCATCTAATCGCGCGCTGCTACGAGTGTATGGGCTTGACTCCCTCTCAGCTGCCCGAGGGCAATCTACGAGACTCTTAAAGATTACATGTTCACGGGACAAATAGCAATAGCAATAACAATTATCGTGAGACACTATACATATTTTGATTGACAAGATAAATAACATTTACTCAAGTGCTAAGGGTATGTGCATATTGCTAGGTAACGAGTGCAACAGCCTGGGCTCTGCTGATGCATCTTTTTGTGCTCTACGATTACAATCTACGGATGCAACGGAGTGGGGAATATTGGCTCTAAAATTTGTACTGGAACGATTTCGTTTTGTACTTGTTGCCCGTCGCGCGATTGCCGGCAGCTATGTCGTATGGCTCGCTCTGATCAAGGAACAGGCTGAGGAACTGTTCGTTTTGCAGCTCGTTCAATGGCATCTCTAGTTCGCTGCAGGACTTCACTATTTCGGCGCAGGCACGCAAATCCTTGCGCAAGTCTGCAAAATAAATCAATATTTAATTTGTATTATTCCAATCAAATAAAAGAATCAGATAAAGCCATACATTGATAGTTGAAGAGCAAGCTGAGGCAGTTGGCGCAAGCGTTGCGTTGATTGTGTTGCAAGAATACCTCAATAAGACGATGCACAGCGTCTACGTTGTGGCGACTCAGGAATGAGGAGCAGAGTGGACTGGCTCTAAAAGGGCATCATTAGTCAAATATGTAAAATATATATAGCCGGGTACGCACCTGCGATCCACCAGTTGCTGCAGCTCCTTATAGTGCTCGAACAGTTCGCCCGCTGATTTCTGATCGCTGAACCAATCGCTGGCGAAGCATTGCTTCCACACACAGGCTACCACGAAGATGTCCTTGTGCTCGCTGTGTATGGCTCGGGCGACCTCCATCAGGGAGACGAGAACGGCTTCGCTCTTCTGAGCCAGCGTCTCCTCCACTATGGTGCGAAAGGCAACGCGAATCATGCGTCTGCCCTCTTCGGTATTGAGGCTTCCGCCGTAGCCGCGATGCAAGGTCATCAGTGCCACATCCGCGTTGCCGTTGTGCCACAAGGCAATCGCCTTGAACGGCGCCAAGTCGGAGTACATGCTTGCAAAAGGATGATTCAGCTGGCGACAGGTGTCCGCTAGCGATTCCAGCTGTTGCATGCGGCCCAGGGAGCTCAAGTACTTCAGGCAGGAGATGAAAACCTCGTTGCAGGGCAGCTGCTGCCAGCGCACACACTGACGTATTAAATAGAGGAAATCCAGCTTGTTCTTAATCTCCAGCGTGGCCAGCAGCAAGTTGTCCAGTTGCGGCTGTGAGAGAGATCGTATGTCGAGGCCTAGTTGCGGTGAGCGCAGGGTCTTCAGGTCGCTCATCATGCCTTTGGACATGAGCCCCACATTCTGGCCGAAGGTGGTGCTACCTCCATAGTTGCTTGCCTCCTCGGTAGCGGGTTTCATTAGACTTTCACGCAACTCGCCCCATTTCTGTGTCTTGCGGTTGACAAGCTCATTTGTGAAGCAATCGATGGCGTCTAGCTGCGTGGACGACTTGCGCTGCTGTCGCTGCGACGCTCCCGGCCAGAGGAAAGCGCTGAGGTAGTTCTGAAAGCGTTGCAAACCTTTTGGCGAACCAGGTGCTACTGTTGTTGTGCCGCTGCTGGTGAGCCGCGTTAGCATGGCCATTTCAGAATAGACGCCACTGGCCCTTTTATAGGAGACCAGGCACCACAACAGACCTCGGATTGTGTAATTGTATTTTCTGTATTTGTTTTTTTTTTCTTTTTCAGACGCAGTTGTACCTCGACTCTAATCGATATCAACTATCGATATCTCATATGGTACGCGGATCGAAACAAATGTAATGTAAACATTAAATGTTTTATTTTTAATAATTATATTTATTTGTTAATTTTAATTGGATGTAAAATATATTTGCATTACGTGTATTAGCTCTTGTCCTCTTAAGTCGCTCAGCATACCAATCTATATGATATATATCTGCCCGCTGTCTCAGACGAGCGTATAATCTTCACAACTTGGCCGCGCTTCAGGCCAAAGTAGCGGGCGACAGGATCACCCGCTTGGATGCGCATCAACATGTTCTCCTTGAGTTTGTATCTGCTCAGCAATTCCTGCTTATCCTCAGCTGTCATTACCACATGCTCCGGCACTAGCTCGTGCTCCGTGATGTTGATCAGCAACTCAGACTCCAGAAACTGTTCCAGTATATACTTGGGCGCCATGTCCACCAGTGACTGCTTGGCCGAGGGCGTCATTCCGCCCTGCACCACAACGATAGCCCTGTGGATGTTCTCCTCTTGCATGCGCGTGCAGTATGTTTTGATGGTCTTGATGCCAATCTTGGGCTCCTCGGGGAAGAACACAAACATCTGGTCAGTGGGATCGTCGTTGTGGGCCACCAAGACGATTAAGTCGGAACGAGCGGGGCGCTTGTCACTCGGCTTGTCGCCAAACATTTCCTTAAACTGCTCCAGGGTCTGGTCCAATTCATCCTGGGTCACTAGGTAGCCACGGTCGTGGCTCAGTTGCATGATCGTCTTGCGTATACGCCACAGTTTGTAAGTTTCCGCCTCATCATCCATTATTTCTGCAGTTTTTATTTAATTTCTTGTAATTTAATTTCTCTGCGAAACACGCTGCTTTAACGTGGGGGCTGGTCGATTAAATGGTGACCATACTCGATAAATTTCTTGACGAATGAGTGTTGGTGAACATTTAAAGCTGCGCCTCACCAACACTTGCAGCAGCAGTGACCGATTTGCGCGCGCTGAAGTTGAGTTTGAAATGGGCTTGAATGTTATATTGTAATTTATGTTCACAGTTAGTTATCAAGTCCGTCATTATCGACTATGCGCACGTATGACAGCGCATACTGCACAGTCTGTGCATATCTTTTAATATTTTACGTGTACAATTTAATTATGGAACAGGTCCTCGCCATGTGTAATGCCACTAATGCTCTGCTCTGCAGGATTCATTGCTAACATTTGCTGATAGTTACGTTTAAATTATATATATAGAGGGTATCCTATGGCAACTCCAAAGACACAGTATTGATGAGGGGCTTAAAATAATATGAAATATCATCGTGTGACTTTCATATTGGAGCTTGCGTATTCCTGAGCTCACGTCCTATGTCAACGCAAATGACTGACAGTTTATCTAATAGAAAATTTTCAGCACGTTGTGTTTTTAAGACACACATAGTTTCCCCCCATTGACAAATTGTGCGGAAAATGTGAAAATGGATATGAATATTCATGAATTTTGCATTTTTAATAGCACTGCATATAGCAACAACAACAGCAGGAGCAACAGCAGCAACATCGACAGCAAAATAACAAAAGCAAAGAAAGTCCTAATGCATTTAAGCCACTTTGACCATATGGTTGGCAACGCAAAGCAAACAATAAGCTTTTCTATATGTAGTCGAAAGGTTTGCAAGAAATGCAAATCTAATAAAAATCCACTTTGTGAAAGTATGAAAAATGACGATGAATTTCATTATAAATGCAAAAATTATTGTGGGCAACGAGATAAAAGGGCTGCTAAGCGCGCCCTGTGGCCGCGTCGTCATCATCAACGTCATCATCGTCATCTTCTTTATCAGCATCAGCGCTGGACAGCTTCAGTAAATCTGATCAAAATCATTGATGCGCAAAGCATGAGGAAGTAGCTGCAGCGAAACGTGGGGCCTGCTGCGTGTAGCTTGAAGCGTGGAGCTTGGAGCGTCGAACGTTGAACGTGGTGCATCCTTCAGTCGCGAAAAGTTTAAGCTAAGCTGTTGATAACATTGATGATAATAGTGGGGGAGTTGCCTGAAGAAGGAGAGAGATAACCGCAGCGATAATAGGCGAAGCCACAGTCAGGTAAACCGTAGTCAACGATGGGTAGAGAGAGAGAGGGCGGGAGAGAGAGTGGCACGCAGCACAGGTGCGTGCGCTGCATTAAGAAATTTTGCTTTGAGCTAAAATTTGTTTTGATGCCCTGTAACTATGCGGAATGGATGATAGCAACTGCTACTCAAAGTTCACTAAATTTAATAATTAAATTATTTTAACCACAATTAAAGTTTACTTAAACATAATTTAATTTAATTAAATGAAAATTTAATAAATTAAAAAATGAACAGAGGGCATATTTTAGTCGATCCTGCTTGCGTTTCGTTCCAGCACCAGTAGGTGATGAGGACAGAATAATTTCATAGGATTGAACGTGGCGAGGAATGCATAATTATTAGCGTCTGTGTCCATTGACATTGAGCTAAGCAAATTATGGCAACTGTCGCAGTGTCTCCGCTGAAGGAACAAAAAAAAAAAAGCAAAAGAAAAGAAAACAAACATAATCTAAGCGCTGCAGTGCTCCAGCCCCGGCTGCTCCTCTCCCATCCCCATCTGTTTGGATTCGGAACTGGCACGCAATTATTTGTATAGGAATTTAAATTGAATGTCAGTCTGTTTGTCTCCGTAGAAAAAACAGAAACGACAGACAGACAGACGGACGGACAGACGGACGGGCGGACAGACAGACACTCCAACACACATTGGCAAGAGCGAGACTCAACTGAGGAGAGTCGAAGTCGAAGTCATCTGCGAGACTCCTTCATGCACACACATGCTCATATGTGAAACTGCGTGTGTGTGTGTGTGTGTGCAGAAGATGTTCTCCTGTTCGCCTGCTGTAAAATTCCAAATTTGTTTTATTTGATTTCTGTTCTGCTGCGCTGCTGTTGCTGCTGCTTCGCTCGTTTTCTTGCTCTGCTGCTGCTGCTGCTGCATATTTCCCTTTTTATGCAAAATATATGCTATAAATGCCACGCCCACCCACCTTCGTCTCGCCCTATCTGCCGCCTGGGCCGCCTTTATTTGAATATCGTGTCACATGTCGCACGCAGTTAGTAGTTGCCGCCTGTCCGCCGTCCCAGCGTCCGTACGTACGTTCCGTTCCATTCCGTTCGTTGTTATTGTAATTGTTGTAAATGTCGCCAGCGACAATATCACATTTGCATATTTTTGTGCAAACACACGGCGACTCCCCTGACCCCTGCCAGCCCCAGCCCCAGTCATGGGCCACCCACTCCATGTGCGTCTCTCTGTGTGCATTTTTACTTAATTTTATTTGTATTGGATTTGCGCTGATGTCTCCTTGAAGCCCACTTCTGCTAGCTGCTGCTGCTGCTGCTGCTGCGGCGTTTTGGAATTTTGCAATTTTCACAATAAATTTTAATTCAATTTACTGTTAAGTTCACACAACTAAAAGCGGACGCGGAAGTGCACATTCTGGCATGACAATCGTCCTCCTCTCGGCGCTCGGCACTCGGCACTCGGCAGCGCCAACTCTCGACATCCTGCATCCTGCAGCTGGAATTGAAATTTGAGAGCTGGCGAGCTGGTTATCTAGATACAAGATACAGTGCAAGCTGCCATTGTTCAACTCTTTAACTTGACGAAACTCAGTCTGTGTCTAAGCAGACCTAAATGATTCTTCTGCATTAGCCATGCAAAACCCAACATAAGTTCTACTCCAACTACGCACTGTCAACTGCTAGACTAGCTATATAGCCATCTCTCTCTACTTATACGTCATATAAACAACAGCATTCGAAGATGTTTAGTTAAAGTTCTCTATCAGCTAGTGACTACTGTACTGTTGCCTTGCAAATTGTTGTAAGTTGTGTGCTCTGGCTGTGGGCTCTGGCGCTGTCTCTGCCTCTGGCTTTGGAACTGTCTCTGGCTGCGCTGCAAAGTATGCAATAATTTGCGCATATTATGGTAATGGCCGTCGCGCATGTGCAGCAATTCGGATTTTGATTGTGGAGCTGAGCTCACTGATTAGTTTAAAGTGAATTGAATGTGTGCGGGGTAGGGGTGGTGGCTGGTGGGTACAGCACAGACGACACTTCCGACTTTCTACTACACTCATTTGAATTTGTTATCAAAATTTGTTATTCACCATTGGTTTAGTTTTACTGCTTTCGTACGGCTCAGATAATTGGCTGGAATGGCTCAGCCAGTCGACAAGGATCCGCAGCAGGTCCAGCCCCCGGACCAGTCCCCGGTCCAGTCCCCGGTCCCGTCCCCAGTCCCGAACTCGGTCTTGCCTATTCTGTGAGTAGTTCTCTTTGTTTTGCGCATTCGAATTCGTCCTTAACGTTGCGTGCGCAGCGGCTTACCCAAGAGCCCATCAATGTCCTCGATTTACATTTACAATCCCTACGAGAAACGCACTGTGGAGAAGCCCCTAACGTAAGTGACTTGTCGAGGTGCAGCCTTTGGCTGTTGTGAAGCGAACTTTTTTCAGTTGTTGAACATCTGCTCCGACAGTAACTTTGATGCATTCGTCTCGCTGCTGAAGTGTGTGATTGGCACTGGGATCCTGGCGATGCCGCTGGCCATGCGCTACGCCGGCATCATATCCGGCGTGCTGCTCTCCACGCTCCTAATGGCCCTGCTTACCTATTGCATTCACTTGCTGGTGTGTATCCGCAGTTGCCGACTGTGCTGTCCCTGTACGGTCGCAATCGCAATCGCAATCATTTGCATTTAGCCTTCCCGCACAGATCACTGGCATGACCGAGTGCTGCCGACGCATCCATGTGCCGCAGGTCTCAATGCCGCAGGCCATGCAGATTGCCTACGAACTGGGACCGGCCTGTGTGCATTGCTTTGCCCGCGCGGCCGGCATCTCGACCACCTGTGTTCTGGTCTTTGGGCAGTTCAACCTCTGCTGCGTTTACATTGTGTTCGTCTCGAAGAACTTTAAGGAAATCGGCGACTTCTACTTCAAGGACTACCACGAGCGCTACTACGTCCTCGGCGTCTGCGTCCTGCAATTGCCGTTCTTCATGATACGCAAGCTGAAGTTTCTGGTGCCACTGAATATCGTTTCGAATGTCATGCTTTACGCCGGATTCTTGTGCATCATGTTTTACTTGTTTCAGGGGTTGCCAAGCCTGCAGGAGCGCGAAATGTTCAAGCGTTCTCCCCTGGACTACATGATGTTCTTTGGCATTGCCGCCTTTTCCCTCACGGCCGTCGGCTCCGTGCGTAAACTCTCTTGACTCTCGACTCCCTGCTCTGCTAATTGACCCTAAATATCCACCATTTACGTATAGATGCTGGTCGTGGAGGCCAATATGGCGCATCCGCAGAGCTACCTGGGCTTCTTTGGAGTCCTTAACCTGGCCGTCTTCTTCATACTCTGCTCGAATATGTTCTTTGGCATCATCGGCTATTGGCGCTACGGCGAGCAAGTGGAGGCCAGTATTACGCTCAACATTCCGCAAAGTGAAATGTAAGTACTTTCGCTACCTGTCACACTCCGGCTGTTATTTAATCCTTTCCCCTCGGCTGTTAGCCTGTCGCAATGCATCAAGATAGCCATCGCGTGCGGCATTTTCCTGAGCTACCCGCTGAACGGCTTCGTGTTCATAACCGTTGTCTTCAGCGACTACGGCGATAAGACAGTCGAGCACAAGTGCCGCACTACGGCGGAAATCTTGGTACGCCTCTTTTTCCTCACCCTAACAGGTATGTTATGGAGGTGGATTGCCAGTCGGACTGTTGTCTTTATTGACGTCTGTTTGCTTGTGTCCTCCTCCTCCTCCATTGCGCAGGCATTGTGGCTGCTGTGGTGCCCAATCTGGCCGCTTTGACCGAGCTGGAGGGTGCCTTTTCCCTGTGCAACTTGAACCTGCTCTGCCCGGCGCTGATTGACGTATTCGTTAACTATCAGCCCGGCTATGGTCGGCTACGCTGGAAGCTAGTTCGCGATATTTTGCTAATGATCATCGGCGTTGTCTTCGGCGTGGTGGGCTGCACTGTGGCCATCAAGCAGCTGGTGGCTGATCTGGCGGCAAACCCTCCAGTGCCCAGCAAGAGTTGATGACGGCCACGGGCCTAGCCTGGCCTGCCGCTGCATTTAACAGTTAAATCCTTGGCTTAAATAGAGCTGGTTTTAACATTATTTGCAGTTGTTGCTGCCTCTGCTGCCACTGATGCTGCTGCTGCTGTTAGTTGTCTGCTAAGCTTTGTTGAGTTTTAATTAATTGGCCGGGCAAGTGTTTAGTCGACTGTTGTTCATCCCAGCTAAGCCAGTGACCAGGACTTGTGTGTATGTTCGACTCAAATTCACTTGAGATGCTCTACACTTTATTTATTAAAGTATATATATATATATATATATATATATATATATATATATATATATATATATATATATATATACATATATATATAGTTATTAAGTAGTGAAAATAAAAGTATTTATGATAATAGATGATTGTCAACCAGTGTGAGCTGACAAATTAAATATAGAGTATATCCGCGTCGAGCATTTGCATCTTACATATGGATAGTATCGATTGTTGGCGGCATTAATTAGGCACTGCCCCGGCTGCACGTAAGCTGATCAACTGCGCAAATCATTTTAAATGAAACGAGCTGTAATCAAATGCAGCCAGTCAGCGAGCGAGTCAGCCAGCCAGAGGGACAGACGGAGAGACGGAGAGAGACAGCCGCAACAATTGCGCCGAGTCCTTTGCGATTCTAAAATTGAATTCCTTGCCTCAGCGGAGCCCAAATACAGAGCTTGCTTGCCAAAGTTCGTTGCTAGCTGTTGTGGCCCCAGCACAATAAACTAAAAGACAAATACAAATACAAATACAAATACGAGTGCGCCGAGACGTCCTGCCGTTCTATACCCCCCGCTACCCTATTTACTCCAGCTGCCCCGCTACGGCAACAGCAAATATATACATATATAAATAGGCACAGCTAAAGCAACTGCAACTGCCGACGACTGTTGACTGTGGCAGTGTAAATAGCAAAATACAATAAAAAATACAAAAAATACAACAAAATAAAGAAATAAAAATAATAAAACAAAAAGAAATGCAAGTAGAAAAGGCATGATGCGAAAATAGTAAAGCAGCTCCTCAAGGAACTGCACGATGACGACGACGACGACGACGACGCCGACGACGATTGCGACGCGACCACTGCAGCAAACACACAAAACACAATTTCCATTCTTCAAATAGGAATACAAAACAACAACAACAACAGCAGCAACAGCGAAATGAACGAATAAAAAAGAAAGAAGAAATCTTGCAACTGCCTGCGACAGTGCGCGCAAAGTGGAAGGGGATAGAAGAGAAGAAGAGAGTGAGTGAGCGAGAAAGCGAGAGAGAGTGAGAGGGGCTCAACAAAGGCTGAGGCTGTTGTCCTCGGGCATGATTTTTGCAGACATGTTGCTTAAAACTTAATTTACAATTGCTTCGCAGTGGCCCTTCTCAGCCAGCCAGCCAGAGGAAATCAGCTAAACAAGCGCCAGCCTAGGCTCAGGCTGAGCCTGAGCGACTCAGCTGCGACCAGGGTACCGAAATTTGCTAGCGGCGGCCCGTTACAAATAATTTTCGTATATAATTTCGTGGGGCTTTGCTCACACAAAAAAAAGGAGCAGAAATGGCAGAAAGTAGTAGGTTTTTTGGCTGGTTGTCAGTACCGCATCATGTTAGTGTCATTATCAAACAATTGCGCGCTGCGAAGTCAGCTAAAGAATGCCACTGTCAGCCAGACAGGCAGCTTGCACTGTCTTCTACTTCGTTTACGTCACTCTGGGATCTCTCACATGGCCGTCGGAAAGTTGTCGCGCTGTCGCACATGGTAGCCCGCAAACAATGCGTGCCCAACTTCAGTTGTGGAGCTGTGGATCCTTGCTGCCCGCCAACATATACTTGTCCAAGTGACAGCCTTTTGCTTCGCAAATTGAAAAATTCCAATTTTAATGCAATTATTCGAGAATAGAATAAAAAAATATTTACTCAAATTGCGAGTTTCATAGATATGTATGTATGTACATTTGTAGCTAAGCGTTCATTTGCTTCATTGCTTTTTTATGCATTTAATATTTTAATATGTATGTATGTAAACTGCAGTCTGCAGCCGACAGGCAAAGACACGCAAAAAATGTCATAAAGAGAGAGAGAGAGAGAGAGAGAGAGAGATAGAGAGATAGAGACAGATGTGAGAGTAAATGTTCAATACTTTTGATCCCGTTATATTTTTGCTGAGCGGACAGTGTTGCCTATTCTTCACCGCTTGTGCAAAAAAAAAGCCAAAACTAATATTTTATGTTTATAATAGAGATGATGAAGTTATGTAGATTACGCGAATTAATTGATTAGAAATCATAGACTATTGACCCTTTTTCAATATTATTGCAAATAATACAATAAAAGCATTTTTCGACATAATATAGCTATAATTCCCGCAAATGCTAGCGGTTTACAAACACCAAGCGTTTGAATTGGCGTGAAAATAGCCAAATTATCAACACTGCTCGTAGACTGCAATTAGAAAGAGTGCAAGTGTGAGCATAAAGGATCAGTTATGTGCTGACGATAGAGCCGGACGGATGCGTGTTGTAGTGCTTGGTTTAACATGTAAAGCAGATCCCGTTATGAAATTTGGATATTCATTTAATACGGTTAAGCTGTACAGTCTTCGTTTTAATAGTCTAATGTGCACTTTAGTCTATGCAAATCGTTTGTTCGTATCTATGGCGTGTTTAAATCGAATTATTTGTGACCCGGTTAAAGTGGTTCAAACGACAGCGCGAAAAATAATGTTCAGTGCTTTTGATCTCGTTAGATCTTTGCAAGCAAGCTGCACGTGTGCTGTATGTAAGCGTGAAAGAGGAGGCGTAAATGAGCGTCGTGTATTGCGGATTATTCTAGACAATTGTTTGTCGTGGTGCGCACTGCGCAGTTGTTGTTGTTCGTTCTTCGCTATTCGCCGTTCTCTCGCTCACATCATTGATGTATGTGTGTAAATCAATTCGTGG
This sequence comes from Drosophila paranaensis, assembly GCA_035047545.1. Taxonomy (NCBI): domain Eukaryota; kingdom Metazoa; phylum Arthropoda; class Insecta; order Diptera; family Drosophilidae; genus Drosophila; species Drosophila paranaensis. The sequence goes on from JAWNPL010000233.1 coordinate 8,299,383, forward strand.
TACCGATCGTAGTGAATGCAGTCGTTTTTGAGCTTTAATTTACGCATAAAGTTGATCATAAAAAGTGTGTTTTGTAAAAAGGCGAGCATTTATAAAGTTTCTCCATTTTTTTTTGTTTTTTTAATCGGCTTGTTATAAGCCTAATCAAATGCATACGCGTTATGCGTATGTTATGTGCTTGTGTGCGTGTGTGTTTTTTTTATATTTAATTTTTACTAGTGTCTCTGCTGTGATATGAAGCTGTTTATAATTTGGTAAGTGATTTTAAATAATATCTTAGCTGTAAGAAAACTATATATTTATTTGAAGTAAATTTGTATATTGAATTACTTAGCACAAGGGTATTTATGATACGAGTTTTGTTTAGTCTGGGGATTTTTTCAAATCCAACAATGGTAAAATAGTAGCAAATAAAGTTGGAAAATTCAATAAGCAAGTGAAAAGTCAGTCTAACACTTCTTGCCATGCATGTAACACGACACTCCCACCTCTTTCATTACTACTAAATAAGTATTTATATATGTGGTTACCTCATGCTTTGTCAACTGACTTTGGCACGTTTCATTTTTGCCTTCCAACATTTATTTGCTTGGCTTGCAAGGCCACGTCGACGTTCCGTTGATGCCTGATGCCTGGTGGCTGGAGGCTGGTGGCTGGTGGCTGGGGCATGTCATACTTGCTCGTATTTGGTTTGGCCACACATTCTATGGTTGTGTGGATTTGTCTTTGGTTTGCTTCATTCTTGATTTCAGTCTCCGACAAGTGAAAGCGCCTAAATGCGGCTGAGGATGTGATTTGCCTGCTGAGGGGATTTTAAATTACACACAACGTTCCAACAATGGTCAAAAATGGTTGGGGGCAAGTAAATTAAATTGAAAGCGCCGCAGCAAATTGTCACAGTGCAGAGAAGAAGAGAGAATCTTAGAGTTATTTGAAGTATTTACTTATTTATTTCTTATTCAATGAAATTTACTTGAGAATTTTCCAAGCAGCAGAAAGAAACTGCCCCGAGTCACATACTCGCTGTATTCCTTTTTTCCTTATTTTCTATTTTCTGTGTTTTTTTTTTCGGGACTAGGGTGTGAGGGGATGCTGGACATGTGCAATTTGAATTGTGCAGGCTATCCGGGCTCTCGGGGTCTACTGACATGGAGTAATGCTGGTATGCAAGCTTGAATCGCTGGATTTGCTTACAGTCATTCATCTTGACGAGTTTGTCTCTGGCATTTGCTTTTGTTTTGCGGCATGCGAATTGTAGATTTTTCAACCAAAATGCTTTGGCATTAGACTATCACGAGATAATGCAAATACGAAAGGGCGGGCCAGAGGCGACTTCCTCTGAATGCCGAACAACTGGTCAACAATGTGCCAGTGCATAAGTTGGCATTATGCAACAAACATGTGCTGAGTGTAATGGATACAAAACTGGGAGGGAAGGGATGGCTGGCAGCCCTGGTTCAGGTTCTGGTCCAGGTCCAAGGCTTATGCCTTGTGGGCAAGCTTGGTCAGATGGTTGCGGCTAACACATTAAAAAGAGTTCGACCAGTTCAAAAGAGTATTGAATTTCAGAGCTTTGCTTCACTTTACTCAATTCGTGAGCTGGATTGTGTGCACTGTTTTGCTTGTTAACTTATTTGCATCGCCGGGGGCACACAACATGTTCGTGTACATCTTAAAGATATATTGTAGCAAAAACTGTTCGCAATTACCAACTAGAGAGTCAGGAACAAAGAGGAAATTAACTGGGCATGCAACTAATTAAGTGTGTGAATTCCAATCAACTCGAGGCAACTCGAGGCAGCTCTTCCTTCTGAATATCTCTCTCTCTCTCTCTCTCTCTCTCTCTCTCTCTCTCTCTCTCTCTCTCTCTCTCGTCATGGGCTGTTTGTTGCCTCGTCTAATGAACAAACTAATTGCAACGGCAACTGCAAAAGTAATCAAAGTGGCAGTCAGTACCAAAACCAAGTCTTGACTCTCGAGTCTCGAGCAAAACGGCAATAATAACAAAACTTTGTTGAAGAATTTTGAGAATGTTGCACAAATATGCGCAAAATGCAAGAAAATATGCTTGGACGGCCCGCCTCACATACACAAATTCAACAGGGGGCCTCAGAGAGTGAGTGTGTGTGTGGGAGAGAGAGAGAGAGAGAGAGAGAGAGAGAGAGAGAAAGAGAGTTGAAGAAAAACTGAGCTCAAGTGTTGTTGCTGTTGGCTTATATCAATAATTGCCAAAAGCAAATTGGGAAAGTTATGCGCCTGCAGTTAATGCGACCAGCGGAAATAGTCGTAGCCCATAACAGCAGCAGCAGCTCAGACAGAGCGGAAATACTGCAACGCACACAGACATACTTATGTGTATATGTATATATTCTTAGTGTATAGGATATCTCAGATCTATATATATGTGAATATTCCTAAGTACTTACAGTGCCTTACTTATTACTGTATTACTTCACATACTTTTATTAAAATTGACTCTTATATCGGCACGATCTACTATGAAAACATGATGTATTCGATATAGGTAACTAGTGTATTCCAGGTGCGTTGCACACCAACTGCATTCGCAGCAGTTCACGTTTTGTTTTAATTCTTTTTTTTTCAACTTTTTTTGCAAAAGTTTTTGAAGCCGCTCTCCAAGTATCGACATTGGCATCAATTTAATTTTGGGCTCCTTCGACTACTTTGCATTATTAAAACTGCGGGCTAAACTTTTCGAGCAACAAACTTGGAACATTTCTAGCTCTGGCAATGGCAGTGGCAATGGCAGTGGCAGTTAAAGCAAATTTTTGGTTAAGCGGTTTATGCGGCTCATTGAATTGATATTTGCAATTAGATATAGATATAATGACATGATAAAACAAATTGCTGAATCTGCACTATATAAATCAGATTTTACGACTCTGCCCTCATCACTTCTAAAACAATCTTCATTATGAGTATTTTTTACCTGCTGATTGTGATTTGTTTCTTTGTCGGCGTTGAGGTTTGAATTGAATTGAATTGAAGTTGTGAATTGTGTTGAAATGTTCGTTTTTTATTTATTTGCTAGTCGCGATATGCGAAAGTTGAGGCGAATCTGGCATTGACTGTGATCGATGATACTCCGCGTCAGTTTAGCGCGGATCATGTGCGCATTTGTGCACAGCAAACGGAACTGTCCTTGAAGGAGTTGCTCCAGTTCCATGCCAACGATGTCAGCAATGTTACCGAGGCCACTCAATGCTTCACACATTGCCTCTACGAGCAAATGGGTTTAATGCACGACGGTGTCTTTGTGGAGCCAGACCTTGTTGGTCACTTGTCTAATGCACTTAATCCTATCTGGTGGGCACAGCGTCCTTGTCATTCCCTTCGCGGCGCCAACAAGTGCGAAACTGCCCACAAGATACACCAGTGCAAGCAGCAGATCCAGAGTGAAAGATTCAACTTGGACAACGGCAAGATTGCGGAGACTACAACTCCGCCGTTCTCTACGACGACTGCTCGCTCTGGAATTTAATGTTATAAATTGATGTATTTGGTTATGGATATTCATACTTAACAGATTTACGTATTACCGGGTGCTGGTCTTGAATCCTTATTAAAGTCATTGGGCAAATATAGAAGATTGTTTGAAATGATGCATTTATGTATTCGACGCTCTCTTTTGGGGCTGTCTTGCCTATCAGCTACTTAAGGGTACGCTAGCAACGTGCTCTATGTGACAGTGTGTATTGGTGTGTCAGTAGCTGCTTGCACTTCGCCTTAGTCAAAATCCTGATTTGAAGTCAGCAGTTTGTGTTTGGCATCTATTAGGGGGGAGGACTGGATAGTTCAAGGCAAAGTTCTAATGCTCTTAACGCTTATGTCTAACCTCCCGCTTATTGATGTGCTAAAATATATGTGTGTGTCTGTGTGTGTGGGTGCTGGGATTTGCTGCTACTTCCTGTCGGTCGTCGGCATCGCCAGTGCCAGCCTTATACTGGCAGGCACATCGACAGCCGTCGTACAACTTTTGACATGTCTGCCTTGTAATGCGCTGAAAGTAGTTTTGTGTCCAGATTTGGAAAAGGATGTCTTGTGCCAACATTCTCTCCCTGTACTTTCTGTTTGTCTGGGAAACATAATTTTTTTGCATTTGCTGTTTTTGTGCGCTGCTTATAGAAATGCATTTGAAACGAATGCCGCGTTGTTTCGCATCCTCGCAGCCTCCACATCGCACAGTTAATATTCCATTTGGCTACAAATTTGTGTCGCCGTAAATCAAATGAATAATTTAAGTTGTTGGCGAGGCTCGTCGATCTGTCGAGTGCGTCAAATGATTCATTTTTTGATTTATATCAGCAACAATTCGAAAAGCCAACAAAAACAACAATAATACCAAGAGAGCTTTGCGTAATTGCATTAAATGGCATGGAACCGAGCCCATCACACAGACCGAACAGTCGAAGAAAGGGCCCTCCAAAAAAAGAAAAAAAAATACCATTTCGCGTTCAACATCAGCGCACAAAATTCCAATTTATTTTAATTGATTTATTAATGATTGAAATGTTGCATAAATGTAGCGATAAATATTTTATTCTCACTCTCTCTGTCCCTCACTCACTCTATCTCTCTCTCTCTCTCTCTCTCTCTGTGTCGCTCTTTCAATTTGCCTAGGGGCAAATAATTTGGAAGATAAGAGCAGAGTGAACTCGTTACATATTCCAATAATACACTCTGTCAAGCCGAACGGAGCCACTTTCAGCTCTCAGCGTAAGACTAATTCCCATAGCCAATGGAGGGGAGTGGATTTCCGCTTTTCAGTGCATAAATTTGGCAAGTGGCGCTGCAATAGGTCTCAAGATTAGGCATAATTATGCAATTTCCTCTTTAACGCTCAGCCAGACAGACATAAAAGAGTTAAATTCAATAAAATTTACATTTAACCACAAAAACAACTCAAGTTTTGTCGACTGACAACAAAAAGAGGAGCAAAGCGAGGCACAAAGTTAAGATAAAAGTTGAACAAAGAATGGAGATGGGACAACCTAAGAGACAGAGACAAAGAGAGAGACAGAGAGAGAGAGAGGGAGAGAGAGGGAGAGAGAGAGAGAGAGAGAGAGAGAGAGGGAGAGAGAGGGAGAAAGAGGGAGAGAGAGAGAGACAGACTAAGAGACTCTGGTGCTGGGTGCAGAGCAGAGACTTATGTAAATTGAAATTCAAGCGCTCAAAACAACAGCACAAACAACTGAGAAAACAGCAGAAAAACTGACGGTAGTTATAAAGAATTTTCATTCATTTCGAATTACGCTGTATGAGTGTCAAAATGGCGGCGTTTGGCCGTAAGCCATAATTGAAGGCAAGGCTTATGAGGCGACAGGCGACACGCGCGGAGGGCAAATGAGGTAGTACACGGGCACAGGCAAGGGCACGGGAAAGGGCCAATTGGCTGGCTTTCGTCGCCAGTCAACTGCTGCAGACCAAAATTCAATTTCATGCCGCGTGACACAAAGACAAAGGCAGGCAGTAGCAACAGCAGCCGCAGCGACAACAGACAGACAGACAGACACAGTTCACAGTTCGCAGCTCGCAGTTCCCAGGTTCCAGTTCCCAGCTCCCGCTCCCTGCTCACAGTAACTAATTCCAGTACCCTCGCGGTGGGCGCAGCTGGGCTAACGACGTCGTCAACTTGGCATTCACAAATGTGCGCACTTCGCTCAAAAGAATTTCAAATTAGCCACTTTTGCTTAACAATTGGCACAGGGCGACAAATTAAAATCGTCAGGGCAAAAGCCCTTCCTCGGAAACGATTGAAGATGGGAAGGTGGGAGTTCAGGTGGGACTGACACAGTCGGCGACAATTTAAAGTCAAGTGCGGGTATTGAGCAAAAATAATTGCCGCGCGAAATGCACTCGAAATGCGGATAAGTGGAGACGGAACCGGAGACGCTTTGCGGGCTCTCTTCGATCGGCCATTAGCGCCATTTACTCGAATCAACGTACTATGAGCCAAGGCCCAATATATCTACATATAAACGCATATACATACGTCGAGTCGAGTTGAGTCGAGTCTGAACAGCTGCTTACCAATGCTCTGCGACCACATAAGTGGCAAAATTTCAATGGAAAAGCGAAATCGCGAAAACCAATTGAGAACGCGGTCTCGCCAGCAGCCAGCAACAATTTCTAAATCAAGCCGCAGTGTTAACCAAGCCAATGGTCAACTATATGGTGTAGGTAAAGCAGCTGATGGCATTCACAATGTGCAAAGTATTTCTCTTCATTTCATTTTACTGGCAAAATTTTAGAATTGCAATTTTTTAATGCCGATCGAAAGGCCTCGTCAATACGTGTCCAAAATGGTATAACATTGGAAAATCGGGCCAATAACACGAGAGTTAGAGTCACGCAAAGTTTGGGAGGTGTTATTTTTTCGGATTCGAACACACTTTTCCAAAACTTTAAAAGTCATTAAATATTTTTGAATGCAAATTGATAGTCAGCATCAATGCGCATCGAAAAAGGTATCCCTCTTAAAAATCTGACGAAAAGTAATCTTTTTATGGTCAGTCAAAGTCAAAGAAATGCTTGATTTTCCGAGTCGACCCGATTTTGGCCAAAATGGCAAGGGGTTACATCACATTTTTGGCCAAAAATGGCAAAATTTTCGATTTGCAATTTTTTAATGCCGATCGAAAGGCCTCGTCAATACGTGTCCAAAATGGTATAACATTGGAAAATCGGGCCAATAACACGAGAGTTAGAGTCACGCAAAGTTTGGGAGGTGTTATTTTTTCGGATTCGAACACACTTTTCCAAAACTTTAAAAGTCATTAAATATTTTTGAATGCAAATTGATAGTCAGCATCATTGCGCATCGAAAAAGGTATCCCTCTTAAAAATCTGACGAAAAGTAATCTTTTTATGGTCAGTCAAAGTCAAAGAAACGCTTGATTTTCCGAGTCGACCCGATTTTGGCCAAAATGGCAAGGGGTTACATCACATTTTTGGCCAAAAATGGCAAAATTTTCGAGAGTTAGAGTTACGCAAAGTTTGGGAGGTGTTTTTTTTTCGGATTCGAATACACTTTTCCAATACTTTAAAAGTCATTAAATATTTTTGAATGCAAATTGATAGTCAGAATCAATGCGCATCGAAAAAGGTATCCCTCTTAAAAATCTGACGAAAAGTAATCTTTTTATGGTCAGTCAAAGTCAAAGAAATGCTTGATTTTCCGAGTCGACCCGATTTTGGCCAAAATGGCAAGGGGTTACATCACATTTTTGGCCAAAAATGGCAAAATTTTCGAATTGCAATTTTTTAATGCCGATCGAAAGGCCTCGTCAATACGTGTCCAAAATGGTATAACATTGGAAAATCGGGCCAATAACACGAGAGTTAGAGTTACGCAAAGTTTGGGAGGTGTTTTTTTTCGGATTCGAATACACTTTTCCAATACTTTAAAAGTCATTAAATATTTTTGAATGCAAATTGATAGTCAGCATCAATGCGCATCGAAAAAGGTATCCCTCTTAAAAATCTGACGAAAAGTAATCTTGTTATGGTCAGTCAAAGTCAAAGAAATGCTTGATTTTCCGAGTCGACCCGATTTTGGCCAAAAATGGCAAAATTTTCGAATTGCAATTTTTTAATGCCGATCGAAAGGCCTCGTCAATACGTGTCCAAAATGCTATAACATTGGAAAATCGGGCCACTAACACGAGAGTTAGAGTCACGCAAAGTTTGGGAGGTGTTATTTTTTCGGATTCGAACACACTTTTCCAAAACTTTAAAAGTCATTAAATATTTTTGAATGCAAATTGATAGTCAGCATCAATGCGCATCGAAAAAGGTATCCCTCTTAAAAATCGGACGAAAAGTAATCTTGTTATGGTCAGTCAAAGTCAAAGAAATGCTTGATTTTCCGAGTCGACCCGATTTTGGCCAAAATGGCAAGGGGTTACATCACATTTTTGGCCAAAAATGGCAAAATTTTCGAATTGCAATTTTTTAATGCCGATCGAAAGACCTCGTCAATACGTGTCCAAAATGGTATAACATTGGAAAATCGGGCCACTAACACGAGAGTTAGAGTCACGCAAAGTTTGGGAGGTGTTTTTTTTTCGGATTCGAATACACTTTTCCAATACTTTAAAAGTCATTAAATATTTTTGAATGCAAATTGATAGTCAGCATCAATGCGCATCGAAAAAGGTATCCCTCTTAAAAATCTGACGAAAAGTAATCTTTTTATGGTCAGTCAAAGTCAAAGAAACGCTTGATTTTCCGAGTCGACCCGATTTTGGCCAAAATGGCAAGGGGTTACATCACATTTTTGGCCAAAAATGACAAAATTTTCGAATTGCAATTTTTTAATGCCGATCGAAAGGCCTCGTCAATACGTGTCCAAAATGGTATAACCTTGGAAAATCGGGCCACTAACACGAGAGTTAGAGTCACGCAAAGTTTGGGAGGTGTTATTTTTTCGGATTCGAACACACTTTTCCAAAACTTTAAAAGTCATTAAATATTTTTAAATGCAAATTGATAGTCAGCATCAATGCGCATCGAAAAAGGTATCCCTCTTAAAAATCTGACGAAAATTAATCTTTTTATGGCCAGTCAAAGTCAAAGAAACGCTTGATTTTCCGAGTCGACCCGATTTTGGCCAAAATGGCAAGGGGTTACATCACATTTTTGGCCAAAAATGGCAAAATTTTCGAATTGCAATTTTTTAATGCCGATCGAAAGGCCTCGTCAATACGTGTCCAAAATGGTATAACATTAGAAAATCGGGCCACTAACACGAGAGTTAGAGTCACGCAAAGTTTGGGAGGTGTTTTTTTTTCGGATTCGAATACACTTTTCCAATACTTTAAAAGTCATTAAATATTTTTGAATGCAAATTGATAGTCAGCATCAATGCGCATCGAAAAAGGTATCCCTCTTAAAAATCTGACGAAAAGTAATCTTTTTATGGCCAGTCAAAGTCAAAGAAACGCTTGATTTTCCGAGTCGACCCGATTTTGGCCAAAATGGCAAGGGGTTACATCACATTTTTGGCCAAAAATGGCAAAATTTTCGAATTGCAATTTTTTAATGCCGATCGAAAGGCCTCGTCAATACGTGTCCAAAATGCTATAACATTGGAAAATCGGGCCACTAACACGAGAGTTAGAGTCACGCAAAGTTTGGGAGGTGTTATTTTTTCGGATTCGAACACACTTTTCCAAAACTTTAAAAGTCATTAAATATTTTTGAATGCAAATTGATAGTCAGCATCAATGCGCATCGAAAAAGGTATCCCTCTTAAAAATCGGACGAAAAGTAATCTTGTTATGGTCAGTCAAAGTCAAAGAAATGCTTGATTTTCCGAGTCGACCCGATTTTGGCCAAAATGGCAAGGGGTTACATCACATTTTTGGCCAAAAATGGCAAAATTTTCGAATTGCAATTTTTTAATGCCGATCGAAAGACCTCGTCAATACGTGTCCAAAATGGTATAACATTGGAAAATCGGGCCACTAACACGAGAGTTAGAGTCACGCAAAGTTTGGGAGGTGTTTTTTTTCGGATTCGAATACACTTTTCCAATACTTTAAAAGTCATTAAATATTTTTGAATGCAAATGGATAGTCAGCATCAATGCGCATCGAAAAAGGTATCCCTCTTAAAAATCTGACGAAAAGTAATCTTTTTATGGTCAGTCAAAGTCAAAGAAACGCTTGATTTTCCGAGTCGACCCGATTTTGGCCAAAATGGCAAGGGGTTACATCACATTTTTGGCCAAAAATGACAAAATTTTCGAATTGCAATTTTTTAATGCCGATCGAAAGGCCTCGTCAATACGTGTCCAAAATGGTATAACCTTGGAAAATCGGGCCACTAACACGAGAGTTAGAGTCACGCAAAGTTTGGGAGGTGTTATTTTTTCGGATTCGAACACACTTTTCCAAAACTTTAAAAGTCATTAAATATTTTTAAATGCAAATTGATAGTCAGCATCAATGCGCATCGAAAAAGGTATCCCTCTTAAAAATCTGACGAAAATTAATCTTTTTATGGCCAGTCAAAGTCAAAGAAACGCTTGATTTTCCGAGTCGACCCGATTTTGGCCAAAATGGCAAGGGGTTACATCACATTTTTGGCCAAAAATGGCAAAATTTTCGAATTGCAATTTTTTAATGCCGATCGAAAGGCCTCGTCAATACGTGTCCAAAATGGTATAACATTAGAAAATCGGGCCACTAACACGAGAGTTAGAGTCACGCAAAGTTTGGGAGGTGTTTTTTTTTCGGATTCGAATACACTTTTCCAATACTTTAAAAGTCATTAAATATTTTTGAATGCAAATTGATAGTCAGCATCAATGCGCATCGAAAAAGGTATCCCTCTTAAAAATCTGACGAAAAGTAATCTTTTTATGGCCAGTCAAAGTCAAAGAAACGCTTGATTTTCCGAGTCGACCCGATTTTGGCCAAAATGGCAAGGGGTTACATCACATTTTTGGCCAAAAATGGCAAAATTTTCGAATTGCAATTTTTTAATGCCGATCGAAAGGCCTCGTCAATACGTGTCCAAAATGCTATAACATTGGAAAATCGGGCCACTAACACGAGAGTTAGAGTCACGCAAAGTTTGGGAGGTGTTATTTTTTCGGATTCGAACACACTTTTCCAAAACTTTAAAAGTCATTAAATATTTTTGAATGCAAATTGATAGTCAGCATCAATGCGCATCGAAAAAGGTATCCCTCTTAAAAATCGGACGAAAAGTAATCTTGTTATGGTCAGTCAAAGTCAAAGAAATGCTTGATTTTCCGAGTCGACCCGATTTTGGCCAAAATGGCAAGGGGTTACATCACATTTTTGGCCAAAAATGGCAAAATTTTCGAATTGCAATTTTTTAATGCCGATCGAAAGACCTCGTCAATACGTGTCCAAAATGGTATAACATTGGAAAATCGGGCCACTAACACGAGAGTTAGAGTCACGCAAAGTTTGGGAGGTGTTTTTTTTTCGGATTCGAATACACTTTTCCAATACTTTAAAAGTCATTAAATATTTTTGAATGCAAATTGATAGTCAGCATCAATGCGCATCGAAAAAGGTATCCCTCTTAAAAATCTGACGAAAAGTAATCTTTTTATGGTCAGTCAAAGTCAAAGAAACGCTTGATTTTCCGAGTCGACCCGATTTTGGCCAAAATGGCAAGGGGTTACATCACATTTTTGGCCAAAAATGACAAAATTTTCGAATTGCAATTTTTTAATGCCGATCGAAAGGCCTCGTCAATACGTGTCCAAAATGGTATAACCTTGGAAAATCGGGCCACTAACACGAGAGTTAGAGTCACGCAAAGTTTGGGAGGTGTTATTTTTTCGGATTCGAACACACTTTTCCAAAACTTTAAAAGTCATTAAATATTTTTAAATGCAAATTGATAGTCAGCATCAATGCGCATCGAAAAAGGTATCCCTCTTAAAAATCTGACGAAAAGTAATCTTTTTATGGCCAGTCAAAGTCAAAGAAACGCTTGATTTTCCGAGTCGACCCGATTTTGGCCAAAATGGCAAGGGGTTACATCACATTTTTGGCCAAAAATGACAAAATTTTCGAATTGCAATTTTTTAATGCCGATCGAAAGGCCTCGTCAATACGTGTCCAAAATGGTATAACATTGGAAAATCGGGCCACTAACACGAGAGTTAGAGTCACGCAAAGTTTGGGAGGTGTTTTTTTTTCGGATTCGAATACACTTTTCCAATACTTTAAAAGTCATTAAATATTTTTGAATGCAAATTGATAGTCAGCATCAATGCGCATCGAAAAAGGTATCCCTCTTAAAAATCTGACGAAAAGTAATCTTTTTATGGGCAGTCAAAGTCAAAGAAACGCTTGATTTTCCGAGTCGACCCGATTTTGGCCAAAATGGCAAAATTTTCGAATTGCAATTTTTTAATGCCGATCGAAAGGCCTCGTCAATACGTGTCCAAAATGGTATAACATTGGAAAATCGGGCCACTAACACGAGAGTTAGAGTCACGCAAAGTTTGGGAGGTGTTTTTTTTTCGGATTCGAATACACTTTTCCAATACTTTAAAAGTCATTAAATATTTTTGAATGCAAATTGATAGTCAGCATCAATGCGCATCGAAAAAGGTATCCCTCTTAAAAATCTGACGAAAAGTAATCTTTTTATGGTCAGTCAAAGTCAAAGAAATGCTTGATTTTCCGAGTCGACCCGATTTTGGCCAAAATGGCAAGGGGTTACATCACATTTTTGGCCAAAAATGGCAAAATTTTCGAATTGCAATTTTTTAATGCCGATCGAAAGGCCTCGTCAATACGTGTCCAAAATGGTATAACATTGGAAAATCGGGCCACTAACACGAGAGTTAGAGTCACGCAAAGTTTGGGAGGTGTTTTTTTTTTCGGATTCGAATACACTTTTCCAATACTTTAAAAGTCATTAAATATTTTTGAATGCAAATTGATAGTCAGCATCAATGCGCATCGAAAAAGGTATCCCTCTTAAAAATCTGACGAAAAGTAATCTTTTTATGGTCAGTCAAAGTCAAAGAAATGCTTGATTTTCCGAGTCGACCCGATTTTGGCCAAAATGGCAAGGGGTTACATCACATTTTTGGCCAAAAATGGCAAAATTTTCGAATTGCAATTTTTTAATGCCGATCGAAAGGCCTCGTCAATACGTGTCCAAAATGGTATAACATTGGAAAATCGGGCCAATAACACGAGAGTTAGAGTTACGCATAGTTTGGGAGGTGTTTTTTTTTTCGGATTCGAATACACTTTTCCAATACTTTAAAAGTCATTAAATATTTTTGAATGCAAATTGATAGTCAGCATCAATGCGCATCGAAAAAGGTATCCCTCTTAAAAATCTGACGAAAAGTAATCTTTTTATGGTCAGTCAAAGTCAAAGAAATGCTTGATTTTCCGAGTCGACCCGATTTTGGCCAAAATGGCAAGGGGTTACATCACATTTTTGGCCAAAAATGGCAAAATTTTCGAGAGTTAGAGTTACGCAAAGTTTGGGAGGTGTTTTTTTTTCGGATTCGAATACACTTTTCCAATACTTTAAAAGTCATTAAATATTTTTGAATGCAAATTGATAGTCAGAATCAATGCGCATCGAAAAAGGTATCCCTCTTAAAAATCTGACGAAAAGTAATCTTTTTATGGTCAGTCAAAGTCAAAGAAATGCTTGATTTTCCGAGTCGACCCGATTTTGGCCAAAATGGCAAGGGGTTACATCACATTTTTGGCCAAAAATGGCAAAATTTTCGAATTGCAATTTTTTAATGCCGATCGAAAGGCCTCGTCAATACGTGTCCAAAATGGTATAACATTGGAAAATCGGGCCAATAACACGAGAGTTAGAGTTACGCAAAGTTTGGGAGGTGTTTTTTTTTCGGATTCGAATACACTTTTCCAATACTTTAAAAGTCATTAAATATTTTTGAATGCAAATTGATAGTCAGCATCAATGCGCATCGAAAAAGGTATCCCTCTTAAAAATCTGACGAAAAGTAATCTTGTTATGGTCAGTCAAAGTCAAAGAAATGCTTGATTTTCCGAGTCGACCCGATTTTGGCCAAAAATGGCAAAATTTTCGAATTGCAATTTTTTAATGCCGATCGAAAGGCCTCGTCAATACGTGTCCAAAATGCTATAACATTGGAAAATCGGGCCACTAACACGAGAGTTAGAGTCACGCAAAGTTTGGGAGGTGTTATTTTTTCGGATTCGAACACACTTTTCCAAAACTTTAAAAGTCATTAAATATTTTTGAATGCAAATTGATAGTCAGCATCAATGCGCATCGAAAAAGGTATCCCTCTTAAAAATCGGACGAAAAGTAATCTTGTTATGGTCAGTCAAAGTCAAAGAAATGCTTGATTTTCCGAGTCGACCCGATTTTGGCCAAAATGGCAAGGGGTTACATCACATTTTTGGCCAAAAATGGCAAAATTTTCGAATTGCAATTTTTTAATGCCGATCGAAAGACCTCGTCAATACGTGTCCAAAATGGTATAACATTGGAAAATCGGGCCACTAACACGAGAGTTAGAGTCACGCAAAGTTTGGGAGGTGTTTTTTTTTCGGATTCGAATACACTTTTCCAATACTTTAAAAGTCATTAAATATTTTTGAATGCAAATTGATAGTCAGCATCAATGCGCATCGAAAAAGGTATCCCTCTTAAAAATCTGACGAAAAGTAATCTTTTTATGGTCAGTCAAAGTCAAAGAAACGCTTGATTTTCCGAGTCGACCCGATTTTGGCCAAAATGGCAAGGGGTTACATCACATTTTTGGCCAAAAATGACAAAATTTTCGAATTGCAATTTTTTAATGCCGATCGAAAGGCCTCGTCAATACGTGTCCAAAATGGTATAACCTTGGAAAATCGGGCCACTAACACGAGAGTTAGAGTCACGCAAAGTTTGGGAGGTGTTATTTTTTCGGATTCGAACACACTTTTCCAAAACTTTAAAAGTCATTAAATATTTTTAAATGCAAATTGATAGTCAGCATCAATGCGCATCGAAAAAGGTATCCCTCTTAAAAATCTGACGAAAATTAATCTTTTTATGGCCAGTCAAAGTCAAAGAAACGCTTGATTTTCCGAGTCGACCCGATTTTGGCCAAAATGGCAAGGGGTTACATCACATTTTTGGCCAAAAATGGCAAAATTTTCGAATTGCAATTTTTTAATGCCGATCGAAAGGCCTCGTCAATACGTGTCCAAAATGGTATAACATTAGAAAATCGGGCCACTAACACGAGAGTTAGAGTCACGCAAAGTTTGGGAGGTGTTTTTTTTTCGGATTCGAATACACTTTTCCAATACTTTAAAAGTCATTAAATATTTTTGAATGCAAATTGATAGTCAGCATCAATGCGCATCGAAAAAGGTATCCCTCTTAAAAATCTGACGAAAAGTAATCTTTTTATGGCCAGTCAAAGTCAAAGAAACGCTTGATTTTCCGAGTCGACCCGATTTTGGCCAAAATGGCAAGGGGTTACATCACATTTTTGGCCAAAAATGGCAAAATTTTCGAATTGCAATTTTTTAATGCCGATCGAAAGGCCTCGTCAATACGTGTCCAAAATGCTATAACATTGGAAAATCGGGCCACTAACACGAGAGTTAGAGTCACGCAAAGTTTGGGAGGTGTTATTTTTTCGGATTCGAACACACTTTTCCAAAACTTTAAAAGTCATTAAATATTTTTGAATGCAAATTGATAGTCAGCATCAATGCGCATCGAAAAAGGTATCCCTCTTAAAAATCTGACGAAAAGTAATCTTTTTATGGTCAGTCAAAGTCAAAGAAACGCTTGATTTTCCGAGTCGACCCGATTTTGGCCAAAATGGCAAGGGGTTACATCACATTTTTGGCCAAAAATGACAAAATTTTCGAATTGCAATTTTTTAATGCCGATCGAAAGGCCTCGTCAATACGTGTCCAAAATGGTATAACCTTGGAAAATCGGGCCACTAACACGAGAGTTAGAGTCACGCAAAGTTTGGGAGGTGTTATTTTTTCGGATTCGAACACACTTTTCCAAAACTTTAAAAGTCATTAAATATTTTTGAATGCAAATTGATAGTCAGCATCAATGCGCATCGAAAAAGGTATCCCTCTTAAAAATCTGACGAAAAGTAATCTTTTTATGGGCAGTCAAAGTCAAAGAAACGCTTGATTTTCCGAGTCGACCCGATTTTGGCCAAAATGGCAAAATTTTCGAATTGCAATTTTTTAATGCCGATCGAAAGGCCTCGTCAATACGTGTCCAAAATGGTATAACATTGGAAAATCGGGCCACTAACACGAGAGTTAGAGTCACGCAAAGTTTGGGAGGTGTTTTTTTTTCGGATTCGAATACACTTTTCCAATACTTTAAAAGTCATTAAATATTTTTGAATGCAAATTGATAGTCAGCATCAATGCGCATCGAAAAAGGTATCCCTCTTAAAAATCTGAAGAAAAGTAATCTTTTTATGGTCAGTCAAAGTCAAAGAAATGCTTGATTTTCCGAGTCGACCCGATTTTGGCCAAAATGGCAAGGGGTTACATCACATTTTTGGCCAAAAATGGCAAAATTTTCGAATTGCAATTTTTTAATGCCGATCGAAAGGCCTCGTCAATACGTGTCCAAAATGGTATAACATTGGAAAATCGGGCCAATAACACGAGAGTTAGAGTTACGCAAAGTTTGGGAGGTGTTTTTTTTTCGGATTCGAATACACTTTTCCAATACTTTAAAAGTCATTAAATATTTTTGAATGCAAATTGATAGTCAGCATCAATGCGCATCGAAAAAGGTATCCCTCTTAAAAATCTGACGAAAAGTAATCTTTTTATGGTCAGTCAAAGTCAAAGAAATGCTTGATTTTCCGAGTCGACCCGATTTTAGCCAAAATGGCAAGGGGTTACATCACATTTTTGGCCAAAAATGGCAAAATTTTCGAATTGCAATTTTTTAATGCCGATCGAAAGGCCTCGTCAATACGTGTCCAAAATGGTATAACATTGGAAAATCGGGCCAATAACACGAGAGTTAGAGTCACGCAAAGTTTGGGAGGTGTTATTTTTTCGGATTCGAACACACTTTTCCAAAACTTTAAAAGTCATTAAATATTTTTGAATGCAAATTGATAGTCAGCATCAATGCGCATCGAAAAAGGTATCCCTCTTAAAAATCGGACGAAAAGTAATCTTGTTATGGTCAGTCAAAGTCAAAGAAATGCTTGATTTTCCGAGTCGACCCGATTTTGGCCAAAATGGCAAGGGGTTACATCACATTTTTGGCCAAAAATGGCAAAATTTTCGAATTGCAATTTTTTAATGCCGATCGAAAGGCCTCGTCAATACGTGTCCAAAATGGTATAACATTGGAAAATCGGGCCAATAACACGAGAGTTAGAGTTACGCAAAGTTTGGGAGGTGTTTTTTTTTTCGGATTCGAATACACTTTTCCAATACTTTAAAAGTCATTAAATATTTTTGAATGCAAATTGATAGTCAGCATCAATGCGCATCGAAAAAGGTATCCCTCTTAAAAATCTGACGAAAAGTAATCTTTTTATGGCCAGTCAAAGTCAAAGAAACGCTTGATTTTCCGAGTCGACCCGATTTTGGCCAAAATGGCAAGGGGTTACATCACATTTTTGGCCAAAAATGGCAAAATTTTCGAATTGCAATTTTTTAATGCCGATCGAAAGGCCTCGTCAATACGTGTCCAAAATGCTATAACATTGGAAAATCGGGCCACTAACACGAGAGTTAGAGTCACGCAAAGTTTGGGAGGTGTTATTTTTTCGGATTCGAACACACTTTTCCAAAACTTTAAAAGTCATTAAATATTTTTGAATGCAAATTGATAGTCAGCATCAATGCGCATCGAAAAAGGTATCCCTCTTAAAAATCTGACGAAAAGTAATCTTTTTATGGTCAGTCAAAGTCAAAGAAACGCTTGATTTTCCGAGTCGACCCGATTTTGGCCAAAATGGCAAGGGGTTACATCACATTTTTGGCCAAAAATGACAAAATTTTCGAATTGCAATTTTTTAATGCCGATCGAAAGGCCTCGTCAATACGTGTCCAAAATGGTATAACCTTGGAAAATCGGGCCACTAACACGAGAGTTAGAGTCACGCAAAGTTTGGGAGGTGTTATTTTTTCGGATTCGAACACACTTTTCCAAAACTTTAAAAGTCATTAAATATTTTTGAATGCAAATTGATAGTCAGCATCAATGCGCATCGAAAAAGGTATCCCTCTTAAAAATCTGACGAAAAGTAATCTTTTTATGGGCAGTCAAAGTCAAAGAAACGCTTGATTTTCCGAGTCGACCCGATTTTGGCCAAAATGGCAAAATTTTCGAATTGCAATTTTTTAATGCCGATCGAAAGGCCTCGTCAATACGTGTCCAAAATGGTATAACATTGGAAAATCGGGCCACTAACACGAGAGTTAGAGTCACGCAAAGTTTGGGAGGTGTTTTTTTTTCGGATTCGAATACACTTTTCCAATACTTTAAAAGTCATTAAATATTTTTGAATGCAAATTGATAGTCAGCATCAATGCGCATCGAAAAAGGTATCCCTCTTAAAAATCTGAAGAAAAGTAATCTTTTTATGGTCAGTCAAAGTCAAAGAAATGCTTGATTTTCCGAGTCGACCCGATTTTGGCCAAAATGGCAAGGGGTTACATCACATTTTTGGCCAAAAATGGCAAAATTTTCGAATTGCAATTTTTTAATGCCGATCGAAAGGCCTCGTCAATACGTGTCCAAAATGGTATAACATTGGAAAATCGGGCCAATAACACGAGAGTTAGAGTTACGCAAAGTTTGGGAGGTGTTTTTTTTTCGGATTCGAATACACTTTTCCAATACTTTAAAAGTCATTAAATATTTTTGAATGCAAATTGATAGTCAGCATCAATGCGCATCGAAAAAGGTATCCCTCTTAAAAATCTGACGAAAAGTAATCTTTTTATGGTCAGTCAAAGTCAAAGAAATGCTTGATTTTCCGAGTCGACCCGATTTTAGCCAAAATGGCAAGGGGTTACATCACATTTTTGGCCAAAAATGGCAAAATTTTCGAATTGCAATTTTTTAATGCCGATCGAAAGGCCTCGTCAATACGTGTCCAAAATGGTATAACATTGGAAAATCGGGCCAATAACACGAGAGTTAGAGTCACGCAAAGTTTGGGAGGTGTTATTTTTTCGGATTCGAACACACTTTTCCAAAACTTTAAAAGTCATTAAATATTTTTGAATGCAAATTGATAGTCAGCATCAATGCGCATCGAAAAAGGTATCCCTCTTAAAAATCGGACGAAAAGTAATCTTGTTATGGTCAGTCAAAGTCAAAGAAATGCTTGATTTTCCGAGTCGACCCGATTTTGGCCAAAATGGCAAGGGGTTACATCACATTTTTGGCCAAAAATGGCAAAATTTTCGAATTGCAATTTTTTAATGCCGATCGAAAGGCCTCGTCAATACGTGTCCAAAATGGTATAACATTGGAAAATCGGGCCAATAACACGAGAGTTAGAGTTACGCAAAGTTTGGGAGGTGTTTTTTTTTTCGGATTCGAATACACTTTTCCAATACTTTAAAAGTCATTAAATATTTTTGAATGCAAATTGATAGTCAGCATCAATGCGCATCGAAAAAGGTATCCCTCTTAAAAATCTGACGAAAAGTAATCTTGTTATGGTCAGTCAAAGTCAAAGAAATGCTTGATTTTCCGAGTCGACCCGATTTTGGCCAAAATGGCAAGGGGTTACATCACATTTTTGGCCAAAAATGGCAAAATTTTCGAATTGCAATTTTTTAATGCCGATCGAAAGGCCTCGTCAATACGTGTCCAAAATGGTATAACATTGGAAAATCGGGCCACTAACACGAGAGTTAGAGTCACGCAAAGTTTGGGAGGTGCTATTTTTTCGGATTCGAACACACTTTTCCAAAACTTTAAAAGTCATTAAATATTTTTGAATGCAAATTGATAGTCAGCATCAATGCGCATCGAAAAAGGTATCCCTCTTAAAAATCTGACGAAAAGTAATCTTGTTATGGTCAGTCAAAGTCAAAGAAACGCTTGATTTTCCGAGTCGACCCGATTTTGGCCAAAATGGCAAGGGGTTACATCACATTTTTGGCCAAAAATGGCAAAATTTTCGAATTGCAATTTTTTAATGCCGATCGAAAGGCCTCGTCAATACGTGTCCAAAATGCTATAACATTGGAAAATCGGGCCACTAACACGAGAGTTAGAGTCACGCAAAGTTTGGGAGGTGTTATTTTTTCGGATTCGAACACACTTTTCCAAAACTTTAAAAGTCATTAAATATTTTTGAATGCAAATTGATAGTCAGCATCAATGCGCATCGAAAAAGGTATCCCTCTTAAAAATCGAACGAAAAGTAATCTTGTTATGGCCAGTCAAAGTCAAAGAAACGCTTGATTTTCCGAGTCGACCCGATTTTGGCCAAAATGGCAAGGGGTTAACATCACATTTTTGGCCAAAAATGGCAAAATTTTCGAATTGCAATTTTTTAATGCCGATCGAAAGGCCTCGTCAATACGTGTCCAAAATGGTATAACATTGGAAAATCGGGCCACTAACACGAGAGTTAGAGTCACGCAAAGTTTGGGAGGTGTTTTTTTTCGGATTCGAATACACTTTTCCAATACTTTAAAAGTCATCAAATATATTTGAGCGCACAATGTCCTGCTTAAAAATCGGACGAAAAGTAATCTAATTATGGCCAGTCAAAGTCAAAGAAGTGCAAAGTTTGGAAGGTGTGCACTCGAAATGCAGATAAGTGGAGACCGGCTTACTTCGATCGGTCATTAGCGCCCTATCATCGCATATGCATACGTCGAGTCGAGTCGAGTCTGAACAGCTGCTTACCAATGCCCTGCGACCAGCTAAGTGGCAAAATTTCAATGGAAAAGCGAAGTCGCAAAAACCAATTGAGAACGCGGTCTAGCCAGCAGCAACAGCAAAAGCAATAGCAACAATCTCTAAATCAAGCCGCAGTGTTAACCAAGCCAATGGTCAACTATGTGGTGTAGGTAAAGCAGCTGATGGCATTCACAATGTGCAAGGGATTTCTCTTCGGTTCAATGATGCAAGCGAGTTACAGAAGCGTAAATACATTTCAATGATAATTGCACTTTAACTACTTTATTTCATAGTGTTTCTATTTCATTTGATTTTATTTTATAAATGTTTTCTGCCAGTTGTATTATTTAGTCATTTCTAATTTTTATTAACAACTAATTTTGTTGATTGACTAAGCAAAAGAGTTCTTCATGCGTAAATATATTTCAGTTCATTTAAAAAAGCATTTAATAAACACGAATTGATTTCTGATTTCCATGTTCAATCGTCACTTTAAAGATACAATTTAAGACTTATTGTTGTGAAAGTCCAGTGATTGCTGTGAGCCAGACAAACATTTCTTATTTATAACACCATTTTTCTTTCTCATGTTTTTTTTTGGTTTTCTCGCCAGCCAAGCAAACTTATGGACCTGGAAGCTATTGCTTGTGAAAAGACCCTCTACCTAGTTTCAGTTGTCGCCTGCCTCGTGTTGCTTGCTTTTGGGTGCAAAAAAAAAAAACCGCATCGAATGCGCAGTAAGAGATGGGCAACAAACAGGGCAAAAAGCCAAAGCCGTAGCCCAAGCTAAAGCCAGAGATCGATAAGCAAAAGCTGAGAAAAATGTAAATAAAGGCTCTCGATTGGTTAGCAACCGCAAAATCTCATCACGTTGCGCAAATACTGCCGCGTGCTAGGCCGGCGTTCAAGTGTAGATTAAAAAATGGCCGCAAATAACTTTAGGCGTCGCTCGGAGACCGCCAAGCGCGCAGGGGGCGCCCCTAAAGTAGGCTAGGCGTGGCAACGCATTCACACTTCAAAATCGATTATATGGCCACGCCCCCAGTGTGCGACTGTCGCCCATGTTCGTGCGTGCGTGTGTGCGTGTGTGTGTGTGTGTGTGTGTGTGCGTGCAACTTTTGCTAAATCACGTACAGCCAATTGCCAATTCCTGATTGCCAATTGAGAATTTGGCGTTTGTGCGCGTGTTTACACGCCTAAAAGTGTGCTAGCAAGCATTTAATTGCGTAGTTTTCGGCTAAGCGTGGCACACTACTCTTTTCTGCTGTTCCTTAATTAGGCAACGGCAACGGCAATGGCAGCAATAGCAGCAGCGACAATGTTTCACGATATTTTTGCCATATCATGGCAGCCAAATGAACTGAGAACGCGGCAAGCTTCGCACCCATATGGAGCATGAAATTTCAATCATTAGTCATAAGGCACAGCAGGCGACGTGCCAAAGGGCGACAGCCACGAAGACAACAGACGACAGCGGAATTTCTTCATTTACAGGAGCATCCTCGACGTTCCTGTCGTGTCTGCTCGACACTGCTGACAGGACACCCAGCAAAGCGCTGCGTTGCGGTTGTGGTCGCGTTACTGCGGATAGATTTGCCAACCAACTGCCAGCTGTTGATGTTGCCTTATGGCAACGGCTGCTGTCTCAGTGTTGTCTGTGTATGTGTGTGTGTGAGTGCCATGCATATAATTGCAGACATTTGTGGCCAGGCCCAACGCCTGCTTATTGTTTTAATTAAGAAATTTCAGCTTGGGGTCTATTAAAATCTTGCATAGTTAAAGACAAGGCGAAAGCCAAGCTAAATCCAGAGATAAAGCTGCAGCGGCCCACCAGTTTCAAGACATTCATTTACATGCTGTCAGCTAGCTTTGTGCAGTCGCCTTCCTATCTTGGCAATAGCTCCAACGCCGACTCTGACTCCGACTCCGACTCTGACTCTGACTCCAACTGCAACTGCAACTCCAAGTTGGGGTTTGCTTCAATTCGTCTTCGTGGCCTCTGCTGGTTAATGAGTTATGTCAAAGGAAAACAATGTTTGTTACTTCATTTATATGCCATTATTATTTCTGTTGTGGTTGTCGTATCCATTCTTTCCTTGTCTCTGTTTCTCTTTCCCCCCTTCTCTCTTCTGTCTCTTTCACTTGCTTGTATCTTAGTTTTTCTTTCAGCAGCAAAGCAGCAACAACTATTCTTCTATTATGTTGCTTGTTATTTGCTCTGCTGCATCTCTCGTCTTGCTGCAGCTCCTGCTCCTGCTCCTGCGGCTGGTGAAGCTGCTTCAGATTCTTCTATGGCTAGTGCCAGAGCAGTGCAGTTGTTCCCTGCTCATTGTTGATGGCGAAAGTTTTTGTGCGGTTGCATTGCAGCATGATTATGATTGTATTTCGTCATGTCACTATTATTTGCTATTTTTCGCTTCAGTTTCTGCCCCGCAGCCTTTTCTTGTACATTAAATTTAATTTACGCCAAATCAATTTAAACTTTAATGCAATGACAGATTCTCTTGTCTTTGCTTTTATTACTCCTATTATTACCATTTATTACATATATACATTATTGTTTTTTTTTTTCATATTTCTGCTTTACGTGGCTTTCTCACTGTCGACCATTAACGTCGCCAAATTGACAATTGAAATTTGCTTGTAATTAAAACTAATTAGCTGCACAAATATTTGTCTTGCTAATGACTTTGATGGAATGTTATTGTTCATTTTCGAAACAGTTCAGACGTTGACAAGCCAAGCTAATGCTGCTGCTTCTGTTGCTGTTGCTGTTGCTGCGGCGACTGCAGCTAATATTTAAGAGGTTGCCAGAAACAAAGCCAACAAATCAAAATATCTATTAAGCTGACTGTGACTGTGACGCCCCTTTTTGCCAACTCCTACTTAAATTGTGATTAAACTGTCTTACTGAGGGGGGCGTGCCAGCTGCGACATGTTGTGCACAACAAATAAAAACAACAGAAGACAGCCGACAACAACAGTTAATAGCGACAAGCGCAGTTTATCAAATTAACTGCGCTTGCAGGAACACCTTTTCCTTGGTTGTCGGTTGGGGCTGGGGTTGCGTCGAGGTTTGGTAAGGGGTTCGAGATGTAACGAGTTGTAAATGTGCGTGCGTCTCGCTCTCATGTTTGGGAGTGAGTGTGCGGGTGCGTGTATGTGCGAGTGCTGTCATCTAATGATAAATTGCAATAAAACACTCGTGATCCAGAAAAATAGAAATAAAAGAGGAGCCTCACGAATATGATAAATGGCATTTTGTATTTTGTGCTCCACTTCCAGCTCTCCGCTCTCCACAGCTCTTCAGAGGTCTTATGGTGCTCGTCGCTATGGGTCGGCTTTTTGGCACTGGATTTCGCACTTGGCCGCCGCATAACCGCGAGCGTCTTTTGGTAACGGAGTAACAGTTACTCAGTTTCCTGCACGCTTGACTGTTTTTCCTACTCTGGCCTGCCTTGGCCTGGCCGGGCCAGCTCTAGATACTCGCTTTTGTCTGCCTTGACTTTTCTTACAATGGAAACACGTACATTTCTCAAGCGTACGTGATGTCGAGTATTCATCAAGCATATTCGTTTGTTTGGCTGACGCTAACACACACTCATCCTCGCACTCACGCTCGCACTCTGAGAGAGGGATCGTAATGAAAACATTGTCGTAGCAGTTCGTAGACCAAGTCAAGTCTATATCTGTGTATGTGCGTGTGTGTGTGTGTGTGTGTGTGTGTGTGTGTGTGTGTGTGTGTGTGTGTGTGTGTGTGTGTGTGTGTGTGTGTGTGTGTGTGTGTGTGTGTGTGTGTGTGTTGGATGACGGACTGTCTGTCTAAGAAGTATTTGTTGTTGATTATTATTTTCGGTTTGTGAGATGCTTCTTCAACTTTTTACAGAACTTGTGCTACACGCAGTCCGAGAGGCACTTTACACGCTTCCAGAATTGCGCCAATTAAAGTTCTGCTCACAGCCAAAACAGAAACAAATCGAATTATTCTAATTTGTTGTTTGTTCCCAATTAACATTAACGATGCAAATTATAAGTGTATATCTGTATGTCTGTATATACCAATATAGATATGTTTAACAAATTTCAGATATCGAAAGGAAAATAATATAAAAATTATCTTATTTACACTTCACTTGTTCAGCGGATAGTATCGCATAGCAAGCATAAGAAATGCTAAACGTAGCACTTCGCTGTTAACTAACAGAGCTTGTGCTGTCCTACTGTTAACACGCTGTGGTGGTATGTTCGAAACTGTCATACGCGCAACAGTTTATGGCGCAGTGTTGAGAGAGCGAGTTAAGGAATTTCTCTTATATGCACCCAGCTCTCTTCATTCTCTCATCCTCTCTTTCGTATTTGAGAATAACAAAATGGAGAATTTCGAAAGGATTTCGTCATTTGCGAATTTCGAAACAGCCGACCGACCACGTTTCTTGTCGTCATGTGGCATCATTAATCATGCTTAAATATACAGGCCATATCGAAAGCAATTGTGCAATTTGGGCAACAATATTATTTCAATTACACTTGGCGACCAGCAGCAAACGTTTAAGCGCTTCGTTCGCCCTATGCTGTCCGCTGTCGCTCGGCCGATATGTTGTCTTAACTGGCAGCTACAGGCGCCCAGCACGCAGTTGACAGTATTTTCCTTTTTTTATTGATGACGATGGTTGGGTCCAAAAAAGCGTAACCCACTTACTGTCACAATGTCACGCATTAAATGCACGCAATGGCCGAGATGGCGATGGAAGATGAGTGAGAGCGAGCGGGACATGAGTAAGTGTGAGAGAGATTGTCCGGGTTTAAGTGCAAGTGCAAATATGCAGATTGAATTCTTTTGCAAACTAATGCAATTATCTGAGTGGCGGAGTGAGTGTGGATGTGGCATGAGTGTGGGTGTCGGACAGAGTGTCAGTGGGAGTATGTGTGAGTCTTTGTATCTTTCCGTGTCATTAGCATGCATGCTTGCATTTCCTCCCTATACCCATGGGGAGGCCACACACATAATTCTAGAGTGTTCCGGCTAATGTGTCCTTAATAGCGACATCATCGCTGCTCGCGTTGCTGCCCATGCGAGTTCCAAATGGAATTAAGTGTGCTCAAAACGGAAGCCTGCAAAATAAAAAATTAGCAAAGCTATATAAAAGTGCACAGAAATTATCGCTGCCTGTGATGGCCTCTCTCTCTCTCTCGCGCGCTCTCTCTCTCTCTCTCTCTCTCTCTCTCTCCCAATCCTTTTATCCTTGTTTTCTCTGTGTAATATGCAAATGCAGTCCGTTTGATGCCATTCTGCGGAGTCCTGCGAAGGCTGGCATGATGGCGTTAAAGGCTTGAGCTAGAAGAAAAAAAGGAATAGAATAAACGTTTTAGTTGATATTTGCCCATTTGTTTAAACATTTGCTAGCCACACGCAAAAGGCCGACAAGCTTACAAACTGCTCTAAGAATATATGTATTTCGCGTAAAGTTTGATACTAGCTTTGTCCCGTTAGTCGATTCCAGCCATATCTCTAGCGGCTGTTGGGTCGTTAGGGAAATAGGAAAAAATTACATAAATTTAATGATGAACTGAGTATAGCCCATAGTCGGACACTATATTTTAGCGATCTGACTTATTTAGTTTATGCCTGCCCAATTCATTACACATGTACATATGTATATGTGTGTTTATGTTTGTGCGTCTGCCAGATTTTATGGCACACACACAGACAGAAGCCACAGCTGACTTTAGTGAAATTTACAAGCTGTCAATAATTTATTCGCCGGCAAAACTCTACAGCAAAAGTGCCGTAAATTGGCAGTGGCTGTTACAGTTGGTGTTGTTGTAGTTGTTGCAGCTGCTACTACAACCAATGTGTGTGTGTGTGAGTGTGTGCGTGCGTGGGTTTTTCTGTGTGTAGTTAGCGGTAACGGTAATTGTAGCGGCATCAATTTCGCACACATAAATATTCATATGCGGCGTTCTATCACGAGCGGGCGAAGAAGCTATGTATCTCTCTCTCTCTCTCTCTCTCTCTCTCTCTCTCTCTCTCTCTCTGGCAAGTAGGTGTGTCCATGGCGGCGGAAACGTTTTTGTAGTCTACTGTGCGGCGCCTAACACAGGACTTGCGTGTGTTAATTTGACGGCACAGGATTTATTTAATTTTCGTTTTAGCCAACAGACAAAGGAGGTAGCTCTGAAAATCTTGAGCCTAGGCAACAGCAACGGCAACGTTGACTGTATCTGTGTGCGTCTGTGGCCAATTTATTAAAATTAATTAGCTGCTGTTGCTCTGTTTGCATGTGGTTTTCCAGCCGCAAGTAATATATGCACTTTTGTTTTCTTTTCTTTGGGGGTGGCACGACTGAAGTTGAACAGATGTTTCCTTATTAACCAATATCAGTACGTGTGTTTCTTGATATGACTTTAATAACAATTTGATATGCATATACTCGCCTGTATCTCAAGCGTTTGAATCAAGGCCCAAAATGCTGAAATCTTTTTGGTAATTCGTTCCTAACACTTTGTTAGTCAATTATGCTGTTAAAATTTATCTACCTTTTATCACAATCAAATATGCTTATCATGCTGGCAAAACGTAAAACTATGTGAAAGTGAACACCAGAGAAACTATTTTTTGCAACAATTTTGCCTATGTGTAGAAGATTGTGCAGTAGCTGGACGCCAGTGACCAGGGACCAGTGACCAGTGAGCAGTGTCCTCTAAAACTTGCTACGGCATTTGTTTATGTAATTTGGCCAAAAATGTTGTACAAAATGCTACTCAGCAAACAGCAAATACAGAGAGTGTCATGTTTGGGGGCAAAAACATGATGAAGCCGAGTAGGGGCAGATCGAGGACAGGGCATAGGGTGTCCTGGACACAACTTGGCAGCCATATTGTGTTTGCTGCAGAAAATTCTTGAAAACAACTACGAAGCAACTACAACAAGCAGCAGGCGACAAGCAACAGTATCCATATCTGTGTTTGTGTTTGCGTCCATGTCCCAAAAGTAGTAAAGGTCATTTCAGCTTGCCCATTAGCTGTCGCTGTATATAGATATATATATATATATATATATATATAAATATGTGTGAGTCTCTCCATAGCCATGTGGCCAAAACTTCATTGCCCTCATTGGCTGTTCAAAATAATTACAATAGTTTGCAGCAAATATATAAAAATAAATGCAAAAAACGAACTACATGCAAGGTGCTGTGTTGAGAGTGCCACTTTTATGAGCTGTCTGAGAGCCTTTTGTGCTGTAAACAGCTTTCATAATTTCACTAATGCATTGGAAGGAGTCATTCGCCTTGTTTGATTTTAATTTACTTTGAAGTAATGACAGCAGCAGCAATGGCAACGGCAACGGTAACGGTAACGCCAGAAAAATGTGTCCAGTTCAGGTGGGGCTACATGGCAGCCCTCCAGACGCATTGCTATAATTACAAAAGTTTTTTAATAAATAGACAAAACACACAACAACAAGGAAAGAAAATCAACGCAAAACTTTCGACCAGTCTAACAATGACGAGGAAAAGCTATTTCTGTTGCCATTGCCATAGCTATAGCCATAGCCATAGCCATTGCTTTAGCCATTGCTGCGTTGTCAGCATGGGCAATGACAAGTCCTTGAAGATGGTTTCAAACGTTGACTTGACATTTGTCGTGGCTGTGAAGGCACTCATCTTCATCCTCGCCCTCGCCAAGCCATTGTCAATATGGCCGATCAACTCAAGTCCGGTTTCCCATTTGCTTGATGAGCTACCGTTTCGGCCTGCTCCCGCAGCTATTTATGTTTGTCTGCTGTTAATAAAAAGTAATGTCTGTGGAATACTTGCGCCCGCTGCAGCTGCGTTTGCGTTTGCATGTTAAATGGCTGCGTTCTCTCTGGCCTGGGTGTACCATTTGTCAAACGTCAGTGCTCATGAGCTGTTATTATTATTAGCTGCAATTGCTGAGGACGATGCCAATGGCTCTGACGTCAGCCTGGAATTGCAACGTGCTGCACGCTGCATGCTGCGTGACGTTGGCCACCTTCTGGCCACTGCTGCTGCTGCTGCTTTGGCTTGGCAGTTGCAACCAGCATAATTGTGTGTTTTTTTGAAAAATAGAAATCCATTTTTTATGCAGCACTTTGCATTTTCTATTACTTCATTAGACGCGGCAAGCGCAAACAAAATGTACTCACTCGCTCTGCTGCAGTCCTGTGTTTGTGTAAGAGTTTCTGTGTGGGAGTGTGACAATCCCTTTTTTGCGCATAAGGAAGCTCTATATTTAGAGTATTTTTTGACAGGGCTGGAAAGCATTTTCAATTCGAACTGAAGTTATCTTCAGCTATTACTTATGTGCCAAAGGTACCATTAGCTGACATAAGTTCTGACTTATTTGCTTTACTTTACTGAAGAAATGAAAGATTTTGCTGCCCATCCCTGGTTACCCAACTAAGTCATGGCGGGCTCATAAGTATACAATGATTAATGTCAAGCGAGGAAACTGCGGGCACGTATGTAACATATGTATGGATCAGGAGATGAGGATGAGGAGCAGGATGGGGATGGGGATGGAGCTGGTGGCATGAATGCGAGAATGGAGATGAAAAAATGTGTAAAGCACTGTGTGCGGGTAATGTGTACCTTTCGCAATTGAAACTCGTCATTTGCCAGTTAATTTCAAGCGTAAACAATAAAAATAAAAAAAAACTGGGTAGCAGCTACAAAGTTTCATTGCGATGAAGCTGCAAACTTTTTTTTTGTTGTCGTCGCAGCGTTTTAAATTTTCATAATTCATGAGAGCAGCGTCCTCTCGCAGTGATTCCCCTTGCCGCTCCGCTCGTGTGGTGTTGTTCCTGACGTTTGTTTGGCACACACAAAAAACCGCGTTCAACTTTTTTGAACTGAGTCAAATAACAAAAAATAAATAAAACCAACCTGCTAAAAAATGTTGAATCTCTGTTTTGCTCTGCGTTTCTAATGCCGCAAAGAGTTTATAGTTTAGACTGGCTGCCCAGCTCTCCTCCACCAAAGGCGGTTGTACACGTTTGTGTGTTGCTTTGTAGGCGTTACAGTTGCTTCAACGATGAAAGTTAAAGCAAAAACTTTTGTTTTATGGTCTTTTATATGAGCTGTCAAAACTCTAGCCAAGCTCGCCACTAGCCCCAGTTTCATCCCTCGCATCCTTGCGGAGATAAATAGTCTACATGAGCGTCCAAATAGTCGCCAATGTAAGGCTTACAGCTCTCCCTCGCTCACTCTTTCTCTCTCTCTCTCTCTCGCCCATCCCTCTCTCTATCTCTATCTGTCTGTCCGCCTTTCCCGTAGCGATCTAACCACCCGCTAGCATGAGCGAAAGTTTTGCCACCAAAGTTATGAGTTATGTGTGAAAGTGCCAACTTTACACGCTGTCACACAATTTGCGCAATTTCTTTTGCAATTTCGCGACGACCCAGCGTAACAATCAGCCAGCCAGAGAGACAGACAGACAGAAAGACAGACATATAGACATATAGTCAAGCAGGAGGAACAAATTTAGTCTGTCACAAGTAGAGACTCTGCGGTGGCCACTTAAAGCGTGTTCCGAATTTACTAGAATTGCCTGTTCGAGCAGCAGCGCATAACTAAAAACAAATTGACAGGAAAAGCGGCCACAGTTCGCTTTCAATATTTAAAGCTCCTCCCCACTTGCTGTGTTGTGCATGGAGAGCAGACTGAAACAACAGGCGCTGACCAGCAGCGCTGACATGCCGTTAAGTACTTAACCCAGAGTGCAAACAGCAAAAAGAGTAACCGAGCAGGGCAGCGACAACAAGAGCAACAACAGCATGAGTCGGGGCTGTTATGCAGAGGCAAACAGAAGTCAAAAATCAAGGGAGTCAGTCGAAACATTGGCCACCACTCTACACATACACATACACACACACACACACACACACACACACACACACACACACACACACACACACACACACACACACACACACACACACACACACACACACACACACACACACACACACACACACACACACACACACACACACACACACACACACACACACACACACACACACACACACATATATATATATATATATATATATATATATATATATATATATATATATATATATATAGACACACTAACAATTACACATACAATCGAATGGTCGATTAAAGATAAAACTGAAATGGAAAGAGCTAAAATTTTAGGAGTACTTTGAATTGATAGTCGTCGTGGTTTTCCTTGACTTGAAGTATCAGGAAAACTTTTTCATATTTTGGATATTTGAAAACAGAAAAGAAATCAAAAGGAAATGATTTTGTATTTCTGTTTGCTTGAAGATATAATATTCTAGAAATTGTAATTTGTCTGAATGCATAGAATAATTGCTGGTCTAACCATGCTCTCAATATACTGATTTCAAGTCTGCGAGCCAATGGGCCATGTCTATCAATTTGTTTATTTTGATGCTGGAACCCTAGGAAAACTAAATTTCCACCAATAACAGTTCAAAGCATTTGTCTGTGTGTGTGTGGGTGTGTGTCTCTATGGGTGTGTGATTGTTGCCACGTTGTTGGCGTTTTTAATACCGCACGCTTTGTCGTGTTTGACATTTTAATCGCCTTAAATTTTATGTTGAGGTGCGCAGGTGGCTAGCGGTCCGCTGTTCGCATACACACACAGACACAAACACAGAAACTCGCAGACCCACACACATACCAATTCCGGAGCACGGACAACGTCGACGTCTCCAGCTCCAGCTTCGTGTTCTCAGCAGTTGGGCAACTTTATGTTGTGCAGCGGTCCACAAGTAAAATTTCCGTTCGAATTACTTTCTAATTCTGTAATGAATTGTTTTTGTGGACTAACGAGAGAAAATTTACATCGAGGCCGCATCAAAAGTTGCGTATACGCCCTGCCCTGCCCTCTCTTAGCAAATGAGTGCTAAGGGAGGGGGTGAGAATATATTCCAGCCTGTTTATCTGACAGAGATAAGAGCATGCAAAGTTCTCTAAGCACTTTTCTTGTTATTGTTTTTGTTCCTTTTTTTACATTTTTTTTTAAAGATTTTTTTGTTCTATTTTTTTTTTATTTTTTGGCATTGTTGTTGCATAATTTGGTATCTTTCAACGGTGCGGCGCTATTTTTGTGGCACCGTAACCACTCAGGCACTTATTTATTATAGTCGCCGGCTGTTCGCATTGTATTTGTCGCATTTTGTGTTCTAGTTGGGTGGCGTCCTGCCGCACCAAGCCACGAAGTTTGTTTAAGCAGCTGTGGTCCAGCTGTCGAAATCCCCTGCATAAATTGCCGGATTAGTATTGTTAACCGAAAGTTTTGTTTTGCATTTTAAAAAGGTGGCCATTCTAAAAGCAGAACACCAACACCAACAGCAACAGCATATGGCTAATAAAGTTGAAAATTTACATAGTGGGATTTACAAAAGATGGGAGAGAGACAGGAGAGAGGAGGGAAGACAAAAAGAGAGAGATATTAGATCCTGATGATGCTAAACTATTGATGTTGCTCGTCCCATGAAATTATTTCCACAAATTGTGAAATATTTCAAATCTGTTGCGATGTGTGGAAACTATATTAATGAGAAACAAGCATACCTACGATACACAAACTTCGGTATGTGGATCCTTACCTTACCCTACATTATTGTAAAAGCTATCAGTGCTCGAAGCTCTTAGCTGGATCTGAAAGCTGGAGTAGGTGCAATTTGTTGACTGTGCCGCGGGCATTAGTAGCATTCGATATGGTAAACAAAATATCTCTCGTTGCGCTCTCGTTGTATGTTTTTATAACTTTTTGATTGCCGTTGCTGTTCTGACAGGTGGAAGAGCAGAAAACCGCCAGCAGCAATTATAGGGCGAATGCGAGAACTATTTGCTGGCTGTGGGGAGCGGCATCGCCTCAATGGCTTGGTAATGGAGCAATGGCGTCGCCCAACAATGAGCACTAGAGCAGCAGGAAGTACTTAAGAGCAACGCAGAGCACTTCCTGTTTTTGTTTTGCCAATACAAAAAACGGCGTCAACTGCGACGACGTTGTCGAGTTGAATTTGCAATGCTGCAGCTGCTATTGCTGAAGCAGGTTCAGGTTTTAGCTTGAAGTCGTTTTTAGTTTTGCTCCTTGCTTTTTGCTCTGCTCCTCTGCAATGTAGCAATATATATATATATAAATATATATATATATATATATATATATATACACACATATATATATGTATATATATTTATAGTTCGTTTTTGCTAGCGTCTTATGTTACCTGTTTGTATTTTGTTATTGTTGCTGCTTTATCGTTCCACTTTCGTGAAGCTGCTTTCAGTATCAATTCGTATCTTGAAACTTTAATATGCATTGCTTGCATTCTTGGTTTTCTCGTTGAAGGTGGCACATCATTCGCATTCAGAGATTCATTCAGCTGGGTGCGCAAGTCAGGCAGCTTCTTGTTGGCGCTGCTGCCAACACACAAAGCATTTTAATTTCTTTTATCCTTCATTACAGCTGCTTCCCTATGGCTATTTCGTTGTGTTTCGTCGCAGTTTGCGTCCTGCTCGACGGCGACGTCGACATCGACGGCGCATCGCGGGTTTTCTGCTGTGTCAGATTACATACACTCCATTAACATTTTATGCGCTTGTATTATCGCAATTAAATTTTTAATGTTTTCATTTCAAGCACATTGCATTTTCATGTAGTCAGCCCAGACCCAGCGCCTTTGGCATTGGCTGCCAAGCAATCAGCACACGCGGCACCGCAGACAAACACCGGCAACGCCAACGTGGTGCTGGTCCTGCTGTTGGTGCTGGTTAAAACCACCTACAGGAGAACCACGAGCATCAACAGCCTCAACTGGATTCATTTTGTTGCCTTTGGCTAGTAGAAAGCAGCAGCCACAGCAACAGCTATAGCTATAGCTATAGCTATAGCTACAGCTACAGAAACAACTCGATGCATGTAAATGCACCGGGAGTTGTTTGCATGTGCGTGCAGCTCGACGAGTGGAAACAATTGCAACAGCAAAAAGCATTTTCTGCAATAATAATTTTAATGAAAGTGTTTGCCGTAATCACACAGAGTTTTGCTGCGGCTCCTTCTCACATAGCACACTGAGAAAAAGTAAACCTTATTCCCCGCAAGAATGTTAGTTGGCGAATTCTGCAGATGAGTATTTAATGCTTAAGCTTTCGCAGAAAAAACATTCCTAGATTAAACCTATTTTTGTAACTGCATAACTGCGTTAGCTCTATTTAGTCGGTAGGGCGCGTGAGAATTGTTGTCTGTTTGCTATTTGAGTAGGTGACGGTTGAGGCGACGAGCGAGGAGGAGTTTTAATTAATTTAAATTGCATAATTTATGAGCTTTAAGCGGCGCCAAAGAGTCAACACAGCAGAAGCTGCAGACAATGAACGCTCATCAGCGCTGGATCCTCAGAGATGACTGAATGTCTAGCCTCCATTTCTACGGTCAATGTTCGGTTACATGCATGGCTGCACCGGAAATGAACCTTTAACGACTCTGACCAGGCCCCACTGTAAAGTATTCTAGAGTTGAGCAACTCTAGGCCGGAGACAAGTGTAATCAGAAGCTAGAATAAAAAGAGCGTAACGCTTAAAACTCAAATGATTAAATGCAGCATGAAGTGAATGCCATGGATGGCAGCCACACAATTAGAATATTTGTGAAAGTCTTATTTGCTGTGTCGAGTATGTCGAGTATGTTGAGTACGTTGAGTATGTTGAGAGTGTCGCAGCTCCTACAATCAATTCCAATGATAATAAATTTAGTTTCTGCTGCGCACACGACTTATACGATGCCGCCGAAGCAATGCTAAATTGAAACGTTCCACACGTACGACTAAAACTATCACTAGCCGAGTGTGACTATGACTATGGATTAGCAGTCAGCAGGATGTGCCATGTACTCCTTCTTCTCTCTTTTTTTAGTGCTTGCTTCCCTTGCTGGCTCAATGGATGCCTACTCTTTGTGCGCTGCTAAACACAATTCTCGTTGCGGTGTCGAAGGCAAAACTTTTGCTTTTCCGTTACAAAAGTTTTCCTTTAGAAAATTTTGCGCTTTTGTACTGGAAAACTGGCAACAGCAGCATCAGCACGTGTGGTCCGTCTATGGGCTACCACTGCCACCCACTCACCTCACCTACTCTCGTCGACTCTCAGTCGGTGCCATCAACACTTGCTCATGAGCCCTGAAACGTGTTTGCCATTTGCGAACAGTTTTTTTCTTCGCCTTCCCACGGCTCACTGGCTAAACTAACCTCAATTATTTGTCATTCAATACGATTATGGGCAGGCTGCCTGGTGACTGGTTACTGGTATTTGACAATTGCGTTGGCCATTATGCGCGTTGCATACTGAGCGCGGATGTGAAGTAGCCGCGAGGCCAAAGACTTTTCTTTGCATACCACACAATGCCATTGAAGACTAAGAAAGCAAACTTGAGGCGCTGCGCTTTATGTCGCAGTCCCCTATCGAGGGCGGCAAACATGCTTTATTATTCCATTAAAATAATATATATATATATATATATATATATATAAATATATGTATGAATGTATATATACCTACTAGTTAGTTCGCTTTACTACCTTTTTTATTCAATTTTTATTGGCTTATTTTTTCGCTCTTGCACTGAATCCGTCTCAGTCTCCTTCTTGACTAATATTTTGGCGCTTGAGTTGAAGTTCAGAGCGAAACTCACTAAAGTTCAATTAAAAGTTGGAAAGCATCGTTGTCGTCACCATCAGGGCAGTCACAGACACGCGTTTCTCCTTTAAAACTCGGAATATAAGTAATTATAGCTTCTTTTTTAAATTCCAAACAGACGAACGTTTGCAGTTTGTGAATTCTAATGGAAATCAGTTTTTGTACTTCTGGGCTGTTCGTTAGACCTTTACAGTAAGGATTAAATGTGAATTACACTTGTTATCGGATAGTATAGTAATCCCCCCAGAAACACTCTCCAGCCGAGCTGCTTAAGCAGCCATGGACGTGCTATTTGTGCTCCTCATCAAGTGTTTGTTTTATTGTTTGCTGCTGAGTGCGTTGACCATTAAATGAATTTTAATGTGAACTTTATTGGCCTTTGATGCGCCGTCACTCCCCTCACTCCCTCCAGTTGCAAAGCAAGTTTTCAGTATCGTCTTCCCGCTTTCAGCACTGGTTTCCTTCTGAACTTTATGTCGTCCCCCTCTCGATGTCTGTCCACAAAGTTTTTGCAGCAACTACGCGCGAATGTCTTCATTATGCGTTGGCTTCCCGGTCTCGCTCCCTGTCGCCCTGTTTCCCAGTTTCCTTGGCAAACTTTAAGCACA
The DNA here is from genome assembly GCA_035047545.1 of Drosophila paranaensis. Lineage (NCBI taxonomy): Eukaryota > Metazoa > Arthropoda > Insecta > Diptera > Drosophilidae > Drosophila > Drosophila paranaensis. The sequence continues at coordinate 8,335,120 of JAWNPL010000233.1, forward strand.
ACTTAATCAAAGTCAAGGAGCGCAAACGCGCGTGATAAAATTATGATTATTATGTGAGTATTTTGCAAATATGTGTGAAATTATCGTTTCCATGTACAGATGCCAAAAGTTTAACTGCAAATCAACATAACAGGTACGCGGCTCGCGCTTAACTATGTTTTCGCAACTAATAGGCAACTTTTCAGTAACGCCAACGACAACGAGCAACAGCACTCGAGTAAAACTTGACATTGCTCATATACTTACTAAATATAATATAGAGTGAGACATAGAGAGAGAGAGAGAGAGAGAGAGAGAAAGAGATGGGGAGAGGTATGTTAAAAACGTGATATTTTCCTCGCTCAAAGTGAATGCTATAAAAAATGCAGCAGCAAGTAAAAAGTAAAAAGTGCTGGGCATGAAGTTCTGCATAGAGAAGTTAGCATCTTATTTTGTGAGTCGCTCCATATGGCAAGTATGGTCTATGAGTCTGTGTCTAAGTGCAGCCAAGGCAACGAATTTGACAGCCATTAATGTGAAGCCATCATTAAAACTGCACGAGAGAGTTGTAAGAGATTTTGGGTTCGAGGCAGAGGAGGTGCTGGTGCTGCTGCTGCCGAATTTGATGGCTTTTGATTCATTAGAAAATCACTTCATGGCATTTAATATGCAAATTATAAGCACTAAAGTCTGCCTCAGCACACACTCACATACAGGCACACGGATGCACACGCCCACACTCAGACTCCGACATGTATGCAGAGGAGAGGCGTCTCTAATGCTAAAGTGGCTGCAGCTTTTGAAGTTGCGCGCATAATTTTCTAATTAAGTTTCGTTAGCTTTTCTGCTTCTTCTTGCACTTTGTGCGTTTTTTTTGTTGTTATTGCATTGACTTTTAAGTAGCTTGCCAAGATTAACTGACTTGGCTGGCTGCTAACAAGAGTCACGAGTCGTGCGTACTATTTCTGGATTTCTAGCTTTTTTCTTCTCTTGCATGCACTTTTAACAAGATTTTAATTTGAGCTCATTATGTTAAGCTGCTCAAAGGCGCATACCTAAGACAAAAGACCATAAAATATGCATCAAAGGTGGACAACGAGAAAATAATATCTTTTATGGATTTAAGTATAAATATCAGAGCCATATTTACAGCCATCTCGAAGAGAATAGAAGCTCCGACATTTGCTGTCATTTGAAAATTGTATATTTTCACATTAATTACAGTAATTCTTAACTGGATAAGTTTCATTTAGAATGGCAGGGAATGCTAGAAATGCGAGTAATTCATGTGTAAGCTCGGCATGTGTAAACTAGCGCACATTGGCTTACATTGACGTCACGTTTGGGTTACATTAGCAACACGTTTTATTTAAATTTGCGCTGCCTTGATAATTATGATGTGCAGATGTCAGCTGCAGTCGAGCGTCGCTTTAATTATGTAGTCCGGCAGCCATGTCCGATTGTACGCACAGTTTAAGCTCGCTTTTTTCCACACTTTTCACAGCTATACGAGTATATATGCAGGTTTTTATTGCATAGCGGCAGGCACTCATTAATTGCAAACCGTTTGCAATGTTCGCAGCTCGTTGAACGCTGCACGCTGCGTTTTTTTGCGGCCTCTAACGAATTCATTTCATTTCCGCTGCATTCATTTGCACGTCACCAACACAGACACAGACACACACACACATTTACACAGAGAGACAGACACTCATACATACAAAGACACATAGAGAGACATTGCGGTCGCAATTTCATTGGACTGTGGCCACAAGCTCTGGCCAGGACCATCATTTCAACGTTGCTACATCGTGCACACAAACTCGAACTTCAACGCGTTGATGATGACATTCCCAAAATGCAAAGTCCACATAGCACAGCGTAGAGAGCGAGCGATCGTCCAAGTACGACTGTGAATCTGAATCTGAATCTGTAACGGAGCTTGGTGCTCTGAGTGCACACAGAGTCCGGTCCAGAGTCCAGTCCAGAGTACGACCCGTTCTGGCATTTCCGTGTGCCGTTCCGTTTCGCTGTGCGTTGTTAGCAAGCAACTTCCGAGGGTAATTAATTCGAGTACTCGTCGTCGTCGCCGTCGTCGTAGTCCTCGTCCTCGTTGTCTGTTTTAAACGACTTACAACTCGGATTACAATTAGACAAGCTGTTCGGTTGGCGATGCTGTTTTGCGCAAATAGTTGCCGCTGCTTTTTATGTTTTTCACTTGCAAAATGAAAATTTGCATGTTGCCAACTCTAACACCAACACCGACCACCAGGCCCACAGAGCTTCGCATTTATTTACGCTGCGGTTTCATAGTTGCAACGTCAACGTCCCAATGACACTAGCTGAAATCGTTTTAAAATGTAAATGCGGGCTCATTTTGAGGCAAAAGAACACCACACTGCTGAAGATCGTTGCTGTAGAGCTGTTAAAAACAAATTAGGTGTTTTTTATCAAATATTTAAGACATAAATAAATATATAATATTTTTGCTGCTTAGGATTCATACTGGAACTAATTTCGGTATTTCTTTTGTACTCTTCGTTGATTGCCTTCGACAGGACATGTCCACATTGTCTCTGCCCAAAGAAAAAAAGTATATAAGACGCATCAATCAAAAGCAAATCACAACACATAAAACTTCTCGCATTACCTCAAAATGAGCGCAAATAAAAAGAAACGTACAAAGTTACGACAAAAATGGCGTAGCCAAATCTCATTAAGCGAGGCAGGAAATCACAAAAATATATATTGCCCACTTTAAAGCAATGCTGGCACTTCATCACACTCCCCGGCTCGCCAGCCCCACCACCTCTCCAGTCTACACAATAAAGAGACAAAATGTAACTAAACACCGAAAACACAGTCGGAGACTGGCAACAAAATGGCCAAAACTTTAAATCATTCTTCACAAGGCGCCTGCCAGAGTGGCCGAGTGGCAAAATGGATGTGAACCCTCCTCTCGAAGGGGATAGTGCAGGCAGGGTGTTATGCTGTCATAAAAAATTGTCTTGAGTATTAGTTTTGGTCTGTGACAAGGTGCCAGCCGGTGCTGACATTTATTCAGTGTCCACTCACTATGCTGCATTTATGCTGGGGGCTTCTTATCTGTGCGTCCAGGTTGAGGTCCTAGCTCCGTCGCGACGCCCCGAGTTTCGCAGTCCCTCAGCTCGTCCGTCAGTGCACAACGAAATATTATTGTTGTAACTGCTCACGTTGTTGCTGCTGCTGCTGCTGTTGCTACCGCCGCTGATTTTTCCCCCTAATGACAAACAAAAATCAACAGCATGCAAAAGGTGGACGCTGGGAATCTAATATGCAAATCCGTTTTTTATTTTGTACAATTATTCTTTCCCATTGTTTTTGTTTAGCGAGCACTCGAACACTCGGAAAAAAACACCAAAATATTTAAATGAAATATGAAAACAGAAGCGCAATGCTGCTTGAAGAATTAGTTAATCAGCTGGTTGTTTTATTTTTGTCTGAAGCTTGACTTTAACTATCTCGTAAAATAAAACTTACATACAATATACAATATATATTGATATTCACATTTAATTCAATTTTGCTTCAAGTCTGAGAGAGTTCTAATGAGACGGGCTGCAATTGTTGCGCCGCGGGCAGGGGCAGTTTAAGCCTTTTAAGAACATTTGACAACGGGATCTGAAGGGCAGACAGTTAAGAGGAGTGAGGAAATTGTGCGCATCCATCATGCAACGGTGACATTTGCAACTGTCAAAAGTTTTCGTTGCTTGTCGCTAAATTTGCACTGATTGACAGAACGAAATGTTGGCACATATGTTACTTTACTTAGTGGAAGATGGAGAGATGGCAATGTTATGCTAATGAGTTATTGTATGCAACTGCAACTGCATGTGGCTTTGTGAACTGCCGACCTTTATTCTCTTGGGTGCAGAGTAAAGAAACAGTTTCAGAAATTTGCAAAAAGCAAACAATAACAACATCGACATCGACATCAGTTGTCATAACAAATTCAACCCGGACACTGACATCGACACCGACAACGTGATGGCACTTTGCATTTTATATAAGTATTTTGTATATTTTTAGGAAATTTTTGCAGTTGCTGCAGCGACATTTTGCAGGTCCTTTTCAATTAAGGATTTTATCGTATCAAATAGGAGAATTAATTGCTTTTGAGTAGAGAACGAGAGGAGGAACCGAGAGAGAGTGAGAGAGAGAGAGAGACGGAGAATACAATTTAAAACTGTTGCCATTGAAAATATTTTTATTTCGATATGGCTTTAAGGTTCTTGCTGAAGCATTTACGCACATAGAATAATCTATTGGTTTGGAGAAAGATTTGCTCAATTCCACAAAGCACATATTTAGGTTAGCAATTTAGTTCCGCATCTCACGCTGTGCGTCATTATTAATCAATGGCCGTTGGGGCTTGGGTTGATTAAATAGGAGCGTTAAAGCAGCTGCCACAGACATATGTATACTCACACCTATGGCCAAGATTACTTTGTGGGTACTGTTTGTGTGGGTGTAGTTTTGCAGCCGACTCTAATCAGTGAATCAAATTGTATTTGATTTATGATTGCCTTTGATTTGCTCCGCAGTCTCAAAGGACTCCTGCTGTTAAATGAATTATGTAACGCGCTTCAAAAAAATAGCTTTCCTTTTTCGTTTTGCTAATGCTAAATGATTTGATTAGACCTCTTAATATACATATATAAAACAATTAATTCTATTCATATTGATCAGTATAGTTGTAGAGTAAGTAAATATAGAAAAAATATATTTATTTAATTATAATTTACAATAATAACAAGTGACAAAATGTCAAATTTATGAAATGTTTCTTGTTAGAAGTTTTATTAATTTATTTTCCAAGTTCATTCATGCGTGTGAAAGGGATCAGTTGGATTTCATTTTGGAAGTCGATAGTATTAGGTGTATTTATATATATATATAAGCTGCTGGCGAAATGCTTTTGTGTAGAGTAATAAATGCCACAATGGTAATGCCTACATTAAAGCGCTTGATATGATCTGAGAAAGTAGGGAGTTTCGGCGACAGCAGCAGAGCTGTTCTAATGTCGTGGCCATGTCTTGGATTGCTGTCATGGCAGCTGCTTGTTTGTCGTCTGCATTTTGGTGACATTTTTGCCATTAGCCAAATGTCAATGCTCAACGGCAAGTGGTAAGAAGCACTTATAATAGATGGGATTTACAATTGTCGTCAACAAGAGCAAGAACAACAAAAGTGAAATCAGACAGAAGCGAGGGCAGGACAAGAGGCAGGACCTAGGAGGACCGAGAAGGACCGAGCAGGACGTAGCAGCCTGTCGGCTGTCAGCTACCGGTTGCTGATTCTTGGGGGTGCGCTTGGCAACTTCTCATGTTTGGATTGTGGAGGAGGCTGCGCGATAAAAGAATGGCACTAAAGCAGTTTGATCGCTGCCTTGGGGTAACTGCTGGTGCAACCGTCTGGTCCTGCTCCCCTATCTATATTGTTGTTGTTCTCATTGCCTGACGGCACCTGACAGTTAAGTCTTGCACAAGATAATTTGAATAATTTCACTGACCCAAGCCAATCACCCAAACTCCTGAAAGCCATAGTAGCAAAAAGCGTCATTTCCATTCACAGTCTACAGTCTACTACCATCTGCCTTCTGCCTGCTGCCTTTTGCCTGCTGCCTTTTGCGTGCTGCATGCTGCCTCCTGCTGACAAATGGTTTTTAAATCACCTGTCCAACTCGTTGCACTTCTTTCAGTAATTTTTTTTGCGTGTTACCGATTTTTGCGTTAGGGCATCTCACTGGCAATTCGTGGCCTCGCATTTGAAATTAACAGCCAACTTTTGCACGCATATCTTACACAGGCTCATGCAACGTGCCGTATGCGTAACCACAATGAAACCCTGTCCTGCCTGTTGGCCAGCATGACGGCTTATTATCAAGCAAGGGCAGCACTTTGCACGCGTGCCACAAGCTGAGGCAAGGAGAAAAAGTGCCCATCCATGGCTGCTGCACTTGTCGTGTGACGGATTAAACGGCTCTTAAGCTGCAGCCGAACGATAAGCGGCGCCATGGCAAGCCATTTTTGAGCTGCCACTGCCATTGCCACTGCCAGTGCCAGTGCCAACTCACTTTACACACCTCAGCTTGTGAAAACAGGCAATTAAAGTCCGTTTTAAAATTGAAATGTAATTTTGTCAGTATGAATGTATGGCCAAGCATCAGACAGCAGTCAGTCTGCAAATTTGGTATTCTTGTGCACTAAAAATGCATACGAATACATGAATAACTTTCGACAAGAGAGGGAATTTCGTAGCTATGCCGAGCACGTATGCGTGGAATTGTAAACACTTAAGGAACAATGCAATGCAGAGACAGTAAGCAGTAAAAATATAATAAATTCGCTTTGTACTCTCTGTCTATGAGAATATGATTCAATTATTAAATAATTTTAAAAATTAAATGCATGAAAAGTATTTATATATACTATCGCTTAAGTAAGTTTAGCTTTGAATGGGTCTTAGTTGCTATCATCATTGGCAAATGCTTCACAAGTACGAAACACACACATCAAACTTATTAGCAGTACAGTCGTAGCACATCCTCAAAATAATAATACTAATAATGCTCTGGACCACTTAATCTGTGAAGATTTGCAAATGGAATTTAGACAGAACTCGAGTGGGTCGACTGTTTAGCTTGTGCTACTTGTATGTGCTCCAAATATAGATGTGTATCTATACAATATTCCATATGAATACGTACATATTTAAGGGAAGAAATAGTAATTCATAAAACCATTTCAGCAAATCGGATTTGATGGTCAAGTGTTTTGCGTGTGTGGGTGGCGATTATGCAATTCGCATGCATCATGCTTTGTTTTTATAGTTGTTGGCTGGTTTATGCAATTTATGAAACAATGGTTGGTATGCATGTGCATGTGTATGTCTGCTATGTATGTTGTAAATATATGTATATATACGCATGTGCATAATGGCCCCCTGTCGTTGTTTGGCATGCGATCAAATGAAGATGCCTAATAGAGATTTTGTGACCGCCGGCATTTGGCGCTCGCTGTTGCATGCGGATGCGTTTGATTGGTTTTAAATTACATTTTCGGGCAACAGTTCTTGATTTATTGAGTTGCTATTGAAAATTATGTGACGGCTGAAATTTTCATATGCGTTATGCCGAAATGTATGTAAGCATCATCAATTTGTAGCCGGCTTTTGGGGAGGGCCTCAAAACAAATACAAAGCTGAAACAATGGCAGTGTTAAATATTTCAAATGTTTATTGGACTGATTAATTTGAATTTCTGACAAATTTAGAGAGCTTAAAATTTAGCAAATTAAATAAATAAAATAAAATGTAAAATGTTTCCAATTTAAATAAATAATAAATGTCATCGCAATTCTTTGCTTTAAGCAATGTTAATTGCATTAATATTTAATATTTATTCATTCAATGACGTAAGCGGAAAAGATTCCTTCGGATATAGTCTTGACTAATTTACATATTATTTTGGGTGACATCTTAAACATTATTGCCAGTCGGCCATCAATGCAGGGTATTCCGTAGAAGTCTTCACTAGTTTTTGCTATCAGCATCTGCTTGCCTTAATTTGAACTTTTATTTCATTTTTCATTTATCTTGTACTATTTTGTAGTAACAATTTCGGTAATTTCATTACTGTGACATTACATTAGCATTTCCAAATTACACAACTGTCCGGGGCGGGAGCACAATTTTCAGTCCCTCTACTGCGTCGAGCCGGCCGGACAAAGTTTGTGCAGCTGCACATCCGTTTTGATGACGTCGCTTCCAGCGGCCTAGAGGCATAAGTAAAATCAAGAAAGATGCGCTGTGCAGGGCAGACCCAAACACAAACACAAACCGAACCGAAAGATAAACATTTGCCACAATACCCGGCAGTGGCCATCAATGGCAGACGCTCTGAATGGCAATGCCAATGGCATACGGTAGTCCACGACAATCATCGATGAATTGGACGACAAAGTTTGCAACCGGACGCCGACGCGAAAGCGGACGCGGACGCGGACGCGAACTCGAACTCGAGCGCGGACCTCAACTCCTATTTCAGCTAGGAGCTGCCCAACGCCCGACTCCTGTTTTGTGCTTGTCTCAGCTACAGTATTGGTGTTGGGGCTCTGCGTACATAGTTCACTACAGTTGGAAAATTACTTATTTTTCAATTGTTGGTGCCCCCTTCCCCCGTTCGACTGGCATTTGGCATTGTTGTAGCCACTGCCGCCATGCAATCTTGATTACTGTCAGTGGCAGCAGTTGTATTTAAAATTGGTTAACAAGTTGTACAGCATTCGCCAAAAGAAATGGGCATGAGGGAGCTGTGAACGACGCTCCTTTTGCTGCTTTTAACTTTTCATTTAGTTTTTCCAGCCTCCATGCTGCATGCCACCATCTCTCTCCCTCTCTCGTCCATTGTTCCGTTAGAGTCACAGTGTGGCAAGTTGGCTCTCTTTTCATATCAGCGAAATTCTCAGTGATCTGTCGATGCGGCGCCTCCCGCCATAACTTCATTCGCTCCCCTAGGTCTCACATCATTGAATTCTTTTGCTATTTTGCCATTTTGTTATTTGTTTTCGTGCTTTCGTTGCCCAACAGTTGTGATTTTGTGTTTTTTTGCCAGTCTTGTATATACCCTTTACTCTATAGTAGCAATGAGTATATAAACTTAAAAAAATCTTTTTGTATACCAAATAGATTACGAATATATAAATTAGAAAATAAAACCATTTTTATATTAAATCACCTTTGGCTATCACATTTGTTAGTTTATCCATAGCCATATATACCCTATTAGCGTGTGTATCTCAGGCAACATGATTTTGTTTGATTCTGGCATTGTGTTTGTCGCAGTTGCGTGTATCTGTGTGCCGCTGTGCATTGTGCACATTTGTGCGGCAATAATTTGATATTGTCATTTGTTGCAATTGCCCAGACTGCCCTGGCTATGCGATGCTGACATTGATAGCGTCACGGGATTTGAAAAAAAAGAAGTAAATTTGCCATTGCTTTCATGGACTTTTCATGGATTTATTTGCAAATTATGGGACGCGCTTGAGCTAATCAGGGCCTGACAAAATGACCCACAAAGTAAACAGTTTTATTGTTTCGTATAGCAAATACAAAAGGATGGTTTGCTACAAAGACTTTGCGCTCCGGATTGGCTTTAACAGCACGCACTTTAGTAGCTAAAAAAGAGAGTAGTTTAGAATTTGAATATTTTAATATTTATGTAAATTATCCCAACTTTCGCCAGCATCGGTAACACAGCCAACCTCGTTTATGCTCAAAAATAGTTTTTGTCTTGCCCCAGTAATGGGATGCTGCGCATTCTTTGCAAAGAGTCCTTTCAAGTCAGCGACGCCGTTCTTAAAGATGCGCTTTATTCCCAACTGACATTAATAAATTGATCATGGTAAGCTTCTTAAAATTAGAGGAATTTAATTAACTCACTTTCTGCAGCGGACCCATCAGATCCACATCACACTCGATCTTGAATCTGGGCACAGTTACGTCTACATCGTGCATCACTGACTTGAGCGCTACTTCGTTCAAGTCCAGCTTCCCTAGCTTTTTTTCCAGCTCAGAAATTCCTAATTCTTTCATCGGCAGAATTATGAGCAAGTTTAAGTCCGATTCATCAAAAGGCAGCTGGAGAATTCGTGAGTTCAGTTTCTTCGACTCGCCAAAACGAAACTCTCCGATCTGAGTGTATAAATAAAACAAAAATAAATAATTGATAAATGGTATAGAGTGCCTTAAGTACTAATGCAAAATCTCTACCTGTCGCATCATAGGAAGTTGCATTTTCTGTTCGTCACTGATCGTGAAGTCGCCTAACTGAGTGTTCTTCTCGGGAAATTTCTTGCTCCACTTGCCACGAAAGTAAACCGTATTGACCAAGAAAATTCTTGATTCCAAAGTGAAGACATCGGGAGTGAGCAGATTGCGTAAAGTATTAAAAGTTTGTCGCTGAAGCCATGAATTGACCTGATGCATTGAATCTACCGGATCCAAAAAGTTTAGAATATCTGCTTGAGTATTGAAAAATTCGCTGGCTTGTGAGTTGAAGTCGGGGTGTAAGCTCTGATCGTTCGTAATATACAGTCCTGTGGCAAGGCGTATTGAGACTCCTTTATCGTTGCACACACAATTATCTTTTATGGACTCAGCATGTTGCTTTGCGATTGCAATCTTCTTGGCTGGTCCCAATGCCAGTCCTTCGCGTAGTTCTTTTTCAGCCTTGCCGCCTGCCGCCATGAACACAAGCGTCAGGGCACTGCGTGCGCCAGCAGGTGATATGAGTACATTTTGACCCTTCAACTCCTCATTTTTATTCATAACCCGAAGAAAGTTTCGCGCAAACACAACTTGATTTGGAGTCGGTGGTGTTAGAAGAGTTCCTCCTCCAGATGCCATATTAATGTTATAAAAGCAATGGGTTTTGTTTAATATTTTAGTAAACAATGTTGAGTGTATTTATAGCATGCTTAGTTACTCTGTAAGTGAAATAGAGCTGCTTACCTTGTTTAAAAACTAAACTGTTTCTTTTTTTCATTGAATGTCAGTTTCAGTCTTGTCATTTGTCATTTGTCATTTATCATGGACATAATATAAAATACTTATCCATTTTCATGAAATTTTTATAAGCTAGTTATTATTTCTAAACTAGAAATCATGTAGAAGTAATTTAGATTTCAACATGTATATATATGTATATATATATATATATATATATATATATATATATATATATATATATATATATATATATATATATATATATATATATATATATATATATATATATATATCACGATAGGTGAACAATTGAATTGAAATCGTATGTCACAAGAGTAAGAAAATAGCTAAAAGGGTCTTTGGTCTCGTTGACCTGACTACCGACTTAATATGCTCAATTGCAGCTTGAGCGCCATTTTGTTTTCTCATTTAACCTCTTGGCCTCAGTTGGCGTTGTTTGTTTGACTGCTGTGTATTCACCTGTCGCCTTTAACAGGTGTCTACACATTTCAATTGACAGAGACTGGGATTTCCACTCCTTGCCATTGCCACTGCAGTTACGCGTCGCTTCGCGCATAATTTGCACCTGATTGCGCCGCTTATGCGCCCAATGGATTTGAATTTATATTTCAATTTCATTTGGCACACCTTTTAATGTCACACATACACGCGCACATTGACGCATACAATAGGACATGCACATACATACACTCATACACACAAATGCTGATGCACTCAATCATGCATTTGATCATGCACTCGGCTGGTGCAAATGAACAAATTTCACGTTTGATTGAACCGTTTAAGTGTAATTCGTTTATGGTTCAGTTTAATTGATTTGTAAAAACAAAGAACCCCAGAATGAATAATGAGCGGGCTTCCAACTCGATTGTCTTACGCTGAGCGTAAAAGTCCCGGTTGAAATATAAAATTAATATTGAATTGTCAAAATGCCACAGGGCGGATGCGGATAGTTTGAAGCCCTCAGTATCAGCATTTCAATATCAATAGCAGCATTTGCTATTCGGCATCAAAATTCAAATCGGCACTAATTGCGTTTTAATGAAGTGCCTCTAGGTATGCTATACAAATGTGCGCGACACAGCAGCAACACAGCCAGAGCTCAGCCAGCAGCAGACGACCGGATATCCGTAAAATTTGGTAGTATATTGTGCTTATGCAGCTTAGACGCGAAACAAAATGAAACAAATTGACAGTGGAAGTGAATGCTAGAACGAGCAGCTGCAGCTCACTGGCAAATTTCTTGAGCGCCCAAAGCTATCATTTTCGATTGTGAAAGTTTCTGTGTGCGCTGCGGCTGGTCCACCATTCCCTACCCAACCCAATCCAACTCATTCCAACTCAAACCACATGTCGAACCACTACGCAGCTACTACTTCCGCCGGCATATGCAGCGCGTTGTGCAGATTCAGAGGAAACTAGTTTGCGGTTGCCCTCACTTCAAATCTTAAATGGCCCACAAGGTTTCGAATTTGAGCTTGGCTTGAGTTTGAGTTTGAGTTGGGGCCGAAGCCGAACCGCAATAAATATGAAATTTAGTTGAAATTCTCTGAATGTGATACAATAGCAGGCAAATTGCATAGAGTTCGGTTTAGTTGGGTATTCAAATAAGCCTCATCGCCAAACGATAGGATAATTTAATTTCACAGTTTTTTGCACGATATTCCACAAATTTTGCCATATTTGAACAAGCGGAATGATTCGATATTGGGGAAAAGTTTCTAGCTTGGATATTTTTTTTTCTCTTTGAGCGCGCACAGGGAATAAGTCCCGTATGACGACGTTTAAACTGATATATTCATTTGACTTAGTCTAAATTTTAGGTAAATATGTAGTGTTATGCATCTTAATTGTATTTGCTTTGAAGTTATGTAAAGAAGTAGCCTGCCTTTGTCAATTCCATTTGTGGTCCCTTTGACAAAGAGCAAATATCGAATGACAAATGGCAAATGTCGCATCATAATTGTCACTAAGTATCTCAAAGACGTTTCCAAGCATACGCAACATTGGCCGCAATCGCAGATGCAATCGCATGATGTGAGTGTCGTAGTTGTTGTAGTTGTAGTTAAGTTTAAAGACAATCGGGGCTCAATAATTAATTGTTTGTCACACTTGTGTAATGTATTTTGCATTTGCAATTACTCGATTGCTGCTACACGCACTTACTTATTTATTTATTAATTAAATCATTCATTGTTCAATCAGACCAGTGAGAATCGTTGCAGCTGTCTTGAATGTTTTCCCAGCTTGCATGCACACAGCACGCAGCACACAGCATCAGGCAGGTGGAATGGCTGGCTGGTAACTAATCAATGAGAACAACTCCCTGAGCTTCTGTCAGACGCATTCATCATTTAATTAGTTTCCATTTCCACAGTGCGAGAATTGTCTGATTTGTGGTAAATGATTTCAATAAATTAGTGCAACTTTGGAAAATCATCGCAAAGCATCTCGTAAGCGTCTGGTGAGGGACAGGAAAACTCTTCTACTCCTCTCTAAACTCATTACTCTGAATAAATTGATTATTTTCCGGCATCGTGCCATTTCCATTGTCGATTTCTTAGCCATATATATATATATATATATATATATATATATATATATATATATATAATTTTTTTTTTTTTTTTGAGTTTTTTTTATTGAGACAAAATTGTTTGTATTTGTTTAGGCTTATGGCCAAGACGATAAAACCGTCTCAAGCGCAGACAAATGCCAGCAATAAGCGAAGAACAAATGTATGCAGTTAATGCACTGAATTTGATATACTCTTACTTCCTACATACCCTAACTCATATCTCTTAACCGAATAGAAATATTATATGAACTCACACTCGAGAGTATTATGCTCCTAGAGCTGAATACCTTTTGCTCACGTTAAAAATTTGGTCTTAAAGTTAAGGCTACTCAATGCTCGACAAGTGTATCCAAACAATGCAGGAAGAAACAATAAAAATACGATTTTATGTCTATGACAGGGCTGAGTAGGTAAACACACACACACATGCGAGCCAAAGAGAGATAAATAGTCAAGAGTGGAGAGCTCTCTAGCAACGCTAGACATTGGCTAAATTTAAACAGCACAAACACATACTTATATGGCCGAACCCACCATAACACACCATAACACACACACACACACACACACACACACACACACACACACACACACACACACACACACACACACACACACACACACACACACACACACACACACACACACACACACACACACACACACACACACACACACACACACACACACACACACACACACACACACACACACACACACACACACACACACACACACACACACACACACACACACACACACACACACACACACACACACACACACACACACACACACACACACACACACACACACACACACACACACACACACACACACACACACACACACACACACACACACACACACACACACACACACACACACACACACACACACACACACACACACATACATACATACATACATACATAGAACGTCGGGTGAAATACGAAGAGCTGAATTTCCTGTGCCTTTCTTCGATTTGATTTTTCATTTCCGCTGCAAATGGTGACAAGGCGGAGTGGGACTTGAAATAGTATGTGAGCTTCAGTGTTTGTGCTCTGTGTGTTGATTTCTTGTGAAATATCAATACACCAAGGAGCAAGGCAAACACACACGTGTACACAGAATTGATGTGACAATTTACCTCAAAGTCCACTTGAGAAAACTCAAGTTGGGCTTGCGCTACTTGTCTTTGGGCCTGCAGTCGCTCGTTTGCACTAAATTTAAACAAAACCCGAAAACGAATTCGCTTGGCCAGAGACTACAGCAATAGCAACAGCGACAGCCCACAGCTAAGTACAACCGCAGTTGTTTGGTCAACAGTGTCAGTGACAATCATTAACACAAATCAATAGGATTAACAATATTCTGCGCCCTACTCATCGCACTAGCAACAGTATCACGCTGTCGCTGTTAATGGCATTGTTCAACTTTATGCCGAAATCAACGCGTGTGCAACCGCAGAATCACATGCTCACACACATGTACATACACAGATACAGATGTGCATGCACATTCGCATATTCTGACACATACATGCATAAAGAGTAAATACAAATCAACATGACAGACACAGACTTAATCCGAAAGTAGTGCAAAGTAAATTGAATGCATGACCGAAAAAGGGAGCTGGATGCCATGTCCAGAAATGGTTAGCACTTAATTTCCTATTTGTGCTTTTCGAATCTGAAGCCTCTGCCCCGGACATGTTCCCATGTTTTGCATGTGCTTGTTTCCAAAGAGATTTTTCGCAGCTCCTTTCATAGCGCCCCGAGTTCGGTAGAGTTCGGGAGAGACATTGAAGTCGTATGCATTTAAAAACAGTAATTCAATTTCAGTTATTGGCAGTTGATATTGACCATAGTCTGTGTACAATGGATAACCGGCAGACAGTGCGCAAAGTGGAAAAGAGAAAAATCAGATGGTCAGACAGCATCTGAACTGCTCTAAGTCAAGTGCACGACTTATTCTGCACCGCAATTTGCAGACAGTTTTTAGTTTTAATTGAGCCCTCGAGCCATATAGTCTTATTGTTGGCTAACTTGAGTTTCAGCTAGTGGAAAATCAGTTTCAGAGCAGACTTAACTTATGGTAATAACTCAAGACTCGTAGGCAACAGGGTTTGTAACTTTATCAAAGTATAAAATGTTAGTTAAAACCCACAATACCAGCAACACGCAATTGTAAAAGTTGCTGCCAAGAGACTTTTCCACTCACAAATGGCGGCGAACACGCAGTTCCTAATCTTTGCCGGGCACGCACGGCTGCCTCGCTTAATTTTGTTGTCAACTGCTATCCGGCATTAACTACCTTATACCAACTACCAATACCAAAGTAACCAGCAGCCAGCCAGCCAGCCAGCCAGCTAGGCAGCCAGCCAGGAGCTGTGTGCTCTGCGCAGCATAATTCTCTCGAAATGTTAAAACATGTGCGAAACTTTTGCACCAAAAATTCGTTAACTGTCAAAATGTTGTGTCGAGTGTAAAGCAAATCAGGTAAAATGCCACAACATTTTGCAGATTGTAAGTGAGGCGATTGTGTGTGGACAGGTGTTGGCATGCTTTTAACTTTTCAACAGAGCACTGTAAACCGTAAATTGTAAATTGTAAATTGTAAACTGAAAATTTCAAATGCTTTCTGTGTTCATGTGTTATTTTTGAATGTCGTCAAAGTTTTTTGGTATGTCTGTCTCTGATTTACTCGTTCGACATTAAATAACTTTTGATTGTCATGGAAACTGTGATGATGTCAGCATCGGCGCATAATTAAGAGAGTTAAGCAGTGACCAGCAGCTCAAATGAGACACTACTGTTCTTGTCTACCACATAATTGATTTGGCCAAAGCCAAGCCGTTCGTTACGCCCTCCCATTCGTAATTATGATGGCGATAATGGAGCTGGTGATAATGATGACGCACGTTCGCGCACAGGTTCCATGGTTCTTTGTTAGTGGCACCTGAACGTGAGCACAGCCACCAGTTCAGATTTGCGTCCCTTTCGAGGTGTGTGTACTGTATGGGTTGGTGTGTGTGCTTGTGGCTGGGTGCATTGGAAATGCTGTCCATGTTGATTTATTCATTAATGTTGCGAGTTGGCCAAAGTAGATTCTGGTCCCATCATGTGGCCATGTTTTTGATCTTCTGCTGACTCGGGTCTGCTAACAAAAAACTGTTATTCTGTAATTGGACAAAGGCGAGCCCGGCTACGATAGTTAGAGCCAAGTCAAATGTTTAGCTTAAACATTTAAAAAAGCTTTGGCATTTATTTTTGCTGCCCGGCTAAACGATGTGTAAACACTTGCATGCTGAAATTGGGCAAAAGCAAAAAAAGAAACTTTGCCAAGTTTGTGGGCGAAGTGTGGCTATTTGAGTTGGAGGAAGTGAAATGAGGCAATTGGTATGTTGTGTGTAGGCATTGCAGCGTAGACGGATGCACAAGTCTGCAAATCCGGAAATGTGGCTCACTGAATATGTTGACAGTGACAAAATGTACACCTAGCAGGAAGAGCCTGTATTTAGATCAAGCAGCACGGCTCGGCTTTCTATGCACGCTGAGTTGGACGGAAGTGTCGGTTGACTTGATGGTAGCTAACTGTTGGCTAAACGTTGCCTTTGCCCACAGCAGATGGCATCATCATCCGTTGTCAGGTGAAGCAGCAGGCGCAGGAGGCGTCGCCACCGCAGCTTTCGCCTGTTTTGGCCACAAGCTGACTGTTGACAGTTGTTGTTGTCGTTGTTGCGAACCAGCTAATGGGCCATTGTGGCTTGTTTTTAGGTTCTGAACTTATGGGACTACTTCGCACCTTTTGCATGTTCGGACAAACGACGCGTAGCGCAGCGCCGCGACGCGCCACTTGGGGCAACGTGTCGTATGATTAACACTGACACAGCCAAACAGCCAGCTAGTAAGTGAGCCATTATCTGCGCTTCTTTCAACCGTTATTGATAAGGTAAAAGGGATATTTTGTGGTTTCATTCAGCTTCAGCTTCAGCTGAAGAAGCTTCATGTATATCTCGATTCGCTTTCGATTGGAACGGACCGGTCATTAAAATGAGAAATAGTCGGAGTTATTCAAGTAGCAGACCGTTGGTGCTTCATATCTACATAGCTTAAAAGTTTGCCGTTTGCCGTTAATTTTTTGCTCGGTTGCCCCACTGTAAATTCAGGGGCAATTTTAATGGCATCTTGCCCTTGCTAATTAACCATTTAAGACTAAAAATACCCTTACAGCAACTGGAAGGCCGCTGTTGGCTACTGGCTGCTGGCGGCTGGCTGTTGGCTGCTATAAAAAATGGCAAAGCAGCTCACAAAAAGAGGTTATGACAAAGTTAAACTTTGTTGTAACTTGTTCGTTTGTCAACTTTTAAGCGGCTTGGCGCGAAGTTATTGCTATTTATTTTGCATCATTTTCAGCTTCATGAGGAGAGCGACTCAAGCAGCGTGTCAATGTAAAGTGACTCCATAATTAAGCCAGCAATAAAACTGACGATGACAAAGAGTAGTTTATCTAAAGAATAGAGAGAGATCGAAAGAAGTCATATTGGCCGTGGCGAAGATTAAATATCCTCAAATGATGTAAAGAATTTTATTTGAATTGAATTCCAGCGAATACCCATGGGCTCATTTCATAGAATTGGAATAGAACAGCTTAAGTAGCAAACAGATAATCATAATACTAGTCAAATCGCTAGAAAAAGAGCAAAGCAATATGCGTCGTATATGTCTCTTTAATGGAGAGCAGTCATGAATTTCATGAATTGTTTGCATACACTTTTCAAGAGCAAGAGTATTGAAATACTGGAAAAAGTTATGAATGGCAGCGCGAAACTTTTGCTATGCCAGGAAATAAGCAGCGTCAGAGCTGGCGACAAAGTTATTTGACTGGCGTGCAAAATGTTACCGCTAATGACCAGCTGGCCATGCGTTTACTTTTACTCTGTTACTTATATATGCATACATACATTTATATTGCGTCTAAACGAAGTCTAGTTATAATTCCCCTTGCCGCCAAATACACAGTTAATTTTCATATTTATACATTTCTCAAATGAACTTTAAGCGAGAACAGCTTAAATACATAAACAGAGAATTTGTGAGTTTTCAGCAACTTTGCGATCTGTTTCATGAACTTTACACCTGCAAATAAGCAATGTGAAAAGTTTGAGCATGCGGTCAATTGGCAATTGGGTAAAGCCTGATAATTAGGAAGCATCTCCTCCCAGTTGGGCCACAACTCTCTCAATTGCTGCGGCAACTGCCACGCCCACGGCTCATGGCTCATGGCCCATAGCTGATGCAGCAGCAATCGAGCACTAAAGGCTACTGATTCACTGATTGCAATTGACTGCGAGTGACTTTCAATCACATAGTATTTAATTTCCCAAAGCGAATTTGTGTCGACATTTGCGGCACACATACGTATGTGTATATTCGAGTATGTTTATATGTATATTCTATAGCACACACCCACACATATATAAATATACAGACAGGGAGAAACTTTCATACAGCTCTTGCTCTCGGAGCCCGAACTCGAAACGAGTTGCTTGCTTGCCTTATGCCATAAAATTTAAAAATTGATGATTATTTCTGCTGTGGGTTTTGCATGGGACTTTAGCGAAGCAGTTTTTGTAGTTGTTTCATCGGTTTGGATTATTTTGCTTCTGGCTTTGACCCTTTTAGAGATTTGGGTTTTGATTTTTGTATTTCGTATATGTAGATTGTGATGCTATGGATTAGTGCTAATTACGGGCTGATGTCGAAATCTCAATTTGTTGGCATCACATTTTTCTAACGGATTAACGAAACCATCAACCAGCATCAGCCTCTTGCTGCCACAAGCAGAATATAAACTCTCGTATTATTGCACTGCTCGTATCAAGTGATAAAATTACACTTAGTGTGTGTGTATGTGGTAGAAGACTAGGCAAAAGGATAAAATGTTCAAAGTAGGCAGAGTATGGAGTGAGTGGTCCGCAAGAAGAAGTGGCCCAGCTTTAAAAGCTCAAGCTGAAGCTGGAGCTGTCATCGTCATCTCCAACTCGTGCGTTGCTATGGCCATTGTTACTGCTGCTTGTGCTGCTGTGTGCGTAGCAGCGTTTGAAATTGCACCCAAAAGGACAATTAAGCATGAAGTATTTATGTGCCGACGCGCTTCTTAGCTGGAGAAGCAGCAACAGTCGCAACAACAGTAGCAACGCAGAAGTGGCAGCGATGCGTCGCCGGGCCAGAGAAATAATTTCATTATGCTTGCAACTTAATGCCAACTTACTGTTTTACAGCCTGGCAGCGGTAGCAAGAGCAGTTCCTTCTCCTTCTCATTCTCCTTCTCCTTCTCCTTCTCCTCCTCGTTCTCACTTCTTCGCACTCGGCACGCTTTTCATTACTGCCGGCCGCATGACTTTGCTTTTAGTTTTTTAGCCCTTTGCTTATGACCAGCTGGAATGGCATCAACTTGGAGTCAGAGTCTGCTGCCAGGGCCTTCTTCTTGTCATGGCTGACTTTATTATGCGCGCTCAGCACTAAATTTTATTGTCAGTTCATGTCATGCTGAATTATGTAGCGCGGCAGCAGCAATAGCAGCACTAGCAGCAGCAACTACAATAACAGCAACAACAACATAATCATTGTAATGCATTTTGCTTTTGCCACTCTGTCTTGGACCCTTATTAAATGCATCAAAGCCAAGCCAAAGCCATGAAAGGGATGAGGATAATGTCATAATTAACATTTGTCACACAGCGAACAACGCGCCGATGCTCTGCTATAGGACTAGCTCCGAGGGATTCGTCTCAAATTGTATTGTGCATTGACCTGAATCGAACCGAAGCCCCTCGCAGCATAATGAGTAACAGCTTCACAGCCTTTCGACCGCACAAATTCTAGCATATTTAGTAAACAATTTTAATTAAAAGCCAGCACCAGCACCAGCTCCACAACCAGAGCCAACAACAACAACGACAACTATGCACATTAATTTGCGGCATTTGTCGGACGCGCGCCGTCAACTTTTTAATTCAATCTCAAGAAGAAAAGTTGCGGCCTGACTTTGGGACGTCTGGCCCCAAATAACAGCAGCGCAGCGACAACCTCTGTACATGCAATTTAATTTGACAAATTTGGGTGCAAATAGTTTTTGGGGCTGCACAAAAGTTATCCAAAAAGGGACAACAGGAAGTGAAAACATAAACATAAAAAATAATAAAAATAAAAATAGGTATTGTTGACTCGCAGCTCATTATATTTTTTTATTGCAGCAAATAGCAATTCAACTGCGAGTCCGTATTCCCAGTAGAACTGAAGCCAAAAGTAATCAAAAGTCAATGGGAACACTTAAAATGTCGGTTTTGTTGCTATACATTCAGTGCTGATTTATTTATTGCAAGGCAGCTAAAAGCTTGCTGAGCATTAATCTTTAAGGGCTTAATGCGTATTAAGGCGGGAAATCGGAAAAATCGAAATTCCGCCGTATGCCCTGCTCTCAACAACAATATAAAATGATAAATTTATGCTAGAACTGGAAAATATATATTGATGCTGAGGATAATAACGTCCAGTCCCGATGCTTCGGTTATTAGTTTTAAGTTGAGCTTAACCAGTTTCCAAGGCTCTTTCTGACTTCACGGAAAAATGCAATTCATTCGATTTATTGTGGAAATTATCGTTAAAAAAAAATATACTATTTGTATACATAGTATAACTAAAAGGGCTATTGGGCACTGAGCACAGTCTTAGGTTCGTTTTTGGTTACATTTTTGGGTGAAACGATTTGAGCTTGCTGGTCACGATTCCATAGAATTTTTATATTAGGCTTTCGTTTATGGGAAAATTATGTGCAACGTCGCCAGGTTGCTCGCACTCTGTGTGATATTGACACACACACATACCCACACACGCGGGTCGCTTGCAGCTGAGAAATTGTAGCCGAAAGTGGCAAAGTGACAAACCTGGTCGACTGACTGCAGCTCGCCATCCCAGGCGTTTGGTTAACTGTGGGTTTTCTGCTAGTTGGCCACGTACGCCAGCGCTCAATAATAGCGCCTGGCGAACAGAAATCCAAGCACGTAATTTTAAATGGCTTTTACTGGCAGTGAACTTAAACTTTACGCTGGCGCACATTAGCTGTCTCTGACAGACTGAAGGAAACATTGGTCGAGTGTTAAATGCAGTTGCCAACTGCCAACTGCCAGCTAGCGCAACAACATGATAGCCATGATAGCCACGCCCCCAAATACTCATGCTCCTGTAGGCAATGCGACAACGTAAAATGGCCGCTAACCGCAATGTTAACTGGCGTATTAATGCCACTTTTTCCCCTGTCATATATCTCGCACACAGGCACACACACACATACATATGTGTGTGCATGTGCTGCTCAGGCTGATGGCCTGACAAAATGACTTATTCCAGCAGTTGCGGCTGCTTGACTTTGATTGCATGCATCAAGACGGGTTAGCTGGGGCACCCAGCTGGTTGCATGATTTGCCAAGCGGCACGTTCCGCTGCGGCCATAATTAAACTGTTTTTAAGCCCTTGGCCAACGCTACGTATGAGCATTACAAGTGCACTAAAGAAGACAGAGAAACTCGTTTAAAATGATGTTCATACAATAAAAAGAAAATTCAATATTGCGTTATTAATGTAGCCATATTTACTTGCTGAGTAGAAAATATATATTTTTATACAATAATTTAAGAAAGTTTAGTAAGGATATTAGAATATCATTGTATTTGCTTTACCCGTTGAGTTAAAGGCACACAATTACTGCATTGACTACATTTGCTAGTCTGTTTTCAATCGCGACTCGCACGAAAATCCCCAGGATGTGCAGCATGTCGAGTGCATCATTTGTTATGGCACAAACGTGGCCAGACAAGACAATGCCACGGGTCAGAGACTGCAACTGGGATAAAGCTACGTGTTGGCCAGCATGCAAAGTGAGCATGTCTTGAATTATGAAACGCGGGTTAAAAGCGCATGCTAAAAAAGGAAAAAAAGGAAAATACAAAGTGAATGGCAGAGATCGAATTTTCTGCTACAATGTATGCAATGGATGCCGCCAGCTGTTGCCCAGTAATAGAAAGAGACTATAATTTTAAGGCAATGATATCGTGGCGGTATCTTTCGCATACCGCAGTCTACTTGGTGGACTCTTTGGGCAACGTTTCTTTTCGTTTCGTCTGGGCAACATATGCTCATCAAAAAGAAGTTAATTTCTGCAGTGTGTGTGTGTGTGTGTGTGTGTGTGTGTGTGTGTGTGTGTGTGTGTATGTTTGTGTTTGTCTTGTGTCGACTGACATTAAGCTGCTTGTTTGCACAACATCTCAAAGGACAATGACAAGGCGAGCCATACAGCCAGTCAGAGCAGCCAGGCAGTCAACTTGTGTCCGTGCGACAACGTACATGTGTGTAATCCCAGTGCAACTTGAAGCCAAAGATGGACACGATAGGCAGGCGAAGCGAGGTGGGAGAGGTGGATGCGGCAAAAGTAGCTGCCAGTGTAGGGACAGTCAGGCTGAAGTTGGCTTTTTTGTGTTATTCGTGTTGGCAGTGTGCACTGCTTTTATTATATGTTGCATGTATCCTTAAGGGAAGTTAATTAAATTTACTGACCATGCTATTAAGCAAACAGAGCCTGATGCTGCTGCTACTGCTGCTGCTGCCGTCGCTGCCACTGCATCTCACCCACAGTGTCTGCTTTCCATTGGCGACTGTGTGCAACAAGGATAATACTCAATTAAGCATAAAGCAGCTTGGGTCGCATGTGTTTAAGTGTCACTAGCAAATACGGTGCACAGTGCTCAGCAAGCGCTGCCCAATGTCCAGTAAGCCAGCCATATATATCCATATGGACTCGCACCACTACTAGCCAGGTTAAAGTTAATCGAAAGAGCCAACACCACGAGTCTTCGAACGTGAATTTAATTATGATTGACGGCAACTGCGTTAAATTCAATTTACTGCCTCGATGCTACTCCCGACGCACAAAGTTATGTAAGATCTGTATGGCTAATGCGAAAGCTTAACTTCATATATTGGGCCTCTGGAGGTAATCATTTGGCAAAGTAACGCAAAGTTGTTGGCCAATTTCGAATTTCATTTGGGGTCTAGTTGAGCAAGTGTAAAGGAATTTGACTTAAATGTATAAACAATTCTATTTAACACAGCAGCAGCAGACAGCTGGGGTCAGGTCGCTCTGCTTGGTTCCAACTTAAATGCAATCAGTTCACGTTGCAGAAAAAAACTTTTTATTTCCATTTTTTCTTGGCACTTTAAACTTTAGCCATGCAGCAGCAACGTACATATTTATTTGTATGTTTTGTTTATTTTATCTATGCTTCGTTACACACCAGCACACAAACACACATGTACACAAACACACACACAGACACATTGGAACAAACGAAGACTTCACACACACATAGAGCACTCCTTCAAATTCACATGTTTGTAGTTGCAGTTGTAGTGCTTTAGATAGTTTTCCCCCTAGTTATCCTTTTGGCAGTGGCACTGCCAACTGCCAAAAACCTAAACCGAAACCCGTTCAACGAAACGAACAAAATTCTACTTACGAGTAGAATTGGCCATTTGTGCAATTGCTTTGCCTGAGTGAACTTGCCTATTTTGGCATGACGTGGCAACGTAGGACACACACAAAAGCCCCCGTCGAAAGGGTTCTTGAATGCTGTTATCATATGGCCAACAGTGCTACGGCTGGCCCAACTTCAACTCCTGTTTCAGCTGCTCTTAGCTGGCAAAAAGTTAACTGAGCGGGCGCCACAGGGAAATGAGAATGCGAACTGACGCTGAATGCTGTTTATTTAAATGTGCACACACACACACACACACACACACACACACACACACACACACACATGTGCACACCTGCGCTTCATGTGCTTGTATTGAGTATTTGTCTGCCACGCCCACTAGGTTGCGCGCCCTTCTTAACGTTCTTTCCATGAATTATTTAGTTTGCACTGCGCTCGAGTGAAAGTTACTTGAAAATTTAATTTCAAAAATTTTTTTTACTTGCTTTCTTGTGAGTTTGCCCTTTGCTCCGTGGCGCAACAGTAACGGGTTAGTAGTAGTAGTAGTAGTATGAAAAAAAACTATCTAAAAAGCAAATGCATTTTTTGTAAATAAATAACAACGCCAAATGAGATAAAAAAGAAAGAAGCAAGCTTCTGCAGTTGCTGTTGCTTCTACTGTAGCTGGCAAATTTATTTAGGAAATCAATGAACGTAGCATAAAGTTCTTGACGTTGAGTGCATAGCCAGGTAAATAGATTTACTTTTGCAGATAATTTGGCCTCTGCAATGATAGCCAGAGCCAAGTTGATGATAACCCTATTTGTGTGTCAAATGAGTGTACACTGAAAACTAAAATGCTATCATTGCCCAGTCTTAGTTTCCATTTAAACAAGACTACCCTACTACATAGATTATACGTTGTCAAGCAATATTCATTTTAATTTTTCGTTGTCAAGAATATATTTAAAATATAAATATATTAATTTATAAAATTTTGATCTGTTGAATGTCATTTAATAGTTTTCTGTCTCACATATCTGATTTTCGAATGAACGAATCCCAAGTATAGAGTATTTCCTCATTGTTGTCCCTTAACTAAGTAGATGTCAAAGTAGATTTTCGCCATTGCCCTAAGGGATCCTCTTAACGAGTCCCATGAATACATCAGCGAGGTGAAAATATTCGCTGTTTGCAATAGAGCTACCAACTGGATTACAGAATGTGAAGTGTTTGAAGGCAACGTTGGCGCATTTCAAGCATTTGTACATGCCTACCGCATAATAACTTTGCGTTTTGAAGCAAAATTCAATTAAAATGCCATAGCAGACGCTCTTGCTGCAAAGCGAATGAGTTGTCGTCGAACTGAAGCTGAAATTGTGAGTTGGGGCCTACTATTACCCAGGGCACATCTGTGGGCAACATCAAAGGGATCGGTAAACAGATTGCGAGAAGCCGCTAACAGATATCCCGAGCGCCAATCCTTGCTGCGGTTGCATACCACTAATTTGAGTGCCTTGTGACTGCGCACAGCTTTATAAAATGCCCGGAGCATTAAGTTAGCTGTTCATATTTCACAAAGTTGTTGCAACGACTTTTCACATCAAAGCCAAAGGTGTCTCATGCTTGAGATTTTAAATAATGCTGATACTCTGTTGAAAATAGGTTTCATATTACTCAACACTTCCGTCATCGACACACACATGCACTGGCTGATTCCCAGTTGCTTCGAGTGGCACATCGACAGTTGGCAGCCACCTCATGCTCTTGCTCTGGCTCCTGCTCCTGCTTCTGCTCTGGCTTCCAACCATGGACGCAAAAATACCTTGTGCATGGTCTTCAAAGTGAATGTTGCCAAAAATGAGAAAATATGTGTGTTAAATTATTAAAAATGTTTTTGGCAGCATATCCTGTTAGTAAACGTAGCTATTTCTCATGCCATACTGGCAGGGGAGGAGGATTCACTGTCTCCGCATCGTTGACGGGCACAAATATTTTCGAAATAAATTTTTTAAATCCTTTGCAGACAACACACTGCAAAGCATCTTCACATAGTCATCTTCGTCCTCAGTGCGGTCTGCAGCTTCTGGCCATTGGCATTCCAGGTGAAGGTCAAATGGAATTCCTTCGGCGACTACAACGGCATCTGCCGCTTACAAAAGTTGCAACATTTTTCTGCCGCTTAAATGCTAAGCGAGCACTTAGCGGCTATTTTACTAATTTTGCAGCATGCTGTGCGGTTTCCCAGCAGCTGCTGACTGGCCCCCTACGAGAAAGGGACTCTTAGAGATGATATCGCTAATAGGTAACCGTTCACCACAACTTAGTGCAGTGTGGCGATAGTGTGGAACAAATATAAATACAAAAGTATCACATTCATACTGTAAACTTAGATTCAAAGTTGGATCCTTGTTGCCACTGAGAAGACCTTAAAGCCTTCTTGCGGCACCTGAGTTATTAGCTTGTTATATTTTCAATATTTTAATTTATTGAACAACTCACGGTTCCATCTCTACTTTCTCTTAGTGGGCTAGCCGACTGGGGTTGCAAACTTTAAGTAACAAGTTGACCTTTAAGTTTTTGCATAAGCGGGGGCTGCAGTTTCACGCTGCAGCTGCAAACCTTTAGCGTCACGTAAAAATTAACTTTGGAATGTGCACAGCATAGGTAGCAGCTGCCTCACGAACTTTGGGTTATTGTCCGGTTTGTGTAATTTTTAATTAGGGACTCCCACCCAAAAAGTACATGTGTCGTGTTTAGCAACCGCAAGTATAATGTAACTGTTTGTTGGGGCTTTGCCTGTCTCACTCAATAACGAACGCAAAAGAAGAAGAAGATGAAGGCAAGTTGGCAAAGCATCAAATTGTTAATTGTGTGTAACAAAGTTATGGGTTCATAGTTGCCCAACCTTTTCCTTGCTTCTTTGGCTTTCCGACGGAGCATGGCAGTCAGTAGTCCCTTCTGAGCCGTGCCGAGCCTGTGCCAAGAAATTTTAAACCAGTTCAAACAAGGTTCAAAACAAGCAATAAACAAAAAAAAAGCTGTGGAAGCAACCAAACATGAAAGAAGAGACATAAACAAGCGTAAAGCAGTTGGACCTGAAAAAGAACAAAGAATCGACTTTAAAGGAGCAAAACTAGGTGTATACTTAAATAGCTAAGGAAATATGAGCCGAAATTTATATAGCATGACAACGCGGAGGGACTACACGAAGAACTTTCACTGTGCAAGTTGGTGAAGATTGCAGACAAATTTAAGAAAATATTTGCAATGGTTTTACAAACAAAGAACTGCATATCTTATACAGTTCGGTATATAAAAAGCACGCGTAACATAGAGAATATTTTCTTTGTGCTTAAACAGGGAGGACGTAGACAAGGACATTGATCAATTAGAGAATGAGCTCAAAATCTTAACTCTAATTATCGAACCTTTCTGTTAAAAAGCCAATTGATTCGCTTATTAATTGAATTTTGTTCGGACACTTCAGACTATGTGAATCATACTTAATTTATATTATTCCAATAATGTCAATAACACTTGCAAATATAAAATGCATTCACTATCATATAATTTTGAACTGCAAACCACGTTCGAATGAATAACAATTTTGGAAGAGCATACCGTTGCACTACTGCAATGCAGCAGTGGGAGTACACCAGCCCCCAACATCCAAAAATAGTTGGTTCCCTCAATGCTGCCTCTCTTCGCTCCGCCCTTGTTCAACTTCAACAGCAGCGGCGGTTGGTCGCAGCTCTCTTTTTAATGCGAAGTCTGTTTATATTTATGCCGCTTTTAGTGCAAATAAGTGTGTGTGTGTGTGTGTGTGTGTGTGAGTGTAAATACGGTCCAGACATTGTTGTTGTGTCTGCTTACCTGTCGTTTGTCGCCTGTTTTTTATTTGTTGTTGCTGTCGTGCGACGCCTGTTGTTGATTTTAAATCTGTGCCCTGGTAATGGTAATAATAGACCATTTGGGTGCTGGTGCGGATGCGAGGCATTTTTTGGAGTCTGTTCAACGTTTGTAGGCACTTTAGCAAATTGACTGCACCAATTGAGTGCATTACCAATTACGACTCCGACGCACCCACACATTTGTGTCAAACAAGAATTATTGTCTTAATGTACTTCAATATACATATATCTTCAGATGGTTTAACAAAAAAGGAAGACACGACGGCATCATGCAACAATCTGCCATAGGGAATAGGTATTACTTTTAATTGAAAACAAGAATGATACTGTGCTCTAACCTCAGTGACTGCAAAGAGAGCCCATGACAATTTAATGTAATTTCTGATTATTTAAGCCCAAGCATCCACTCAGAATCCAACTTTAACAGTTGAACGCAACCACGAAGTCGTAAAAAGAGTTTTATGTTATTTTTATGGTGATGACAATTGCGTTTGCGTTTGTTTGCCTTTCCTGTTATTGTTGCTTACTCAACATGCATTTATGCACACATCCAGCAACAAACAATCTCACATATATAACACTCCCATACGTAGCTCCGTTTATGGCCCTCATGCTTGTCAATGATACCTGCCAAGGTTCTCTGCAACTTTATACAAGTATTCGTTTGGCCAAGGTAACGCCACACAAGCTGCTTCTTGGCTTTCCATTGTCTCTACTTTGGACGAACTCGAGCGCGAGCACGAGCACGAACACGAGCATAAGCACGAGCACGAATATGAGAACGAGAATGGAAATGAGTATGAGCACGAGCTCTGCAAATGCAAGTGTCAAATTATTGGCTGTAGCGAAATCCATACAAATTCGATACACTTCAAGTGCACTTGGCGCCAGTTGGCAAATTGGAAGTCATGTCGCGCCTGCTGCATTGTGTGCACCTGCGGTCGTCGCTCGTCGGTTTGACTTGACTTGCCATTTAATTTGATTTGCTCGTTTCGCTCCTATTCTCGGTCTGCGACGCGTCGCTTGCACTGAGTAAATTGTTTTCGTATCGAACTCCGACAACAATGTGCGAACGACGCTTGACCACGAGAAAACATCTTTAAGACCAAAGGGTTCGGGCACAATTTAAATTAACTATATACAAGTTGTACAAGTATTTTCTGCCCTACAGATGTGACTTTTATATAATACGTTTTCCGGTTTAAGTCGCTCTTAAGCCTTTTTTTGCTGTTCATACTTGAAATAGTAAAGATGTTCGAATTAATAATAACTGAGCTGCTTTCATCGCAGCAACACGATTTCTTATTTTCTGGCCATGTTCTCGGGGCTTATGCGTATGTGTGTGTGCTTTAACAATGCCCAGACAGTGCTGTCTCTTGAATTCACAGCCAGTTTGAGCTCTGTAGCCATTTCATTATGTGCTATTTTCTATGGGCTCGTCTGCAGTTGATGTCATTGTCATTGACAGTTGCTGGCTCTGTGTTATCTTATGGGCGTGTGTGTGTGGGTGTTTGCTAGTTTGTGCCAGTTCTTGTTCTGCCAGTTGCCACAAGCAACAGCCACTCACATGGTCCTTTACAAGACGTCTTTCCAGCACTTTATTATTATCCATTTGGCCCTGAATTTGACTTTGAGTCAAACTAAAGCGCTCCATAAACGTTGTCCTGCAAATATTCTAACAAATGACGGTCTGTATGACTATAATTATGAGATTTATTTATTGTCCCAATTTGCGTTTGCTTCTTACATTTATATATGTTTTGTGGTCAATATTCCATTGATTTATTTGGCAATTCATAGAGAAATTGCATTTCAAAATAATTTGAGTTACTTTTGTCCATTGAAGAAGAGACCCTCAAATGGAAGGCTGCTTATAATTTAAACACGGAGAGCTGTGAGCTTGTTTGGTAATGAACTCACCCGTGCATACACAAATACATAAGCATATACACGTATACACAGGTATATATGCACACATGCATGTACACACAGGAGCAGCAGCATCATCCTGTTTGTTTGCATCCTTCCGCTTACCGTTTACTTTTTTCGGGTGTTTCTTCTCCAAGCGAAGCACATTTGGAAAGGCAAGCAAAATAAGTTAACATGTGAGGCGTTGAGCCACTTTGACAAGCTACAAATGTAAAGAAGACCGGGATAGACATCAGCCACAACACAACACAGCACAACACAACACAACACAACATGGTTGGTATGTGCACAATCATGTGTATCTGCGTGTGTGCAAGTATGTGCTGAAGAAAACCGAAAACTTTGTAAAAGTCATATTCCCCTCGCGCCACTCACAAAGTGGTTTGAACTTTAGAAACAATTTTGATAAAGATGCAGTGGGAAACCTAAAGAAGCGGCTTCAGCAAATGTTGTCAGCCTGATCTACACTGAGCTTTTCTGTTTAATGAACTTTATAACGCTATATTGTGAAAGTAGTACTTAATAAGTAATATGAATAGACGTCTGGAAATAAGCAGATAATATTGAAAATCTAAGTCCGTTATGAATTAATATACTTGATAGTAGTATAGTTTCACGAACTTCTCTCAGTGTACTCATCCAGACAAAAGCACATGTTGAGGGGGTGTCACTGTGTCTGCTAGTCATGTACGCAATTAGAAGTTTTTCTGCTAGCACAGAGTTAAGATGCAGCCGGGTAGCACAACAAAATTAAGAATATGAAAACTTTTCTCGTTCGTTTTGCCTTTGCCTTACAACGAAAATTCTTTTTGAAACGGGTAAAGGACTTGTGTCTGCTGCAAGGGGGTTATGGTTAGAATAAAAATCGATCGGTAGCAACTAGACTGGACATTGTCTGTGTTCTGCTGCTGGCTGTTGGGTTCATACGTGTGAAACAAAGACACGAGAGTGGCATTCTCTGGACTTAAATGACCGCGACCTCGACTACGGCTTGCAATGCAATAATTTTGCAGTTGTCTCATTTAGAATGTTAAGAAATAAAATCGAATAAATACTGTCTTAATTTACTTTGCCTTTACTTTGTTTCTTTTTAGGTAAATCTCTGTGAATAAGTGGCAAGTGAAGGATGAAGGTCAGCAAATAACCATACAACTCTATCCGTAAAATAAAAAATTTATTTGTCATACATTATGCCTCCCTTATGGCACCACGCATTGCACATCTTAAATTGGCAGTCATATTTGCTGTGTAATTACCTTTTGATAGTTAGAGTATGATCCCATTAAGACAGCGAACAGCAGCTGGAAGTTTTTAATTATGAGCGCAGAGTAAATAAAAATTTACATGCACGTTGTAAAGTATAATTTAAATTTATGCACTTTCAGATACGGGTCGCTGAAAACGTATGCACTCGAATATTATCGTAATCGTTATCCATTCTGTTGTTGTTATTGTTAGCCATTCCTTCGGGGCTAATGATGTGAACTGTTTGTTCAACGCCGCCTGCAATCACTAAAGTCAAATACATACATGCATCCATGCCATGCATGCACACCTCTGTCTCGCTGTCGCTCTGTCTCTATTTCTCATTGCGCAGACAAAGTCAACATTATTAAAAAGCATCAACAAATTTATTTGTTCTTGTTGTTGTTTGTGTTAACGTGCATATGCGCCGGCCGTAACACTTTTTGCCACTCATATTTTCCCATAAATAAATAGCGAATCGTGTCCATTTTATATTTTTCTATATTTTTCACAGAAATTCTCATCAAAATATCAAGTTACGTACAATATAGTTTTCATACGTTGAAAATGCCTTCAGTTTATACTTATACAAGAGTAAAATAACATTTCTAATTTTGCTGTTGGTTTGTTCTTTATATGGTTTGCTGCTGTTGTTCTTTTCCATTTTCTTTTGCTACTGCTGTTGTTGTTGTTGCTGGTGTATAATAAACTAATACTTAATGTAAGAATCGGATTTTTTCTATGAGCCTTTTACCTAATCAGTTTTTTGTCATGATTTTATATTTTGATGCATTTCGCCTTAATTATACTCAATATTATTTTCTAAATGTTTCTTACAATTTTCCATATAAAATTATTATAAAGAGAATGACAAAAGCCGCAACAAACAAGCAATTTAATAATAATCATAATGATCAATAATAATTTGTATATTTTTCATAGAATATACAATATGACGGCAAAAATATGCTAATTGAATTAAATTCTATAAAAATTGCATTTAAATTAGTTTAACATTTAATTATTCACGCCAATGTTAGTTACACAATAAATAAATTAAAGCAATTACGTTCGTTACCCAATTTGTTCGAAGTAACTTTTTTGAAATCAACACACATAGCATAAGCACTGATGGCAAAAAGAGATTTGCGTTCAGAATAAGCGTAAAAATACGCAAACATCAAATGCATATCAATAATAATAATAATGATGATAATAAACACTGACAATTAGATTTTTGCTATTTGCTATTTAGCTAAGGATTCGACTTTTAACGATTTTTTTTTTTTTTTTTTTTTATTTAATATATTCTTTGCACAAGCATTCTCGAAGTCATCTTCATTCTTTTTTTTTATATTTTTTGTATATGTTAGCCTTGTTGCTGATGCCATTTTATTTATTTACATACATATTTATTTTCAAATGTATTTTAGTTTACCTGTGCTGAAACTTGTGAATTTTGATATCAATTACGCGTCTTAAGTGTACAATTTAATTTAATTTAATTCATGGTTGTGTGTGTATGCAGAGGCTTACTTACATTTCACAAAAAAGCTAAATTAAGATCTTCATAAAAATCTATATAAATCACCATTTGCTGCTGACCCAAAAACACTCATTGACTGATCTTTTCGATATTATATCCAGCCCATCCTGTATCTATTATTTTAAACGTTTTAAATACAAAATGCTTTGTCTTAATGTATAGATGCTTCGCATGCCCCGTTCAATTCATCAGTTTTCAATTCTTATATTCTAATACATACACAACTTTTAAATATGTTCTTTTGTCCGTACACTGTTTTTGTTTTACATATACATAAATTATTTATTGTGTTTTTTGTAGTTGATTTTTTGATTTTTCATTGGAGTTCATATAACATTAAACTATTTCATTTCACTAAACTATACACAGAATGTTTAAGTTGATGCGCTTATATTGCTATATAAAACGTTTATATTTTCACTATATTATATATATATATATATATATATATATATATATATATATATATATATATATTATACACTTTAAATAAATATATATATGATGAATTTTTTGCCTAAATCATAGTCTAAAAATTTGCCAAGCATTATGCAAACAAAAATATAAGAAGAAAAATACTTGTGTGTTATTTGTTTAATATTTACCGGATCGTCGATCCAATATTATTGCTAAGCTGTAAATTTATAAAAAAATGCTTAGAGAATTATCGTCTGCTCTTCTTTATCGATTTTAAATTTTCTGCTCTCTTTGTGTATATACGAACTTTTTAACTGTTAAATTTAGACTATAATATGTGTATACATAATCAGTATGTGTGTCTGTGCTGATTTAAATATTTTGTTGTTGTTAGTACTCTCTAGACTCACATTCAGCGTTTCTTAAAATTCGTACATTATTAACATTACGGTTAGCTTACGTATGGTTACTAGTTGACAATATATATATACACATATATATATATATATATATATATATATATATATATATATATATATATATATATATATATATATATATATATATATATATATATATATTTATATTTATATAGGTCAGTGGGACTGTTTTGCAGTCAAAAATAAGTTTTTCAAGCGCGAAGACTCAACCTGAACATCAAATGGATCAATCTTAACCAGTTCAATTTTCCGCTTGTTAGTGTATTTCGCAATGAGTTTAGCAATACGCTAATGCTTTTAGTTTTTGACTAAATGTTTACATACGGATTTGTGTTTTGAGTTCTATTCCCATTTTACTTAACTTTTTTAAATTTTGTTTACTTTTGTTGCAATTGTTGCATAAACGCGGAACACCTCGTTGACCAGTCTTTTATTGTGTTTTAATGCTTACAGAATTATTTATGTATTTATGTATATATACATATACATATACATATGCATATATATGTTATGATTTTGTTTTACTTTCGTTTTTAAAATACATGTTTCGTTTACGATTTTAATGTTGGATTGTAAAATACATACATAATTACTTAAATGTTACTCATATTTAGGCCCCTATATATTATAATCTAATTGGTTTTTTTTTTGGATTTTGTTTTAATCTTTAAGGATTTTCTATACAAAATATTTGATTTGGGCTTGGTTTTTAATTTTTCTCAAAAGTTACACTAAACTGATTGAATTTATTTTTGACACATCGTACACATTTTTGTTTTGTTTTGTTTAAATATTTATAGTTGTGTTATCAACATCATAACCTTGTTTAGCGCATTTCCTTGGGTTTGTTCGCATGGAAGCCGAAAAAGGATGCTGGAAATCGTTATCCAGTCTAATTGTACCTTTTTATTGATAATGTAATCTTAAGGGGAACTTTTAGTTTGTAACTTCTTATATATTGTTTATTAACATTGAGATGACACATAGCACAAGCCATACACAAACCTTTAAAAAGTGATCAATCTTCACTTCACAATCATTGAGAATTATGTTCAAGAAATTAAGAAACAACTATAAAGGATAATTTTATGAGTATGTATGTATACGTTATGATTATGTGCCATTTCGCATGGCTTTCGACATTCGCGTGTAGTTTTCTATGTAAATGGATATATGTATATGTTGCCATAGTTATTTCTGGTTGTCTCGATCACAGAATATCTCATCACACAAATCATAATGTTCCAAATAATATATATGCTCGATCATGTTGTATACCTTGATGTGGTGTTGTGTTTTTGTCGTGCATTTAAATGGGGAATAAAATACGGATAATGGGTATAAGGAAAATAGAAAAATTTTTAAATAATATATATAAAATTCATTTGTTTGTAGTATTTATTTTTGTTAAATATATTTAAAAATAATCAAATAATAAACAAAATGAAATGGTTCATTACATAATAAAGGCAGCACATAACATAAGAAAATATTAGCACACATTATTGAAAGTAAAAAACATTTCTACACGTTTTTGCAAAAACTTACACGGTGCAATTCCAAGAGATTTTGATTTCTTTTATTTCTTTTTCGGAACTTTAGCGAATACTTAAACTTTGTTAATTGTGACCTGCCGAAATATTAAAATACATCTAACA
This sequence comes from Drosophila paranaensis, assembly GCA_035047545.1. NCBI lineage: Eukaryota > Metazoa > Arthropoda > Insecta > Diptera > Drosophilidae > Drosophila > Drosophila paranaensis. Next base: position 8,369,932 of record JAWNPL010000233.1, read on the forward strand.
TTGTCATATACAAAAAAATAGTTTAAAATTATTTAAATCAATATTTTAAATTAATGAGGCACATTAAGAAGAATTTGTAAAAATTGTCAAAAATATAGTAAAATTTATGTCGAATCGAAAAAAAGAAAATAGCGTTTAGATTTTTTCAAATAAAAACTCATCGTAATACTTTTCATCACAAAAACAGAAATGTGCGTTATCAATACAATTACAATAACAGGACCTATTAGAAAATATCAATTTGTAGCGCCAAAAATGGTATTTACTAAGCATTTCGATTTGCTCGATTTGCTTGACATACATACTACATATAATCAACCTTTACAACAACTATTTTACAAATTTAAAATATATTTAAATTAAAGTAAGAAAATATAAGCATTTCATTTATTGTTTAAAACATATTTTGCACTTGTGTTTGTTGTATTTTGTTGTTGTTGTTGTACCTAAGCCAGTACGATGCACTTTCTTAATTAAATTTAAATCTTTGTATATGTAAATGTATATTAACATTTTGTCGTAATTTTTAATTTTTAATTTAAATTTAAATTTTGTTGTTTTGTTTTGGCAGTGTTTACAATATTTGTTGTTTTCGCTACAAACAAAACAAAAATATATATTTCATAAATGTTTTTTTTATATTGTTTTCAATCTTCTTCGTTCTAATCTTCTTCTCCTTTCTAATATATATTTTGAATGTGGCTCATAAGTTCATTCATGACTGCATTTTTGTTTAGTGCTTTTTTTTCTTTATATTTTACTAGAAAAAATTATTTTGCTTTGGTAAATATTTGATGTCAACAATTTAAATGCAAATGGAAATAAAATGTATTTATGCTTAAACGTTAAAATGAAATCAAACAAATAACAAATAAATATTTCAAGCGAAACGATAATGAAGGGGAATAAGAATATAAACAAACAATAGGAGCAACGAAACCATAAATTTGTATCGGATTTTAGCTTCTCAAATTTTGTTCTGTTGTTTTTTTCCATTGTTTTCATTGCTTGTGCTTGTGTGATGTGTGATTTTGATTAATTTGCGCTTTAACTCTATCTTTCATCGCTTTATCATTCTGCATGTGATGGCACACGGTTGTTGTAATGCTCACTTTCAATTAAGATTTCTCTTCACATGTGGCGCTTCATGTGGAGGGCCAGGTGATCGGAGCGTGAAAAGCAACGATCGCAGTTGCGACACTTAAAGGGCTTGGCTCCAGTGTGTTTGCGATAATGTCGGGTTAGTTCATCACTCCTAGCGAAACGCCATTCGCAGCCATCCCAGGAGCACTTGTACGGCTTCTCACCTACAATGACAGAAGTGTGTAAAGAAGATTTAATGAAAATGCATAAAAATTGGTAGTCTCTACTTATTAAATAAGTTACTCTCTCAAAATTGCATCAAGTGTTGAATGCAGCATAAGCTTCTGCAATTTTTTCTGTGCAAAAAAAAATTAAATATATAGCACATAATATAGAGCACATTTCAAGGGATGAAACGAAATAGCTGGTGGGTACAAGGTAGCAAAGATAGGACGCCATAGTTTTTTTACTTTACGGCAGCGAAATGAAAAAAGTTTTTTCAACGTTCAGCTGGGCGAGAGCATCTCAGTGAGCTGCATACTGGCTGAAATGTTTAAAATTATAATTTTTACTTCTTTCGATTGTAGTCAAATAGTTTTCATGACGAATGCAACCTCGGGCACACTTGCATTATTTGTGAAAGTATTCAAAACGCTTTTAAATTGTTTTCCAATTTCGCGTACTCTCAATAACAATGAATAAATACAAATAAATAAACGACGAAATTGAAGACAATTAAAAATATAAAAAAAAAAAAAAATGAAATGTCGGCCATCGAAATTTACGTGAGGATCGAAGTCAGTGAAAAGGTTTGCCAAATCGCGAATCCCTTTGCCAACAGTTTTCATGCGTGCCAAAAGCCTCAAAGGATGCGGCAAAGACCGTAGCCAATGCGCCGAAAGCCAGTTACCGAACAGAGCCAGTGCCAGTAACAGAACTCAAAAGCGCCATCCAGCTTTCTAGCCAGTGAGCCAGCCTGCCTGCCATCCAGCCAGGCAGGCAGAAAGGAAAAGGAAATGCAGAAGTTGTAATTTCACACAAAAGTATAAAACCTAAAAATGCACAAAGAGTGGAATACAGAGTATAGTACACAGTACACAGTTGTGCCAGAAAAAATGGCAAAATTATTTGAGTTTAAAAGACAAACAGCAGCCAAGGCAGGAAATTGCCGGCGTTGCCTTCGCCGTTGCCGCTGTCGAGAAAAGCGGTGGAAAATGGAACCAGATAACCGGCAAAGTAGACGACAGCCAAGAAAAATACATAAAGCTGAGTGGAAAACTTTGTAACGCACACCACAACCCAGCTTATATAAACATGTCCACGCAAATATATATATATATATATATATATATATATATATATATATATATATATATATATATATATATATATATATATATATATATATATATATATATATATATATATATGTATGTATAAAGTATATAGTATATGTATATATACAGCTTAAAACTTAATGCATGCGGAAATGTGTGATATTTCCGTGCTCAATTTCACATTATGCACTTGCGGCCAACTTGCTTGCCTGACGAAACAAACGACTCGCCAACGACCCACCGAGCAGCAAACAGCGCTCTCTTAATTTCCATTTGTTTACGCTCTGCCCATTGCTGAAGCCCTGTCCGTCCAGCGATGCGTCGCGGCGTTGCAACATGGGACATTTCACTCCCTGCTTGTGGGTGTCCTGCCACTTGCACTTTGGCATGTTGTCAGAACTGTGAGCGAGACATCGAAGCAAGGGCTATAAATAAATAGGGTGCCCGAAAACACTTACACCCACAAGGAGTGTGCGCATGTGGCTGTGGGTGGCTGCGTGTATGGGTTCCTGGTAAAATGCTTTGCCATTGACTTTTGGCATTTTTTCGCCTCTTTTTCGTTCTAGCCTGCGTAAATCACAGTCAAGTGCACAAAGCACTGGGCGTGCAGATACAGCTACGACCCGAGAGTCTCATATTAAAGTGCATTCGAACGACATCCAGTTACAGAAATCGTATTACAAATTCGTGTTTTACAGTAGCCAAGTGTTTTACAGTAAAGCTCCACGAATCTATCCTGGAAATCTATATAGTTCAATCAGTTTTTAATATTCAGCTATCTACGAATATCTTTAGCAGCAATCAATCTTATATAGTCCTTAAAGTTGCTTTACAATCATGTATTGGTCGTGTTAAAGAAATTTTATAGTTTTTTGTTTCGTAAAGAGTTTCTTATTCTTATTTCAATCGCGCCATTGTTAATTTATTGTTGCGAACATAGTTAAAACTTAACCTCAGCTATTTGTTTCTATACATAAACTTACTCCTTTCTTCCCATATTGTTAGCGCGTTTGTAAAATGTTTGAGGGAAGGGAAGGGCGCTGCAATTGCAGCCAGCAGCAGCACGGGCAGCGGCCGCTTAACGTATAGCCCCAAGCCAGTTAATATTTTATAAATTTTGCTGGCGTCGGGTTTTAATGTCAGCAGCCAATAGGAAAGAAAGAATGCCTTGGTGAGCGACATGCAATGCGCGGTGTAAAAAGAGGTTTCGGCATTCCTTTCACTGCACACTGCAGACTGCAGACTGCACACTACACAGTGCACAGTGCACAGTGCACGCAATTCTTTAGCTTTTCTTTTATGCGCTATGCGCCTTCTCGGCTTTTGCACTCAACACAATTTTTATGGTCTGCTTGCGTCTATCCGCTTGATTGCACTGGTAATCTTTTCTTAACGGCAGCACCTTACTCCCACCAGCTATTACTGAACTCAGGCTAACCACAACTCTGTCTGTTGTTTTTATAACCATAGCGTTTAACTAATTGAAATCTTTTGCGCAATGCGCACATTTATTGCCAATTTTTATGCGCTGTGCTTTAATTGATAATCAATTGTAAAATATTCGCGCCATCTTGGTGATTTTTAATTAATTTAATTTACGCTTAGACCTTAAACTGGCTGGCAACGCAATCAAGGTTCCTAAATTAAATTAATGTATGCCCAGATGACTTCTGGCCTGTCCCGAACCCATATAAGAAATAAAAAACGCCCCCGATTGGACATCTAAATAATAGCTGATCATCAATAATGTTGCGCTGTTCCTCGAAATTAAAGCAGAAATTCTTCCGAAAAATGTGCCCGAATTGGTGCAAAGCGTAATTCATGAAAATGATTCTTTAATTTCGTTTTATGCATACTCTCTAAGGTGACATTAAAATAATTACTTTTTTTTGTGGGTCCTTTGAAAACCGAAGGTAGAAAAAATTTACATTTTGTAAAAGCGTCGGACAATCAAGTGTTTTAATCTTTTATCGTCTGAAGACATCTTGCTTGTGATTTATTTCGTCTCTTCTGCCCGTGTGGAGCATATATAACTAATTACACTGTTTAATCAGGTCCTTTTACGTATTAAGGTTACTTTGGAGCAAGCTTGGCTTTTCCACACATCTAAAACATTTAACCTTTAAGCTTGAGCAGAAAACTTTTACTTATAAATTAACACTCAATGCACTAACGCGGATGCCCGAAATGATGGAAACAAAAAACGAAAATAAACATCAACAAGGCAACAATAACTACAACTTATATTAAAAGAGCAAACATTCCAGAAGGGGGTCAATTAAGCAAGTCGCTCCCTCTTGCCAGATGCTTCGCTTCTCTGAACTGCTATTGTTTTTATAAAGTAAAAACTTTTAACTTTTAAAGATAAACGGAAAACTAAGAGCCTATAAGTCTTCACACTCCGCAAACTTGTTGATTGTTAAAGACTTTTAAAATCAGTTATTGTTTTGTTTAGTCTAGCATGGAGCTCAATATAACAGGGAAGACTGCTCAAAAGAGATTCAATAGAGCAGAAATTGCTTTTGAATCAAGACCGACGAAGAGCTATCGCGATTCAGTTATTTTACTTGCAATCAATTTTAAGGTAAGGACAAACGAGAGTATCCCTCTATTCTTCACTCACAGTATAGTAATTATATTTGTTGATGTCATGTAAATGCATTAAATGAAATTGGTACATTCAATTAAATTACCAATAACAGTTAGTACTAACTGTAAACGATATATGCTGAGTTAATACACATATTTGTTTTTGCTCAATTTAAAAAAATTTGGTTGTTATATTTTATGGGTTAAGCGCTTGCTGCCAAAAACTCTTGTAAAACGCATTATCATATATGCACATACATACACACACAGATGGGAATGCGTATATGTGGGTGCACACAAATCAAGGGATGAGTTTAATATGGTTTCCATCCTCTGGCTCTTAAATCGCTGACGCTGATGGTGGCAGCAATAAAATAACATTTCATCGCTGGGTTTAATCTGTGTGGAAGTGCATGAGTATGCGAGTATGTATGCGTGTAAACAATTCATTTTTGAATTATGCGATTTTTATTGAAATTTCAAGCCTCGTCTACTGTCATTCAAGGATGTTTTTGGTTGCCCGCCCTCTGCACTTGACTTTGTATATATTTCTGATATTTCTGCGGCAACGTTCGCTCTGCTTGCTGTGTGGAAATATTGGGACAATGGCAGCAAAACAATGCAACGTGTCACTTGTGTCCTGTCCTGTCCTGTGCGCTCTCCTGTTCAGGTCACCGACGCGATGCTCTCTGGGGCTGTTATGTTGTTTTCGCAGGATTCTGATTTATTAATAGCAACCCGAAACAGAGTTTACACATTTATGTCGTTGCTGTTGTTCTTTTTTTTTTAGTCAGAACAATGTTTTCTATGGTATTAAACATACCATTATTGTTGAATGGTTTAATGTGCGCAAACTATACTATTTGATTTCAACCTCTCTGTACTCAACAAGCTTGTGTGATTTCTATATGAATGTCAGAAAATGCTAAATTAAGTTCAATGCGTGTTACATCTCACCTGTGTGAGTTCTTTGGTGCGCCTTCAGATGTGAGCTTTTTGTGTAGACCTTTTTGCAGCCCAGAAATTGGCACTTGTGTATCCGACGTTTGGCGTCCGGACTGTGATCGATGTGATGCTGGCGCGGGTGATGATTTTTGGTAGAAGCTGCGGAATTAACTTGGTTAAGGGGTGTGGCGCAAAGGAGAAAGTGGAATGTGGGGGATAAATAGTACGCACCAGTTGTTGATTTTTCAGACAGTGATGTGACCACGGCAACAATTTGTGGCGTCTGCTGTTGCTGTTGTGAAGCCGATTGCTGTTGCATGGATGTTGTAGTGCCAAGATTGTTACTGCTGTTATTATTGTTGCTGTTAGTATTGTTGGCTGCGGCGCTAAGCACGGCAGCAACATTAGCATTGCCATTGTTTTGCATTTGTATGACACGTGCTAAGCTGATGCCGGCGGCTCCAGGTGTTCCGTTGGCTGTGGTCAGCCGCACTATTGTACTGCGCGGAATGTTGTTGTGGCTGTTCGACGACTGATCAGCGCTGCTGTTGCTGCTGCTGTTATTATTATTGTTGATACTGCTAGCCGAACTGCTGTTGCTAGTTTTGTTTAGTACTTGCGGCGATATGCTTAAATGTTGCACTGCCAGCTGTTGCTGCTGCTGTTGCAGCTGCAAAGTTGTGGCTTGCGTCAATGAGGAATTCTTGGCACCAGGCGTTTGGCTGCTGAAGTGCAGAATGGCGGACGCGGGTGTGGAATTTGCTGCTGCTGCTGGAGTCTGCTGTCGTTGCTGCTGCTGCTTGAGGATCGCAGCCAACTCATTGGCATCGATTTGCTGCGGTCTTTGCTGTGGCGGCTGTGCATAATTATGGCTTCGAAGGTTCGACTCGGGAGATGACGGCGGCGTTAGCGGAGGAAGCAGAAAGTCATGCACGTGACCTTGACCCAAATGATACTGCCTCTGCGATTTGGCCTGTACCACTCGAACCTTAATAGCCGGCGCATTACTGTTACTAGAGCTGAGGGTGATAGTATTGCAGTTGGTATTGCTGCTGCTTATGCTTACGGTGCTGCTGCTGACTGTGCAGTTGCTATTGCTGGTAGGCGTCATGTTGCCGGCGCTGCAGATACTAGGATTGGGCGATATGGCAGAGGGCGGCGCAGCAAACAGCACGTCCAATTTCTCATTACAAGATAATACATGTGCCGCTTCCTCATCGTCCTCATCAATGCGCTCCTGCTTAACCAGGACTGCACAGCTGAGTGCCTGTGAGCCATTGCTATCCCACGATATGCCGGAACAGTTGGAAGACACAGATGAGGTAGTCGATATCGTGTCCAGGCTCTCCTTTATTTTTAGCTCCTCTAACAAGCGTGCCGGTCTCGAGAATATGTCCCAGGCAGAATCGAGATCTGTGTGTATCTTTTTGTAGTTCTGATGCTTAGGCTCGTCGCGCAAGTAGCGCTCCAATTCATAACAAGTCTGCAAATACAATGAACACAAGAAATATTGTTAGCATGATATATTATTTCCGAATTCTTATTCTAAAGAATCTCGAATAGAATAAGTTTTTGCTAGGGTAGGGTAATAAAAGGCCAATAAATGTTATTTCAAGCTATTTAGTTTGATATACCAGCGAAATTTACTTCAAAGATACCTTGTTTAATACTGTTAAACAATTTTCAATGATGCTCAAGAATTTTCAAGAACATTAAATTGATAATTTAGTGACCTGTGCCGGTGCTGTTTTTGGGTAGCTCCACACAGGCCGCTGGAGTCAAAATGAATAAAATCATTAATTGTAAGTTATGTTTTATGTTCTGACGCAATTACATGTTCAAATTTTGTATAGCAGATTTATAAGCACTGCATACTTTTAGGCTCACGACCAGCAGGAATAAAGTTCACTTCAACGCCCCGAATAACGACATGTTGCTTAATGGTGTTACTGCTGTGAGAGCCCTAACAACGGACGTTATTAAACGAACTTAGTTTGTTTTTGGGTCTCCCAACTGGTCTGGCGTCGCTGCCTTCTTGATTTGTAATAAAGATTTTAATAGAGCTACAGTTATATCAGCTGAGTAGGTGTTGTTTCTTCGCATTTGTTTCAATAACATGCTAACATGCCTTTTCAGACGAAAAGGGTTTCTCATGAGTCTGCTGAAACAATTTGTAGCTAAGAAGGTGCAGCAACAGGCACTTAAAGGTGCTACAAATTGCACACATGACCAATATTATGGGTTGTTAGTCTACCCAAAAGCGGCAGCCCATTTCAGCTTAACAAATCTTATTAAGTGCAATACAAAAGGGGAAAATCAATGACCTGGAATAAATAGCATAGCCACAGGATCTTTTTGGAGTTGCGCATTCTACATTTGCTTAGCTTTGCTATTTTGCTTTTCATTCCCACTCTCTGAACATGCTCGGTAAATCACTTTAAGTGTTATTTCGAGAAAATAATTGCAACACATAAATTTCTTAACCCTTTCAAGTCGCCAAACAAGTTGCGTGTGCGATTTACGAACAGAGGCAACAGCAACCACAATAACAACAAGAGAAAACTATAAATGGTTTATGAATCAGCACTGCGGCGTTGGCGTCTCAGCGCGATGAATCGAGGAAAAGAGGAAGCGGGGCGAGGATGCAGTCTATGATTAATGTGCGGCTGCTGCACTTAGTTTCCATTTCCTGGCCAGCAACACTTCAGTCAGACAATGCAGTACTATCTATGTATGTGCAAAAATCTAAATAAAATGTAACATGCATGCCCGCTGTTCGGAATTTGATATATTGTTTAAACACTCCCGACAAAACACACACAAAACACAACACGCAAGACATACATCTAAAACAAATGCAAATGCCAGCTGAGTCTACTTCTGAGTCGGAGACTAAGCTAGCCATCGCCATCCTCCAGGATGCTATCAGAAATGGCATTTTGAGTTATGTGCTTTGCCGCCAACGGCGTTCCCAACAAATCACCTGCCCGAAACGGATAGCAGTGCCAGGAAGATTAGGACGCGACTTTTAAATTGCTCATGGTGGCGAGCCAAACAGTATCAGAAGCAAATCGCCGAATATCCGACTACATTTGAGTATATATGGGAAACTGAAATGAAGCACCTTGGACCAATGATTGATGTGTAGTGGGTGCACAGTTCGGGTATTTGCCAATAGATAACTAAGGCTTCCCCAAAGTGGTATTGCAGCTGACTGGATATCCTTTAAACTTAATTAGTTCCAACAGCACATGCATTGCATTGAATGTTGAATATATATGCAGAAATGAAAAACTTTAGTTTGAGCAACATAACAAAATTAAGGATCTGGAAACTGTGGATATGCCTGAATTGTGGGAAACATACATGTATACTTAGTCTAGAAAGCTGGTGTCAATCTATAATCCCGCTGATGTGTGGCTTCAGAAACTTTTCGACTAAGCAAAAAACTTTTTGCTCATTTGTATTTAATAGAAATTTATTTGCAACGTTCATGGGTTTCTCTCTTCTCATTTTTTTTTTTTTTTTGCTATTCTTTGTGTGGGTGGGAAATACTTTTGCACACTTTTTGCCGACAATTTATGTGGCAAGTGCACAACAAGGGCGCAACTGAACTAAGGATATGTCAGAGCCAAATGGCTTAATCTATGGCACAAGTTGGCCGCATAAAAAAAATCTTAATTTCCGTTTCGTCCATTTTAGCTTTGGTTTTTGTGTCACCATATTTTGTCTCTGTGTGTGTTGTTTTTCGCTCTTAAAATGAGGTTTTCACTTCCGCCAGCTTGGCTTTCAGCTGAAGATGCTTACTCTTCCGCACCTTATGGAGTAACATTTTTTTTGTGTTACTCTTAGCAGAGACACCAAGTTTTTTCTTCGTGCTGCCTTACATACCTAAATAAGAAAGTTGGAAGTGTAATCAAAAACAAACAAAAAAAAAAAAAAAGAAAAGTAACGGATAATAAACAATGGTAAGAATATGAGATTTTAAGCCTGACAATAATTGAAAATCGATTTATTAATTTGAAAAAGATCTGCAAGTGTTTAAAACAGACCGCCCAGCGAATGATACAAGACACATCAACTGAAATATACAAGGCAGACACAATATTTGCACGAATTGAAAGCCCTCCAATTGCCATTCAGAGGGGCTTCTCTTTAGACTCTTTAGCGCTTGGGATGAAATTAAATTGAATTTGGCCCACAGCAAATACAGATTGCGAGGCGAGGGAATGAGAAGTAGGCGAACATGTGCGCCCAAATGTTTTCAATGCTGATGTTAAATAAAAGCCTGCGATTAAATTTAATTATCAGCATGTTTATTAAAATCTACAAAATGTGATATGAGCAAAGACTGAGTCTATTGCACAATTGGGAGAGATTTTAAGTTGTTACCGGCACATAAACACACACAGAGTAGATAATATTTACCTAGGCTGTCACACGCCCCCCGGGAATCTACGCCCACACATAGTAGTCATATATAGAGACAGACTGAACATATTTAATTATGTGTGTAATTGAAAAAGACGCAGCGGCAGTTAAGAGGCACGTCGAAGACGACGCCGAGGACGAAAGGGACGACGACGACGTCGACAAGTACGCCAAAAAATCTTGTTAAGGCTATTATGCGGCACATGTCTTGGGCGCCCTGCTGTCTTTTCTCTGAGCTCTGGGATTGTGTATTTGTGTAATATTCTGTGCGTGTTTGTGTATTAGAAAGATATTAGCAGACGCCAGCTAGCTGCAGAGCCTGCGGTTTTTATTCGCTACCCCGAGAAGCAGCTGCTAACTTACTTGGAAAGTATGCTATCCACAATCACACCATATACCAAATTTTCATTATGTATGTATGTGTATCTGCATTATGTCATTTAATGAGCCATAATTCCAGAGAGCTTCGCCTCATAAGCCCCCTGGGATGTGTTCAGTATTTCTTCTTTTTTTTTTTGCTTTTTTTCTGCGCTACTTTTGGGGCTGCCATTTTGAAAGTTTTAATGAACGAAACGTAATGAAATTATACCCACAATTAATGTCATCGTGACCAGGCACTTTAAGCTTAACAATTTAAGAAGCTTTTAAGCACAGAAACGAGAATTGAGCAATGAAAGAGGCACATAAAAGCCGACAAAGAACAAACACTTTCAACTGTCTGCCCAGTTGGTTTATGAGTGATTACTCCATTTTCCTTCACAAATGTCGAGCGGCAAGATTGCTTCAGATTATTAAAAACATATGAAGATAGTAATTATTTAGAAATAAAATAAAAACTTGCTATTCGCTTCTTTGTTCTTATTAGAAAAAGGAAAAGTCTGAAACTGTCACAGTATGTGATAAATTTAGTGCATTTTTGGATTATTGCAACAATTGTTGCCATTGACGTCTCACTGTGTGGCTTCTGCTTGTTATCTGTCTGGCTGTAAGTAACTGCTCAATGCGAGTGCAACAGTAACAAAAACAATATCACCAAGTCAGTTGGTTTGGCAATAACAATAAGCCAACAACAAACGACAGGCTACTAACAGCTAGAGTAGCATAGCAGGAGATACAACACGGATAATTGAATTATTGGCATTATCAGTACTTTGCACACAAGCGCATTCGCACACATTTATACACCAACCCTGTGTAGCCGCTGGAAGCCACATTACAAAGTGTAATGCGTTGATTTACTTCTTGGTTTTCTTTGGATGGGTCTGGACCCATCTAACGCCCCCTGCTGATGTCGCGATGCTATTGCTATTGTTGGTTTTGTTTTTTTTTTTCTGCTGCAACTGTTGTTTGTTTTTGGGGGCGCAAAGTGCACTTAAAGTGCCACAACATCAACAGCAGTCGCAGTAACAGTAGAAGCAGCAGCAGAAGAAGAAGCCGCAGTAACAACTGAAAACCAACTTAAGTGTCTGACACAAAAGGCGTTGCATAATTTCAGGCATTATGCTAATTTAAAAGTTGCCGACTGCTCAAGCAGTAACAGCGGCAGCAACCTTTCACATAAGTAGTTTGAAACAAGGAAACAGCTGCGAGGAAGTAGGATGGAAAATGAGAAACGACGTTGATCACTTTCGCCCAGGAACGGAATTCGCTCTTAGGCAATCGAGAAGCACTTCAGTACGAAAGTGTCGCAGTGGCAGTGCCAAAAAGTATGCTACATATAGTAGCAGAACCAGCAGCAGCATCAGCAGCAGGGTTGCTTGGATACTTCTGGGTAGATTGGTGTGTGGGAAGCTGGGGCGCTGTGGAGCCTGACGCAACTAATGCGTCGTACGCGCCGTTGAATTTAAATGAGGAATTAATGCGTACATTATTTCTGGTCGCCTTTCGGCTGGCAGTGTCACCCCTCATAACAGCAACCCCAATAGCGTCGAGCTTCTTCGAGCGACCTGTGCTTTTACTTTTGTTAGATATACAAACTGTGTTTTGCCGCTTGCCACTTGCCAGTTGCCATATGCATTCCGCTTTTCGGCTCGGTTCTGTTCTGTGCCGTTGTGTTCGATTCCACGACGGCTTGTGCAGTCGTGGTATTCACAAATTCTGGAATCCACAGCCGCAACACCCTAGCCATTAGCTTTGAACTTGATGGCATTTGTGTGCCTTACGCAAATTGCGACGTTCTTGTTGCTGCCTGTTTTTTTTACGCTTCGTTTTGTCATTTTGTGGCATGTTGCCGCCTTGTTTCCGTTTCCATGGTTGCTGCTGTTGTTGTTTCTTCCATCTAAACGACACTTTGCCCAAATGATGATGCTGACAATGATAATAAATAAATTTAACACTGTTCGACGGCGCAACTTTCGTCTATTCGGTAGGCGCGTGAAAGAGAGTAAACTTTTTTCTATACTGTAACTAAGATTAGGCTTTTTAACAACCAATTATTTTCTGCATCTAGCTACCAACTTTAACCGGGCTTTTAATACCCTTATTTAAAACGCTGCCAGTTACAGAATAAAGTAAATAGTCTCGCTAATTGAAGATGTCTAAAGCTGTTCGTTTTGTAACAGAAACTGAACAAATTCATATGAATGTATATTTAGTTCATGATAGTTTTTCAGAGTCAATATCCCCTGGGCTTAGTAATAAAATCAAAATTTTGTTTGGGTAAATATCATAGAGATAAGCCATAAATGACAAAATAAACATAAATAAGCTATTTATACAACGTGTGTATGCATGTTCATACACAAGTAAAGGGGCTGAAAAAAAACTGTCGAGACAGGATAATGCAATTGTTGTGGCTTTCACATTTTGTGACCATCCCCAAAAACCCGCACAAGGTGGAAAGTATTCAATGTCTATTACCCGTACGGGTAAAGGGCCGCTTTCCTCATCAACGCCTCCTCTTCCTCAATGACAACAGAAGTGCTTGTCTAACATTTTGTCGGTTACAAATATCACGGCTTATGATATTGACCCAAAGCATGTTTAACAACGCATTTTGTCTGAAGGAAAATGCTTAATTTTGACATTGGACATACCCATTGAAAATTCCTAGAAATTATCTAACAAATTTGTGTGGTCTCTTAATATAAGACGATGTAACAAAACTCAAGGAATATTTATTTTATACAACGATGACTATATAGCGAATCGATATAGTAATGATTATCTGTATGTGTTAATAAGCTTGGTATAGGGTAGCTTTTAGTTGGTCAGGCTTGACAAGGACACTCTTACTTGTTTCGCTTGAGTTTTGTGTGCGATGCGTAGATTGTTATCGCCTACTTTTATATTGATTGTCGGAAGCGGTAAATGGCAAAATTGTATACAAAGCAGGTTTTCTTTTCCTTTACTCTATGAAGTGAAACCCTAAAGCCAGTTCAGATGCAATTTCAATTCGAGTCCTTTGGTCCTATTGCCATCTACGAAGCAAAGTCTGAACCAGTCCATGACTGAATCAAAAGGTTAATTGCTTCTGTGTAATAGACGTTTACTGTTGCTGTTTACAAATGAAAATAATTTTCACAAGTTGTTTGCCAATGGACTTTAATGTTAGGCCATCTCCAGTGTCGGCTAAGAACACCGTCATACGAGATACGCGGCAATAAAACAATGGCAGTAAGCTGGGTAAAATTGTGGAGGCTAAGCAGGAAAAGTAAAGTTACAACAACTACCAGCATAAATATACCAATGGACATAAAAGATTACAGAACAACAACAAAATTGCTTCTGTGTGCTGGCTCTCTATCGCTCACTGAACACGAACATCGGACATATACATGAACGTTGACACACTGGCCATTGCCATTGTTTGTGACCCTCCGTCTAGGCCCCTCACGTGTTCGCCTACCAAAATTTGCATATGTTTCGGGTGGGTCAGCTGTAGCAGAATAAGTGGCAGAGGCAGCTTATGTGAGTGCTTGCTCGTTAACTAAAATATGATTTTATTTAACGCAGTCCGACACATAATGCTTATGTGAGGCTTTTGCCGTTTCATACTCGCACAACTTTATGATTATATTTTCCAATTTACTAGCCAGATAAGCATATATTCTTGATGACCGTTTGCTTAGACGTAAACGTCTTTGGTCATTATATTTATTTTAGTACGAATAGACAAAACAAAACAGTAGGAAAAAGTTGTTATTCGTCTTGTTAGGCAAGCGACATCGGTGATTTCTTGTACTGCTGCCAATTGTGGCCAAATTGACAAGTTATCGGCCAGTCCTCCGACCAAATTGCAGAGTATTTCGTAAGCCCAGCATTTGTCTGATAATTTGCAATTCTATTACGCCTCGCCTCGACTCGGCCTCAAGCGTTGTGCACCATTAGTCGCATCCATTACACCATCAGTATATCAGTATACACTGGCAGTGGCAGGCAGGGACAGCGAGCCAGACTGTCCTTGCATTTTAATCCATTCGGGTGGCAACATAAAGATTTAATGAATCGTAAAGCTGAGTAATTGTTGAAAAAGTGCCGACAGGCTATAACGGCAACAGTTGGTTGCTGCCAAGGCAATGAATAGGGTAATTCGTGGGCCACAAGTGCTGGCTGCCAATGAGACCGAGATTTACCTGCCCCAGTCGCCTGAGTGGCAGTCAGAATCATCAGAAGCGTATTGTGTTTGTTGTTTCTTGTTGCGATGATACTTTGCCAGGATACTTCGTAAAGTATCAACTTGCAGTTTTTCAGATTTATTTGCGGCTCCGCCTGGTGCGTTAACTACAATTCAATTCCCAAGACAAGTAACGCGAAGCCGTAGAAATGCGTGTGAGCCGATTGTCACAATAAACTGAACGCTGAGCAAGCAAAGCAAACGCAACTAGTGTTAATATACAAGCATGCGACTTGTGCTTGACGGTCAATGCCCTTGCAATAATTTAACTTGACTTTAACTCATATGCATACTTGATTCTAACTTTATTTTAATTATGAATACCAATGTAAAATGCATGCAGTGAGGTGGTCATAGCCGTGTAACAAACATTTTAGTTTGCAGCAATACAATTACAAACGATTTCACCTTTCAACTATAAAGCTGCCAAAAAGTAACTGAAACAACTTCTATACATACTCCTCTTCTAAATAAATGCGTTTACAAGCGTGCATGTGAAAATCGGTTGGTACTCAAATGTCTGAGTCCATTCAACTGACCAAGCTTTGCATCCATTTTGCACTCATTTCGTATTCATTTCGGCAACAGCAACTACACTAGCAAAAACAACTTGTCTAAGCCTCTTACCAGCAGCCACTGCTAAGGTAGTCAAATAGGTTTGAGCATTGCTGTCGATTTTGCTGTTGTTTGGTCATTAAAACGCAATTGTAAATGCGAGATTGAGCCTACTTGCTGGCACTTAAGCGAGAACAATGCCAATTTGATTCGGCGTTGCAGATGGCTCCAGCTGTAACCTCTATTAGGTGTTATTAGTTCATGCGCCCAACTCATGAATGAAACCTCAATGCAGCTAGTCGGCCACATGATAATGATGTGCTTACTTCCTTGCAACCCTGTGATATTGAGATGTGTAATATTAATTTAAATGTGTAGTTGGCACTGCCTCCAAAGTGTAAATCCCACGCAGAGACATTCACGCAATTTAACAGACATGCCTTTTACGCTGCTATTGGAAGCTTTTTACGGGAATATTTCGGTAACTTTAACTAAACTTTTCAAAGTGGGAACGTTTGATAACCTTTTGAGATTAACAAATATGCTCTATAGAGGTCTATAAAATTGAATATTTTACAAATATTTCAATGTATTTGTGAGAGACATCAATGTGTTGTTTCTATTGCAGGACAAAACACGGCATAGCTATTTATACCATCTCAATTCTTTGCATTCTCGACTAGCTATTTGCTCCATTACAGTTGCTTAAAAAAACGGAGAAAGGCAAAGAGCAAATAACAAAAATTGCGCAGAACAAAAACGGTCGAAAAATGGCAATGGTTGGGGAGGGTCTTTGCTGTTGCGTCTGCCATGTTGAATTGACCCCAATCAAACGTGTAGCTGTTGCTGTTGCTGTTGTGGTTGTTTCTATTGCTATTAGCCATCGTCACCGGCTCGTGTAACATAGTTCTATTGCATACGTTACGGTACATAGGACATGTCGAGGCACTGGGCCAGCCAAGGCACTCGATACGCTCTGTGTATCTTTATTGATGGCAGGGCAAGCGACCACGACACGCGGCAGCCCAGCTCACCAATTTTTATACCCTGAACCCATTGAAAATGGGAAATCAGGGTATAATGTTTTTGTTGGAAGGCGTATGTATGTAACAGGGAGAAGGAGGCGTGGCAGACCCCATAAAGTATATATATTCTTGATCAGGGAGACAAGCCGAGTCGATTTAGCCCTGTCCGTCTGTCTGTCTGTCTGTCCGTCTGTCCGTCTGTCCGTCCGTCCGTCTGTCCGTCTGTCCGTCTGTCCGTATGTATGAACGCGTCGATCTCAGAACTTACAATAGCTAGAGACTTCAAATTTTTTTTGTAGGTCCCTGTATAGGGCGCGCATATCGAGTTTGTTTCAGAAATTCGATAACTGTTATCGTTTTATTGTTATCGATTAAAAACGAAAATCTAAATTCAGCTATAAAATTCTATCTAATTCATCTTTATAGCTAGAGTCTTCAAATTTTGCATTTAGTGTTACTTGGGCCTTACGCAATTTCGGTTTTTGTTAAATTTGGGTGCCACGCCCCCTTCGCCTCAAATTTGTAACTCCCGCATATCAAATACTAGAAACTTGTGCTTTGGCACATACATACATATGGATGACATGATCACGCCCAATAAGTTTGATCAAAATCGTTACTCTAGAAAAAAAGTTATTAAACATTTAATTTCCCATGTCATTGGCATGCAAACAGCAGCCAAAGAACAGCTGACGCAACGACTGGCGCTTATGTGTGTGTGCGCCTGTGTATGTTCGTGTGTATGTTCTGTTTGTAATGAACATATATATACTTATGTATATTAAAGAAACGGAGATTGCTTGGAATTGCGGTTCTTCGCAGGGTTCAGGGTATACCCTAGTCGGGACCCTCGACTAGAGTTTTCTTACTTGTTTCTACTGTTCTTGTTTTGGCTTTCGTATATTCCATTGCATTCGGTTATTTCAAAAAGTTGCTTAAAATTACATAAACATTGTTTGTTTAAGTTAATTGAAATTAAACTTTAAGCTGGAACTTACAGAGAAAATAATAAAAAACAAATTATGAATTATTCTGACTACGCCAGAGTTTTGGGTCAATATCATAATATTTGGTATGCACAGTCAGTGCCCAAGTCACAAGAAAAAAATATATAAAGTAAATATACATACATAAACGAAATGGCAGCTGAAAACGCTAAGCCAAAACAGAAAGGAATCCCAATGCCCGAAGCTAAAACCCAAAAGCCAGCTCAAAAAACAGTCCACAGACCCAACAGTCCGCACCACAATGGTGAAAAGGAAGTTGCTTAATTAAAAGCGGATATTAGCAATTACAAGCCGCAGAACAGCACAGTTACAGATGCGCAGTCCGAGTCAAACTGCGAGTGTGAGTGCCAGTGTCGAGTTCCATACCAATAAAACGGAAGTTAACGGAACGGCTTTGAATGGCAGCTCTTGGGCCCAAAATTGAAAAGGAAGCAACGATAAACTGTTGGGAAATCAAAAACGCGTATGCATTGGATATACAACCAAGCAGAATGAGATGTAGATGGCATGGCACGATAAAACGTTTGCAACCATTTTAGCCACGATGCTGAATGCGCGCTGTGGAGTCCTTGAGTGATATTTAATTTTTGCTGTTTTCCTTTTTTTGGGGATTTCAGATTCTGTTTGGACTGTGTATAATTATGGTGACATCAGTACCAATGACTTTACAAAAGTTTCATCTGTAAGTTGACGGCAATTGTTTGACATTTGGTCGTAATTCGGTTGTAACAACAGTTACAGTTTATTATTATTTCTGTTACTTCTTTGCAAAAGGAAACGGACCCAACTGTCAAATAGCCATTCTCATAAAAAAAAATATATAAAAGGTGAGCAGGTTAATTAGGTTATCATTTGGGTTCCTGCCTTCCATTTTGCCATAAAAAATTGTCAAAGTAGAAACATCAAAATACCCAAAGTAATTGTTAATGGGTTTTGCTGCTCTCTGGGTCTTATTTCTTTCTGTCAAAGGGGCTCTGATTTGTGCCACAATGCTAAGAAACCACGTAATTTATTGCATTTGTTTGACCTGAAAATTTGAATCTGATTCTGTTATTTTAAATGAATGCCATACTGATTGGCTCCATATTTCAGAAAATTTTTTCTTTATGGATTAAGTAAAGCAGATAATTATTCTCTGCAAATGTACGGCAATGAGTTTGTATTGGGATTTAGTAAATAACCATTAATTTCTTTTTGAATAAAAATACTGAAATGAGAAATGCTTACAATAATTTGATCATTAATCACAATTTAATAAATGACCGATTTCAGTAACTGATTGTTGACAATGCTTTGGCTTCTTCAAATAGATTGTAAAGGGTTATATACCTATAATTGGTCAGATACTCTCAGAAATTGTCAAACGCAAATGTTTTTAGCAGTTTTACTTTGGGTTAACCATTGCCTTCACCGCCAGCGCCACGAAAACCGACGACAGAATTTGTTGTAATTGTTTTTTGCCATTTTTTGCTGCTGTTGTTGCTGTAGTTGGACTAAAATTTCCCACTCACAAAATTACCTTTTTGCGTTGCACCGCTGTCATGTGGTTGTTACTGCTGCTGCCACTGTTGTTGTTGTTTTTTTTTTTTTGTAGTTGTCGCCGCACTTAATTTATATGGCATTCACATTCGTTACACATGGGAAACGCTAGCGCGGCGTCGTCTGAAAATTGTACAAATTTTTGGCACTCGCCTGCATGTGAAGTCTTCGAAAAACCAACGCTAGCAACAACAACAGCACCATGGCAGAGGCAATTCCCGCTGCGGTTTGTTTTCCCACAACAACTACAACTGCCGCATAGACAATGGGTGAGCTTAATACTAACAATGAAATTTGCCCCAATGCCAACAACACGGTAAAAAGGTAATTACCGTAAAATTGTCCACGTGTGTTTCAGTTACCACGACTAACTCCTTGCCGAATGGGCGTCAACAGAAACATGCACATTTAATCCACAATTGGCCGCTCCTTTTGCTCATTTCCATACCCGTATTAATATTTTGTGTAAATAATTGTATAGCATAATAAATGGTCGGATACACTTTTGGAGAGACTTCATCTCAAAAAGTTATGGTTAAACAAACACCGGAGTATTTATTTAGTTTCTAAAATCCCATAAATATAATTAAAAGTTGCCAGTCGAAATCGATAATGAACATAGTTGGATGAATATTTTCTTTTTACTCTCTTAATTTGCATATGGTATAAACATTTAATGGAGAAGTGCAAAAAACTTTCATTCCGTTGAAAATAAAAAACAATCAGTGGAATAGCAAATTGCACACTTCCGTACACACACATACACACACACACACACACACACACACACATACAGAGAACGACATGCAGCTCATATTCACATCGTTACGTTACTGCCTTTAGTTGATGATGCATGCCACCTCCTGCTTCGTCCGGTTGGCCATTCCTTTTTTTTTAGACTAAAAAACCGCAAATTGTTGAATTTAATTTTTGTTTTGGACGTATTCCAATTCCATCAACTCAAGTAAAACAGCAGTCCGTTCTACCGACCCCCCGCCGCCGCATTCGCGTTACTATTGCGTATACGTTATATTTGTTAACAGCACTGAAAGCTAGACAATACCAGGACTACGTCAACCATACATGATATGCAATTACACACTTACTGCTTTGGTAAAGGTGCTTGCTGTCTAGCTCACCACCTAGTCACGCTTAATACAATGAGTGGATGACACATCGTTTTCGCTTTTCGCACATTAACACACATGCTTATCTCACGTAGCTACGAGCTAGCACTTATATGAATATGAATGAAAATTTATCAGTTTATAGTTGCGAGTTGCCTTGAAGCAAAAATTAACCAGCAGAATATTGAAAATAGTTTTCTTTTAATTTATGTTGGCTTAGTAGCAACACCTGACTGCATATTTCGGAGACCTGTCATATATTCTTTGCATTGCCTTTATATGCTTCCTGATATTATTTATGAGCATCGATCAATTCGATAATTCTTTTTCAACTGCGCGTTGAAATCTATCAAAGTGGCTTCGGTGTTTTTGCCTTTGATGGCTTTTCACATAGGTATTCTGAGGGGAAGCTATTGTAAAAAGAATTTCGGCTGCCGTCGTTTGAATGCACAGCTGGACAGCTCAGTCGCCCATTTTTTGACCTACTGCGTTGTCGTTTTTTTCAGCCAATATTTTTCAATATGTTCGTAGTTGTATCTATGCGTGTGTGTGAGTTGTCGATTTCGTTGTAACGCTAAAATTTATTTTTGTTGAAGCGCCATGTGCGAATTATTTTAAGCTATTTGTTAAAAATGTAAGGCATTAAAAAGGTTCTATGTGCCAAATGGCACCACATACAAAATACTCACACCGTACGAGTCTTCCCCTCGGCTCCTTTAACAACAAATCTCAAGAAAATAATACGATCCACACGTTAATCTATCTGTTTGTGCTCAAAGATTTTTCAGGGTTCAAGAACTTTTCAAAATGTTGATTTGATTCTAAAATAAAAAGACCTCTTGAGCTTTGCTTCACTTGGGTATTCTTTGTCAGATTTTAGACTCAACTATACTTTTTGGTTTCTTATAAGTAATACTATCAATCGACATTCAAAAGATTCATTCGAACATTTTTTGTAATTTTCTCCAATTACATTTAGTCGAGCGGAAAAAGGTATATTAGGTTATAAGTCGGTAACTTTTGAATTAAAAATTAATACAACCACATTTGAGAATATACTGAAAAATGGCATAGCAGCCAATTATTGGCATGTGCTTAAAAAAATAGTAGGTAATTAATTATACATATATGGCAATTACCCAAACAACAACAACGAATTCTTAAAGTCGCTATCTATTCAATTTATTTTAGATGAGAGCGGTTTTAGTCAGAGATTTTTATAAATTAAAAACTGTCAGAAGTAGATAAGTTTAATAAATCAATATGAGAAGAAAATGCAAAAATGCATAAAATAAATAATAAAGACTGAAAGTAAGCTTTAGCATTTGACTTCGCCTGTGGTATCCAGGCAATTTGTTCCATGACATCAAATATGCAATAAATCTAACTGCTAAATCAACAATAAGAATTTCTGCATGCAGTTTTGCAATTGAAATTGTAACAGAGATCAGCCGGTGTATTTCTATGTGTATGCGAGACTATCGCAGAGTAGCCCTAATCTGATTTACCATAAAGTTGAAAGTGCATATTTTTTATATTTTTGACACAAACAACATGACACGACCGTGGGCGTTGTCAGCTGACAAATCGTCAAACAGACAAACGAAGCTCTTATTTTGTGCAACGCTATATTTGTTTATATTTCTATATTGATGCAATTGTATATGTAAGATATGCTCATATGTTACAATTTGCTACTATTATTGTTATTGCTGTTGTTTGCTGTTCATGAATAAAACATGCTCTGTTATAATAGTTATGTTGTTTTGTGACCAGTTTATTTATCTTCGTTTTACCAAGTAAACGAGCATTTAGATTTTATGCAAATTTCCTTTCAATTTTCTTGTTTTCGTTAGCTTTCCCTGTTGCCCGCCAAATAGTTTATATATGTTTATACCATGCATATTATAAACTGAATTTTTTGACCTAATGTTAGTAATACGTTGTAAATAATGAAAATTGACAATTTCAATTTAAAAATGTCAATTGATGCTTTCTGCAAGACAATTTCGTTTCTTATGCCCAATGTGGTTGCTTTTGTTTTTGTTACTGTTCCCATCTTGAATTGGAGTCACCTGTGAAACATGTGAAATATAAAAGACAAGGAAAGTAGTCAGAGTTGTTGCTGTTAGTTATTTGTTGTTGTTGCTGATGCCATTGTCAGGCAGCAATCGACAGCAATTGCATTTGGCAATTGGCAGTCCATCAAGATTAGCGCAAGGTGCTTGCAAATGCAGTCAGGCTTATACGTAAAACGAAACGAAACCAGATCCCAGACCAAATCCAAACAAAGTGGACGGCAAGCTGCGAGTTGTCTGTTGCTTGGCTGCCAGCTTGCCTGTCTGTCTCTCTCAGATTGACTAGGTGCACACGCATTCACGTGGCCGAGTGCAAACAATGCAAAAAGTCCCAATTGGCGGAGCTAACGGAAGGGGTTGGATAGTGGAGTGGTAATAGGGTGAAGCTTCATGTGAAATTATAGGAAGGTCCTCCGGTGTGGAACTGCCTCCCGGAATGACTGCCTTTCCTGCGGCTGCTCTTGTTTGCCTTAGGTGTTGCTGGCGATTAACTGTTTAGCTTGGCTTTGTTTGCCTTAAGTGGGTTGCACTAATAAGCTGAGTGTGCAACTTGAAAAGCATGCAACTTAAAACATTGAGTAAGCAAACATGGTTTCCTATTCCTGTTGCTTGCATTAAAGCGACTTGCTAAGACCACGCAGATACATCATTTGATAGAGCGCTACATTGTAGAATATGTATAAATATATAAATATATTGAATATTATCAGTGACATCAAATCAATGTTGATTATTATATTTGATTTATTATATTTGCCCTTTGATAACACACTAATTATAAGCTATTCCTCGAAATCAGTTCAACATGTAAACTGATGTGTTCTTGCCACAGACATTCGCCTATTTACGGCTGACAGCACTTTGATGAAATGCGTGCGCGATTCTTTTGACAGGCCTTCCTAAAGCTATCTACCGCAAACACAGTGATATAGGTCAAAATAAGTCAGTTATTATTGTAGAAGTTAATGAGCTTATGCTTGCATACTTTAGGTATAATTGGCTTTGATTCTTGGTAGACTTGAACGCGAGCGTTCTTTTTCGGGAGATGATTTATGGCAGATCCAAGTGGTGTATTTGCGCTCCAATCACTTAGTAATCGAATTTTAGAATAATCTGGAATTTTAGCTTCGTCTTACCTGCAATGAAAACGAAAAATAGATTATTATTATGCAATAAAAAAATATTAATAAACTTGTGTAAAGCGCGCTCGGAGGTTACATAGCAGTTCTAAGAAAATCACAAGGCTATGTGACCGCTAAATGTAACTACTTATATGTCTTTGTCTTATCTGTTAAATTATAAAAATAATTCATAAAACTGTCTGCCATTGAAATTAGGGATCTGAAATATAGCTGGTCGCCTGGACAGTAGCACAAGTACCGCCAGAGACAGTAGCACCATCGGAGGAAGCATTTCGCTGGGTGCCTTGTGGCAGTTCGTAATAAAATAACCACCGTGTCTAATGCTAATTTACTGTGCTTATATGGGCGTTAGGCCGCTTTTCATACTCTCTCACTTTCGCCTCTCTCCCTCTCTCTCTCTCTCTCTCTCTCTCTCTCTCTCTCTCTCTCTCTCTCTCTCTCTCTCTCTCTCTCTCTCTCTCTCTCTCTCTCTCTCTCTCTGTCTCTCTCTCTCTCTCTCTCTGTCTCTCTCTCTCTCTCTCTCTCTCCCTCTCTGTCTCTCGAGCTCTTGTTAGGTCCGGGAGCCCTTTTACTTTAATGGCCGTGCTAGTACCACCTGCCTGCCAAAAATAAATAGGAAAATTTATACGGCGCACATTAAAGGTCTGCCTGAAGCGTTGCCTTGGTAGCCCCACAAACTTAATTTGCTTCCAAATGAGCTACAAATTTGCAATGTTCCCCGTATTTTTTCTTTTCGGTGCGTAAAATATTCAGTAATTTGCTTCATGCTTATTCTTTGTTGTTTCCCAGAGTGAGTACGTGAGTGGCGTTTGAATGGCCTCACGCAACGGCCGGTTAAGTTTTGACGAAGTTATGATTGTAGAAAACGTAGAAGCATCCTTGTAAAATTTTGTCTTGATAAAATTAATACATTCATTTGATCTAAAATATTTTGATGTTATCGGGTTCAATATCTATTAAAAAATTATTGATATAAGCAGTTTAGCATTAAAGGAATACTTTGGCGATATTAGCGCAAAAAAAGGCTGAGGGGCGCATGTTCAATTAGCAGGCATCCATGAAGAAATAAATCAGCGAATTACTACAGCATCAACATAACTTTATGCTTTTGAAGTTCTTGGCCATGTTGTTTTGATGCAGCCCGCAGACAGTGACACGTACCAAGAACCGTTTCCGCTCTCTATTTCCAACTTCCAAGCTGACACGGACAATGACAATTAATCAAGCGATAACAAGATGTAAATGCAATGCATTGAATATTTTCCAAACCTTTACCCTGCATATTTTTTGCAAGAAACTGGGGGAGTTATGGGAGCGGCAAAGCCCTTCTGGCGCATTGCAGTTTATTTGAAAATTAAATTTACGCCGAATTTGCGCAGACAGCTGGCTGCGTTTTCTTTTTCAACTCCCCCGGAACTTTTCAGTTGAGGCAACTTCATGAATTGGATTACAGTGCGGGTTCTTGCTACGTTTACCAAGTCTCAAGCCATGTTTTGCCCGCTGGCAAGCGACGTTGCATAGTTTTTTAAGTAGCTGCGTAAATTTTGGGTCGCTCAGATTTGTGGGTGGGCCCGAAATTTCAACAAAAATATCCGCCAGTAGCAGAAGCAAAAATTTAAGCCAACAGCCGTTGCGAAGAGCTTCATAGACTAATGGGAGGAACACCCGGTCCATCCTTGCCTTCGTGTAACGAACAAAACGGTTTAAGTGCTTTTGAAATCCTGACGCTGAAGCTGATGATGACGAAGATGATAATAATGATGTATGCGCCATCTTATTATCTATGCTTTATAAATTTGTTTTCGCAAAGTACTTATATTAAGTTTGATTATGTGGAGGTAGTGGGTTCTTGCCAGGATTAGCCCCGCGGATAGGCCAAAAAATTAATAAATAATCTTAATAGAGGAACAAGCTTTTTCGACAATGGGTTGAGTAAAAGCCAATAACCAACGGCGCTATATTTTAGCGGGTAATTGAACTTAATTTGAAACCACCAACCCTCAAAGCACCAAATGAGCATGTTCTCTGGTGCTAACAATTATTTAATATGGACTTAAATTCGATTTAAAACAGTATCTTAAACCAAACAACTTAATATTAAAAGACATATTTTCATACATGCATAAATATATGATATATGAATACTTACGCATAATTTTGCGTGGGTATATTAAGTTTTATAGCTGTTATTAAGCATTTGTATCGCATATTTTGCAAGGCGTGAAAAGCCGACGCGCTTGAAAATATTTAAGAATTGGCCAAAAACAATTTGGCGAAAGCCGCTTAAAAGCCGCAGGGATGTAGTCACAAGGCCCACCAAAAATACAGCATACGTAATAGGATGGTATACACACATGTGCGCCGAAAAACGCCTTCTTTTGTTTTATTTTCCGCAAAGCCTATTAGACGCTTACAGACACACACACACACAGACTCGCCCGCTAACAGACACAGACAGTCTACAAAACATGGCGCCATATTAAATTTTGCTTTTCCGTCACAAGCATTTGTCTTCTTCAGCTACAGCAAGTCGCCATTTGACGCACATAAATATGCAGGAAAACAAAACAAGGCAAAACTTTCAGATCATGTATTAAATTCAGTTGTGAAACACCATCCGATCGATTATAAGCATCCAATGCGAAAACAAATCATTACAACATACAAATGCCACTTTAAACCAGTAGCTAACAGGATACAACAATCCTTGGAAGGTTAGGTTGTCAGGCCAAATAAGTACATCTAAATTTATGTTGTGAACGAGCTTATCGTAACGGACTTTTGACAGCTTTTTGGTAGACAGCCTCGCACACAATTGCGACCTTTATCATAGGCAATCATTGAGACGATATCTGCGACGCATTGATTTATTTATGTCTGATTTTGTCCGTTACCAACGGGCAGCCCAACAATAATAAATTGCGAACAGACCAACTTAAATCTTTGTCATTAAAAAACATGAATTTGTTTTACTTGAATAAACAGGTTGATTTTGATTTATTGACCTGACAGCCAAGGATAAGCCAACTTCTACATTATTTATGTGAATTCTCTTATTTTTTATGATTGCCGAAAAAAATAATATTGGAACAGATTTACGGCCAATACAGCTTTAAAAATTTTTAATTGCCAATAATTTATAGTGCAGATTCATATTTTTTCAAATATCACAAAGAAATGGTATGGGATCAAAACATGAATCCTGCAACTTTGGTAGCGAAATCTAAAGTATATTTTTTGTTAATTAGCTCGTTAAAAGTTTTAAATAATAGGGCTGAAACGCGTTGGAAATTGGGTAAAACTGCTGATTTTTTTAAATCTTTATGCGAATGTAAATTTCTTGGTTTAATTAGTTAATCAAAAAAGTTAATTTAATTTGCAAAATGCAAAATTTATTTAATTTGTTTATGAATTGCCACAAAGTGAATCGTAATATGTTATATTAGCGCATTGAATTTCACTGCTTTAGCAAATCAGCAGCATGGCGCAGCAGCGTCTAACAATGCCTGATATTCAATTGTGAACAAAAACACCCTGACCATGTCAAGGTACAATAGAAATCGATTATAGGGGATTCCTGTGCGAACACAAACCAACAACAACAAAAACAAATAAAACGCCATCAACAACAATTGTCAGGCTACAAAGTTATGTAGAAGAGAAGCAGCTTCAAGCAGCAAAAAATAAAAATAAACGGATAGGAAATAAGACAACAGAAAACAGTCAGGCACAGAAACAGAAAGCTAACCCAAGTTAAAGTCAAGAGTGTCGAGTGGCCAAACAAATGGGGAAAAGTGTGGAAATATTTTCACAGCTTGTTATAAATACATAAAAATATGTTCATGTAGAAAACTCTTTTCGTCCTTGTTATCGCAAAATGTTCGACAAAGTAGACAGCCCACTCATAAACTTTGCTTGAAAACAACATATTCAACAACTATTTTCATTCTACTTCTGCATTTTTTCCCCCAACTTGACAAAAATATTACAAAGTTTAGTTATACTATCGATAACAGGAATTCCTTTCAACTTCCAACTCCTTGTTATTTTGCTGCTGAAGTACTTAATAATTACGGATATTTCAAATCATGAAGTAAAAGAAAAACATAACATCTTGTGTACTAAAATCTTTAAGTTTTGAGTGTCAGCTATTGCAATAAATTTTATTAGATACATATCCACATATCCGATGACAACAACAACATTCGACTCTTAGCATTCCTAATCAGTATTGAGAGTTAAGTTAATATAGTTATATTTAAGTTAATATAATATATTTATTTGTCAGTCTGCAATACAATCCGTGTCTTGAAATGTTTTCACTAAAATTGAAAAAGTTTTGCACTGTGCTCGCTTACTCATAATCCTACCGAAACTTTGCTCGACAGCGTTTAAAGTTTGCCCAACTTTGAGCGGAAGTTGGGGTCAAGATTTGCTGCATCGCCTCTCATCTGGCGCATTTAAGCTATGGAACCATCCTAAGGCATTTAAGTGGCCGAGCCAATCTGATTAAGGTCACGCTAATTGTTTGCTCTGTGACTGACAAATGCGAGGGCCTACTGCAAAACGTTGTTTCCCAGAGATCTTCTCTTGGCTCCCATTTCTCTTAGAATTTCTTGTTTACTGTTTGCCGGCGCATGCAGAGCAAGATGAATGAGTTTTGGTTGAATGGATGATGGCGTAGCACTGCAAAAGCGCAACGTAAAAGCTTCAGCGCCCCAACCCTCATTGGCAAATAAAAGAGCATCCCTTGTGAGAGATGTGCTTTCTCTCTGTGTATGTATTCCGCCTTTTCTAATGTACATAAATTCCAACATTTGCTCATTTTAATGGGCATATTTTTGTCATTTTACAAAAGTTTTCGCAAATGCAAAGAGGAAACGTAGCATTCAGATTCACTGTTAGTGTGTGACTGTGAGTATGTGCGTGAGTGTGTGTGTGTGTGTGTTTATACTGTGTGAATGTGCAGCATACTTAAAAATTTTTTAGAGCGCAGGGATTTGCCATAAGCACAAACATGCAGCAGCCCACGGCTGCCGCTATATTTGAATCCTGTACATGGAGTAAAGAAGTGTGGGCAGGGAGCTGAGCCATACAATAAGGGTTGACTTGTGGCTGGGTGTGTGTGTGTGTGTGTGCCACAGAAAGCGCTGCAAAACCTCTTTAAGGCATGCGCCTCTTCCGTACACTTATATATATATATATGTATATATATATATATATATATATATATATATATATATATATATATATATATATATATATATATATATATATATATATATATATATATATATATATATATATAGATAGATAGACAAGCAGACTTCAGACAGACAAACAGATGGAGAGGCTGAGTCAGACAGATAGGACAGAAAACAGACTGGGCTGGCAGTTGGTCCATACAGTTTTCCACGGCTTTGTCTGCTGCTCTGTATGTGGCTAGGGTGCGGCTGCGGATGCCTTTATATCAAAATGTGGTTTTTATTTCAGTGCATTTTGCATTTAACAGGATTCGTCAACTGCCTTTAATGACGCTAGATTAAAAATTCCTCAACGACATTATGATTGAAGCATCACTGTTATGTTAAGTACTCAAATATTATATAGAACATAAAGTTGGAGAAATGTTCAACACTTAAAGAAATTATCAATATTTAACTACATAAATAGTTTAACTGTAGCTTGAAGACATAAATGAGAGCTTAAACCATTTAAGACTGTCGTATTTATTTCTAGCACTTGCTAGTGGCTGAAAATACTAGTCGTATGCGTAATAAGGTGGTTGCTCATTTTTAATATCCTGCGGTAGCAAACAATGTGCAGATCAGAGCAGCGACTGCAGCAAAATTGTTGGGTGCAATGAACGCACAATCGAGCACAGGGCTTGGAGGGGTGCGTAGGTTTACACAGAGTGGTAATGGAACCGGCACAAAAAAAAAAGAAAAACAGAGACAGCGACAGTGACTGTAACGTCGCGGATCATAGCCGCATGAAGTTTATTTGAAAAGTTGAAACTGCTGCCAGTTGGCAGCTTGTCGACTGATGATTTTTGTTGTTGCAGTAGTTGTTGGAGCTGTTAATATTGTTGTTTCTCTTGCAGTCGCTGTTGCAGTTTTGTTGTTGTTGCTTTTCGATTGCCGTTGTAGGCAGGCGTAATCATTGTAAAGGCATTACACAACTTTCCTTTCTGTTTGTTACTTGTGTACCTTGCAAAAAGGGGGAGTAGCTATAAATGTGTATGCATGTGCCAGCACTTGAATATGACGTCAAATAATCAACACCGCATGCTACTGCAAATGTTGAAATAAGCCAAATCTACAGCTTTAAACAATTTTCAAATTGTGCTCATTAAGACTGGTATCTTTTTCTGTAGAAGTGAAGTAAGCATCCAGAAATATAAGAATTGGGAGTTGACAACAATTTTTGTGAGCCTCGAATGTCTGTTTGCCAAATCTTAGTTTACGTTGTTTAGGGGCGAAGAAAAATTTAATGGAAATCTTTCTGCTTTAGGGAAATTGCTTTCCCAGATCTCTAATGATTCGGAGTGCTCCCTTTCCGTAATTATCAAATGTTATTATGAGGCATATGTAGCTGCAGTTGGCATAAACTACGGCCAGCCACAATTAAGAGACACGCACAAAAGAGCTAACAGTCATTCCATAAATATGCAAATCGCATTTCTATACATTCACAATATGTACATAAAAATTTTTAAAATGACAAACATTTGACAATAACAGCAATAACAACTCTCAATTGATAGCTGTATTGATGAATTGAAACGTTGGAGTGCTTGGAGTTCATTAAACTTCTGAACTAATATGGCTGCTCATAGGACGCCTACGCAAAGTAAGATATAAAGATATAAAAAGAGAGTGAGAGACTAGGAGAGAGTCAGTAAATGAAAAAGAGAGCGAGAAAGGGAGAGAGAGAGAGAGAGAGAGAGATGGGCTGCCACTCACGCATACACATACATTCCACTTGGCACTTGACTTTGGCTTCACGACGCACTTAAGCATTCTAGACATGATTTCTAGCTCGCGGCGAATTGTTGTTGACTGTCTGACAAGAGGCAGCGCCAGTGGCCGTATTGAGGTATTCGCCTCGGTCCAGGCACGTATTTAAGCTGCCATATCGGCTGAACAACTTCCCTCCTACGCACACTTCCAAAGACCTTTAAGCAGGGAACATTTAAATTAAACAGGGGCCAAGTCAGCAAACCAACCAACCAACCGAACGACCAACACAATGACTGGGTTCTGTCTCTATATCAAGGTATGCGTTTTGTATACATAAATACGCATAAAGCGACGACTGCATCGGCATTTGTACCGTTTCATTTTTCTCTTTTTATATGCCACTCCCCCCAACTTCTTATAATGTCGGCGTTTTTAATTTTAAATAGGACATCCCAGAACTATATTTAAATAGTAGAAAATAAGCTTTAGATAAGTGCAGAAGGATATTCTGTAAATAGCCATATGGATATGTATGCGCTCTATTCATAACTGAATAGAAAATAAATTCAAAATGCGGAATGATCAGTGTTAATCGAAACATAAAGGTATGAGCCTAAATATTTATAATTAAATATTTACTGTGAGACGCTTTAATTATCTGCTGAATTGGGCTTTAATACAAATGAGCGGTTATGAAATGAAACAATTTTATTTATTATTTATTTACATATCCGGTCGCCTTGGCCATTATTCGAAATTGCACATATTAATAATGCGTTGTGTTTACAAATAGGATTACACGCCAAACCACCCAATTCCAATGCTATTCCAATTGCGTTTCGAACTGCAATTGCAATTTCAATTATTTATTATGCAAAACGAAAGCTGCACATGGGCAAGGCAATGCTTTAAAAAGTAACATCAGAACTTAAATATATTTTTGTGAAATCGGAGCGATTGAAGCTCTCTGTGAATGGATTTCATAGATTTCAGGCTCATTGAGTCAACGAGTCAGATGCGAAATCAAAAAGCACTTAAGATGCCAAGTGGAGCGTGGCAAGCCTCAAAAGACGAAAGGAGTCGGCATCAACCATCAGCATCAGTCTGCCAGGAGTCGCATCAGGAATACACAACAGATACAAATATAGATAAAATAAGCGTCCTGACGCGGTGGTACTTAACGCTGCCGTGTTGATTGATGGCGTCAAAGCGTTTATGGCATGCAAGTAAAATGCATTCAATGCAATACCAAGTGGCGTTTCCATTCAAGTGAACCGAAATGTGTTCAATATAAAAAAGTGCGTTCGCTTCACCCATCTTCTATGATGAACGCCCAACATAACAAATATGTACTTTCAAAATGTATTTGCATTGGGAGCCTTTTACTTTGGCACTCAGAGAGTTGAAATATTTGCGGCCCCGCGCAAACAAATGCAAAGTACGATGATGGATTGCGTCGTTGTTTGGCTTGCTGGGTGTAAGAGCAAAAACTTAAATTTAAAATTGTAAAACACAAAACCTTATACATTTAATGGCATAACAGATATTGGACTTTTACTCTCTTACTTAACTGACACCAATGAATATCTAAAGCGTTGTGCATCGGCACTTGAGACTGCTCTACAATAAATTGCTTCAACAGAAATAGAGATTCCATTCCATTCTTAATTATAAAATCCCCATGTCTAGGGAACGCACCAACTTCAGATCAGAATACATTATAAATAGCCAAAGCGAAAGAGCGGATATCCTTCTTAACAAGCACCGAAGCGAAAGATGACGTACTCGAGATGCTGCAACTTATTAACAGCACACGAGACAAGTGGACGGCAGTTGCTTATTCTGATGCTGATGATGATGACAATAGCCCAGTACAATGCAATTACCATGAGTCCACGCAATTGTCCAACGTTGCCCAGCTGCACATTCTGATCTTTGCGTGAGGCCTTGAACTGACTGGCGGCATTCTTAAATTCACGAAAACTCATAGGTGGCCATACCAGATACTGAGGCTGAGACAGAGATGGAGACGGAGTCTGAGAGTTCGACTGCGACTGCGACTGAAACAGAGAAAACACAAGAGGCCAGCAAATATTTTTGCAATTATCATTGCAATTTGAGTTTCACACGCAGGCACTGAAACGGAAATTTTAATTTCCCTTGGTTTGCGTGCTTCAGCAGACCCGCATGAAATTGGGAATGGTAAATGTTTGAGTGCAGATAATAATAATGACGATCACAATGTTACTTAAATGATTTTCCTTGCAATTATGCAGTTTTTTGCGGCTGCAACTGCAGCCGAAACACGTCAGTGCTCTTTAAATAGGTTTGTGGGGCATGCGTAAAAATGGAAGTGGAAGTGCAACTGCCACTGGCAAAAAAATATATACAACACACAGCTCCACCCTCATCTTAATCAAATCAACACGCTTAACAATGCGGCGTGAAAAATCTCACGGCCCGCATCAATTTTCATTTCTGGGTCGCCATTGTCGCCAGGTAGAACAAGCCGCCACAAAATGAGCGAATACACCTCCATGCCGAGAGCTGGAGCTGCTGTGAGTTAGACAAGATGTATGGAGCACAGCGTGTTGTCAAAAGTCTAGGCTACATAAAAAATTTAGCAACTAATTTGTGCCGGAACAGCCAGACCGGGACAACCACCACAAAAAAGTACAAGCTAAATTTACGTAGTCGAGTGTACGAGTGTACGACTAGGTAAAGCCCTGTACCCTGTCCGCTTTCTTTCACACTCTGACTTACGTGTTTGCGCAGAGCTTGAATGTTTACTAAGTTTATATGAAGGAATAATTATAGTGAATATAGGGTATAAGGTCGCCTTCTCGTTTTATGACTAACGACATACAGAGTCTAGTGACCGAAAACATTGCAATGTACTTGTTGCAATGAGTGCTGTTCATAGACATATGTCATGAACTGGTACATACATCTACCGTCGTTTAGGGTCGAGGCGGGGTATGCTACAACTCTTAACTAACTGAAGAGATACAGAAATAAGATATGCGCATACATAAGCTCGTAAGGCACAGTTTCCTTTTCTAATTCGAGACACGTTATGTACCCAAAACAAATTTACATATAAATTAAATATTTTTATACCTATTTTAAATATTTGGTCATGCATAAAATTGACAATTTTGCACTTGCTGGGCAGCAGAACAGAACACAACCTAAAGCTGGAGCGTATCAAATATCAAAAGCTTGCACCCATATATATACACCGGAAAATGAAAACCAGGCTTAGAACTCAGACGTCAACAACAACAAAAGCAAGAAAGTTCGAAATAAAAAGTTGAAAATGAATTTTCATGGAAACAGCCCGCAAATTTTGCAGCTGCCTTTTTCGTGCGGCTTCAGTACCACACAAAATGCTTTATTTAAAATTTAAATGAAGAGTGGGCCCTCAAAACAGGTCAAGGACAGAAAAACAACAAGATGAGCCACAAATATTATTATTTGAGGCTTTCAACCAAAAAATTCTTTGCAATCAGTATAAACAACTTGCACTATAGAAGCTGAAAATCAAGTCAAACCAAAATGAAGAAATTCATTTGTCAGTGGCCAATAAGACATCCGTTTTGTTTATTCCATATTATTAATATTTTGATAAATTAGATTGTCCGTTAATTACTTTGAAAGGCATATGTAAATTTCAGCTTAAACAAATCAAGCAAACATAGTAATATTAAAGATATATTAAATCACACAAAAATATAACTGTGAAACAGATACGGCCAATCACGAAAAAGAAGTTACTCAAAATCGCGTAAAGTAGGTCACAAGTAATATAACGTGCAACAGTGAAAGAGTAAGACGAATAAAACCGCTGCATACTTCATGGCACCTATCGCAATAAAATTCAATGAGCATAAACGTTCCACTCGAATGGAATGTGGTCTGTGAAGTAATGACTCTATGGGGGCTTGAATGCCACCCTACTTCAATCCAAATGCCTTATACACTATCGTCTTTGGCGTTTAGCAAAACAATCACACTTTAACAATGTTGGCATCAATAACAATGAAAGAAAGCCCAAGCCCGAAATCAAAATGTTGCCAAAGCGGACGCCAAGCGGACGCCAAGATGACGCGACGAATAACACAGATAAGATAAACAAGTGGAATGAGTGGAGTTTAACTAATAGCTCTAGTTTGACTAGAAGGTACCAACAGATCCTATAGGCCAAAAGACACTTTAATAAGAGAAGACTCAACAATTTGCAAATACCATTAGCCTTTAAGAAAGGTGCCTTCAAGGTTAAAATTGAGGTACTCAGATGTTGTTTAAAAGGTACAGGAAAACATTGAAGTAATTTTCGCATTTAAATGCAATTAGCTTGCTAAAAAGTCCATTTGTATTCCAACACAGCAGATATTGAGTGAGTTTAATGAATGAGTTAATTAGGGTGGAGTCACTCCAGTGGAAGGAGCCAAAAAAAATTAAATTCTAATGAATATAAATAGCTTATTAATCCAAAAAATTAACAATATTCAAGATGACTTTAAAAGTCTTTGCATATTGCACTTGTTTGTTGTAGTGTTCCTCTTTGCGGCCAGCACAACAAAGAATCAATATTTCAAGATCGAATCACACACTTTTCAGGCACTTAAAATGTGCTGCATGCTGCACAGGCGAAAAGAAATGTTGCAGATAGGGAAGCTCCATCACCCCAAGGAAGCATGGCGGAAACTGACGTGAGTTGACATTACATGCATTAGAAGCTATTAGAACAGTATGAAGAGATGCCGATGCTGCTGCTCCTGGCTGCCTGCCTACTGCCGCCTGCCGCCTGCCTGCCTGCTCCTTATAGTATCTGTTATGCAGTATCAAACAGCAGCAGCAGCAGCAGCAGCCCAACGCTGATGGTTGCTGTAATCATCGGGGCATAGATAGCAAAGCGGTGAAAAGTGAACGGAAGAGCCAGAACCAACCCAGGGATCCAGCCACATGTGGAGAGGCTGTCAGGCGAGTTGGAAAAAGTTGCCACGGCGCGCACTTTGCCGTGTCATTGAACGTTGTAATGGCTTTAGCTGGTTCTCTATGCTCCAGTCTGCATCGACCCAAGGATTCTGGTACATCTGTAGGGTAGCTCTTTAGCTTCTCTGTATGTGTGTGTTTGTGTGTGTGCATGTGTGGATGGAATTTAAATAAATTAATACGCTGTATTAGACACATATTAGCACTAGGAGAGCACCAGTTCCCTGGTTCGAAAAGTTGTTTCCTTACTAAAAATCATCCAAAAGTAAAAGGTGAAAGTTCACGTGCGCCATACGCTGGAGTGTTAGTTACGGCTGAGCGCGCGCTGAAGTATGGTTCAGAAATTTTTAATGGCACATATGCGAGGGCTAGATAACTGACAGGGACGTGCCGACACCTGGTACTAAAATTCAATAACAAATGCATATTTAAGCAGGCTGAACTGAATATGAAAATGCATACAAGCACATGCATGTGCCGTTTGTGCTGCTATTTGAAATAACATATTAATGACTTGCTTAGTGTATGCAAAATATACTACGAAGTGCCAACCATTAGGAATTGAAAACTATTAAATATACCAATAAATTGTTATTTGAAGTAGCAGCCATTAAGCTTATGCGATTTAAAACTTGTTAGTTTGTGGTGCAAAATATTAAATGTAGTTCCTGTTAATAAGCAGCAACAGTGAAAAGTGTGGTCTGAAATGTAATTTCCCTTACCGTTTTCAATTGCCAGATGTCTATTATGCAATATTTTAGGGTACAAGGGCGCTCCCATTATTTATATGCATGGAATTGCAATTATGAAATCGTGTCTTCTTCTTGCTACTGAAGCATAAAATCTGCATTGAGATAAATATACATAGGGAGCAAACCAATCATCGATAAATTCTGTGTGACAACAAGCTAAAGAGGAAGGCAAACCACGAAAAGAAATCAATTTCCTGTTAGTTCCACCACCACAATTTGAAGTTCCGTCTGTGACTGCGATTATCCTGCTGTTTTTTGCTATAATGCCGCCTCTTGGCCTCATCCTTTTGACTCGTTTGGCAAATAAACTTGCCGAGCCACTCAAGGCTGCGACAACAACGAAGTAAGACTGGAATATGTTTCATACAATATATTCAAATGTGTGCTTTTCACTTCCTATTACCAAGGTAAACAAAAATTTTATTACGTTTTTATGAGCTTGCTGGAGTCGCAATGTCGCTGAGCCAGTTGGCAGTTCTAAGCAATACCAAAAGCATTGCGAGTTGTACCTCTCCAGCACACAACTATGCATGGACCATAAAAAAATTGGGTAGTAAAAACGCAAAGTGCAGAGTGTAGCAAAAGCGAATCCCTGGGCAATAGCATACAGTTGAATAAATTCCGTTTGAACTGGGTAAATTCAATTTGCAATGACATCATTTGAGCGCAGACAACAGAGTCCAAGTACATGGCACCAAAGTCAAGTAATGCTGAAACTGTCTCATGCCATCCCCTATGGATGCAGATTCATCAGCTTGAATAATGTTGCTTAAGGTTGATGTCAAAGTAAATTTTATTATAATAAACATACAGATTTTCTAAAGCAAGTGAAGGTAAAACGGGTCTATTTTGATTTTATTTTCACTTTGGTGGAATTTTGCACTAATTAAGATTATTTTCATCAAACATTATACTTTTAGCACGCATTGAACTGATTCGTATATCTTAAAAGCCTTTACCATCTTGCCACACATAAGACGTAAACATAAACAGTTTTTCTATTCTCGCGTCAGTTGAACATTTTAATTTTCGAATTATCAAGGCTAAATAAATTTGCACATTTTCTGGATGTTTATTCACGTTGCGTTAGCTTATGTGTGTGTATACATTATTTTCTACATTATTTTCTAACAGTGCGCAACTAATTTACCCTCTATGCGAAATGCGAACTGGGCCCATCATCTGTCTCTGGCCAATTTTCAAAATCAACCACTTGAGTTCAAAAGACAGACACACTAAAAAAGCTTACACATCTCTGAGAATATGATGCAGTGTAGTGTATGGCTTTGTGTATACAAACATATCTATATAACTTTATTTGAGCTTTTTTATCTATAGCTCGCCATTAGCAAGCTTCAAGGTTAAGCAAACAATACGATGGTTGACTTCTTCCTCTTATTCGACTTCTTCTGTTTAAATTTTATATTATTGTGTTTGTTTTGCAGAAAAAAGTAAAAAAAAAAAAAGAAACTGAAAGCCAAATTGCTGGCTTAATTAGCTAAATAGTTTATACAAATATTTTTTCGGTGTGGCACGCGACTCTCTAATTTCGCGTTTTGTTTTTAAACTGTGACATATTTGGATGCGCATATTTAAATGCCCCAAAATAATATAATAATATAATAATGAATATATTTTGTATTTTTATTTACAGATATCTATCACAAAATTACGGATTACTATAAAGAATGCAGAATGGGAGGTAAGCATTGTACAAAATAAATACATCGATTATTAAACTTGTTAACTGTCAGGTATTGTATTTGTACACTTTTAGTTGATACATCTTCAACCAACAGCAATACTATAATAAAGCAATTTTCAAACTTAATCTGGAGTGAGTCATTTATCCAATTAGTTTGAATATCATTCTCAAATACAATACTACATGCTATACTCATACATATATGTATGTATGTACTCAGTGTTCCATATAAAATATAAGATTTTCCGGGAACTCGTGCCTTACTCAGGCCTTCCGTCGACCTCTCAGGCACCCATTGAATCATCCACAATATGATCATCATTCGCATCAGCTGTTTCGTAGAGTGCTTCGACTATGGGCTACAATTGCTGTGCGAACTGAAAATACAATTGATAGGAGCTACTCAATGAGTCAACCATTTGCTGCAGTCACGTTCTCACGCAAAAGTTCAAGTATATGGTACACACAGATATATATATATATATATATATATATATATATATATATATATATATATATATATATATATATATATATATATATATATATATATGTATGTATATAGCCTATTGAAAAATATATGCAAATTTAATTAGTAAGCTGTTTTTTACTCAAATATTTCCCACTTCATCTAAACAAATAGCAGCACGCTGTCAGCTGTCATTTGGGCTGCTTCTCTGTTCATTATATTCGTTAGTGACTTGCATCATTAAATATTTTTTTTTTACATTTAATTGTCGACATTCCAAATATGATAAAGCTGCGTCTTGAATTGACTCGAATATGTGCAATGGATCTTAACGCAGAGCTATGTGATTCGTAATCTGTGGAATGTTCTCCGGCCGCAGAAATATCATCATGACATCATATCTAAATAGGAGCATATACATACATGCCTTCTTATACATATATAGACACTAGTCTAACAGTTAAAGCTATTCATGTTTGTGCTTATACCAATACCATCTCGGAATGTTTAACAAAATTATGCATAAGCAGTCAAATTTTGAAAACAAAAAACCCAAAAATCTTTGCGGGAGGGGCGATTCTTCTTCATCTTGATAGTAACCAAATACCTTTCGCAGTTGTATCAAAATTAGCATATTTCTGTGCCAAGACAGTCTTCCAGTTCGTCAAATTGTCAATCTGACAGTCATTCAGTCAACTGGAGGCAGGTAGTTGAAATTGAAATTCAATTTCGTTTTCTTTTCAAATTAAAATTTGTTTGTCTTGGAATTTGAATATCAAATTATGTCATTTGTTGTGCGTCGCAGCCGATGCGGTTTGCCTAACAGTAGAGGGACAATAAATAAAAAAATAAAAAATAAAAACAAATAACAAATACAAAGACCGAGTAGCAGCAAAAACAAGTTAGAATGATGTTATGGGCAGATATAGGCTAAGACATACCCTTTAGGACTCTTGTGTAGCGTCCGTCAAACTACGGTCACACAACGCCCTCGAGTCATTAACATATACAAATAATTTAGTTGACACCCAGTTGCCAGGTATTGTTTGCGGTCTACCTGTTTGAGGTCTAACAACTTTGGAATATCTATATACCATTTAAATGCATTTAGTAGGTACAGGGTATTCAAAACTGTTTACAAACAACAAAAACTTGTTTCTCTGAAGCACGCCAAAAGCCGGCAACTATTGAAATTTACGTCAGCCTGGGTTGAATGAATGAGCCAGTTTCTGTGTGTATGAGTATGTTTCTTAATATATGTATATCTAAGCGAGTATCTGTTGAGTAGCTGTATCTGTGAAATTAAATTAACTTTGCAAGTGATTTATGCATGACGATGTTTATAAAAATGCGCTTATACAATAACAAATATCTGTGATAGATCAGAAAAGCTTAATTGCTGAGCGGGCCGAGGAGGTGCTGGGAGTGAAGTGTGTAAACCGGTTAAACTCTGACAACGTTAACAGTTTCAGCTATCTGCAATACACTTTTAACTGTGCTACGTGTGCGCGTATTTTTGGAATTTTCATTTTATCATCAGATTAAAAATCTTCACATAATCGTGAGAAATTGTTGGGCAATAAGAAAGAGATAAACGTTTTAAAAATAAAAGTGGATGACGACAACCATATGATAATAATGCGGGACCCGCTGAGTTATGAGTTATACTTATACAAACTTGACATGATTTAAAGCCAAAAGAATGATATTTGAGGCAACAAAACCGGCTGCATCGAATCAAAACAAACCGTCGACATGTTCACAACAACAACCTTCGCGAGCTGCAACGCTAATAAAATGCTTTCTGGCTGCTTCTACGTGTGAGGAATAGTGAAGCCAAAACAAAATGCAAAAATGGAAACCGGCTTTACTTGCGTAACCATGGGCAGCCGGCGAATGGCATATGGTGTCCAATAGAGAATGGCAACTGGCAACTGACAACAAAACGAAAATCCATTAGAATAAATTAAGAGTATGGCTTTAATAAATTTTAGGACATAGTGCGATATTCAATGTATTCGTGCATACGTTCATTTATATCTATATATATGAGTCATAAATGTGAGGTCTCTGGCCTACCGACAATTAACACAAATAGCTAAATGACTGCTTCGTTGGCAGGTGTTTTTTATTCCACACTAGCAGCTACAACTTGATTTGCATAAAGTGTTTTCAATCAAAATGATCATATTTAAACACACGGGACTTTGCATATTTGAAAAGCCACTTCCACGATCATTCAAATAAGATCGGGATCTTTTTCATATTGCAGGAAAGTTGAGTACAGTAAACTGATGTAACGGGTATCCCAAATATCAGATAAAGAAGTTCACCAAGTTAGGTGCAATCTGCAACTACACAGACTTCCTTATATGCAAAATACTTAAAGAAACAGTGATTTGAGCAGTGGTGAGGAATATAGATGGTGCTTTTCTAACTAATCTGTAAGCAGCTTAAAGTTTTCATGCGAAAACACAATTTGCCACAATAACCTTCAGCGATTGTAGCTTTTGTAGCAAAAAGTGCCACAGTTGGCAAGCCCACACGTCCATTCACACACACACAGGCATACGCGCTGTCAGCTGTAAATTTCGGTCGCATGCAATTTCTCGTGTTAACGATAGTTTGGCAAGCAAAAGGAAAAAATATCGCTTTTCTTTTGTTTACTTTGGATGGGTGCTAGAAGTATGGCAGCTTGCGACAACATGCAACGGTAGACCCAAAAGCCCTTACCATGCCGACTGTATTTTTGCGCCTGTTCTTTTTTTTTCATTGCTGTTATTGCCACTAAACGGCAAAGCATAGTTTTAGGCGTCTGCTTGGCGCGCCTATATGGCGACGCACGCTTCCTGTGCCTGGGCCAGCCACAACACAAAAACGGGCCCACAAAATAAGAATCGTAATAGTAATAATAAGAGGCAGCCAAAAGGGGCCAACGGCCGAGGCAGGCGGCGCCAACATAAAAAGGAAGCAAGTGAATGTCCGTGTCGGGATTTAGACTGGACCCTGCTGCCAACTAGTTTATGGAAAAGCACTAAACTTTTCGCGCTCGTTTTGTTTTTATTTTCCACACACTGAGCCCGGCGGCGACGGCGGCGTCGACGACAACGACCAGAGTACGACGACAACGGGCAGGTGTCGTCCAGGTCGATTGTTGTGCATATGCTAGAAACAGGCTCCTCCTACTTCATACGGCCAGGTATTGTGCTTGCTCATTCGACCTCAACACTTCCAAAGCCTGGCCTCAAAATCCAGCCGCAGAAGTCACTAAAGAGTCACTCCCCAGCCGTGGTGCTAGCCGGTGCTATAACAGAACCTGATAATGATCAAGGCGACCACCCGTTAAAGTTGTGCCCATTGTTGTTATGCAACGTGTGTGCTGTTGTTATTGCTTTGGCTTTTGTAATTGCTGTTGAATAAACGGGGTAAGGCGAAGGTGGCGCCATTTTTGGCCAGCAATTTGCAAATTGTTTTCGTGTCCAGGAGGCAGAGAACTGGATATAAATGCTTTTTAAAGCTATGCACGACTACATTAGTTATACCCCTGTCTCTATATTTGTATGTGTGTCTATGGCAAGTGTGTGTGCAAAATTTTTTGTTGCATAGCCACAGGCATTGCGGCATGGCTGAAAATGAAAAATACTTTAATGCATTCAGTTTTGTTGTTATTGTTTGCAGTTGCTGCTGCTGCTACTGTCTGATGTGGACTAATGCTATACAAATTAAAATTTAATTGTCTGCGGCTCTCTTTAGAAATACAGAGCTTCGTGTCGTGCTTTATGAGTCTGGAACGAGGTTATGCTTAGCGTCTGCAGCTCCCTCAATAAAACTGCATCTAAACTTAACTGCTCTTATCGCAAAGACATCATTTAAAGCTGATGAAAGTAAATCGCTAAAATTCCTTCAAATGTCAAGTTAGCTTGGAAGCTGAATAACCATTCTATTTCACTATTTTACAAGTTAAATTAAGATTTAGAAAAGACTAGCTTTTGTTTTATAAATTCAAGATGGCTAGAAAGCATCGTTAAATTTGTTAGATCTTTCTTTCCTATCTTTTCTCAGAGCTGAGTAAAGATGCTGTTGCTGTGTGCGCTGCTTGCCGTCCTGTCTGTCTTCGGCCCGCCCAAATGTTTTGTTGCTATTATTCAGGCGTTGCCGCCTTTAGCTATTGCATTGCATGACAGTGATGGTAGACTGTTGACAGCAAGGATAGCCACACCCTCCTCGAATACAGGGCAGTAAAGTCTTCTTTCATCATGTTTTCCTTTTAGTTGTCCTGCTTGTAATATAAAGTCGAGGCTGTGTCATGAATAAGCAGCTTAACCACCTTCCAGCCAAAGTCTGTCTATAAATAGAGTCATTTATAGTTCCAACAGACGATTCTCCTCTCTTCTACCTTTTACACTTTTCCAGGCAATAGTAGTAAATATCCTTGATGTATCAATTGTGTTGCGAAATAAGACGCGTGAAAACTCACCTGCAAAAAAAATGGATAAAGCAATTAAATAAATTCTTATTTGTAAAGAAAACATTAAAGTACATACAAAAGTATATCAATTATTTATATAACCAATTATTTATATAACTTTCGGTTATATATTTATATAACCGAAAGAAAAACAGTTATTATAAATTGAAAATTGAAAATATAATAAAGAAAACAATTGAACAGTGCATTATGAAAATGGTGAAACACAATATCCTGGAAAATATGAAGTAAAAAATGTTCTGCATTTAAATATATACAAAATTCCAAATTTAGGACAGCTTTTATGAGAAATGAAGTCTCGTTTACCTATTGCTTACATAAATTTAAATAATGGTAATACGTCTCATTAATTCAAGGTTCTGAACAGGATATCGCAGAGTCGATCAACCTAACCTTGCCATTTACTCTTGATTTTGTTTTTATTTATTTTCCCTTTGGGTCGTCTGTGCGTTTATCGCAGCTGCCTGCCTCTTATCATTTAATTTTCATTTGTTGTTTATACATACTTTACTGTAGGTGGATTTGTTTTTTCTGGTCATATTATTGTTGTTCATGCTACAACAGGCCAGAAAAAATTAATTTGCAATTTCTGCTCTAGGCGCAAAAATATTTGCAATAAATTGAATTGCTTGTGCCAGAAGCTAAGAAACTGACTATTTCCTATCTGCCACATGCCAAAGCTTTTACTCTGCTGAAACCATTTTTTCATTATGTTTTATTTTTTACGAACTGCTGGCGTGTGGACACTTGTATTTCCCCTTATGTGCGTATATAAATAAATAGGGAAAAGTCTTCTCTGCCAATATCGCTGACTATTTTATTATTTGACATGATAACTGTTCATATTTTTAAAAAGTTCATAATCGAAGCCAGACTTAAAGCTTGTGGTTGAATTTTCTCCTTCATTTAACTTGATGGCTATGCTCTGAAGTGATAATGAGCAAAGCCCATTTGATGTTTTTAATTGAGTACTTTTGCAACACTCAAACGTAAACACTCACAAGTACACACATACACATACATACACACCCTCGGAGGCAAGAGAATAGAACACACACATTATGTCAGGAGATGACGACATGTTTGACATCTGCAAGGATATAAGTACAAGCAAACACAATGACACTTTCGAGGGCTGTTGACACTTTTTTGTATCTTCTTCAATCTCCCTTGATGTTTAGCAACACCATTTACTCGTTTCATTGCACTTAATCATGTCTTGCAGCTTTTTCCCCGACTCTCAACTATAATGAGTTGCACTTTGACGCTCCTTCAAGAGTCGCCCAAGTGTTGAAGCAACAACAAAAGTGACAAGCAGACGAACTTCATGCTCAAAAGCGGTTGATAAAAAACACGTACACACATACAGATAAGAGTATAAAAAATTAGTAAGATACAATTTGGAGGCCATTTTAACATATCATCTCATCTCACAAATGGCTTAACTCTTAATCAGAAGATACTTATACTATATTAAATTAAATACAAAATTTAATGTAAACATAATATATATCTTTAGATATAAAAGCTACTACAAATAGTTTGTGTGTGTTTTAAAATGTTTTCAAAAACCAATCTTTGACTCTGAGAGTCGCCCATTCCGAATTGACACATCAGAGTAAATGTCACATGGTAACAAGTTAACTATAAAAACCCGTGCTAAGCAAGAAAAAGTAAGCAGCACAGTGGCAACTGAGG
Organism: Drosophila paranaensis; assembly: GCA_035047545.1. Classification (NCBI taxonomy): domain Eukaryota; kingdom Metazoa; phylum Arthropoda; class Insecta; order Diptera; family Drosophilidae; genus Drosophila; species Drosophila paranaensis. The sequence goes on from JAWNPL010000233.1 coordinate 8,414,478, forward strand.
CTAAATATGAGTCAGGCTCTAGAATTAAATTGTGAGTCAGACAGTAGGGTCACTAGTACACACAAAGGACTCGTATAAAGTAGTACGCTCAGAGGGATATGCAAATTTACATACGCTACCACACACTAGTTTTTACCTCAAAAATGTTCGACTTAAACATATCCTACTCACATATAGTTTATTTTCTATTTCAGTTTAAACTGAAACTTAAAAGGTATATTTACATTTTAATGAAAAGTGCTGTAACCTTTTGACTTATAAGAAACACAGCATAACAGTCAATATTTTATATAGCTCTGAAGAGGAATATATTTGGCTGTGAGTATCTATCCGCCCAAAGGTCAACGTCCTTTAATTTTTAATTGCAACATTTAATTAAGTAAATGCTATATAATTACTTCCATTTACTTATTAAAATATTTTATTTTACTGTTATATAATTTTCTGCTTTGCATTTATTTTAAGGCCGAGGCTCTGCAACAAATACATTTTTTTCACCTTGGCCGAATCGTGCCACAAGAGAGCTAACAGCAACAGCAGCTGCCACAAGTGAAGCGCCGTTTTTAATAAATTTTGTTGTGACTCACTGGGGGTGTGAGTGTGTGTGGGGGTGTGTTGTGTGTTGTGTGCGTGCCAGGGTCTACCCTTGCGCCTTGCTGCTGCTTTAAACAAAAGCAGCCGACGACGGCGACTGTTGCATGTTCCTACCTCTGCCATTGCCGTTGCCGTTGCTGTTGCCGGCGGCAACCCCGACGCGTTCACCCAAACGGGCACAAAGTCATAAAGGGTATTTCACTAAATTGGTACTAAGGTGGGGCACACACACCCACACACATATACACACGTACTTAGCAAAGTCTGTTGTCTGTTTGCATAAATGCCAATGTTGAGGGAGGGTTAGGCGCCACACCCTCAGTGGAGGGGGCAGATTGTAGGCAGTAACACAAACATTTTTAGCTACGGTGGCCACAATAAATTTTCATTTGTTTACCGTGTGTAATTAGAAAATTAAAACCCAGTTTATGTGCCACCACCAGCAACACAAGCTGACACAACAACAACATGGCCATTAGCATGGCAAACATCAGTAGCCAACGGCTCGCCAAGTGACCAGCGACTTGGGGTTGTCCGGCTTAATGCTATTTCTATGAGTGCCCTTGTTGTTGCCGCTAGGGTTGCTTTAAACATTCAATAAAAGTGCCAGCTGAACCTGGAGTCGCAATAGCAACAGTTGCGAAATTGAGGCGAAACTTGAATTTTCAAATCTATATTTTTTCGAATTTCACGCTGGGCCACTCAGCAAGCATTTTTGGCGGATAACAATTTGTTGCTCCCTTGGTTCACACCGGAAAAGGAGATCGTGTAAACCACATAAATGTAAATTTTACAACTCGCTGCTTTTATGACGCCCTTGTTACACACAGAGAAAAATGGGAAAGTGCAAATTTTTATGCGTAAACACGTCGCAGAAACAACCGCAGAATCACTTCGGTTCGCCTGCACAAAAGAGCACAAACTCATAAAATTGCATTCAAATTTCACAAAAAGTTGTCGACAGCAGCAAAATATGAAATGCAATGAATATTGAAGGGGCAACTGGTTGACATTCGTAATAGCTCTTGTAGTTTTGTTACTTTGTAAATGGTTGATGCAGCAAATAAAATCGAAAAACTAAGCTACTTAGCTCTGAAGATACTCTCTAACCTTAATATAACCCGCATGGAGCTCTTTTCCATTCAAATTGAAAACAATCTTTATATATTTTAAAGCAAACAAGAGTGTCACACGACAGAAAATACCTTTAAGTTCAAGTACAGGAGCTCCAGCAAAAAAAAGAAAAAAAAAAAAAGAAGAAAAAAGAAAGGAGCAGGTTTATTAAGATTGTGAAATGTATGTCGTAAAAGCCGTTGCTGCTAGCATTTGCGGTGTTACGCCTTTTAGTGTGATTGTGTTTGTACCACACCTCACCGAACTCCACACATTTCTTGGTTAACCTTGTCATTCAAATGCTCTTTTCCCTTTAAATGCTTAACTTAAGGGTGCAACAGCCTGGGATGTTACCGCTGGAAAATTCGAAAAATAAGAAAATAAAATATTTTCTTGCCTTCACCCTCCATCGCACCAATGGCGCACAAGGCTCCAATTTAATTTTATACAAATTCTCTAAGTGATGCAAGATCCATGTGTGTGCATGTGTGTGTGTTTATAATCTAAATATATGTGAGTACCGCGCAGTTACTGCATTTTGAGTATTTACACAGACTATAAGTACCCTACAGTGACATATATTTACAACATTTTTGCTTTCTATGCTTTTTTTTGCGTCTTAAATGCTCATAAAATTTGAGACATTGCTCGTGATTGTCGCTGCTGACATGATATTGCAATTTGTCCAACTACCCCAAAAATACACAATTCATGGGCTTTTCTGCACAAATTGTGAGATATTTTTATGTGACTATAAACTGCACTGCGGACATTGAAATCGACGACTGAGATAATGCTTTAAGAACCAATTAACCAATATAATAACTTCCAAGCACCGCGTTGAATGAATAGTTGTAGAAAGCTAGGTTTTGTTATATTTTACTGAAGTTGTTTTGTTTAGTTCGAATCATCAATTTCATTGAATTATTCATATATGTATACGAATATGCACATTCGGTATTCTATTACAAACAGCGACACTTCGATTACTCGGTGGCGGTATTTTCTTTTTAAGATCACAACAAAACAAAAGTATTATGTCGAAATCCAGTTTTAAATTACCAGACATGAGGGCTGGGGTCACTGGAGCAGAAATGTGGCAAACATACCGAATGGCTGTATGACTGACTATCTGAGTGATTGACTCAGATTGCTTTTTATCGAACAGTCAGAAACTGTTATATTACAAGCACGGTGAATGCGTATAGGCCAGTTAATTAAATAATAGCCATCACCTGTCAAGTTATGAAAAGAAAGTAATTACCAAATATAATTGAATAATTATAGCCATTTCTCGTAAGCAACAAAAACGTTGTTAAATTCCTAACATCGATTTTATGTCAGACCACAGCCAAAGACAAATGTCAAGCCTCAACTCATTCAAGTAAAATTAGTAAAAATTAGTTTTAACTGTCGGAACAACCCTTGCAATTCGAATTTGCCCTGTAGTTTGCATTGTTAACGCTAAATACGCATACATGGCTTAAACACTAATGCCGACCGTCTGTGCAGCGGTGCAACAGTGTTTCTCAATAAATACCAAACTACGGTATCGTTTCAAGCAGAACACAAAACATGAAAACTGTGTCAATGAACTTAGCAACCGCATCAAGTTATGAGAAAAACTTGTGGCTACTAAAAACATGAACAAAAAGCCATCCAAGGTCTATTAAATGCACGTTTTTGGCCTGCCAGCTCGTTAAAAATACATACAAACAATACAAATAAAGCAAATGCAGCTACGACATACGACATTTGAAAGTTGAAGGTTAATTCTATAATAAATTGTATAAAGAAACTAAACAGCAGGCCGAATAGCTATGCAGTCTGAATCGACTACTCAGTTCCACCGGCTCCACACCTACCCTGCCCGATCCATCTCAGACTCCATTAAGAACATGACACATAGCTGAGCACGTAGCTGTGACATTTTCAACAACACTTTGCCAGCTGGAAACTACGACTGCTACATAAGCTAAGTAGAGCCAAGCCAAGCCGAGCCGAGCCGAGTCGAACCGAGTCGAGCCAAGTCGAGTCGATGGCTTTGCTCACGGCTGGAGACAAAAGCAGACACGCCTACACATAGCCCCTACACCACACAAGCAACAAGCGGATAAGCAATACGAGTGCTAATGCCCAACCACAACAAATAATTTTGCATTCCAAGCGACTTAGTAATAAATACAATAGCAACGCGCGACGAAAATAACAAATATAAAAATTAACAGATGGCAAAGTTTAAAATTTAAATGAAGTAATATGAAATTTAGCAGGTGTTAAAATAATGCCGTAAAAAACAGTCATGAAAGTTATAGGTTGAAAGTATCCATAGTTTTTGTTTGTATTTAAGTCTTTATATACATTTCAAACAACCAAAATATATATAAATAAAACGCATAACTCGAACAAACCTTGCATTTTTTATCGCTTGGTATTTGGCTTTACGTACATCGCATACAAATTGAATGCAATTAAATTCGAAAATGTCAAATACTTTCGAATATGAAAAATAATTGAGCGTTTATTGTAATATGTATACATTTCTATATAATATGATATGAAAATTGTTTTTCTCAAAATAACAGATATTTAAGGAAGTTAACTTAAGGCAGTTATGTTCAAACTGAAACAGAAGCCCAAAATAATTCACATACAGAATAATGCTGGCGGCACGTGCCCCTGCATAAACGTCTCGTGCCGTATTATGCCACTTCACGGTCACGTTAGCAAATATTTGTAGGATCGTTCGCTGTTGCTGGTGTTGTGCAGGCTCAGCTGTTGCAATTGAATAAACACTGGACTTATGCAGCAAAGAAGTCAGACTTGGACTCTTCTTACTTATTGTTTGCCTTCATTTCTCTTAGTTACAATCTGACCAAGACACTCAATTATTGTTTATCGACTACGAAATGCCCTGTAACCTATAATAATCACATTGCAAAGAGAAGACTCACAAGTTTATTTTTGTTCTCTAAATAAATGGAAATTTGAAATATGTCATCCAATTTATTTTTACATATTCGGAAACTGTCATTTTAGCTGGCCGGTTCGCGAATGCAAGTGTTTAAAAGTGTAATTTATGTTTGAAGATGGGAAAAATAGCCGCGAGCAAATGTCTGCGCTTAGCTATCAACGTTAGCGAAGCCATCAGATGATGCAAGTTATTATGGAAATATGTGTGTGTGTTTGTGCAGCTGCATCAGAGAAGCTGCGCATAAATAATTCATGTGGCGGCCGCATTGCAAGTGGTCAAAAAGATTTTGCTGTCTGTCCCCCATACTTGCTTGCCCAACAGACCTTCACAGTTGAACGCAGACCAGCAAAGACAAGCGAACGCGACCATACGACCGACCTAGCTGCCGGGTAGGGACCACAGCGCATTCAAATATGTACGCCTGTATATGTACATACATATGTATGAATGTATGTGTGTTCGGATGAGTGGGTTGAGTGAGTTGCTGGAAAATTGCTTTGAGCGTGTGAAAACTCGCTATTGTTCAAGTTCTGAACTTTCTAGAAAGTCAGATGACTTTCAATTAGTTGCAATAAAAATTGCATGATTAGGTTAGTCATTTTTGAATGCGTTGCGCATCCGCTGTAAAAACAAAAATTGCTCTCTTGTTTGTGCTGGTCGACACAACAGAAAACTGAATTTGTGTCTTCCGCTGCGCAGACTGGAAACAAATAAAACCAAAAAAGAAAAAAATGAAAACTAGCAAGAATCCGTGCCGCATAAGAAGTCAACTTAAAGATACCGTAGACTAAAATTTTCATATTCGTAAATATTTATTCATTTGATTTTTGATTATTTACCTACTCATTCACTAGTTGTTAAACTAAAAATCAAAACTCGTATGGTATTCGCTTGTTGTTGCATATTTTTCTTACATTTTCCCATTCTTGCGGTTACAGGGTATCGAAAGCGACAAAACCAACTGTGGCAGTAAATATGCAATTAAGTTGTTTATTTTTAGGCTAAAAAATGCAGCACCGGCAACAGCAATCATTTTGTTTAGCATGGAAACGAGTTCGCCACTCGAGTTACTGACAATTGCATAAGCAGCAATAACAAAACTTAAGTCAACAAAAAAAAAAGAAAGAAAAGAAAAATGGGTTAGTTAAGCTAGAAACCTAAATTCCAGATATGATTTTTTAACCCCTTAAAGCGGCTGCTGTCTTTTAGCTGAACCTCATTAAATGCGAGCGACTGCATCAACAGTCATCAGCAGCAGTGCATCGCTCTTGCTTTTCACAGCATTTATGAATGAAAACTGTAAAATGTGTTTCTACAGTGAGTAAATAGCAGTCACAGAATATACAGCAAAAGGTCGTATGAGTAGTCCGTCAACAGTCTAGCTGACAGAAAATACTACGCTGCGAGACTGAAAGAGCGAGAGAGTGAGATACGCTTGCCGCGGCGAAGTGCATTTAATGACTTTTACAAAAACAAATATCAACATCAAACAGAACAGCAGCACGAGAGAGTATTCGAGCTGATAATTTGCAGCTATAACATACCAGTTGCCATTTTATAACATATACTTAAATATATATATATATATATATATATATATATATATATAAATTTACATCATTAAAAGTTGACTCATGCTTTAGGCTGTCTGGATGATTCTGACAATGAGAAAACTCAACATGCAATAACAATAAGTGATCTAGTTTACAACTTAGATGCAGGGTATTCTGAATTCGCACATGGCTTCTATTTTTGCCGTTTGTTGTTATTACAGACACAATGTGCCGGCCTAGTTCAATGAACGCACAAATGAATGCACCCAGTTGCTAGCGGCTCTTGCAGTCGTTATTCCATTCCAGCTACTGTTGTGGCGGTTGTTGTTCTAATGAAAGTTAGATAAAAAGCAGCACAAAGCATGAAATGCGCTCTCACTCTCTCATTGAGATTTATTAACTTGCACACAGAATGCCAGATAAACAGGCCACGTACTACACCAATCAAAGTACAATAACATATGCATACCAAGCTCTAACAATAGCAGCTCCCACTTAAATGCGCCTCTGCTTTATTTTCTTCTCTTTACTTTTTTCATTGTCTCGAGTATATTTCACTTTCAGAGAAGAAATTCATTTTTTTGCTCATTCTAAAAGTATTATTATTGACGATTAGGTTCGAGGCACTAATGACACTGATGACGCAGCAACATTTTGATAGGGAATCTTATAGTATTCAGATATTTTTCAAAGTCGACCATGCTCGCGGCGCGCGCTCAGCACTACTGTCCAGTCGACAGGCCACGTACTACACCAATCAAAGTACAATAACATATGCATACCAAGCTCTAACAATAGCAGCTCCCACTTAAATGCGCCTCTGCTTTATTTTCTTCTCTTTACTTTTTTCATTGTCTCGAGTATATTTCACTTTCAGAGAAGAAATTCATTTTTTTTGCTCATTCTAAAAGTATTATTATTGACGATTAGGTTCGAGGCACTAATGACACTGATGACGCAGCAACATTTTGATAGGGAATCTTATAGTATTCAGATATTTTTCAAAGTCGACCATGCTCGCGGCGCGCGCTCAGCACTACTGTCCAGTCGACATGGTGCCACTCTGCACGATGAATTGCTGGGCTAAGTGCCAAAGTGCAAAGGGACAGTAAATTGCATTCGACTTGAAAATAACTTAATTCAGTATGAAACGTATTGAAAAGCGAACCGCAGCAATGAATAGGATGCGAAGTAGGAAAAGACAGAAGCTGCAGTTCTCGCTGGGCGAGTTTATAATAGAATAGAAGAGACAGACGTACGTATTGATGAGCAGTTTCAGCTCAGTGTATGTATACTAAGACTTCTGCAACTGTGTGCAGATGCTGAAGCAACGCAAACTCAATACCGGGTACAGTTGTACTGGCGCTTACACAAAAGCTATCAAACCGCGTTTGGAAAGAGTCAGACTAAGAATGAAGAGAGTAACTAATAGCTTCCTTCAAACGTGTGACATTGACAGGTTAATATGCGTTTTCCACAGTGCAATTTGCAACTGTTGAGAAGAAGCGAAAAACTATTTTGAACTATGAACAACATAGTTAGGAATGTGGAAGTTTTGTTGATTTATAAAACAGATCAAAAAAGTACCGAAGACCTTTTCATAGTACAGTTGTGCTGTCAACTACTTCAACAATACGACAAATTCTTTATGGAGGCGGCTTCGTTGGCATTGGTATTGTCAACGTAGGATACAGTAGCAATATTTGCGGTCTCCATCATCATATTTCGTTTGAGTTCAGTCCTTATCGCGCCCCTATTTTATTGTTCTGGTTTAATCGATTTGACGCCGTCATAGTCGACGGCATCGCTTCTCAAGTGTCAATTTGACGTTGCCGCAGTCCAAAGCGAATGCCCTCTGCTCCTCGCTGTTAATCGATGGGAATAACTACAACAATACTGTGGATTCTTCCACTCCTCCTGTTCTTATAATCGCTGCAGCAATCAACAGCTTCAATGGATTTATCTCATTCAGCTGGTCGATCTTTTGGTTAGTTGCTTAGTGTTCTCCCCTTGGAATCATTAATTTGTACAAATTAATTGTTACTCGTGCAGTTCTTGATGCGCACTCCGAAGGGCCATTCATTCGGTTTAGGTTTAGGTTTGAGCGCGCCAAATTGAAAACCGTGCAGTGTTCATTTGGCTCTCCCTCCTTGCCGGACTACCACTAATGACAAATAATAATTGCTTGCAATTTCTTTAATTCCACTTGAGTTTAATTACAGACCTGAACTGGACTCCAGCTTTGCCTGCCTTGGCCTCTTATTTGCTGTTCATTTTTGTTATATATGTACATACACAACACGGAATTAATAAAATGTTTTTTTTTTTATATTTTTCAATTTTGAATTATTGAATAATCAGTGGCCGCAGCTTGCAAAAAAGATAGGAATTCGAAAAATACTAATAACTTTCTTCGCGGATATGATATAGGAGATTTCAATGGGAAGGTTGCAATATTTTATTTAAAATAATTTTATAAAGGCCGCTGAAATTGTTTCGTGCCACATTTGTAAGTCCGCCATATGGAGCTCAAGAAGTGAATGAGTTTATTTTTTTGTATACCCTGAACCCATTGAAAATGGGAAATCAGGGTATAATATTTTTGTTGGAAGGCGTATGTATGTAACAAGCAGAAGGAGGCGTGGCAGACCCCATAAAGTATATATATTCTTGATCAGGGAGACAAGCTGAGTCGATTTAGCCCTGTCCGTCTGTCTGTCTGTCTGTCCGTCTGTCCGTATGTATGAACGCGTCGATCTCAGAAGTTACAATAGCTAGAGACTTCAAATTTTTTTGTAGGTCCCTGTATAGGGCGCGCATATCGAGTTTGTTTCAGAAATTTGATAACTATCATCGTTTTAATGTTATCGATTAAAAACCGATATCTTCATTTAGTTATAAAATTCTTTTTAATTCATCTTTCTAGCTAGAGTCTTCATATTGTGCATTTAGTGTTATTTTGGCCTTACGCAATTTCGGTTTTTATTAAATTTTGGGTGCCACGCCTCCTTCGCCTTAAATTTGTAACTCCCGTATATCAAATACTAGAGACTTGTGCTTTGGCACATACATACATATGGATGACATGATCACGCCCAACAAACTTGATCAAAATCGTTACTCTAGAAAAAAAGTTATTAAACATTTAATTTCCCATATCATTGGCATGCAAATAGCAGCCAAAGATCAGCTGACGCACCGACTGGCGTTTGTGTGTGCGTTCGCCTATGTATGTGTGCGTGTATGTGTTGCTTGTAATGAACATACATGTACATATGTTTTATAAAAGAAACGGAGAATGCACGGAATAGCGTTTCTTCGCAGGGTTCAGGGTATACCCTAGTTGAGCGGTCTCGACTAGAGTTTTCTTACTTGTTTTATACGTATGTTTATTTATATGTGCATGTATATATTTGTCTATACATATAATATATATATATATATAGTGAGCGGTCTCGACTAGAGTTTTCTTACTTGTTTTATACGTATGTTTATTTATATGTACATGTATATATTTGTCTATACATATAATATATATATATATATATATATATATATATATATATATATATATATATATATATATATATATATATATATATATATATATATATATATACATTTTTTTATTCTGCGTACAATGCGAGATAACTGATTGGCTGAATGAATGCTTGCTGAAATAAATGACGGAGCAGCGTACAAATTAAATTATGCCATGACGCGACATACACACACACACTGAGAATTTCGGGTTCCCTTCCCCAGACCCTTTGCAAGCATTGTCGACAGCTCAAAGCTAATTGAATTTCTCACTGTCGCTTGCAATTTGCATTATAACATTTTTAGATGAGCGTGTATGTGTGTGACTGAATGTGTTTATATTTAGTATAAAGTTTGCTCATTCAAGCGGAAATGGGATAATGAATAGATAACTACACCGTGAGCTGGCTGGCCAAGTAGTTAGTTAGTTAGTTAGATAGTTGATGACCGAGTGACCTACGCAACGCATGTGTAGCCAGAGTAATGCGTTTTGTCTTTCCTTTCAATTAAATCATTTTCAGCAGAAAAGAATAACTAACTATTAAGTAAAAACACAACATTGTTCTGCACATAGTATTATTAATGCCACAATATTAATACTCACTAGTAACGCTAACATATCGCAACAGAGATTTGAAACCATGCCATTCAGGGCATGCAGAATGCTTGAAATAATTAAAAACCACAAGCGTTGAGAAAATTGTAAGGCTGGTTCCAGTCAAACCACAAGAAAAAACCACACAGAACACACATGGGCACAAAAGTTAACAGGATGCGAGAGAAGTAGATATGTGTGGAGCATAAGAGCAAGAAGAGCCCACAGCAGACACAAAAAGCTTGGCAACAGTCAAGGTAAAAGATACTTGGAAGTTGGCATCTCTTCCCGGCAAAATTACAAAAAGGGTTAATAAACAAGGAACAGGCGCAACAGGACTACACACACAGAAACCCACACAGAACTGTAGTGTTTATTTATGACACAAGATGCTTCATCATAATCAGCGCCTGACACTTGTAGAGAGCAGCAGGCAGTCTGAAGAGTAAATCGTGGGCTGAGGTTGCTGCATTACAGCACGTGCAACTCAGCGTATGCCCTGAAGTACCTTAATTGAAGTGATGCTCAGGCGACAAACTGTGCATAGACCCATGCCCCAGCACATTCAAAGGATGGGCCTTAAAAGACGACACTCATGCAGCGGTTACCTAGCTCCGAATTAATTAAGACCGTAACTTAGCTCTAAAAGAGCAGCAACAGAACCACCACCAGCAGCAGCAAAAGGGCCAACAATAAGAAGAGCAGCTGCAACATTTTATGTTTGAGTTCATTTTCTATGCCTCATATTCTTATGCTTATTAGCAAATAATATTAGCATTCTCTGTTAAGTGACCCTGTTTGCTTAAATCATAAATTGTAATCTAATCTCTCGGCATTTTTCGTTTGAATATTGCTTTTTCTTTCTAAATTTACATTCTTCTTGAAGAGCGGAATATAAAAAACTTTGATAACTAAAAATTTACTATTTTGATTGTTTCTTATATATTTGGTTCTAAAAGGGAAATTTCGAATTGACATTGCGCCATGTATATCGATCTCGCTTTTAGTTTTGTTTTGCCATCAAAATACCAATTTTCAACTAAACTTTTGGCTGGTATTTGATGCGTGGAAGGTTACAGTCTACTTCGGTGGCAACTCGATGGTGTTTTAAAGGAATTTTTATGCTGAAATATAAATTGAATTTTCGTTGCCAAAAGCCATCTTGAGTATACAAAAAGAAACATACACACAAGTAATCAATTCAGCTAGAAGTGGCGGCAATGGGGAAGGCAACAAAACGTCAATAACGATGTTGGAATATAAAGAACACAAATAAATCACATCGTTGCGTGAAAAAGTGGAAGGCGGCAGAGTCATAAAGACAAGTATCAAGGGAGAGTAGACTAAGGAGAGGCACCAGTGGCATTGGATGTCCTCTTGTGCCTTGATTTGTAAAGAAAAATGTTCACGCCTTTATGGCTGAATAAATTTTTATACATATAAAGTCGCGCGCGTTCGCTACCAACCTTCAATAATTCGAGCAAAAATGTTTGTGTACAAATTGAGGACAGCACCCCATCGAACCGAAAATAACAGCACACGTATATAAGTCAAAAGTGGAGTCTGCGAAAATAAGGAAAATCATCAGCCAAATCACTGAACATTAACGAAAATTGTCAAAAGCAAGCAGTTACCATGCCGAGGGTGTGAGATACGTAAATGAAGTAAATTTTTCTCAAAAAAGCGAAAGTTGAATAAATTGCTTTGATACTGGCATATTTGGTAATAAGGCTAACCGGAACTAATATGTGTAAAATTAGGAAAATACAACATCTGGCGGTATAAGCTCAAGCTAATTTCAGTTAAAGTCACATAAAAAGTAGTCCCATCTGATAATATTTAAAGCGCGCCGACAGCTAGCAAAAGATTTTTACCTTAAAGTCTCCTTGGGACAAAAATTTAAATTTACATATCGTTAATCAACCCTCGTATTTGGTTGCTTCTTGGTTGTTCTGTCAACGGAGAACTTTGCAGTCGACAAGCGATTAAAAGCAGCAGCCGCATAAGAAGAGTAAAAATCTGCGTTGACATCAGAAAGGGAAACTAGGGATTTGGTTAAGGCAAAAGCAATTGGGACCGAGACTGGGACTGGGTCTGGGCCTGGGACTGGGATGACAGGCAGGAAAATAAAAAGCCCAAAAACATGCCTTTTGACAGCTGCCGAAACTTTTGCATGACATATATCATTGTCGCATAACAAATGAGCGACAGCGCAGCACCATCAACAACAACAGCAAGGAGTTATAACCCTCCGCTTAATGTTTTGGCCACCTACACACGCTGGCACAAACCAAAGACAGCCACGCCTCAGAATACACAGAAAACTTTAAGTTGCAGTCCTTTTGTATGCTAAATTGCCGCACAAGACCTCACCCTCAAGCGGATGGATGTCCATAGTCCGTGGTAAACAGCAAACTTTACTCGGAAATACTTTTGCCGCAAATTGAAATTTATATTAATCCATACAACAGCAGTCTTACTTTAAGCGATAGACTTTACCGTCCCCATTGAGCACATAAATTGCATCGCGAATTCCCATTACAGTTTTTGATCTTTAAATAAGTTTCATATGCGATTGATGGTTATAATGCCATGACAGCTTTGAACTCGTGTGTCAGCTGTATTTGTGGCCATGTCACTGTAAAACATAAAAAAGACATACGAAATTACCATAAATAATAAGGGCTTGGTTCGCTTCGTTCGGATTGTGGTTTATTGCGGTGAATTTAATTGAGTCACTTTTTTCACTTATTTTTTTTAATGAGTATCTTACTTGTTTTCTCCACCAAATTAAGAGTTAATCAGTATGTACTAATGTAAATACACAAAATAAAGTCGAGGGAGGAGTCTTGTTTTAGACTATGTCACGTTTTAAGTGACATAATTTGCCGCTACTCTGGACAGGTTTGAGCAGCCGCCCTCTTTGCTCCTCAGTACTTGATATTAAACACTTTGTCATTTGTGTGTCAAAAGCATGCCAGCGTGAAATGGCGATGCGAAAAACATACAAACACAACAAACCTGAAAAGCGTGCGAGCAAAATTGTGAAGTGTAAAAAAAGTGAAAAACTGAGTGACTGATTCACTGACAGGCTGACGGCTACGCATGCAGAAATGGGAAGTTAAGAGTCTTTGTTATGGAAGAACTTAAGTAACTTGCTATGCCTAATGCGCCTTGGCACATTTGAAGCAAAGTAAAACCTGTCAGCAATGCTGGCAACCAGATGCAATTTGTCTATGTTGATAACATCCCGCTGGGCATCAGCAACTTTGTAGGCCAGTAACAAAAATAGCAACAAAACAAAATAAAAAGCAACCCGCTCGCGTAATTGACGTCGATCCTAAGGTGGTATGTCGTATGTAGCACAAATGCTAACTGGCTTACCTACAATTACTTTTATCTTCTTACTGTCTGCTTATACGTGGTCGCGTACCACTCTACTGAGTTGATCAAATAAAAATAAACAAAACTATAGCTATGTTGTAGACACCAGATTAATAGGTACAAACTCAAGATCAACTATCTTTGAAATAGAAAAGGGAAAGTTTCACTCGAAACTTGGACAAAGTGGTAGGTTGTCCTTTCAATAATACTTATTAAGTAAATTTGTTTTCTAGTATCTCTGAAATTCTTGACATATAGACGTGTAAGTCCGCGGATTACCTATCGCATGTTTCTGGCTTTTTAATTCTGTTCATATCTACGCTACTTCGTTGCAAGTTTGTTCTTTTCGTTGGTAACTTGTTCTTTCGCTTTCTTGTCTGCGGCATTGACCAACTTTAGACCACATTAATTGAATCAAGCGCTTATCGCTGGCCCAAGTTTGCTTGCACATATACAGAACAATATCTTATCAGGAGAGCTAAGTGCAAACTTTGTTATGTCAGCGCCTTGTTAGCTTCGCTCATTTGGTGGGGATATTATTTTGTTTGCTATTTTGTTTTTTTTTTTTTTTCGTTTTTGTTTAGTTACTCGCCATTGTTTATTTTGACTTGCCGTCAACGCAATATTTTTATAGTTGGTCAACAAACTTAACTGATATCAATTAATTAAAAGGGAAAGTGCTCCTCAACAATGCAACCTCAGGATGGTAAGCATTAAGTGTAACAGAGTCCAAAGATGATAGCATTAAATATTAAATTCCCATGACTGGAGATGCGTACAGCATTAAACATTTATGGCAGTTTTACCCAGCTTAGCTTAGCTGAGCTCATTTCAAATGCAACCGAAAATTGATGTCGCAGCGTGTCGCAGCGCATTAGGTAATGGCCAACGTTGTGTGGACCACTTTCTTTACTTAATGGGGGAGAATGCCAAGCAATATTCTCATTCCAAACTCTCAACACGCGCGCACCCACTCGCAAAATATTCATGTGGTCCACAGTCACGTCACAGCTCCTTTTTATGATGTTGCAACCAAAAATGATGAGCCATATATAGAAGTAAAAAGCATTTTAGCTGACTGCTTATAATCGCTTATGCGACTTTCGCATACAGTTTGGGATCTGCTTCGTTTACTTTTCATTCTTCAACACCAATTTCCTATCAATCATATGTGGCGAATTCTGCATGCGTTTGTGATAATCACAGACATTTATATGAATAAAATATAATTGACTTGAATAAATCATTTGCACCTGCACGTTATGGTGGGCTTTTCTATTATTGAAATACGTGAAGATATAAAATATTATTACTGCACGCCCCAGAAGCAGCTATTACAGTTGTACGTCAACAAATGCAGCTCCATCCGTATAGCGAGAAAGAAAACAACTGACAAATAGAAGACGAAGCCGTCTGTTAGCGCCACTCACTTGCTTGACGAAAATTGAATTTGGGAACATGCTTGAAACAAAGAAAATACATAAAAAATAAAAAAGAAGTAATTGAAAGGCACAGCCAACAAATATAGCAACATTTCATCAGCAGCAACAACAAGCACAACAATGACAGTGAAAAGCCGCCAACTCTCAGCTATGCACAAAGCCCAAAAGCACCTCCCGACGAACAACAACAGTTACACTACCGAAAAATGACTTCGCAGCAACAAAATGGCGGCTGTACAAACAGAAATCACGTTGAGAACGGTTTGTAAAACAATCGGCGAAGGCGCAAACCAACGAACGAGCAGCGAAAAACAACAACAACAGTAGCATCAGCGACACGAACAGTTAGTTGTTGCTGACTGCTGCCTGCTGTCTGCCTGCTACCGCTAGAATCAATGTGTGTGGGCTGTTAAGTGTTCCTACTCCTGTGAAGCTTTACTGTTACTATGTCTTTAGCAACACCACTCCGTAAAGTGTCCTTGTTTCCTGTTAAGTTTTTTAACGTTACGTAAATTGCTTAAATTGTGTGCATTTTATTATGTTATTTTTCCTGTTGCCACGAATCTTGCCCCCTTTCTCCACCTTGCTTGACTCTTGATTAAACATTTTTCATTGTTCTTGCTGTTGTTATTTTCACTGTCGGTAGAAAATAGTGTCTATATTAAGTGCGAAATTTCCTCTATTGTCAGAACTAAAAGTTTGTTTAAAGAAAAGTCAAACGATTGCCTTGCACCTATAAATAATATTCATCATTTTTTTTAGTTTAGGTCTTGCCGTTAATAATCTTTAAGCATGTGAAAAAAATACAAAAATACGCAAGGCCTAACAAGGGCGATTAACAAAAAGCACATGTTATTACAAAAATAGACTATCGTTGGGCTCTAACAGATTCCAAGCGACTAATGAAATTCATGTTCATTGCCATTTCGACCAAAATAAGTTTTCGCATCTATAAATTAGATAAAAAATGTCACGTGCTAGTTGCACCCTTTTGTTGCAATACATTTAACATATTACTCTATGGACGTATTTACATAAATCCAACTCTAAGCCAATTTAAATGTGTTTTTACATTTGGCTAATTTTAGCCTGACATTTGGTATACGAAAAAAGAGAAAAGTAGAAAATAAAAGTAAAATTTTTGGAGTCATTCCAATTCGATACAATTGCACGGCAAATTTAAAGTATTTACTTGATCACATTAAAAGCTCATCAGAGTGCAGCTGATGTAAGCATTTATTTAAATTAGCACTCTTATTGCTTTTTCGATTTTATTCTTATTCTTATTTACTTACAAGCCTTAAAAAAGATTAACATTTTATACTCACTTTCAATGGTTTTAGGGTATACAAAACATTTAACAAAACTCATTTATAATGGGAATCTATCGTTTTGCGGTTTGTTCAGCGAGTGAAAATGCAACGCTTTCAAAGAAAACACGTACTACGCTGCACGGAGTTTGTTTGAACTGTCTGTTTCATTAGCTAAACACAAATTGAAGAGACACGTTTTCTTGAGTCGGGCGAACAAGCAGACGAATAAGGCCGACCTGGTAGATACACAGCGAGGAACACTTAACATAAGCATAAAGAAGACAAAATAAGCATACAAGGCTGCGAGTGAGAAATATCAATAATAACTACTGTTTAAACATGGCTTACAAAACATGCCTACTGCTGGCCAGTCGACTAGCAGGCCGGAAGACAACGAAGACCATCCCACAAGTGAAATACATCTCTAAGAAGCTTAGGACAGAAACTTAGGACAGCCACAATAATGAAATATTTATCAGTCAAACTGACATATGTAGCTTAAATAATAATTTAAAATATTGAAAATTTTATGCTTCTCGTAGTAACTATATCTCTACATCTCATAATTTAATAAAGGCTTATTCCAAACAGTACGGATTGCAACTACAACTAATTATGTGTACAGCAAACGCAAATAGGCCAAGCAAGGTGCTGGTATTGTTTCTCTTTACATTAGCTATTATTCTAAAGGTGGCTATAATTATTCTGGAATTCGCAATGTGAGCTTACCCAAACAAATATACGAAAATTAAATGAAGAATCAACGCAATTTACCTGAAATGAAAGAGAAGTTTATTTAATTAGTTATTGCTCTTGTTATGTTATATTTTATATGCATGTGTGTTTGCTTAAAGTATTAAGCGAAATAAATGTAAGCATACGATAATTCTCGAGGAACCTGCCACAGTGTCCGATAGGCAAGTGGCTGTATATTCAGGGCATTTACGGTTACTTTCACAAAACATTTACACAGCCTGAGAGGTTGCACGACATTTGGCATATTCGATTACAAAGGGCGTTTATTGGTTTCTTTTATGATTATCCCTTGGCTTTTGTTGACTGCTGTCGCCCGAGCCTTTTTCATCCGGCATTTTATGCTGGTATTTCAGAACCACAAAATATAATTTTCAGCCGCTGCACACAGCCGTTAATATTATTTGACGTCTCACTTTAACGAAAGACGCCGATGATAAAGGTCGCGTGAATGAACTTCCAAAAAAAAGGGGGAAAAATTAACAGAATAATAGTCCCTTACAATCAATGCCGAGTCCAAATTTAAGTCGCACAAATCCCCGTCGAAGTTTAAATAAAACCTAGGGCCCGCTAACTTTTTTAAAGGCTGTCGACGACATAAGTCTTAAAAGTACGGTATCTTCATTAATAACTCTTGAAAAATGTAGAAAATTTTGTGTCTTACGATGAGTGGCAACAGTTGAAATGATAACCTTTTCAACTGGAAAGCAGTCTTTAAGATTCGTTAAAGCTTAAGAATCTGCTCATAATTAACAACTCCAAATACTCCAACTTGCCAACTTAGCTGTTGCTCAGTGCTCAACTGCTTGTTCGCCGTTCATTAAAACTCTCATTTTGTGTAATATATATATGTGTGTGTAGAACATATACCTGTGTATGTCAGCTAAATGACACATGAAAGTCGATTGAACAGCTTTTAGTTTTTATGGAATTTTTCTGAATTTGATTGATGGAACACCTTCAGTGAACTTTTGTGTCTTTTATTTACGTGTAAGAAATTAGAACATCTCGAAATGTAGCAAAATCTAATACACTATGGCAAAGGCGAGCTTCACAGTGAGCTTCGAGTCTTTAACTGGACTCATTGGATTGGCTGTACGACATCATTAATTACAAAAACCAATAAAAGTGTAAGACAACGTTTTAGCCCCGTCAGCAAACGATGGCCGAAACAAGTTGTCATCATTAGTTACAGTTACAGATACAATTTCAGTCTTGAGGACCTAGCACAAAATTCAATAAAAATATACAGGCTAGTGCAGTTACTTGCCCAGTATTGATGAATTCTGGGTAATGAGTTGGATCTGTACATTAAAGTTAAATCGCCAACTTTTGTCAAAGTATTCCGAGAGATATGGAAGGAAGTAGGCAACAAAAGACCGCTTACGATAGATGACTGAATGACGAGCACTAGAGTGGGACAGGCGTCTCAAATGATTCCATGTTTATATATAAACACACAATCCAAAACCCGAAAAAGCAATCTGTTTTAAAGAAGCTTAGTCATTAATCATTATCATATAAACATCAATTGGTGTTTAAAGTGTAGAGAAAGCAGAACGCAACATCAGTGAACGTTAGTTCGGGGTAAACGCCATGCACAATGCTATTGATTGGCCATTGACTCGACGTTAGCATTGAGTCGGCAGTCAACCATCAGTTGGCCGCCTTTTAAACTGGAATTTCCAAAAAAGAATTCGGAAAGACAGATAGAAATGTTAGCCTATTCAATCAGTCAATAATTTAAATGTATATATTTACCTTTAAGTGTACTGGAATAGCTCTCGTCATGGATGAACACAAGATAAACTTTTTATATAATGTACAAAGAAGTAGGAAGTTTATAAGTATCATAGTACTATTATAAAGCTACAACATTAATTTATTAATCTCACATTTAAAGGCCCCTTTTGAATTATATTCTGTGTATGCAATATATAATAGGAAATAATTAATTATGTGTGGCGCTCATCAATATTTCATGTTTTATTTAAAATTATTTCTTACCATTGAATACGGAAAATATAAAATAAGCCAGCTATCTTACTCTTTGCCAAAAGCACACAAAAGAGCATAGAGCTGTGCCTTGTTGCAGACTGATTGGCATTTTATCCGCAACATACCCGAACAATGGCTCGTCGTATCGGACATGCCCTTCATTCGTTCGGTTGCAACTATTAATCATTTTCAGTCTCAGTTTTATCTTTGACTTAATATTCTCAAACTCTTACTTATATTTCTAAGTATATACAATATGCATTTAATTTTGTTGTTTTTATTTTTCGCATTGCTCCCTATTATTATTTTTTCCTTTTATATCTTACTTTGAATACGATAAAGGTTTTCCTATATAAACCTATTTTACAATAAAGAACAAGGCCATTTACCATCCCGCTAAGTCGCGCTCATACTATGGAAGCAGTTGATGGAACAAACCCTCACAATACATAGGCATTTTCAATTTCTTTAATGCAATTTCGGATGACTAAAAGCGTTGAGTCAATTGATGCACTTAGGCGCAAGTTCTCGCACGAATAAAAGGTTCACGAACAAATGACTGAGAAAAGAGGACAGGGGAGACATGGGAGACAGTTGGACGGACACAGTGGTGTGTGTAAATTGATTTTAGGGCACGCCCTTACCCCCAGCTTACAGTGTGAAATAACTCAAAAGTCGTCATGATGAAGAGACAAGCCCAAAATATGTGGAGAACCATCATCGAGGGGTGCCACTGTTTCTGCTTTCAAAAATACATTCCCATGCCAACAAACACACAACACACATTCTTCTGTTTGGTGTTTCGAGTGTTATATGAGTCTCAAAATGTTGTTTGAATGTGTGATTAACATATGGTGAGGGCAACAACACAGAAACACTTTGTTTCAGATGTTTTGCCCAAATGCTCTATGCTTTTAAGAGTTGTATACATATTTTGAGGGGAGTGGAGTTTTATAATGAAGCAAACAAAGCTTAAATTTATTTCCCATATCAATATAAAGTATTTTGTACTAAAAAATAAAATATGCATAATACAATAAAAATAAGCAGAAACCCATCCAAATCAGAATTGTTACTGAATCATTGCATCTCTGAATCAGCGCTCACGGAGTCATCGTCATTAATACTCACTTATCACAGCTGCAGTGCACAACATATCAGACAGCACAGGAAGTAAAGTCACAATGATCCTGGACTCGGTATCGTGCGTTTCTCCTGATAGCTCTTTTCTTTCTCTTCAATCTTATTCATGTAGCACGTCCATATCAATTGGAAAGCAACTACTAATCATGCGGCAAATATAAACAACGAGTGAAAATTGAAAGAAGCACTGCTGGCTGCCTGTATGGGATATCAAGGCTAAATCGCCAGCATTTTTGTGCCGTTAGCAAGTATCAATACAGCCGCAACCATCTGTAATCAGCCGGTTCAATTTTGAACTCATATGTGGGTCTTTTTTATGAGCGGGCGCCGGCAAAGCCAATTCTCTTTACAGTATTTTGAAATATAAATTATATTTAACGCCTTGTCCATCAACAATCTTCTGCTTTTCCTGTTATTCTTTCGTCTTAGAAATTATAAAAGATAAAGGAAGTATTACATTTACACTAAAAACCCTTCTAAAACATACAATTCGTAATAGCGAGCTGCGGTAGTAATTAAAGCACTCGAATTCGAATGCATGATGACAAGTGTCAACTGCTTTAATATTGAGCTGCTGCTGCAAACCTCACCACACAAAAAAGTCTCTTGCTCCCTCCGATTTCACTGACATACATTTTTCGTCCGTATTTTTCCTGGCTCTGCATTTGCTGCTCAGCACCCTAGCGAATCAGTACCTTAAGTAGCAGGGGCGCGGGCAGGAGCAGTGGTGCTACCACCTCAACGTCTAAATATGAAAAACAACCCCCACAGATACCCTACTCTTTCATTCGTCTTTGAAACCAGGCACGGACCTCGTTACTCGTTTAGCATTCCAAGTACGACGCATTTACTTTCTGATAAATTATTTACCCACAATATATTGGTATATATATACACAAGTATATGTACACATATATGATTGTGTCTATCTGCGTGTGCTATTCCATTTTGGGTTTGTTTTATGATTCAAATTAAACAAAATGGCAAGTGTGCAAAATTTAAATTTTTTCTAAATTTTTTCCATACAATTTTCGGGGTGTGAGGTTAAAAAAGTTTGTTTTGGAGGATTGTTCCGCTTTATTTTATTTTTTGCACAAACATTTGCACAAGACGCTTGTACAAGTGTTGTTTGCTCAGAGAAATGAAAAACAATTTGTATTTATTTACAATTTACATAAAAATAAAACAATAAGTGTGCAATTGGCTGAGCCATAATAAAATTGTCTATTTGAACATTTTTTTTTCTCTGTCTGGGTCTTACGCTTAAACGAACCGCAAATAAATTTACACATTTTCCTGTGAAATCGTCACGTGGCGCCTCAAAATGGACAAATTAGTTGTTGTCAAGCCGAGTCGAGTGTAAGTACGAATATACGGTAATTCAAAAAGATTTGGTAGTGGTGACCAAAGAGAAAATATTTTAAAGCTCTCTATTTTTTGCCGATTATAAAAAAAATACAATACACTTCCGATATTCGACAAGGAAAATATCTAAATTGAAAATAATTTCTATTCTGTTTCCATATGAAAGCAGTAAATGATATATCAGATTCCCTGTTTTATAAATCTTATGTTATATAACAAATCAGAGAAAAAGCAGCTCTCTTAGCATACACGTGATTTGCACATCAGTGTTCTTAACATACATACGCAAGCTAAGAACTAAATCCGAAAATAACGTTCATCATGAAAAAATACAACTTTAATTAATAGGAAACATATCCTTTCATTACTAGGAGACTTTATCAACAACCCAAATCTTTGCAGAGCAAAAAAGTGGCAGTGGAGGGGCAGTAAACGTTGACTGGGACTGCTGATAGAAGCTCTTTTCCCAGCCTCACTAGATATATACGGACCCCCTCCATCTGTTTCTGTCAAGAAGGAAGTTACTAACGTAGCTGAATGCTACGCATAATGAGGACTAGGAGCTGCCAACTTGATTTATTACTCTAATAAATACAAGTTTATCAGTTAGCAACCGATGCATACATAATTATACAGCCAATTAGGAGAGCATATAATTAAAGCCTAAACCACAAAACCAAAACCAGAAAGCTCCAGGAGCACATCACAGGTCCGATAGTCCTTAGATGTGGATTTAGCAGTTTTTGGTCGAAATGTGAGCAATGACTAAAGGTTTATGAAAACACAAAGCTACTATATACTATATTTAACCATTGATAAAGGTAACCGGAGCATTTAAAAAGCTCCAAAAGTTGCTTGACAAAATACTTTCAAACTGATTCTTGAAAATTAGTTCAATTTATCTGATGTTATTCATAGCATGCTATTGCCAAATCCTGTACAAAGCGTACTTGCAAATAATAAAAATGAGGGAAGATTATAAATGGTCTACGCCAATTAAGGCCCAGAGTCTAGCTCTGTCTTTATCCTATCGTCAATTGTGATCTATACGCGAAGAACATCAATGCAAGGGATGAAGTACACATGCCCACACACAGCACCAAGTCGTCGTATATCTAGACACATATTTTAGCATCTTATAAGCGCAAAACGGAGCGCGACTGTGCTCGAAATAACTGGCGGGCATCCACAGCTATAAAAGGCATGCTCTATACGCACAAGCACACACTAACTTACTCAGATAGAACATGTGTGAGTGCGCACATTTGATGATTAATTGCAGTCAAGATGATAAATGATTGGGGGTAATAGGAGTAGCAACGGCAAGCGCCACTCAAAGTAGTACAGGGAAGCTGAAAGCAGCAAAAGCTGCTAGCATGCGATGTGATGCGAGCTTGAAGACGGCTCAGATATCTGGTTTGATTCTAAGAGTTTGTGGCAGTAGCAGCGGCAGTTCGAGGGTTGTGTCTCAATGGATCTCGTATGCTTAGTTTAGCCGGCCGCCTTGCAAGTATTTAAGGCACACAGTCGCATGGCTCTCACGTTTTGGGCCACGCCGAGAATATTTTTAGCAATTGCACGTACTTGGGATTGCTCATTCTTTGTTGTTGTTGGTTTGTGCTGCCTCGGATATTTTTCAAAAAAAAATTTTCCTGGTATTCGCTTGGCACCCTAGGACCGCTCGACAGTCAAAAGGAATTCGTTGGCGACGTGTTACTCAATGATGTGGGTTTTGTAGTTGTTACTGCCTTTGGCTTATTATCTTTACGCGTACATGTGTGTATGTCACAGAATATATGAGCATCTGTCTTTATGAATTTCCCAGTTTCTCACTTCCAATGCCCAGTATTTTACTCTCCCTTTCGTATTTTGGTTTATTTTTTTTGTATTTAATTTTTCTTTTTTAGCTTGGCACGTGCTATTTTTGGCATGTTATGTTTTTGGCGTGTTAAACGTTAACTGCTGATTGCGTATTGTGTGCGAAGATGTTTGGGAATATTTACTCACTCACCATCGCAGTCAGACTGATTTCGGCACTTATCTTGGCCAAAATAGAAAACACCAAAACATATCAAGAAATTATGTATACCGTATCTATATGAATTCAAGATATTATTACCTAAACATTCACACAGAAATAGTGCATGCTTACAAGTTCTTGGCAAAAGTTGAAATTTTTATTATCATTTAAAAATGTATGAATAAAACTTATTATTTATGCATTCGCTGATTTTGTTCAAAATATATTTTATATACATATATTAACAAAACACAATTTTACAGTAGCACAAATAGATACAGATGTTTCCTAGCACATTGATAAAGATACAAATGTAGCTTTCGTTGTTTTGTTTATCTTTGCCACTGTAAAAACAACTGCCAGCTGTCTGAAATTCCAGACAAGTGCTCGGGACAAATGACGCAGCATAGGCGTAAGAAGATAAGTGAGAGAACAATTTGAATAAAACAGGGGCGAGGCACACACACCAAACGGAAGTACCCGGAAGTCGACGGAAAATAATCAAAACATCCGTTGCATAAAGTATATTAATTACAATGCGATTCTTCATTCAGTAACTTGTTCAAATGTTTCTCGTTTCCATCCAAGCAATTAACCTGACATATATTAAATTATCCTTCTACACATTCCAATTAAAACTTTATTATTTGGGCAGCAACGCAAAATGTATGTAAAATAATAACAGGTAAAATTTAAACGTGAATTCGCACATAACATTTATTTTGGAGCGACTTTTCTCTTGCTGAAAACGGACAAAATATTTCAAAAACTTGATTATTCGGATCGGATGCACGTGTCCGTATATAGTATACACAATCATGCTCATACACAGCCTTCAGATTTATATTTCAACTTAAACTGAAAGCAAACAATTTTGCGAATTTTCGTTAAAATGCCGAAGCACACATCTCTACGCATGAATTTGTTTAAATATGCAAATAATTAAAACAAATAAATGCCACAATAATCAAATAAAATGTTTGAACAATATTGCGAAAGCTCTATATAGTAAGTAAACATATTTAGAAATAAAGTTGACTAGCTTAACTTAAATCTAAGATATATATTCGACAGAAGAGGCTCAGATATACATTCGACAGAGGGGGCTGATAGAAAGCATTAAAAAATATCTGCCTTATCTTTTTGCACGCCTGTGTATTAAGAATTGCGCTTGACATGGGCCACATATAGTCAAGCAATCATTTTATGCGTCACATGATGATAAGGCAGTCGACTCAACATTTTTGTTAATAAATGCAAACAAAAATAAAAAAAAATACTTAAGTAAACCGCTAAATCAGCTGGTGTTTCTGATAAGTCAAAGTTGATCGGTTTTTATCAAAGAGCGCAGAAAATAAAAGAGAGGAATGTATGTCGCACATAAACATGCTGCGTATATATATATATATATATATATATATATATATATATTTATAAGTATATATGTGTATAAGATAGATATTTTTATTTCCATATCATTTAATATTTGCCAAATGCTCTTGCAAAATACTTATATACATAAGTATAATACACATGAATATATATAAGTTCACAGACATATATATTTATTCAGATGATAACCAACAGCGACGGCGACTGTTTATTTATGACCGCATCTATATTTTTTGTTTTTTTTTTTTCATATTGTGGAAATATATTTATAAAAAAAATACATTCATGTTATTAAAATGGTTTATACGTGCGAATGTATTTATTTTTTTATACATTCGCTCAATTTTCGATATTGCTTAGAAGTTTTTGTTTATTTTGAGTTGAAATGGAAGAGATTGGAAAAAGTATAATTAAATTCAAGGATCTTAAAAATTGGTGTCTACGATGTTCTCTATTAATTAATTTGCAGCTGTTACCTTTCTCATTATTTTCACTCTAAGAAACTTTTGTTTTGTAATTGCAAGAAAGTCAAACCAATTGCTCAATGTACAAGTCCCCACAAAGCCATTCAAAGCCAAAGATAAAATGGAGCTTCCGAAGGCATTTATTTGACGAACACGCATATATGTATGTATATATGATAATATACTAGCCACATGTTGCGTTGACGTCAATTATAGCTATATACGGAAAACACACGTACTAATTTCTTCAATATATTTGATACACACTTAGTAGAAAATGCATCACTCGACGTTGAGCTACCATAATTTCGATATACTTATTAATGATGTTTATTATATATTCGGCATAATATCCGCTATAAAACAAGCTATTTGCTTTTTTAAGCTAACTTACCTGTTGCCATTGATCCTCAATTGACTGCTGCGATGAAAAATAGCCAGTTGTGCATATGCGCTCCAGTTCGTAGAATATATTTCCGCTCGGTAGTATATCCATCTCGAGATCGTCGTCCTCAGTAGAAAAGAATTCTAAAGACTCCGTGATTAGGCCGTCCTGGTGTTTCTTGCGGGGGTAAACAAACTTTATTGGCGTCTCTAACTTTGATGTTGTCGTTAATTATGAACAACGGCAAATTGTTATTGAATTTTTTGATTCACACTAAATGCTATACATATAGATTTTTATAATTTTTATTTCAATATTTTTTAAACAATTTGATTAGAGGTATTGCTGTATGCCAATCGGCTTGGCTTTTCCTTGAGTTACACTAGACAGCATCGTAGCACACACATACATATATAATATTTAATTAATGATACGGCTAAAAAATACACTTTTTTCGATTCTATTTTAGTTTTATGTATTTAATTTTCTATATACTTAGCACATTTAGAAACTTATTGAATTTTTCAGAGCAAACTTCTAAAAATTTGTTTGTGCTCCTTATGTAATATTATTTTAGATTGCACATAATTTGTTAAGCGTGTTCCACTGCAGTTGTTTAGAGCTGTAATATAAAAGGTTTGTGGTGATCATTAATATATATAAATTTTTTAAAAAGAAATGTAATGTATTGTAAAAGTTATCAATAAATTTTGTTAATCAATAATAGAATCATTAATATGTGGTTTGATCATAAGATAATGTAATGTACTGCACTACATCACGACCGAAACTGATTTTGAATATGTATAGATTCTGCCGTAAGTTAGCTCTGCATTGATCAAATGGAAAGACTCTGTAATCAGATACATTCTCGAAAAATTCAAATAAGTTTTCTTTTATTGTGCATTTTTGGGCTTAACAATGCTCAACAGTTTTCACTATCATACCAAAACTTTGGGTCAGTAACCCCAGCATAAGCATAAACACACATACAACAAAATACACTCAATTGGATGGACAGGCCGTCAGTTGTTGGAACGGTTTGGTTTCGGCTCAAATTATTGGTGATGTCGTCAACAGTACGAGCACCGAGCTCCGAGCATCGGCATAAAGCCCTGATAGATATTTGTAAGTATATTAGCCTGGATTGAGTCGAGTCGAGTCGTTTCGGTTTGGTTTCGAGTTCGGGATCGTGTTGGAGTTGGAGCTCGTGCTCGGCCGCTCAATATGTTGTATTTTACCTTAATTTCTAAGCGCTTTGTTCGTCCCTCCCCTGTTGAGCAACAAAATACGGCTACACTCGGGGCCCGTTTCGTTGTCGATTTTTACTACCTGTTTTTGTTGGCTCTTTTATAACGTATTTTTTTCTTTTTTCTCATGTTAACTGAAAGAGAACCAACCCGCTGTTGAAGCAACCAGCGACCGTGCGGTGCGGTGTGGTTTGAGTTAAATTTAGTACAGTTTTGTGTTTTTATTTTGTGTCTGGTTTGTTTTGTTTTGAGCTGCAGCACATGGCTTACAACGTCGAATTGGTCTGGGCCTGACCTTTGTATTTGGTCTTCAAACTTCAGAGCTGAGATACGCATTTTATGGCCTAGAAACTGTCAGGCGAGAATAGATTTACCTTTTCCGACTTTTATTTCTTAAATGAATTCGAAAACATTGTTTTTATTCAATCTTATCAAAAAACAAAAAACATAAGAAGTTCTTAAATATTAGCATGCTCGATTTTAATAATAAAAATTTCAAAATAGCGAAAACAAAAGGTTTCAAACAGTCACATCAGCAGAAAAATCTATACATATATGGTTGCTACGTTTTTCCTAGATTGATCAGAGCCGTATTGTCTCGTTGTTAACTCAAAGAAATCGCATATAAACTTTAAGTCAGGGCTTGCATTTTAGTTTTCAAGTGAAACAATTACTCGAACTAAAACAAGTTAAATGTTAACGAACTTTTAAATTATCATAAGCTACCCACGCGTTAGGACCAAAGTTTCGCCCACATGCCTTAAACTTATACACAGACGTTTCTAAACAGATTTCCAGCAGGCATGTATACACAAATACTCGCAAGCCCATATACAGCCTACATTTGCTTTACTCGAATACTCTTCAATCAGCAACTTAACACGAAAAAAAACTCAGCGAGTCGGAGGCGGGGTCACGCTCACGTCCGCTTGCTGCCTACGTGCGTTTTAATATGTTTCTCTTCTTGCTGCTGATGCAGCTTCGGCTACTATGCGTGAGCATCAGTTGCTTCGTCTTTGCGTTGTACCTATTTTCTTGCAAGCCTGCCTTACTGTCATGTCCCACATCAGACCCTTTACACAGACGATGCAAAGATGCTTGCAGCAATGATAAGTCAAGTCAATAAAAAGGCTAAAATATACAGTTTAGTTATTAACAAAAACGTATCTTAATTTTTTTAAGATGTGGGGTCTTATTTTAAAAGAACGCTCGCAGTGGCACACGCAGGTTCGAAGGCATGCCAGGCCACTTAGGTCTGTGCGACAGCGGCAGCAGCAACGTCATCAACAGGCAGCGGCAACATTCTTTCCTCCCCAATGTTGTTTTGTTTTGCTTTGTTTTCTTTTTTTCGTTTTAACAGCAACAAAAACATCAGAGACAACACATGAAATTCATTCCCTGAACTTGATTTGTATAGTATGCCACTTCTATGCCCACTTGCTCTTGGATTCCCCTCTTGATTCGCTATGCATTTCATTTCATTTCATTTTGTTGCTCTTCTCTCCTACGTAACTCTTTCATATTGTTGCCCCGCTGCGTAATATTTCCTGCTCAGCCCATTTATACCCTGCGGCAGCCTTCCCTACCCAGCAATCCTCCCCCTCACAACATACATATCAACACTTTGTTCATTTCACACGTGAATTGCTTTAAAATAAAAACGAATGGAAGAAAATTTTCATTGCTGTCTATTTTTTCAGACCTTTTGCTTGTTGCTGACTGCCAGCTTGTTTGTTTGTATTTCATTATGAGTGGAATTTTTCCACAGATAAACCATCCAATCAATAAGTATAACCATCGCAATCCTTATTATTAGAAACTCAATTTCTGCTGATGTTGCTTTAAGCAAATCGACAATGCAAACTACCGAGCACAGCTTCAACTATGCAATCGTTGTTGATTCAGTGATCAAATTGGCGATATTTCATAATATCCATTTTCATATAATCCATTCAGTTAGATTAGTTAATACACATGACTAACCAAACTTTATTTAAATATTTACAAAATAATAATTTTTCGGAATTTTTAAGTCTATAAGCTACATTCCGTATGCAACATGTTGAAGAAATCAACCCAAAGATTGTTGGGGATAACAAAATGAAAAAAGTATCGTGTATATATGTATGTATTTTAACATATTTGTGTAGGTATTTATTTCTATTGTGTATCTTATCTGCGCGTCATTTATTTTTAGTTGGCAAATTGTGTATGTTTATAAACAAAAGGTTATTTATGTTCTCGATTCTTATTTTTGGTGCAGTCAAATAAATATTAATAAAGACCACGCGTTAATTTAGGCGCAAGTTGCTGGAGCCTCCTCCAAGTCATTAATTTTTGGAACAAAATCACAAGAGTCCCTCATCAAGAGTCAGACATGTGGTGTCTACATCAATTGGGATTGCGACAAGCGAGAGTTTGGATATTTTGATTGCTCTGGCTGCTGCTATTGCTGCTGCTGCTCTTCTCATTGAAGATAGTTTATACAGCCGCTCTCATCGTACACTTAATATGGACTCCTAGGGCTATACCACGAACTGTAATTGTACAAGCAAGTGCACATTTTACTGTAGGTGCAATATTGGTGTCAGTATTCCGTATCACTGTATACACGTACTTCTAGTACCAGGAACTTGTGATTTTATTTGTTATTTACTTTTGATTGAATGTAAAAAGAAACCGCCTGCAAGTTGATCCCAGCACAAGCAAGTTCGATTTAATCATAAAACAAATGTGGCACTTGTTTTGCGAGATATACCACATAAACATTTTATATACAGAAGTATATAGGAATATTATAATACATACGTATGTTTATATATTTATTTTACTGCACTTCAACAACCGCACATAAATTGAAATTGGAAAAAAATGGGAAAAGAAACTCGTGGAGGCATGAATCAACCGCATTTTATATTTTTGCCATTGGTACGTGATTTAATATTAGAGAACTACTGAGTAGTTCATGCAAATAACAAAGTTTGTTTTTTTGAAATAATAAAATAACAGCAACAACGAGAGCTCGAGAAGTTAGTTATGGCAAATGATTAAACGCTTGGGGTCTGGGGCTTTCAATATTTTTAGCGTGAGTTTCACGGTCTAGGCGCTGAGTCACTGTGTGGTGGTGGGATGTTGCAGCTTGCCAGCTTTGTTGCTGGAAAGAGATGCAATATGCAAGATGCACTAATGCATGCTCAGATCTTTAGCCAGTGGACGGATGGGCTTTAAATTTGTACTCTCTCCCTGAGATTTAGATTTACGTACCTCTTGATGTTGTTGTTATCGTTGTTGTTGTTGAGGCTGTAGTTGTTGTTGCTATTGCTGTTGTTGCTGATGTTGTTGCTGTTGACGTTGCTGCTGCAGCACTTGTTACTTTGACGCACTTTTGCGCAAAACTTGTTTGCACACAAACACACTGAGGCACACTCACACATCAATAAGACGAAGAAAACACAGTGGATGCCGAATGCCGACAAACAACAACCAACTGAGCGGAGCGGCGCAGACCTAAGCGGCCAAATGGCGATAAGAATTTAGTTTACGTTAATTTTGCAATGATTATTTATCCAATTTGGTATGCGACCCAAGTGGTGGTCAAATTTTGTTGTTATTTATACGATTTTCTATTTACACTGTAAACGTTTTCACCTTTTGTTTGCCTTTACACAGGTGTTGCTCATCTACTTATGGCAGCTGCACCGTACATATCGCTGTATACGCATAGCTGTTTAAACTGCCGCTGTTATTGTCTGCTTTATCAAAGCATGTTGTCGTCCACTCATTTCTTATCAAAACTTTGTTTACACCACGCACACATGCAACCTGTACGGGCTACGAATTTCGTACCGTTATTTAGTTATAACAAACAATGGCAAATGACCGATCATCTATTTACAGCTTGCAACAGCACAAGTGCATTTAAAATTGTATGATCTAGTGGCTGGATAAAGAAAGACGCGGCTGCTAGTAGTGCGGCTGCGGCTGCTGCGGTTTGTGATAACTGCGCTTGCGACTCCGACGCACACTGAACCGTTAACGTAACCGGTAAAAACAAGACTGTTGCTGCTGTTACTCTCAGAGAGACACAAGTGCAAGTTAAGCGACGCTTAACATTCACATGTTAAGCGCAGAGAGTCAAACTGTAAGTTAACAGTGCCTATGTTGCGCTCAGAGAGCACAAATTGTGCTCTTCGTCTCTTTAATTCGGCGTGTGGAGCGGCTAACACACTCACCACAGCAGCGAATTCAGCGCCGCGACGTAATCGTCAGAAATAAAAAATAAAAGTGTGAAACAGCATAGTGGTGAGAATGATAACAGTCAGTTCACATTAACATTGCCTGGCACAAACAAATTCTGTGGTTGTTCACAAATATTTATACATACAAAGAATAAGCGAACGAATAGAGTGCTGATCGCTCGCCATAAGCATATCATAAGTAAATTTCAAATACGAAAATAAAATATTTAACATCAACATTGAGTCTAAAACTTACTTGTATAAACCCATAGGTATAGCTAAGCTTAACCGTTGATAAATATATTATTAATAACGCGGCAACTATGCCGGGTCTATGCGAATGGCGCACTGTGTTCCACACCCTCGTGTTCCACCCTCTCGAAAAATTATGGTAAACATAATGTAGAGGCAATTGGCAATTGGTATAATTGCAAATAAACTAGCCACAATATCGTGCACATGCATAGAGATTTGGGCAAGTTAAGGTGCGTTGACAATTTGACATCTTGTTGCTGTGTTGCTGAGCCCTCACCTCCGCGCACACACCAATTACCCGTCATGGCGGAAGTCGCACAAATCCGTAAATGGCAGAAATTATGACATGCCAAAGCGCTCCAGTCCTAACTTCAAACCAAGAGCCATGTATGGGACACACACAGGCGTGCTATATTGTCTATAATCGGAAGGGAGCAGTCGAGTACCTATGTATGCATAACTTACTACACGAGGACGGTCTTAAAGTTATTTATTTAGCTATTTGTAGCATACATGAAAGTGATTTCCTTTTACTATACCAAACGTCAAACAGTCAATAATAACTGATATAATCGAATCCCAAACTACGTTAGCATAACAACATAGCGAATCGCGAACAGAAATCTAATTATTTAATATAAAAGCAGTTACGGCCAGAACTCATTATATAAAGTAAGCTATTTTGTTTAATTTAAAGCCCCAATTGATGGGTTACAATGAAGAGTAATGCCAGTCAATAAACTACTGCTAATAATCGTATAGTCGCGCAGATTTATTTGGCGACGTGTTGACCTGAGTTACAGGCCTTTTTCAACAACAACTGCACCTGACTGCGACTGGGCCGTTAAGGAAATCATAAAGTGCATGGCAATTAGCAACACAGTCGAATTGACAATGCTCTGTACATATATATGTTTATCAAGGCACATTAACTTATGTTTAGCAATCGATTCCACGTGATCATAAACTCTATATTAATCTGTGCATTAATGATTTTAAAACGCCCAGGATTCAAAAACCTGTTTATTTTTGATACCGTCCCTTACCATACTTCACCTCTTCGATTGGCTAAGAGTATCTTTCAGTCGGTCACTCCCGTGGAGCGCAGTCTTGTATTCTTTTAAAGTCTGTGGGACTGCAAAGCGTAAATATTTTGATGTATTCATGGAAACAGTTTATGCATGTTAAGTAACAGACAAATTGACGGAAACTTGGACATGCTGTAGACTTTTCGCCGAGAGAGGAGCAGAGGGTCATACAGAAAACGGGGAACGGTTAGGCCACACCATTCAATTTATTAATAATTTACGTGGTAATATTTTTGGACCAAAAACAAAGCGAAGACCAAAAGGGAATAGATGAAAACATAATACATTCAAGCTGTGGTGGGTGTGGAAGTGTATTGGGAAGTGTGGTTGGGGCATGTAGCAACATAGATGAAGAAACAGACAGAAACCGACAGAAACTCAACGGCAATAAGGCGCATATGAATTGGAAACTAATCGTGGAATATGAAACGAGAATGATTATTATGCATCTCACACTAATCATTATGTCTATGAGCACATAAAGTGGGCGAGGGACAACAAGAGACAAGAGAGAGATAATGGAATAGGCTTGCCTGATAAAACTTGCATATCTACACATACATCCATACTAATGTACATGAGCGTAATGTTGTATACCCCATCATATCCCCATATTAGCCCATGCTTATCCGTATTTATTACTTTAACAAGACTAAGTATAACGGAATTTTAGAGAATGTTTGCAGATTTAGCAGATATTATGGGAACAGAGTATATAATATACTCTTTAAGTATTTTCTATGTCTTCGTTTAAGGGTGAAGGAATCTCATCTGACACCAAAAACATTAAATGAACAGAAAAAATTCCCTTTAAATTTAGATAAACCTTACTTTACCTTCAATAAAAAGGTCGGCGAGTATAGTCCATACCATGGCAGAAAAGTATATATCATACATATGTCTGTTCTTAAATAAATGTTAAAGCTTAAACTTTAATCACGTGTAACAACTTAACATAAATTGAACGAAAAAGGTTTTATTCAATTAGCTGATGGTGTAGTATGGTTTTTCTGTGCACGAACCCGCAAAATCCAGCAAACAACACTCTTTTCATATTTACACGAAAATTATAGCCCTTGACACTTTGTTAATGGCCATTAATTTATTGCATTTGCAACGCCCACACTTAAAATGCACTTGCGTTGTTGATTTTGCTGCTGTTAAAGGTTCTTCTGGTAGCATTTCAGGTTGAAATAGGATCCAACAGAAATGTCAGATTTTGTTATTTATTACAGAACTCAATTGAAGCTATCTATGCAGAATTCGTCAGCTGTTGGCCTGGCTCAATACAGATCATTTCTGGCCCATTAAGGGTCATAAATGCACGCACATAAGTTTGGCAGCCATGGCAACCCTGGTAGTAGAAGGTAGTCATCCATGAGACAGGCAGCGTGCCATTATTGTGCACTTTTGTTGCTGGGCGCAAAATGTAAACAGTCAGCATAGCCCATGAAGACAATAGGAAAAGAATGAATAGAAAAATTAAGGTATTGGAAAAGTTTGAGTAAAACAATAAGGAGTTTTCGTAACATAAAAGAGAAAAGCGCGCTAGAGCTATCAAGACTTTACTAAGCAGGTAAGGCGGACAGCTTCGCAGCACAAACGCCACTTGAACTTTGCTGTTCGCTTGCCTTAGACTCTTTTACTATATTTTTGGTTTACGGCGCAGGCGAAGTACTGAAAAGAGAAAATTACAGAGAAGAGTACTAAAGCCGGCAAAAACAGTTGGTGAAAGAATAACACGCGAAACGGAATTCGCAAGCTTTAACCTGAAACCAATTAACAGAAAATACCAGGAAGTGGGCTGCCTGATTTTCAGAAAGCCTGTCACACAGCTTTGAAACACACATAATTATATACAAAAAAATATATATAAACAACAAACGAACCACGCCGGCTCTTCAACTACGCACACGCACTCATGCACACATACTTGCGCCACTTTGTTTGATTGCGCCGCCTGTTGGTATGCAATACTGCGCTAACACACCACTCGTTGCGTGTGTCGAGTGAGTGTGTGTGTGTCTGTGTGTGTGTGTGTGTGTGTGTGTGTGTGTGTGTGTGTGTGTGTGTGTGCGTGTTTGTTTGTGTGTTTGGCTGGCTTGTCTGTATGTGTTGATTGGCCAACTAAGTGCAACACACAGCGCAATGACCCGACCCGACGTATTCAAACGCTGACTCGTTTCTGTTTAGTGTAAGCTCTGGTCGATACCTGATGACGACAGAAACGGCAAAACGAGACGAGCAAATCGACGAACGTACTTACAGATGCTGGCCATACCATGGCCGATGTCGTTGTTGGCGACTCGTTAATATTTTGGCTCGTGTTGGACATTCGAAATCACTCTCCTTCGCTCACAATTTGCGGAAGCTTAACTCACCGCAAAATGCTCAAAATGAGCAGCCAAATTACGAATTCCTTCCTTAATTGCAAACTGTCGTCTCTTGTCGCCATTTCGAGCTAGCACCTCCGATGTTCTTCAACATACTCTTTAAGTATGTTATCCTGTATAACAGTGTGGATCTCTCTTTAGCGCATCTCTTTCGAGCTCTCTTAAATAGTTGCGAGTTTTTATGGTTCACTCAGTGAGTACAGGTGACGTCACCTGCATGTTGACGCGCACGCCGGCATTGTAAACAAAACATAAAATATATGAATGGGTGAGTGAATTGTGTGGATAAAACAATAACGACAAATATGTGTGTGTAATACTGCCGCTTGATGAATGAAAATCTGTTTCTGTTATACTCTTGCCGCTGTCATTTCGAAATCATTATGATTTAAATACAGCAAAAAAAAATTTATTTATTCGGGAAAATGTAACAGTGCTCGTTTGAGCTTTATTGAAAGTGGCATTTATATTTCTAAGATAATTATTTTATTGTTGCATTATTGTTTGCCGTTCGCTAATGCCCCGGATAAAATTTGTGTGGGGAAACGGTAAAAATCCATTGACAGCAATTGACAGACAAGTCAAGAAGCGTCAGCATCGAATTTAATTTGAATTCTTTGTATTTCACGCACAAACTCAAACGCATATTACCAACATGAACTTAAGTTTTGAGACAAGAATCTGGCTGAAGAATTTCTATTTTCGAATTTGTCATGTTTTCGCCTTACAGCGTCTAAGTCTATAAAATATATTATGAGAAGGGGAATGAGAATGAGAATGAGATACCCCACGATGGCTGGGATGTGCAAATATGCGAAAGCTAAACGTCAGAGCAACCCTTTTTTGGTGGAAAGTTTTCAGCGCTTATCTTAAGTCGCGTTGACAGGCAGCAGTCAAGACAAGGAAATACATAGAGAAGTACAAGTTGAAGATGAGACTAAAGCTGGGCCGAGGCTGGACTACCGTCAAAGGACACAGCAGTCGGGCAAACGTCAAGCAATAGAAATTGCTGCGGGTAAAAAATGGAAGAAAAAAATTAAAGAACATGCTCGACTCTTTCCTTGGGACACTGGTTGACAGTGAGTGATTTGACCGTACCCTCATTTGCGTGCAGCCAGCAGGCGACACAGCAAAACTAGTAGGACGAAGCAGCTCCAAATGGATTAATGTGCAAGGATGCGGCTCCACTGGCAGAAAGACATCTGAGAAAATTACGTCAACTACGCACTGGGCAGGCATGAAAATCTATCTAGTGAGAGACGGAGAAGCAGTAAGCGTAGCTCATTTACGCGCTGCACTCGAGTTACACACAGCCAGCACACAGCACCCAGCACCGAGCACCAGCATCCCGCACCCCGCACCCAGCACCCAACACCCAGAAACAAAGCAAAACTTTGCAGAGCTATTTTCTGCGCCCAAATGACAGCGCAATGTAATAATGAAAAACTTTTTCTTTGTCAATTTGATGAGTAAAAAATTTTTCAACAAAAAATAAGGGAAAGGGCACCACAGTTCTGTTATGTGAGCAAGAAATATAAAAGTTCTTAGTGTAAAACTGAATTAGCCCACCTAAGAATGACTTCAAATTAATTAACAAAAACATATTTTAAGTCATACATATGAGTCATAGAACAACTTTACTCTATGCCTGATTAGTTGAAAAACAAAGCTCTTCAAATATCTACAAAACTTTAGTTGATTAGAAATTAGTCCAGTTATAAAATGGTCGCAGTTGATGCAGTCTTTTCACAGTATCACTGTGTCATGTATTTGAAATTCGTTTATGATTACTTCCCGTGGCAACGAGACGTTTAAAACTCTCGCATCATAAAGAGCAATCCACAACAAATGTGTCGTCCTGGGTATTTGTGCAGTTGTGGTTGCGAGCTCCCTTTGTGACCTGAAAGGTTGCCCAGGACCAACCAACCACATGGTCTACATTTTTACTTTGTGCCTTGTGGTGCTTGCCTCAGCTGTGGACAGTGGAATCAGGCTACAATTTCCGTGAAGTCGGTGAGAATTGTGGAATTCATAAGCTATGTGCGTTACGCCGCCACCGTTGAAGACTCTTTGTGTAAAAAGCATTTTTGCTGCGTCAAAAGCGATCCCGAAGCCACCACCCGCCATCCTTCCTACTTGGTTCTCGGCACAGGCTGGCATGCCATTAACCCACTCGCAAAAAGTGCAAAATCGCTTAAATTATTGTTACAAGCTGCCTGGCCGTTGCCAACAACAACAGGAACAATCACCAGCAACCGGAGCAACTGGGAAATTACAACGACAATGTCCAACCGTTTGTGCTTTGCTACGCATTGCTTTGAGCTCTGGTTAGCATAACTCCAACAGCTGCAAGCGAAATTTTCTGCGAGCTCCTCTCTATGTTTCTATGTTTCTATGTATATGTAGAAGTTGGCGTTTGAACGTTTGTGTGTGTGTGTGTGTGTGGACTGGAAGTATTAAAATATATTTGCAGCTCTCTTGAGGCTCGACTCTGTCTCTGTAAGCATTCAACGAAGAATAAAATGTGTCCTTGCCTTCGGTTATAGCGTTGACTCCTGAGCAGGAAAGTTTGCATAGATTAGTCGATTTAGAATACTGTCAAGTTCAAATTTTCCACTCGCTTCACACTAAAATGTAAATGTTATGTAAAGCAAGTAAATTAAGACTCATAATATGCCTAAAATACACAAGCCAAGCTCATCGGGCGAAATGAGTTAAAGGGTTTGTGTTGCAGCCCAGTAACTGTTAGCAGACGGACAGACATCACATACATGCATCAAGACCACCGCTGCCAAGTAAAGAAAACAACAAAGTTTTCCTCTGCACATGGTAATTGCTTCAGGAATCTTGCGAGTTTTCAATTACCTTAATTTGCAGCAAAATGCAGTGCTCGGATGTAGGCAATATATTTTGTAAGCCAAAGCCAACAAACGTGCAACTTAGTCCCTCTCGCAAATCTAGGTAATTTAGTAAATATTAAATAAATATTTTTGCATATATTATTCTTGATGAAACCAGCTAATCAAGTGGTTTCCAACTGCTAAAAGCCCTCGACATCTCTGAGCCAGGTGAGAACATGTGTGGTTAACGCCCTTTTTCCACGATATGTTAGCTGTTTGGCCAACTAACGGAGAACTCTCGCCTCATGTTGCGGTTTCCAGCCATCAAATGCAAAACCTAGACTACAACAAAAAGTAGATTGTCAAAATCTGTCGCCGCTGTGCTCAGAGGCACACAAACAAATATACTCACTTGGCCACTTACACCATTCGGGCCCTCAACGACTCAAACACCTCGCCCAAAGAGCTGTCAACACCCAGTAAACAGGAACTAGCTCAGAGCAACGGTCAGTATATGCAGACATTTTGCTCACTCGTATGCTGATCTTAGGCTTGCTTGGGTATTTGTTTGTTGATTTCGCAGAAACAACTTAAAAAATATAAAATCAGAGCACACTTCGGGTCAACTCTCATTTTTAGAGTTCCATTCAGGAAGCTTAAAAATGTCATTGCTTCCAATAAGGAAACTCTAACCGAACCCTTTAATAGTCATTTTCGGAATTCAGAAATAACAAATGATGCACGAAAAACGTGGTAGTAGCAAAATACCCGCATAATTGACATGTTAGACAAGCAATACACACTTGCAGCATGATGTTAATTAAATTTTAATAAGCAGCGGCGCTCTTTCGCTGTGGCATTCCCGTATAAGTCAGCAATTACAATTATGCTTTGATGACCGTATGACCAGCACTCATTAATTTTTAATTTGTTGAAATAATAATTGCCAAAGCCATATCTAGTTAAACTTCATACAGTCGCTCAATTGGACCGTTATATGCCGCCTGTGGCATACGAAGCATTAACATTAACACCCCAGAGACATGACTAAGCCCGGGCCGGGCACAACACACAAAATTAACCTCTTCAATTGACCAGTCGCTTGTGTAAAATGAGTGTATCTCTTTGTTCAAATGTGTGTGCGTATGTTGACCTTCATGCCGCTGAATGTATGAACCATAATATGGGTGAAAATGGGGACTAACTGACGGTCGGCCGCAGCATTAAGTATAAGTGGTCGCCCGTATACCCTGTAGGGCACAACTCTTGTTTTTATAGTGTGCAAATTGAAAATATTTTAAAATCTTACGAGATTGTTTGGTCAACCAAACAACAAATTTAGTCTTCTCTTTTAGATTGTCATAAATATTTTTTTAATCGCCACATAGTGACGCATCGGATTCAAACTTAGCTTATAATATTTTAATGAGTCAATGAAGCATATCAAATAGAAGTACTACTACTACTAGGCTAAATATGGGTTTGACACACTTCTTCTGGCTTAGCGTTTAGTTGACATTAACTGATAGACTTTTTTTACACACCTTAAAGAAGTGCCAATAAAACAAGAGATTTCTTAATCTTATCTTTACTAGAGTTCTCTGTCAGCAACTTGATCAGCCCAAGTCATGGGGTCAAAGGGCAAAGGAAAGACAGTTTAATTAATTTATGACACCATTTCACTTTTCCACATTAATAGTGCCTGAAAGGGTGAACACACACACACACACACACTCACACACAATCACAGACACACACACGCACACAAACACAAATGCAAGCACATGTGTCCCACTGGCGTTTGCCCGTTTGGTTATTATTCATTAACAGAAAAGCCACAAACTTTATGAAGCAGCTCCTCTCTGAGTGGTGCTTGATTGCTGGGTGGTTTCATCAATCAAGGGCCAATAAAGGGCTCGCCCTAACCATTGAACCCCATTCAGTTTTGCTTAAATTTTTGGTTTCGTTGTTTAATTGCATTATTTCTTTAATAAAAGTCAAATTAATTGGCAGCAATGGGTCGCTTAAGATCTACTTCATATTCTCCAATCATCCACCCCTTTTGAGTCAGACTAAATTATTTTCTGTTTTCAGTTTTCTGTATTCTGTTTTCTGCTTGAAATACAAAAACTTGTTAATGTTTAATGAACATTTTTGACTTTGATGTTCGTCGGTCATATTTCATGTTTAAAGCAATTTACATTTATGTTTATGAAATGTGTGCGTACTGGGTATCGAGTAGAGCTATAACGAGCTCGAACATTTAGTTGTGGCAGTTGTGAAAATGAATTTCACTGAATGTGGGCGAAAAATGGTGTTTCATAAACATTGCTTGCTTCAAATTTCACAGCAAATAAACATTCCGCATGGCCGCATCTTTTTTTCTAGCTCTCTCTCTCCCTCTCTCTCTCTCTCTCTCTCTCTCTCACTCTCTCTCTCTCTCCCTCTTTCTCTCTCTCTCTCTGTGTAAAGAGTTTCTCTTTGTTTTATGCACAATATTTTCATAGTTTTTCCCAGTTTGTGTGACATAAATTACAGCGACAGGCAACAGCAGCATACAAAACTTCAGTTTATCCATATTTTGCCACAAGGTTTTTTAGACATGTTGGCAAACTTTTGCCAAATTTACATTCTTAGCTAGCAGCCATCAGCCAGCAGACAGCAGCCAGGAGCAACAGCTACAGCAAACAATATTTGTATTCTATCTAAGCATATACACAAATTTGTCAATTTTGAGCAGAAAATTGGAGCTATTTCAGCTAGTTCGTATTGCTTCAAATCTCTGGCAATTAAATTTTCTTCAACTAAATAAACATCAAACTAAGAATGTGATTAAATATAATTAAGAGAATGTTTCTGTACTAAGCCAATATACTATTTGATTATAGTATAAAATGCAAAATTTCCATTTGATTTATATTAACTGATTTTCATCCCAGAAGAAAGGAAAGTGAAACACACCTTGAAGTAATTGACTGAAGGGCGCTCTACTTAGTTTTTTCTTAATTCGTTGGTTTCGTCAGCTGGGGAGATTTTACCACCAA
The DNA here is from genome assembly GCA_035047545.1 of Drosophila paranaensis. Taxonomy (NCBI): domain Eukaryota; kingdom Metazoa; phylum Arthropoda; class Insecta; order Diptera; family Drosophilidae; genus Drosophila; species Drosophila paranaensis. The sequence continues at coordinate 8,455,614 of JAWNPL010000233.1, forward strand.
GCTTCGTTTTTGTTGCAACAATAACTTTGCAGCTACTTTATGTGGGATTGCTCCTGTTTCATTGCCATTTGGGCTGAAAAGTGAATTACAGGCGCCTGCCCACACGCTTAACCCTCCTGTGGCATCAGTGACTGCTCAGCTCAATTCAGCTGCCGTTTCGCTACTTCTTTTGTAAGTCGCTTTTTTATGACCTCTAGCCGAACAAATGTGCGTATGAATTGTTGCCCAGGCATCGCAGCAAACGGCTGAAGAGCCGTTGAGTGACGCTGCCTGTGTAAATCATATTTACAGTGGTACAATAATTGAATTAGGTGGCCCTAAGCAACGGCAGCAGCAACAACAACAGTGACACCGACACACCCCCTGCATCCAATGTTTCTTTTTCATTCTCACTGACTGCAAATAAAATTTAATTAGGCGCAAATGGCCTTTTGACCTTTTATGCGCTACGCATTTTTTGTATTCGACTCAAATTCAAATTTCTGAGTCATTTTCATACTTTCCTCATTGCTCTTGTCCCACGCTTTAAATTCAAATCAATAATATGGACTTCCGTTACAAATGTGACTCTCCGTGATGCTATTAAAAAGTCTTGAAATATCAAATAATTTAAAAAGTTTTCATTTACCATTTAGTAACAGCTTTCAAGACAGGGAAAAAAGAGCATAGAATGTGATAATGTGATACAACATAGCTCGTTGCATATAAAATGAAAATGGATTGTCCACGATACTAAAATTAAGATATAACTAATAGAATTTAATAATAGTATTTTAAAATCAGTTTTATTAACTTAGTTTCATGCGAAACTATTTAAATATATTTTCATCCAAGACACAATGGGTGGTTGCTGCATAAGCTGAAGTATTTCCCTAAGGGAAATTTATTATATAAAGTCTCCAATCATCTGGTTAGTGCACAGACTAAACATGTCATACAAATCAGCTTCTGAGTGGTGAACAAACGAACTCTACAACATAGATGGCGCCTCAGAAATTGTTGCTAAACATGTCATACAAATCAGCTTCTGAGTGGTGAACAAACGAACTCTACAACATAGATGGCGCCTCAGCAATTGTTGCTGCACAGAATTCTGATTAATATTAAATTTAATTTTGATGTTGCTACTAATATGAGTACAAATACTAATTGCCAATTGATAATATTTTATATTTTGAACAACTTTTGAACTATTAAAAATTAATAGGACAATTGAAAATCGACCGAATTTTACAACTAATTGTCACATTTTTATCACATTGAGTCAGTCTATCTTTCTGATCAAATATATGTACATATGTATGTACATATATACATATACTTATACGCACTCTATGGGGTGGGGAATTCTTCAGCCTGACAATATACCGTTTAGGGGGTACAGAGTATAAAAGCACATAAAATAGCCGCTTTTATACCTCATAGCCAGAGGAAAAAAGGGACAGGGAAAAAAGAGCATAGAATGTGATAATGTGATACAACATAGCTCGTTGCATATAAAATGAAAATGGATTGTCCACGATACTAAAATTAAGATATAACTAATAGAATTTAATAATAGTATTTTAAAATCAGTTTTATTAACTTAGTTTCATGCGAAACTATTTAAATATATTTTCATCCAAGACACAATGGGTGGTTGCTGCATAAGCTGAAGTATTTCCCTAAGGGAAATTTATTATATAAAGTCTCCAATCATCTGGTTAGTGCACAGACTAAACATGTCATACAAATCAGCTTCTGAGTGGTGAACAAACGAACTCTACAACATAGATGGCGCCTCAGAAATTGTTGCTAAACATGTCATACAAATCAGCTTCTGAGTGGTGAACAAACGAACTCTACAACATAGATGGCGCCTCAGCAATTGTTGCTGCACAGAATTCTGATTAATATTAAATTTAATTTTGATGTTGCTACTAATATGAGTACAAATACTAATTGCCAATTGATAATATTTTATATTTTGAACAACTTTTGAACTATTAAAAATTAATAGGACAATTGAAAATCGACCGAATTTTACAACTAATTGTCACATTTTTATCACATTGAGTCAGTCTATCTTTCTGATCAAATATATGTACATATGTATGTACATATATACATATACTTATACGCACTCTATGGGGTGGGGAATTCTTCAGCCTGACAATATACCGTTTAGGGGGTACAGAGTATAAAAGCACATAAAATAGCCGCTTTTATACCTCATAGCCAGAGGGCATTGAGAAATGATGAGCACGTGCTTGCCCTTTGCCAAACATCATGATAAGAAAGGCGCAAACAATTTGACAATTTAATGTGGCGACATCACAACCTGCAGCCGCAAACTGGCCACGAGACTCGCTGACAACATTAGCCAGTGCAGAACAGCGAGTGAGGGAGCGGAGTCTATAATTATAATTCCATTACCAATGCCAGGCAAAGGAGGCGCGAGTGGTGGCCAGCATCGACTCATCGGCGCAGGACTCATACGAAAAAGGAAAACAAAATTAACAGAGTGCGATTTGAAAGGTGCAGCAAGCGACGTTGCAGATCCTGTGTAGTCATGTCAAAGACAATTGAAGTGGCGTAATTGTTGAAAAAGCGACCAAGCTAATGATGGCCACTTGAGAACTTGTCGAGAGCCAAGGAGAGCCAAGGATAATGCGGGCTGCAGTTCCGATGCGCAGCTAATGTGCGCGCGTCAAGCAGCAGGTGAATCAGTTGCCCTTCCCTTAGGCGAATGCGAATGCAGCCGCAGCCGCAACCGCTGGCGCAGCCGATGCGGAAGTATGCGTTACTCGTTTGATTTGACGAATAGTTTACGAGCGCTCTGATGGCTCTCACTTGGCTACAATATCCTTATCCTTATCCTTATCTGCCTTTTTTGTTACATTCTTGCTCTATTTGCTTTGTTCACACACTTACTGTTCAGTGTGTTGTTTTTATGACCCAGTAATTATTTAACGCACTCCAGCTGCATTCAGATTAGATTCGATCAACTTCAGTAACTCCGCCAAAAAGTGTCTCGTGTTGTCCCTTATTTAATGTATTCAATTTTGTTTTGTTGTTATTAAAATACTTTAGTGTGTTTTTTAGGCGCTGCAATTACTTATTTATTTCATCTTTAAGTTGACTCTCGTCTTGCCAATATTCTCTTTTAAATAAATAAAAAAGGTCAATGCAATTTCATCTAATCGCTACCTGGACGGCTAGATGCAGCACTGGAACTGCTGCCCCTAGCATATTATTCATGCCCATAAGAATGTCAGCGCCTACTCGTTAACACAACGGGTGACTTTTGAGATACGATATGTATATATCCACTTCAGAGGGACAGCTCAGTAACCTGTGTCTACTTAACTTGGTAGCTGTAAAGTTGTTAACTCTAGTTTTATTACAACACAGTCGCCTACTGATTTTCGTTATGCTCACAGCCGTAAGAGAGAAGCTCGGAATTCAAGCCAAGACCTACAAAACTACATACATGAAAGTCAAACGGGGCCAACACCAATTTCAATTAGAATTAGTTAAGATTGATTTTGCGGATAGATTTGGAAGAGACTGCTGGCGAGTTCACACACTATAATTGACTTATTTCCGCTAAACGAGAGACATATTGATTCATAGATCTTGCCCTTATGGGAGCAATCAACTAACAATAAAAGCTCATTATGTAAATGTCACAGTTTTTGGCTACTTTTCAACGGAGCGCTACTGTTTCGTTCAATAGCTGTTTATCGATCCGCAGGTTTATGTATTTAATGAGCCCATGCGGCCCATGAGGAAAGCAGGAAAACATTTTTAAATTTTTATTGCCTCACATTTGGTTTTAACCTGTTGTCGAGCGTTTTAAATGAGAACATAACTGCTTCTGTTGCCGGTGCCGGTGGCTGCCAATTAACCCTTTCCCATTGTTGCTCTTGTTGGGTTTGCCGCTTTTTACGGTTTAATTGCGCGCACAGCGGTCGGAGTTAGCCACAAGAAACAGAGAAATCAATCTCAAAATGCGTTGACAAGCCTGGCTCATCGCCAAGATCTCGAGTTCAAGTTCGGTCGGGTGTATTTTTAAGTGAACCTTTAGGAAATTACCCATAAAAAATGGCTTTATTTAACAAGACCAGCGACGAATAAAACTCGAGCATAAAAACTGAACCAGCAAAATGAGGCAAATGTTAAAGGTAAGAAGAGAAAATTTGAAAATGTCAACACATTAAATGGTGTCAAATGCCCCTCACTTTGGAAAGCGGAAGGCGCCTAGATATGGAATATGGAAACATGAAAAGTAGCATCAAATGCTATCAATAATTAGAAAAACCCCATGGGCAAACTTTAACTAAGATAATATATGTAAAGCAACGAAGAGTGCTCTAGGCAGTAGTGCCCAACTAGGAGATACCCTGCACACTGAAACGTTGCTATTTAAAACATTGAATGACATTCATTCTAAATGCATCTTTCTGATGTTATTCATCTAAATGCGCGACTCAAATAATACAATAATTTTACATATGCAACCAAAGTCCAATCTCAATTAAAACTAAAAACTGATACTCGTTGTCAAACATTTGAAACTGCTAATCGTGTCAGACAACACCATTACCGCCATAAAAATATCTGTCGCATCGATTGCTTTCACATGCACGGCAAGATATGTTTGGGGCTGCTCCTCATCTTGTCTGATTCTCCGACAATATCTTGATTTATGCCGAAAACGTGTAGCAGTCGCAAAAACCAAAACACAAATCAAATGCTAACAGCGCGACGAAACATTGCAATAGTTGAGTCTATACTAAAGCGCGCTCTTCGAGCAGATTCAGTTCCTTTAGCTAACACAGAAGCTGTTGCGCTTATATCTGCAGGTAAGCGATATAAAAACCTCGAAACGAGCGCGAAATCCAAATGCCCAGGAAAGTGAACGGCGCGCGCGTTTTTTGCCGCGCCAAACTTAGCGAGTCGTTACAAAAAACGCTTTAGATCGGAAATCGAATCGAGAGATCGAATTGAAGATGGGTACGATCCTGATATTCCAACCAGGCTGCTGCTGAATGCTGCATGCCTACCTCATTTATATTTCGAACGCGAGCGTATAAAAATATTCTGTTGCCCCGATCTGGCCTGGCCCAAAAGTGTCGCCCCCGGCTTATGATCGAGGCGATCACCGACCAACGATCGATATGTGCGTTCAACGTAAGCGATCCATCAGTCCGTGGCAATCTGTGTTTGTTCAGAGAAGAAACTTTTTACAAAGCCACAGCATTCAGGCTGTCAGTCATAGTCATGCCTGATCATTCCGAAGTGGGACAACCAGGCTCAGAACAGAAACGAGCCTGCTTTTACTGCGATTGTGATTGTGCTTGAGCTTGAGCTTGCGCCCGCTGGCTGGGGTGCTGCTCGCTACATAGAAAGAAGGCCTTCACACTGTGCTGCATTCCTGACCACCAGTTTTCTTGCGCGAATCCTCAACGCCTTTTAGCATTGTTTATGAAGTGCAATGCCCCTCCTGCTTCAAGTCTTGCACGTGATACAATTATGGCAGTTTTTTTTGCTAATGTCTAAATGTCTCTCTTTTTTGCGGACCCAAGCTGCGAAGCATACGTTTCTCGCATATTTAACGAAATTTCCGTAGGCTGACACTTTGGGGAAGGACGATTCCTTGATTAGGTTTTGAAAGCCAATACAGCTTCATCCTTCGTATAAAGTTGTATCGCGTTCTACGAAAATATTTTCATATTTTACTTACTGTAAAATCCCTTAAGTCATCACAAATTAAATGATTATTTAAAAGGTATTAGTGAGAACATGTCCTGTGAACATTGATAGCATGCTCATGCTGTGATTTCATATAATGGAAGTACTTCACACATTGCTCTTGTGCTCTCTTTGGTCCCTTCGGTAGTAGTAGTCCCAGATCTTACTTTTCTGCTTATAAATTCTGATCACAATGCTGCCACGGCAAGGCACACTACAGCACCTCATGACAATTTCAATGTCATTGTCGCCTTCCCAAGTAAGCAAGCATTGTACAATGGGCCACAATTTCGAATTTGAACTATAAAAATTCATTTGCTTTCGCAATATTGCGATATTAATTTTCAACTCAATTATATTTTTTCAGTTTGATTAATACAATTTGATTAATACAATTGAATTAAATCTGAATATCGAACTAATACATCAATTTATCAATTAATAATTATGTATATGCCACCGCAATTAGTTGAAATTAGAATCCATTCCATATGAAAAGACGAATCGTTTCTTTATGAAATTTAAAGCTAAATTATTATCCGAAACTCAAAGAAGTGTTGCAAATATAAACAAGCTAAAATTGTTATTTACTTAAATAAAAAAAGCATTCAATTATTTAAAAGAATGTCAAGAGAGTGTGCAAATTTTAACAATCACCCCAATTTTATTTTGTCGCATACATTTGTTGACAGTTCACATTGTGTCAGGCATCTGTAGTGGAACGATGTGCGAAGAAGCTGCAGTTGCCACCGCGGGCGATCGATAGTTATGGTCGTGTCAGACATCTTGTAATTTTGTACTTTGCAATGAAGTTTTGTTCTTGTTGTTGTTGGCAACTTGTTGACACTTCGTTGGCGCGCAAGTTAATTAAAGAGCGGCTGGTCGACGTTCCGACAAGGCAACCCAGGGACCACCAGGTAGCTCATTGAAAACCAACGTATATACTTATTGGTAACTTATTTTATACTGAAGTACAAATAATTTAAGCAATGGTCTAGTTAATACCACTCAACTGGATGGTATCCCGCTCTAAGCCCTTTACATTAATAAAATATTTAAATACACTACTTAACTCATTACTAATTCTGTTAATTTATACTTACAGGTATGTGAATATTTAAATATCCATAACTGGAAATATCCACCATTGTCGTACGCCAATATGAATCTCGATGCTTTTAAAAAAATTATAAGTACACACTATATTTTCATAGAAATATTTAAAGTTTATTTGATTATATTATAATTGTCTAGAAATTAAATGAAATAATTACAACAAAGCAGATTGGTAGTAATTAAATGTACACAGTTCGATTGTATTTTATTTCGGTTAATGAGTTATCACGCATAAGTAATCTTACATAAACATATTATTTGTTGAAAACTGGGACTCTTAGTAGACTTAAGTAAACGCAATCAGATAGGGTGTCTTAGTTGACAACCTCAACGCTGCAATCTTCCTCGATATCAGCTTCTTCCAGTTGTGATCTTGTCAATGTGGCTGTATCTTCGGAACTGGCATTACTGCTGTTGCTTTCGCTGGAGCTGGAACTGGAGCTTGAACTTATGCATTCAACATTATCACGCTTGGCCGTACATCGTTCCAAACTCGCCTGTGACTCGCTGCTGAAACGTAAACGCTTCTCAGGCTTCTTCAATAGCTCCTCAATGGAATACGGATTCCTTTTGCGACTATTATGACTGTTGGTCACCGTGTCTGTGACACTGGATGTAGCAGTACTCAAACTCAATGCCACCGGCGAGGATTTACCCGAGTCGCAATCGCTCAACGGATCGGCCATTGCGCACGGTTTGGTTAGATCAATTGAGCTTTCGGATTTCGTGAATCCGCCGCCAGCTGCACAGCTTCCTGCTGCAACTGCAGCTACAGCGGCCATGCTGGCTGCACCATGGGGTATAAAAGTGCCACTATAGGGCAAAATCGGACCGCCTGTTGCTGCAGCCTGGGCTGCCTGCATATGCGCTTGGGTATAATAGAGGAGCGAAGGATTCCACAGCCAATGCTTGTGCAATGCCGAGTAACTCAAATCTAAGCCACCCAACTGACTGGATACGGCGGTAGCCAGCCCATGACTAGGACTATTTCCATGAGTAGGAGGTAGCTTGGGCGCGGGTTTGAGAGGGAGCCCATCACTCAGCAATGACGGCGACGGTGATGCTTTGGTATAGCGTGAGTGCAAATTTGACGTCGATGTAGGTTGCGTTCCAGAGGTGGGTGTCACACGTGTAGCTACGCCGGCTGCATTACCAGCGCTTGCATACATCTGCGTAGTTGAAGCATAAGCACTAGGCGTACCGCTGCCAGAAATTTGATGGGCCGCTGCTACTGCTGCTGCTGCCGCTGCCGCATTCTGTTGACTGGAAGTCATCTCGTCTGTCCAGAGACCACTATTACGCAATATACGATTAATAGAGCTGATCGACGGCACTGAGCTGGGATCACAAACACGCTGCTGCTGCAATTGCTCACGTATTTCCCAAGCGAACATGCCGCTGTTTTCTTCCTTTAAGCGTATTATCTTCTTAACCACAGTAGGCGTAGCGACTTGCTGTATGTTGAGATAATAAAAGTTTGAAACTTAGATAAATATTTATTAGCCTGTCTATAAACATACAAATATTATACATACATACATATATATATATATATATATATATATATATATATATATATATGTATAATATTTGTATGTTTATATATTTATATATATGTATGTATGTATGTATGTAGTAGGCAATAAATGCCGTGAAATTTTACTGTATAAATTAATATATGTACAAAATCTATTTTCAAATCGTCAAGGCCCTCAAGTACAAGTGCAAGTCGAACACCACCCACTTTAGTTGTTGTTTTACAAGATATGTATCAACTTGTGTTTTTTGCTAGCTATATGCTAACTGCATATTTGCAATTTTAAAAGGTGCCCGGCTAAAGTCGGCTCGCTTAACGCTCACGTGTGACGCGGCAATTCATTAAAAATTCATAAATACATGAATATTTCAAAGTCGCCCCTAAAAGAGTCCACATTTACATCAGAGATCTTATCAAATCATACACACGAAGGCGCTTTGTAAGACCGCTCAACTAACCCCTGCTTTGTCCTCTATAACTGCTCCGCCTTCACTACTCACCACTCACCACTCTTCCTCCCCGATGTGGCCCCCATCACATCCCCAGGGTGACACTTCCATATTGACATGGTGTAGGTGTTAAATGCACGTTTTGTTCGAGCAAGTGTAGGCAGTTATTGAATCATCATATCACGCGCGAGTACAATGTGAAATACAGAATACTTAGAGGTTAATTACGAGTTATAGTTGAAGTTAGTGTGTTCGAAAAATAGTACAGCACACCTGAACATTTGTTTAACCTACAGCTTATGTTGATATACGTAGGTTCTATGCAGCCCCACTATATTATCAAAATCCTGCATTGTTGGGCGTTGGCCCACAACCGTAGAGGTTACACAGTAGCTGCAGGTAGTTGATTGAGCGTGTGAAATTAAGCAACTGACGAAAACCAAGTACTGTGATCCCGGTGGTGACAAAAGCGTGCTATCCAGTTATCAATGCCTACAAATGAGATTGATTTGTTGCGCTCTGCCCACACAACAGTCTCCCCAAATAGTCTATAAAAGCTGTCATCCAAAGAACATGTAAACTAGCTATTTTATCTATGATACTTTATGGATTTACTGCTGTGCGTTTGATTTTTATACATATAATCGTATGTTTATTTCACGGGAGCACACATATGCCTATATCCCACGCACCCTATTTCCCGTTGTCCCCCAATCAACTTACCTTCGTTTTGCTGCCACCAATAGATCCCGGCCGGATGGAACCTGTCTCATAGAAGCGCGTCAAGATTTTGGAAACGCATCCTACCGGGTGAAAAAAGCCGAAAATCCTTTTAGTTGATTTACTTAAATTTTCAGCTGCCACACTCACCGTGAGACACTAATAGTTGTCTGGATATGTCACAGGGCCTAACGCCACACAGCGCTAAGTCGACGATGCGTCGACGCACACAATCCGGTAATGGGCGTCCATTGACAAAAACTCCGCCCAACTGATTGACACCTGCCTGACCTACAAATAAGAAAACCGGTATTTATAACTAATTTGATTTTTAATATATATAAATATACATTATATTGCTATTCTCAATTGTTAAAATTCTACATAATGAAGTAACTTATCACAAATAACAATATTGTCTCAAAATTCGTATTTCCATATATTCTCCATTCTCCGCAAGCATGGCATTTCAAGCTTGAGCATAAGCTAAACCAATTAAAGTAATATTGTCTTGCTGTAAACGAGATGTACGCTCAAACTTTTGAGCAATCGTAATCACCGTCCCGACTCGTCGTTTCTGCTAAAGCTGGCGCAGACAGCTTACCTTCTGCCGTACCCAACTCCTCGGGGCGTTGGTTTCGAGTTTAATGAAGTGCGAATTTTATGTTTGCTGTCTCTTTTATGGAGCGCAAAAGAGTTTTGCCTGAAGGGCTGTGACTGCCTTCAGCTGTCGTGATTATCACTATCCGAATAAGTATTTCGAGTTTTGTTTTTGGTTTTGGTTTTGGTATATTTTAGTGTTTGATCGCATTAAATGCTTTCATTGAGGCAGTTTTAACTCATTAGGTAACCAAAAAGTGATCGGAAACTCACCTGTATGTGGCATTGTTAAATCCAACTCCAAATTTGACAACTGTTTACAGTGAGTAGCGTCACCTGCGTGAGGTTTGTGATGTAAGTCAATGGGTTCGGCTCGAAGATTTGCTTAATCGTCGAATTCTAATCAAACTTTAAGCAAGAACTCCATTAAACTAGTCGGCGAGATGATGTTGGCTACCGATGCCGATGCCAATGCTGATGCAGTTGATGAATGTTGCTGTTTGAATGTTGGTGCAGACGGTCGCCCAGCGGAGCTAGTAGCTGTGGGGATGGGTTTTTTACGACTTCCACGAAGTCTCTGCACACAGTTGTCAGCCGGGAATCAGATCACTGAAAACTAGTAAAGAAAATACATAAAACTTAATTATTTCATAAAACCTGGAAGGCAACCACATAAGACAATGCCTATATTGTTGAAAGTCCTAGTTTTAAGATATACGGTATACCGGCGATTTAATGTTCAGTGGTTTATGCCCAAATGCGTAGTGCTTGGATTTTTGTTGTATCTTAAATTAGCTGCTTATCAGGCACATTCTTGGCGCAGCGTGAACTAGCCTATTATCAGAATTGTGGGACTAAATAAAGCACATTGCATGTTAGGCTAGCTGAGGTAAAGGTTGAAAATATGCAAATGCATGAGTTGGGTAACAATTAAAATAAATTTTGGCCAATTGCTCATTTGGTTAAAAACATACCAAAAATATGCAAATATAAAACCCGCCGACAGCAGCAGCAGCAGCAGGTCACCCCCACCGCGGTTTCCGCTTCCTGTCATTAGAATGAATGGGCCGGCAGTTTAACAGTGAACTCCCTGGTTAACCTGTCGCCAGCCTGTCAAAGGCATGAAAATGCGCGCCGAAGAACCGTATAAATCAAAATGTGTAACTACCCCTTGGGTCTATAGTCTTCGTACTTTGTCATGCCCATGTTATTATGGAATTCACATTAGATTTAATTGCCCAAAGTCCTAAGGATTAGACGGGTCGGTTACTTTTCAGCTCGTAAAATTCGAAATGCGCGTGTGGACAGCAGCGCTGCTCTTCAAAGGCACAAAATTAAGTTGTTTTTTGTTGTTATTTTGTTTTGGTTTAGTTTTGGAGCTACTCGTGGCAGCCGTTAAGGTTGTTAAGTGCCACAGACTTATGCGCACATTAGGCTGCGATAAGCATTTATTTGCAAGCTAAACTCTTTTATTTTCGAAAAGAAAGGGTTACTTTTACTCGTATTTTTCTTTGCCTCAATTTACTGCCGTGAATTAACTGAAATTGGATGGCCCTACAGAAAATTAATCTGGTGCTAATTATCTAATGATATCGATTTTTAACTTGATTAAGATAAATCGTAGTCCATACGTTATAGAGAAGTCTTAAAAACAACAAACAACAAACAACAAAAAAAGCAGTCATCACATAATATATAAAAATATGCTTTTGCCTATATTGACACTACTCAAACATACTGTAATTGATTGCAGACCAAAGAGCCAGGAACCAAGCCTAATGAAGCCAATATTCAAATACATATACACCTGTCAAACGTAACACACATAAAAATTAACAGAAATTAGTTAAACATACAATAATTTAAATGGGCACGATTGCCGAAAGTGGAACCGACAGGTTCGCCGAGCTTCTGTTTCGGCAAAGAAAAGCCGCAGCGGAGCGTTGAGTATAAAGCTCGCTAATTAAAATAAAAAATTATAATAAAACATACGGTTGAACATTTGAATATGTATAGGCTTATGATTTCTTTGGTTCAGCAAATGATAACATAGGAAGGCAACAGAGGAACAACATCAATGAAGCAAGTCTCCGGCTTTTACTTTGCTGTTTAGTAGAAACGAAAAGCAACCAGAAGCAATATCGAGATCAATATCGTTTTGGGTATGGTTGGACCACGCTTAAGTTAAGCTAAATAAGTTGTTAAGCGGCTAGTTTGGTAGAAAGCTTTCAAAATCAATAGGTTATAATAGCAGACGGCATAATATAGAATTAATTAGCATACGATTTTTGAATTTTGTCGTTTGTCTCGTGGGAAAAAGTGGTCGGCTCATTTATGAGTTATCAGAGGACGGCGGAAACTCAATTTCAATGGAACTTTTCGCGATCTTTGCGATGCAAATTTGTTGAGCTCATAAAATTAAAGCAATATCCGTTGTGTTTGCATACGTAGTATATTCATTTATTTTTTATTTTTAATGAAGATAAAATGTTTGAATAAATTTAGTCCCGTTAAATTGTTATTCTTTAGGAAAATAATCCTAACCTGAGAGCACTGGATGATGCGTTCAACAATAAGCATAGAATGTAGTCTAAATATATTTTTAATAATTGAAATGGTATGAAAATAATAATTAACAATATATGAACATTATTGGTTTTGATAGTGCATTGACTAAATATTAAGAAAATTATTTGTTTGAGACTGCTTATTCCACGATTACGTTGCTAAAGGCGAAGTGAATGTGTTACTATCTATTATTTTGAATCATAAGTATTTTTGTTGCCTCTCACCTTGAATACTACTCTGGTTGATATTGGTAATATTGATGAAATTTTGTATTCACTTGCACCAAGTTCTCAACATAAACACAACACAAACACGTTTGTCTTCAGCAAATTTGTTTCGAGAACGCTAATTTTTCGTAAATTACGTATACTTAAATGCACTGAAGACTGCTTAAGCTTGCCGACCGCGACGCCGGTCACCTAGTCACTCGACCGTCAAAATTTCAACTAATGCATGCGATTCGCGCTGGCAACGCACAAAGCATCAATGATCTGCTCTGATGTTCCCGTGTCCGGTGCCCTGCCGTGTTACATCCAGCCAACTCTGGGCTACTGCCGCCACCCGAAAATATACGCACACTGACAAATGTTCACGGCCTCTCAACTGCCACAAGGCGGACGAAACGTTTTTCTGGTGTAACCGGTTTCACGGCAGCAGCAACAAACAACTGTATACTGAGGCAAAAACAACAACAGCAGCAACGACAGCCCCGATTGTGTGGCTCATGGCCAATCAACAGCCGCTTGATATTGCGCATGTGTTATGCTGGTATTGCGCGCCTTATGATTGGTCGAAGCCGAGCGTTTCGTTACATTTGATGCTCTTAAAGGTTTGAGTGAACCGCACCGTGGAACTACACACATCCTGTGCTGGCATGATGAGCACAATGGAGTCAAGAAATACATGCCAAGATGTAGTATAAATATTCAATAATATACAAAGGATATTACACAAGGCTACAATATCTGCATTATATATTAGTACAAGTCAAAAAACGTTCAAAGCGAAAATACAAATTCTACTCGACTGCTGACCAACTCTTTTAAAAGTACGCAAAAACCTGGCCATAACTACCGTTCGTTAACTGATTGTAAACAAATATACATCCGATACCACGGATAAACACATTCAGTATATGTACATAATTTTTATATTTTTGATAATTCCAATATATATATATATTTTAAGTTTCAAATAAATTAAGTGATAAATGCGCTATAGAGTCTCTGACAACAAAGCAGCAAATAAATTGAAACCAAAAAAAAAATAAAAAAAAAAAAAAAAAAAAAAATATATATATATTTAAATAAATCTCAAATAGTATAGTAGCTTTTCAAAATATAATTTTATACCATCGTACACCAATGTTAAAGCGTTGCGGCAGCCGTAGCCGTAGCCGTTGCCGTTGCCGTTGCAGTCGCGTTCCGGCCAATCGGCAGCGTCAACTCAGCACGTGAATGTTTCTCCATGCCCACCACAATGTGACAGTACCATAGCCCTAGAATTTTATGTATATATACATATATAAATTTATATATGAAAGTGGGTGTGTGCGGCGTAGCCGTTACCCTGAGCGAAACAACGACCGCTACAGGCGTGCGCCGGTCCTACCTACACAGTGGCTTTCTCTCGCTCTTCGCTCTTTTGATACTCGTAGAGTGGGTAAATGGATTGTTGGGTGGCGGAATTAAGAAACGCTTTGGTGGTGCAAGTGTTAATTGAATATGACAATTGTCGCCTGGCATTGCAATTGAAAATAGGTTTTAAATGGGCAAGGCTGGTGACGAAAGATAAAAGTGTCATATTGACTATAAAAGGTGACTAACGTTTATTCATGGAACAATGCTGCTTTCATTTTGGTAAACATAATTGTATGCCGAGCTTTTAGATTGCCTTTGGCTGCCGGAAAATCAATGAATCAAAAGTGGGACTATTTTCAAAGGTACATCCAACTCAGGTACCAAAGTGCGTAACACTCATCTGCGTGTCATAAGCAAATCTACTTGTGGCGGCGACACAGAGTTATATTTCAAACATGAAATCTTCTTAGGACTATGAAAAAAAGGTATACGCTATATGAGTGTCACTTTTCTGTCCGTCACTTACATTTCTGCAAGGTTGAGATAAAACTGTCAAAAGAGCAAAAGGCCCAAGTCGAGTGGCTCACACAATGGCGCTTGCCACTGGTACTGCTACTCATCCTCATCTCCAACATTACCAACCAGCAGCTGCCCCGTATTTTCTCATTCAGCCAAGCGAGGAGTAATAAGATCAACAGAGTCAGCCAGGCATATGGAAGCGACGCCCAAAGCAACGCGCCCGTACTCATCAGCCCACCCAGCACCCACTTTGCTTGTTCTGCTGTCTGTTCAGCACACAGACAGCGCGATTATGTGACCATGAGCTTTTCAAGTGGTTGCAATTACCCAAACCCAGCCCACAACACGCCCCAATTAAGGTCGACACACAAATCTGTGTGGGAAGTTCAATTTATAATCCATTCAATGCACAGAAAAAGAGCAACCGGAAGTATAGTGAAGGGAGATTTGCAAAAAGGGCGTCAAATCGACTTAACTTCTTCCAATTGAGTGCCTTTTCCTACGCATTGCTTATTGCGATACATATCTTTGGCGTTACATTCGCTTATATTGTAATTGAAATTAAATCCACTGTCTTTTGTACGAAGGATTCTGTGTTCGTAAGTCCTTGCGCACACCTAAGTTAAGTATTTATACGAAATATTTAAAGCACAGATTTCAAACATCATTATATATATATATATATATATATATATATATATATATATATATATATATATATATATATATATATATATATATATATATATATATATATATATATATATATATGTATATAAGACAAATACATTCAAAGATCTACATTCCGCTAAATGAAGTAATGCATCTATATCATTATTGTCAAAAAAATCGATATTATATCTTGTATAATAACAGTCGCTGCCCTGAGGGCTACAGCCATTAAAATTATTATTTAAAATTGGCAAGCTCGTGTCTGAAGACAGGTAGTCTACCAAAATGACTCGGAGGCAGATTTCATGGTCATTAATAAGAAACTGTATGCGCTGTTGTCGCTTCTGTTGGACGCCTGTGCTCCATTGTGTAGCTAGCATCCAAGAATTTAAAAATTAGCCACAATGTGAGCTGCAAAAAGTTAACTTTTGTTGCGTGGGTGCCTCGAAGCGGTCGATCAAATTAGTTGACTAGTCAACTTGAAGTTTTTGCGTCTGACATACATAAGAACGTCCAGACACTATATACTTTCAAATTGAAGGGGCGGTCTAATTGAGGGTTCGGTATCGAGTTTGTGTTGGACGTTGCAATCAGCAGATGCAACACACAGCGTCGGTCACAACGACGGTACACCGTCGACGATGACGACAACGAAGAATACGACGATTTTTGTGCGGGCCAAATTGGCGCAGGTTACGCATGTGCCTGAAATCATGAACATGAGTTACCTCTCCCTTGTAGTTTTAGTTTACACGCGACGTTCTTTTGATGGATGCAGCTAAGGCAAACGGATGGCAAAGAAGTTGCAGCAGGCTCTCAGGTGCACCTTGCGACTGGGACCAAGACACGCGCCGAAACAAGCAGCAACACCTAAGCCAGAGAGGCACCGAGCAGACAGCACAAGCAGACAATCATTGGAACAATTAGACAATCCAAAATACAGTTGCCGACAAACGATAAGATAAAGTTACGCGTTTACCAAAAACTCTATTTTATGTTGTAGTCCGCCTACACGCGATTCTTAACTACCATAAAAACCCAAGGATGCGTTGTCTATGTCTGTCGCACCATTTTTTTCGATCCACTCCAAATAGCCAATTAATAAAAACGTAATTTCCACAGAGTTTCGCAGGCGACACCTGCCCAAGTGGGACGGATGGGTCAGCAAATCTAGATAAGAAAATGAACACTTACAAAGGACTTTGACAGCGCGTCGGCAAAATTGTAACATTTTCTCACATTAAAGGACGAAACAGAAACAGAACGCACCAATGAGCACACAAAATGGCCGAACTGACAAGGGTGAGCGGTTGCTTGTTTAGCCAAGCTTTGCGTGTAAAAAGAAGCCCTCGTAATAAATTAAATGTCTGACATTATTATAACTTAATTGAAAATTTGGAAAGAACGACTTACAGTAGGCACTTTTAATCGAAACTCTATTGCTCATAAATATTATAAGTCACACACAACTATATTAAATATTAAGAAATAACAAACACATAATAATCAACTTTATTTAAATAAAATCAGAGAAATTCTAATCCGCCACTCACTATTTAACATCAGGACCTAGATCTCAAGCATTATATTACTTTGAATAAAAAAGCAGATTATTACGTTTCTTTGATTTGAAGTTTATGATGATCTTTAATTTAGTTTAGTTAATGATAATCATCATAAAGAACTGACAGAATATTCCATACATTGCGTGCTTCCTGCTAGGAGCAATAGCTTCTTATGGTTACCGGTCTTCCGCTGAACGTAATTGAATTTTAAAGGCTCGAACGCCTCTTTAAATCGTTTAGTACATCATAGAAACGAATTTAATTTTACGCTTGTCTATGGCCAGCGAGTCAGTTGCAGTTTCAGTCTCTGCGTCCCCCATCAAAGTGTTAAGATGATCATAAAACTGTGCCCTTTTTGTGCAGCATCGTAAAATCCAAAAAGCGTTTGCCTTCCGTGTCTTTGGCTAAATGCAATATTTTTACGAGCCAAAGCCGCGCCTCTTCAAAATGCAAAAGCCAATCTTCCTTTTGGTGTGGTATCAGGTCGTTAGCCTCTTTGTCGGCAGAAACAGAGTCAAAAACAGTAGCTCGACTAATTGAAAAATAAAAGTTGAATGACGACCTTAACTGTCTCTGATTTTGAGTTAAAGACTAGCATTCCCCCTTAATCCCGATCCTCCGTTAGTAAAAGATTTGGAATTTCCATACAAAAAACCATATGACAGAAATTGAGCGATTGATTATTCGGCGATTCAATCAAAAATAATATAACTAATTTATGAAATTAATGAATTCGAATGACAAAAGGTATAGTAGAAACGAAGTGAGTGGCTTGTAAGAGCTTTATTTTAAAGACTAGTGGCAATGTCACATATTATCGGCACATTACACATTACTTGAATACATCGGCTTACTCCGTGAAGGTAATGTGCCAGTCGGCACACCTTTGCAAACACATTAAGCAAAAACCCGCATGGGTTGGCATCGAAGATAATCGCAACGAGTAAACAGAGGTCTGTTGGCAGAAAGATGTATATTGCTACTACCGAAAATCAATTCGGCTTTTTTCGAGAAAAGGTGGATCGGTGGATCACTTGTTTGCAATCTTGAAACACGCGTTCATCGTGAGCAGCTGCATCGCACTTATAATTTGGGTTTTCCCTGCCTCTTCGACGCGTTATTCTCTTCATTGTACTTAGTCCTTCAAGTCAAAAGGTGGGGATGTTCCAGAAATCTGATGTCGATGAGCCATCAGTGCCCATTTGTAAGGTGTGCAATCAGTCTGTGTGATCTGTAAAATTATTCGAAGTCTTTTCCACAAGAAACGTATGGTACCCTGGACAGAAGAAGGGTAATTTTAGTCATATTGAATATAGCTTATAATCCATAACTGCTTTATGTAGAGCCCACAAATTTATAAGCAACCATACACATCATAATCTTTTAAACATGTCACATTGAAATGTATTTTAGAAGTCACATGTCGCGTACTCCAAGTCAGTCTTCAGCTATGTACATGCAATAAATTAACCAATTAAATGAGTCACAGCTTGTTATGAATACGCAAAGTATTTACAATTTTTTGAAAGTTCTAAAATTTATTGCCTTATAAACATAATCAAAATCTCATAAAAACAAAGGACACGCACGCGACATGCTGTGTTGATGATGACACCAAAATAAATAGAAAACAAAAGATCGCATCGACCAGAGTCAACCAGGATCAACCGACAACCCTCAGAATCACTTTCTACAGTTATTCTGTCCTCACAATGTGGTTTACGCATGAATAAGTCCAGAAGGTAACAGGATAGATACAGATTGGCATTATTAGAGTGCGCATATGCTGCGCTGACATCCCTAACTGCGTGCGGTTGTGAATTGTGATTCAATTGTTATTGTTTTCAACGTTACGTCTCATTAAATCGAGCGCTATTGTTGACATAAGTGTTGACATTTCAGTGATCTGGTGTAATTGATGTGCGGAAGTACGAAATTTAGCGGCAGGTGTCAGCTCCACGCAACTGACGGATTATGATTATGACGCAATGCAGCGCCACAGGGAAAGAACCAGTGGTCGTTGTATACAGCATCCAGAAGCAGAAGCGGAAACTTTAATGTTCACAAATTTGCAGCTCATCAATTTCAGTTATCCTTTCCTTGCATCAAGTTCATTCAACTTGATTTTGTTCGGTCCATGTTTACCGCCGTGTTGTTTACTTAATCGCGATCAATTTGCTTTGGCCCAAGCTCTGCAGCTTAAACGCTTGTCGCCTAAACATTGTGAAGCTGTTGCGCCAGCTGGACCCGCTGACCACTGCATTATTAAGCCATAAAATTGAAAACTTAATATAATTACATAAACGTTGGCCTCAACGCCCCAAGCCTCTACTCTAACACAGAATACCTGCCGATTTTCGGGCACACGCTCATGCATTGTGGTACTTTGCTTGTTACATATAATGACCAGAGCAAAATTTACCAGAAAATTTTAAGCAGTCCACGGCAGACCCGCCAGACAGCCACCGAGCCTGAATTATGCCCATGGCGTAATCTGGAAATAATAACAGACTCACACTGAGGTCCGGACATGCTGCAGCAGCAGGCTCACATTACTGTCATCGCCATCAACATTAGTTTTTGTATGATCATTACACAAATTTGCATGCATGTGAGTTGTTTGTATCCAGTGTAGTTTCAGTGTAGCTACACTGTTTCGATATTTGACCACAATATTATTTGTTCTGACTGACCAAGCTGACATTTTATATTTCTTGTTACCGCATAAGTATCTATAATACTTATAAAAATTTGTTGTTTTAAAATTTATCGGAGACACATCAAAGAAAAAGAACTATATTTAAAAGTAAAGTTAGTTATTTTTACGGGACTATGGGATTAATTAAAAAGATTTCAATTACTTTCTTAGTATTTGTATGCTTTAAATTGTATGTATCACAGCACAAAGTCCTCGTCTCCAAAATTTATTTACTTTTTAACTGACTGCCCTCTTGTCAGCGTATGAAGACCTCTTGCATTTCAACTTCTGTCCGTCCTTTCTTCCGTTGACCTGTGCGGAATTGCTCCTCGATCTCCAAAAGTGTGCGTCGTCGCGTTTCAGGCAGGGTCCAATAGATAAATGTCATAGCCAACAATGACATAATGCCAAAGAACACAAATGAGTTGTTCAAGCCAATGCTAGATCTTAAATCCGGATACATTTTGATGCACAAAAATGCAAAGAACATACCCACTGCCACAGTCAGGCCTGAAGCAGGGCCACGAACTTTTTGAGGAAACAGCTCGGAAATCATGAAGAAAGGCAAAGTGTACAGTCCCAATGTGCTAAGTACAATGAAGCCTACAATAGCTATGACTGGTAGGTATGGTACGCTTTGAAGAGCTTTAAACCAACCATGACCAGCTAGGAGTAACATAGAGACGGTCATGCCGAATGTTGAGATGATTCCAGCACGTCGCCGACCCCACTTTTCCAGCACATACCCCATGGGACAAGTTGTCACCACCCTCGCTACTCCAATGAGAACGGCGCACATAAACGGATCAATTGAGATGCCCGCCTCACTGGAGATTTGCACGGCATACACAATGACCACGAAAATTCCCGAAAGCTGCTGAAATGCAAACAAGCCCATCAGAATCAAAAGCGGCTTGTGAACCTCAGGCAATTTTAGGCAGCTTAAGAATGAGGGCTTCCTCTCACCATCACGGAGTTGCAGTGACTTTTGCAAAATATTGAACTCCTCCAAAACTTCAGGATGTGTGATACGTGCTGTATTTAAAATTAAATATATGCTAATTATATTGTCATTATTTAAAATGGCATCACTCACGTGACTTGTCGAGTCCACGAAAATAGTTAAGTGACTTCATAGCTTCGTCCACACGCTTCTTAGATAACAACCAGCTAGGCGTCTCAGGCAATGGTAACACACAGAGTAGCGCGGTTATCTGATAGCAACAGCAAATAAGCGCAATTAGTCGAAAATTATCCCGTATAAAATATCCAATGCTGTAGAGAATTGTGATGCCTAAAGCCACTGATATGGAGGTGCCAAGTATTAGGCTGCCACGTAACTTGGGTAAGCTAATCTCAGCTGCATAAACACCGGAAGGCGCACTGGCTAACCCCATGGCTATTCCTGAAAAATAAACATTGTTTACTGTCAAGTAACTTTTTGCTTTAATTTGTAGTAATAGAAAATATAGTACTTACCAATAATGAACCGAGATACAAACAACTGCCAGTAAAATGCTTCTGAACTTGTCGCGCTCGGTGTGGCAAGCAGTGACCAGGCCGTGATTGCCAAAACGTTTAACACATAGAGGGTGCGCTTACGTCCAATTTTATCGAGTAGTAGACCCGATAATAGACCCCCCAATGGAGAAGACAATGTGTTAATAGAAGCAAACCAAGAAGCTTGTGTGCCATTCAAATACACAGGTTCCAGTGGGCTGGTCAGCTGGCGTAGTGAAACTGTAGGAAGAGCTAGGGCCATACCAGTTGATATTACACCCATATTGGCCAGTATGACCATCCATGCCTGGCGCCGTACTGCTCGTGACTGTTCACCGACTGGTATTTTCTTTGGCGGCCTATTTAATCCATTTACGATCTGTGGCTGCTTTCCCTCGCCTCTTTCGGAAGGGCTGCTGAACAACTGTTCTTCCTGATCTTCGATCTTACAGTCCATTTCCAATTCGTCTGAAAAACGAAGATGTCAACTAAATTTTTATAATTGCATTAGCCAGATATATATATAGTATATATAAAACGAGGCTGCTAATATGAATTAAGTCTTTTTTAACGCAAAAGTACTTTATACCATATAGCTAGCTGGTTAAAATTGCAGTAATATGACCGAGCAATAGAGACACAACATTCCAACTGATAAGACTGAGTCACATCTTCATTGTCTTAAACTGTTTCGTATTTTATTCAAAGATGACGATTCCATATATGTATATAAGTGTATATATACACATACATGCCTCTTATTAAAAGGGTTTCTGTTAGTCGACAAACTTTACTCACAAAGTAGTTAGTTCGTTGCTAACGATTAAAATTCGTTCAAGGTGAACCAAATCGATTAAGCTTTTACTGATAACAAATAAAACAAAAGAGAGTTTCGGCAGCGTCCGACTATAACATACCACGTGTTGACATGTATGTATATATATATATATTTTTTTTGGTTACTGATAATTGATACGTTAAGTTTTATATACTGTATTTGACACACATAGTGGCTATGCAAATAACAAAACAATTTGTGAGTCAATCAACTCAATGATCATTAATAAAAAATTTACTTGCGGATGACATTTTATTATGATCCCAATTTAACCACGTAGTAATAATAATCAAACTATTGTCCAAATAAACAATTTCATCTACACGGAACAGAAGTCTTTGGGCCTGGAGAAAATCTCGTTTTTAAGATATTTATTCCACGGTGGCTACCAAAAATACTTTAACAAATAAAACAAAAGACAGTTTCGGCAGCGTCCGACTATAACATACCACGTGTTGACATGTATGTATATATATATATTTTTTTTTGGTTACTGATAATTGATACGTTAAGTTTTATATACTGTATTTGACACACATAGTGGCTATGCAAATAACAAAACAATTTGTGAGTCAATCAACTCAATGATCATTAATAAAAAATTTACTTGCGGATGACATTTTATTATGATCCCAATTTAACCACGTAGTAATAATAATCAAACTATTGTCCAAATAAACAATTTCATCTACACGGAACAGAAGTCTTTGGGCCTGGAGAAAATCTCGTTTTTAAGATATTTATTCCACGGTGGCTACCAAAAATACTTTTAAACTGGTTATTTCTTAGTTAAAATAAAGACTTAGAAAACCGGCTTTGATAAAACAACATCACGATTACACGGGCCGGCATAGAAAAAGAGAGCTCAAAAGATATTTATACTTTAATTTGAACTTTAAAAAAAAACACGCTTGCCTGTTTTTGTCTTTTTAGCGAATAGCTCATACGCGAATGTCGTGTTCAGAAAACGAAAAATGACTTCGGCTAAGGCGAAGGCGCAACTTGGCAATCCAACAACATCGAGACGTTCCGAACGACTAAAATATATTTGCCATGTAATATGTTTCACCAACTCAAAACAAGTAAGATCACTCTAATCTAGAGTGTCGCCTGAAGATACCCTGCATAAAAGCTATAGATTATTGCCCATGGTAATGATATATATACGTATATTCATTACATATATATATATGCATCAATATATTAATAATATCAATAAAACACATTACTCGTTCCTACTACGTAAACATATACGTACCGTGTTTGTTAGACAGGGTATGAATCTATCGGAGATGTTCGAATAGTGCGCTGTATCTCTCTTTCTATCCAACTGCTTGTTCCTCTCTCCCTCTCTCTTTCTCTAAACATTTTATCTCCATCCAACAGCTCACTCGTGAGACTCACTGTCTCACTTTGTCTCACTTTCTCTCTCTCTCTCACACACACACTCAAACGAGATAGAAACTTTTTATTGTTCTCTCTTTTTCTTCCAATCACTTCCACTTTGAGGCTGGCGATAAGACCGTAGACACGTCATCAGCTAATAGATTTTGTATGTCATGATCGTTTTAATTGCCCATAAGCAAAGCATTTTTATAAGAACCAATAGTTCAACCAATATTGAAATTGAATGCTAATCTTTAGCTTTATTTCGCGTGCGAGACACAGGCTGGAACTTACATATATTTATTTAAATAATTTGTTTGCTAGTCACGGCTTATCAGCTGAGTAAAACTTGTGACCTTCACAGGCAATTCAAGTTATACGCTCATTAATAAAAAATAGACACACAAAACAAGATTTACTTCATCCCGCTGTCTAGCAAAGATTGTTATCTATTTAAAATTGTATAAAATCTGTAATCTGTAATCTGTAAAACATGTACATATGTATTTCGTTCACTAAGACAGATTGACAAGAGCAAATTTAAATATTTATGAACGAAAGCGCACTTATCTCTTATCTATTTAAGACACAAATATGATAATCTGCATTTGCTCTAACGAAAACGTTTATTAACTAAGAATAATGGCAAGGCCTGGAACTGTCAATCAGCTTGTGTTAATAATTAGATAAGATAAAAATTACTAAATATAGTGTTGGTCATTACTATAGCTGGTTGAGTTGATTGAAAAGCCGTTGGAAAGTCCAGTGTCGCAGCAATGAGCTAATGTCAGCTAACACGCGTTGACACAGCGTTGCAAATCTATCGAATACAAAAATTAAACAGTAATGGAAAACGATGGATTTACGCTGAAAAATTTCCTTTTTTTTATTCATGTGAATTGTTTTCCACCGAAGTCTGTGGAGAACCGGGAACGCGTACACAACACAAGCGCCGCAAACGCGCGTGTATAAAAATCCGCATACAGCACATCTACATAAACCCCAACCAACCATAAACATAAAAAGTTTATCAATTGCTATTGACCAACATCTGTGCAGTTACAAATCAAAACTAGACAGAACGACGCATTAATTTATTAGCATCAAACGTTTTTACAATTGTTTGCGGAGTAGCTTTCCAACGCCCCCTCTTCTGTGCGACAAATAATATTTTGTTTATGTGCTGCTATGTGCATTCGTGAGCGTGCGCCATACAATTATAGACGTATGGATACATATGTACATATATACAGCTTCGACTCTCTGTTTGTGTCAGTCCGCAGTGTGCGTTGCTAGTAGCTCGTAGAAAGTGCTAAAAATCGATTTAAAATTAGCTATCAAATAGAAGAAATTTGAATTTTGTGATTTTATTATTTACATTTAATACATCTGGCATATACAATATAGAAAATTATATCTATCAATATATGTTGAGATATTATCACCCAAATATAATAGCCCACAAGGCCAAGCACACAAACATATCGAAATTATAGAGCATTACACCAATTATTGTTTTAGTAAGTTTCGTTATACAAGGGAATAAAGTAGTTTAAGAGCCGTTAGAAGTGTGGGTGTCGCAGCAATGAGCTTTAGTCCGTTAACGATACTTACCCAACAGCGCTGCAGACGATATTATCGAATAGTCACAGAAACGCGATGACTCCAAACACTAGAGAGCATAAAAACATTTGTTGAAAATTTCCCATGCCGTCGAGAGAATAGTTTTCCTCCAAAGTGTGTAGAGAACCGGGAACGTGTGAACAACATAGCGGCAGCAAACGCGCGCGTGGTAAAACAACACGCACACACACACACCTATAAACAGCAAGCAGCCAAACACATGGGAACCTTATCAATTGACTGAAAGTAAACATCAAAACAAAGGAGACTTACTACGTTGCTGAACTTCGGAGAGAGGCGCTGCAGGCAGTCGGCTAGCCAGTGCGCTAAGTTAATAGCAAAAGCCTAAATGAAAATCGGTTAAGTGTGTCAACGTTAAAGATTCTATTTCAAAGCAGCTATATTTACGCTGTACTAGTACTCTGCTCATCAGGCAGTATTAATATAACTTGAAGTGAAGCATGTAAAAAATCCTAAATAATTCGGCTCATTGCCTCTCGTGAGCGTGCGCTGCTGTGTATAACTACCTGTGTGTGTGTGTGTGTGTGTGTGTGTGTGTGTGTTTGTGCGTGTATATGTCTTGCTAGTGATTGTGTCAGTCAGCATCTTAAATGCAAACAGACACTTTAAGGCAATGCTAATACTGTAATAATCACATCAAAAAAATAAAATTTTTTGTCGTCGACAGTTTCAGAGTTTCAACTCGATTCTAAAAAACAACAAATTTGTTTCGGACCGATTAAAGGCTTAATTCAGACTAGAGCAATCTTCACTTAAATTATATATGCCTCAGAAACAGAAACACATCAACACAATAGAACTTCTACATTCTAACGCGCTCTGTAGTGATTATCCCATCGTACTTGTTATGAATGTGCAGTGAAAATTCCGAGAGACAATTCAGTTGCAGTTGGCAGTGCATCAGCCATCCCCCACATCAGCAGCAGGAGCAACAATTCTAAGGAAACTATAATCAAACCCCAACGACAACAGAAAGAAAAGCATCAAAATGGCAACAGATTTTTTGTTTCCGAAAATAGCGGACTGCTCCTATGTCTCCTGTTACTGGTTAGTAAAATTATTATTCAGCAACAGCAGCCCAACAACGACAACAGGAGGAATCCAAAATACACAATGTTTTCATTCATATAACTTAACTTTACGTTGAATAGCCTATTAAGACAGCCTCAAATATAGATATAAACAAACAATTTTAGTTAAATTAGCAAATGAATTTCGCTGCTCCAATATGTTTTTTGCTTTTTTTTTGGTGATTGTGCTTAGTTAGTGAATTATCTGAATTTTAGAATTAGCATTTCTTAACATTCGCATGCTGTTTGAGTGTTTATTATTTATTACTCGTTTCGTGCTTCATACTCGTTAAAATTCCTTGCATCACATTTTAATTCACTCATTACTCAGCTCCACCTCTCCTAAGACTCCCTTTGGTAGGGGGTTCTTCCTGTCGCGCCGCCACGCAGCACTGAAAGTGGGTCAAACGGTATATAAGGGTGGCGTGGGTTGTATTTGAGTGTTAAGTTGGTCACAGAAGAATTTCGTTTGTTGTTTTTTATTGTCGCTTGTGGCGCGTTTTGACTATAAAACGGCTACCAACATTATCAAAAAGAAAGTCGAATACGAAACAATCTACAGACACACAAATACAAACTTTGTATTTTCTTCTATATGTTTGAAAATATGAATATTAATATGAATATATGTATTAATAAGAAATGTTTAATTCCAACACTTTACATCAGTTGTAGTTGTAGTTACAAACAATGTAAAGGCTTCACGTGTTAAATATTTTAATCACAAGAGGGTACATTACGTATATTTATTCAAACTAAAACCATTGCACCGTCAGTGCACTGAGATGCTTCATCATTTTGTGCTTCAAATGTTTACAATTGCGATATAATAATAAACATTTCTGCTCTTTCGCTTGCTTTCGTTCTTTCTTTGTCATGCGCAGTGTTATCTACTCTTCAGGGCTCCAAAACTCCAGATTAACGTGTGAAAAAGCCAAACAGAGCCTTTTTATTTTAATTTCTTGTAACTCTGATAATGATGACCTTTTTTGAGCTTGTAGCTCCCAAAACTTACAAATCGCCATAATATTAAATTTTTCCAATTTTTGTTTCCGTGAAAAGAAATCCTTAATGACTTCAATTCTATTCAAATTAGCTATAGTTCCCGCTAGCCAGTAGATTACAATTCTAGCCGCATTCACTGTTTTTAAAACGCCAGATATTATGAGAAAATATCTAAATTGGCAGAACTGGTCATGCGTTCTGGTCCTCTCTCTCAGTCGCTCTTTCCCTCTCTTTACAAGTCATCCGCTCTCTCGTACTCTCTTGCTCTCTCTTTCTGTTTTTCCTTGAAACTTTCTCTCTCCACACTACGTGAGATGTGAGCCATCTGTTGAGGAAATCTAACTTTGACGCTTTTCATGTATGTTTTTGTTTGTTGTTCAATTGATTCTCTACTCTTTCTTATATTAAATATCTATAATCATATAGCAATTTTACTATATGTGGCATGTCTACTTACCGATAGTATTCTGTATGGTAAGCTACAAAAATAAATAATTCTGATAGCTTATGTCTAGTTAAATGCTGTAGAAATATTTAAAAGTCGCTAATTGAAAATACTTAATTTAATTTCAGCGAGGAAAACGTTTGGAAGTTATGTGAACAGGTGCAACGCACGCGCCCTGAGGAGTTGAGCAAGTGCTATGCGGCTTTTGTCTCAAATGAGGGCCGAACTGTACCACTATGGCGCCAAAAAGCTGGACGTGGCGATGATCAAGTTGTGATATGGGTAAACAAACCGCAAACTATTGACATAATGCTCGAACAATCGAAAATTGTTTCTTTTTCGAACAGGACTATCATGTATTCTTTATGCACAATCCCTTGCCAAATCGGTGTTTAGTGTTCGACTTGGATACAACACTTCCGTTCCCAACATATTTTCATAAGTACGTTACTGAAACTTTTCGATCCGATCTTGCACTACGACCTGAGCATCACAGGTAGGCCATCCATAATACAAAAGCCTGATCAAATTCCAAGTTTTTTTCGATTTGCAGATTTTTTAGAGTTATTCCTGCTGATACATATCTAATTGAGTTCTCATCGGATCGCCGGCACATGCGCCGACCAGATGGTAGCTGGATTAAGCCCCCACCATCATATCCACCCATTCTATCGAACAGTAAAAGATTAATACTGCAATCAGCTACAAACTAGAGCTAATTTTATTATATTATGTTTTTCAGCTAACATTGTTTGGGTGATTTTATTTGCATGAGCGCTGGTAAAGGGCCAGGCGCCGTCTACAGCCTCTCCGAGTTCGTGCAATACTTTTATAAGTCGCCGCACGTTGTGGCACAACACAACAAATAAATTAATTAATAATTAAGATATAAATCAATTTACGGATATCAGCTTAAACCAAAATCGAACCTAATTTCAAAAGTTTGTGCTCTTGCAAAACTTGACAACACAAAAGATTTGCATTATACTAAAAGACAATTAAATAACAATCGCATACATATTATAAATACTTATATATATATATATATATATATATATATATATATATATATATATATATATATATAATAATATAATGTATTTTTATATTCAGGCTAATATTAAATAAGAACAAAATCTGTAAGTAATAACTTATGCATCTTCCGACTCCTTGAACTAAAAAATTACAAATGTTGTATTTATGCATTCAAAAATCTAATATTATTTTGTAACGTTTGACCAACAAGATAAAAATATATTTTGAAAAATGCCCCTAATTACGAATATATAACCAATATTATAATATTCTATTATATATTTCTTGTGTAAAAACACATGATAACTGTTTGCATCTCACGGTTTTAGCATATGTAAATTAATTCAGATTAGCCTAAACAAAAATTAGAGACTCTTCTGTTTGATTCGATGAAGTTTAAACTTGTTTAAAGTTTATTTTTAACTTACGCAAATAAAACCCATCTTGGCCAATATTGTATTTTTGCTACGCTGTCGACTACGACAGCTAAATAATCCTTCTACGATACCTTAGTATATGATTTTTATGTCGTCTTTTATACTCTATTGTAATTACATATTGCATACTTATTTAAAACTTGTGACAAGCAAAGACTGATTCATTATACGCTCTACAGTAATAGTAAAAAAGCAGGCAGAGCCACTCCAATTTTCAACCAGAACACTCTTAGCGGAATACATGCCATTAATTCGAAAAATTAAAAGTTAATTATTTTGTACTGTTATTATCCTACTACTATAACTTCCGAACTCTCGCTCACAAGTTATAACTTTAAACTGTCTTACATTCCATAAGTTAATATATGTATTTTTATTACAAAAACATTTTTACTCAATTTTGTAAGACTAAAAATAAAATATTACACTTTATATAAAATGTTAATGTATGTTACATTAAAAGCTGTGCAAAGTCTCAAAGTTAAACCTACACTCTTAATTACATAAAGTAACATACACAAATGTATAAGATAACTTAATAGTTGTTTAAAGTGTCACTTGACTCTGGCAAAACTATATTTACCTATGCTATGTATTTAACACAAACACAAAGAACGCTTGACATTTTGTTAATTCACTTTTAGCTCTTTATTTGTCGTAAAATAAAGATACAATCTTGTAAAGCTTTTTAATTTACTAAAACTCAAAGCAAAATAAGCTCGGCTATAATACGGACGAGTGGTTCGCTTTGCTTAATATAAATATATTTATATGGATATTAACAATAAATGTTTTTATATACTAAGTATATATGTTAAGGTTTTTTCTCTTCCCCGTTATCAAGTCCTATCAAATGTAAATTGCATACATACAATATAATATTGAGCAGCTATTATGTTACACCCGCTATATAATAATAAATATATTCATACTATAAGCAAATAATGTGGACGCAAGTATTTGATGTATGCGTCTTTTTACTCTTTTTTATAAACACGCATATAAAATAAGATATTCATAAAGAGGCTGATGAATGTTTACAAAGTCAACTAGCCGCAGCTTTTTGATAATATCAGAATCATATGTATTGATTATTCAAATTTTGTTTAATATATTTTTTTAGTTGAACTTTTCGTATTCAGGTACAATAATCTGAAATGGATCGGCATACATAATCTTAAAAAACATACACTGTATATATGTATGTACTTAAAAATCTCATTTAAAGCTTCTTACATACGTGGGCAACACATGGGTAGGTCAAATGAAATATATAGTTAGATAAATTTGAATTATGTGACATTAAGAGCGCTATTACAGAAAACCCAAATTATTTAAGTAATTTACCATTTGTTTATAGAATACATAAGCTACTAATCTTGAGTTACTCAGCCCACCATAAAACAAAATATCTAAGTAAAAGTTAATTAATTAAACAGGTTACAAAGCTGCGTTTGGATGCAGTGGATTCCGCTTTATTCTATTAACAATTATTCCATTACAATGTTTTTAAGCTTGGTAAATATCGGCCCATTTTTTACTTTTCAAATTCGTTCGACATCTACTTAAAATATTTCAACCCATGTACTCCATATATTTAAATCTCTACATCTTACAAATATCCAAAGACAATATACATTTGTCTATGGTATTACGTTTTTAAAACGATAAACAAGAATCTTCATATTTTAATAAAGTTGAAAAAAGTTTTTGAATTTATTGGCTTTAGCCTGTGTTAATCTAATCTATATGTCTTATTCTATAAAATAGCTATCAAACTAATTATCAATTGTATTATTACTCTAAACTATTTTTGCAGCTCTGTAGTATTTGTATAATTTATACTATGAGTCAATGCAATAAAGTTGTACGTTTTAATCTACAAATTGTGACGCGCAAAAACGAATATTAATATAAATCAACATTAAAACTATACACACTGTATTTTATTTACTCAAGTTTCACTCGAAATCTATGTTTAGACAACGACTTTCCCATTTAGAAAAAGGTATTTATTTTTTTATTTTGATTTGATTCTTCAATCAATTTCACGGTAAGCAAGTATCACGCAGTCGCTCAAGTTCGCTTGCAGCGCTCTAACTTTAACTTTTAGTCTCGACTAGAGCACTCTTACTTGTTTTTAGTTTGTAACTTTCTTAAGCTAATTTTGTAACCAGCGAAACGTTTTCGTAGTTTACGTGTTAAAAGTCCAATAACGACAATTTACAATTATTCTTCAATTAATAGAATTACATTTGCATGTACATAAGTGTGGTCATGCATGTATATACATCTCTCTGACTGTTTAATATTCTCTATTAATTGTAAAGCAAACCTCTGTAACACCTAAAAACAGTTGAGTCAGCAGTTGAGCCAGAGCAGTAAGAATGCACAGCCATTAACAAGTCCACAGGCAGAGCCTGAACTGTAGAATAGAACTCAGCCATCGGCAGAGCCAGAGGGTAGCAGCAGTTGAGTCAGATCAGGAGTACAGGCAAAAAGTTAAGCCAGAACAGAGAGAATGCACATCCATTAACAGATCCACGTACAGAACCAGATCCAGGCGGCATACAGTTAAAGTTTTTATGTATTAATTTGTTTAAATTTAATTGTTTAGATTTTCATTGATTTTTGTTTTGCTTAGTAGAAGCAGTCATCCGATGGAGACGAGGAGCCAGTCTAGGCCGAGGACAACAATTGTTTAATCAGGTATGTAACCATTATATATTGTTTATTTATATATCTAAGTATGTTTAGAAAAAGCAGGATCTGAAGAAGTCGATGATCCGATCCAGGTTGTGGGCCATCTAGCAGTTGCTCAGGTATGTATGTGTTTAATTTATGTTTGTTGATTATACTTCAATTTCTTCTGCATTTGATTATATGCAGCAGCTAACTGATGGAGAAGAGGAACCGAACCAGTTAGAGACTAGACATCTGGGAAATGTATGATTTGTGTGAATTACTTTGGAATAAAATATGTTTGGCTTCTTTCGGTGTAGTTATAGCAAGCAGACGTTTTCTTATTCATAAATATGTGCACACATGTGCGTGAGTTTGTATTAAATAGTTTTGGTTTACTTATAGCAAGCAGCCGTTTATACATTGTACATTATGTACTTTTATATGCGTAAGTTTGTATTAAAATTGTTTTTGTTTAGTTATAGCAAGCAGATATTTGTTCATTAATAAATATATGCACATAATACGCGTGAGTTTTTATTAAGATTGTTTTTTTTTTTCCTGGCTTTATTCCGAAAAATTCTAATTCTGTTGAGCTATTTCCTACCAGCTTGGCACTCACAGTTGGTTAATTTACAATTTAACTTGTTGCTTATGCGTTGAGAAACATTTCTAATTTTAACTTTCAGCAACTTTTGTCTTAGAGGCCAATAAGTTAATACATATATGAGTTGTGTGAATTAATATTAATTTAAATGTCTTTTGCTTTAGTTATAGCAAGCAGATATTTATACATGAATAAATATATTCACATTTATATGCGCGAGTTTTTCTTAACATTTTTATAATTTAGGTGTGGCAAGCAGACATTTGTATGTTAATAAACATACGCAAATAAAAACATATGCGTGAGTTTGTATTATGATTGTTATACCCTGAACCCATTGAAAATGGGAAAAAAAGGGTATAATGGTTTTGTGAAAATGTATGTAACAGGCAGAAGGAGGCGTGGCAGACCCCACAAAGTATATATATTCTTGATCAGGGAGAGAAGCCGAGTCGATTTAGCCCTGTCCGTCTGTCTGTCTGTCCGTCTGTCCGTCTGTCCGTATGTTTGAACGCGTCGATCTCAGAAGATATAAGAGCTAGAGACTTCAAATTTTTGGAATTTCTTGTATAGTACGATTCGATCGAGTTTGTTTCAAATATTCGATAACTATAATCGTTTTAATGTTATCGATTAAAAATCGATATCTTCATTTAGTTATAAAATTCTACTTAATTCATCTTTCTAGCTAGAGTCTTCAAATTTTGCATTTAGTGTTATTTGAGCCTTCTGCAATTTCGGTTTTTGTTAAATTTTGGATGCCACGCCCTCAAATTGCCCCTTCGCCTCAAATTCCTAAATCACGTATTTCAAGTACTAGAGACTTGTGCTTTGGCACATACACACATATGAATGTCATGATCACGCCCCACAAATTTGATCAAAATCGTTCGACTAGAAAAAAAGTTATTAAACATTTAATATCTCATATTATCGGCGTCTTGCAGCAACAGCGAAGCTGATGAGTCATAATGCACAGTTAGCAGATTGTGTGTTGGTGCGTGCGTCTGTGTGTGTTCTTGTGCGTGCGTCTGTGTGTGTGTATGTATTGCTTGCTACATATGTACATACATATAAAAGTAACGGAGAATGTTAGCGGCTCTTAGGAATCGCAGTTCTTCGCAGGGTTCAGGGGATCTCTTTGTCGAGCAGTCTCGACTAGAGCACTCTTACTTGTTTTTATTTTCGGGGATTTGTTATGAAGAATTCTAATTCGGTTGAAGAAGAGTTCCAAGAATCAGGCACACCACAAAGACAAGGTATTTATACCCTGAACCCATTGAAAATGGGAAATCAGGGTATAATGTTTTTGTTGAAATGTATGTAACAGGGAGAAGGAGGCGTGGCAGACCCCATAAAGTATATATATTCTTGATCAGGGAGAGTAGCCGAGTCGATTTAGCCCTGTGCGTCTGTCCGTCTGTCCGTCTGGCCGTCTGTCTGTCCGTATGTATGAACGCGTCGTTCTCAGAACCTATGAGAGCTAGAGACTTGAAAATTTTTATGTAGGTTCTTGTATAGCACGAAAAGATCGAGTTTGTTAAAAAAAATCGATAACTGTCTTAATTTTAATGTTATCGATTAAAAACGAAATCGATGATCCGTTATTTAATTATATGTAATTTATCTTTATAGCCAGAGTCTTCAAATTTTGCATTTAGTGTTATGTGAGCATTACACAATTTCGGTTTTTGTTAAATTTGGGATGCCACGCCCCTTCGCCTCAAATTTGTAACTCCCGTATATCAAATACTAGAGACTTGTGCTTTGGCACATACATACATATGGATGACATGATCACGCCCAACAAGTTTGATCAAAATCGTTACTCTGGAAAAAAAGTTATTAAACATTTAATTTCCCATAGCATTGCCATGCAAATAGCAGCCAAAGAACAGGTGACGTACCGATTGGCGTGTGTGTGCGCGTGCGCCTGTGCGTGTGTGTATAAGTTTGGCTTGTAATGAACGTACATATGCATGTGTAAATAAAAGAAACAAAGAATGCTTGGAATAACGGTTCTTCATAGGGTTCAGGGTATACCCTTGTCGAGCGGTCTCGACTAGAGTTTTCTTACTTGTTTTTAATTGTTTGCGTTTGATGTGCAACAATTGCCTCTCAGTTATTTTTTTTAATTGATTGCTTGCGTATTCGTGAGCAACATTTATAAACTTATATTTAAGCAACACTTGCTCAGATTTAATGGACGTCTTTTAAAAGTATGGCATTTCTGACTTTGAATGCTGTGTACTGAGTTAGCATCTATGTCACGCGAATTGAATGGCGGCCATATTTAAAGGTATGCAGTAAAGAAATAAAATAACAAATTTATAAAAAAAAAAAAAAACTACTTTACTAATTAAAAAATTAATTATTTATAATTTAAATAATTGTTTATGCTTTGAACAACATTTTGGATGGCACCTTTAGCACTTTTTTGCCTTTGATGAAGTGAGCGTCATATAACACTCTGGCATCCGTGATTCGGAGATCCGAGAAATAAGTTGGCATCTATGACACGCTAATTAGCATGTAAGTCACGCTGCATTCTTAAAGGTTAGGCGCATTAAGGAAAATTACAAAATGATAACAAAAAATTATTTTAACTAATTTATATTTAAATTAAATATAATTGCATATTTTTAGAACATTTCTAAATGAACCTACTGGCAGCGTTTGCCTCAGGTTAAGTCAGCGTCATTTAACACTCTGGCATCCACGACTCGGAGGTCCGTGAATTAAGTTGACATCAATGACACACTAATTGGCATCCACTCACGCTGCATTCTTAAAGGTTAGGCGCATTAAGGAAAATTACAAAATGATAACAAAAAATTATTTTAACTAATTTTTATTAAAATTAAAAATAATTGCATATTTTTATAATATTTCTAAATTAACCTTATGGCAGCGTTTGCCTCAGGTTAAGTGACCGTCATTTAACAGTCTGGCAGCCATGGCCAAGAGATCCGTGAATTAAGTTGACATCTATGACACACTAATTGGCATCCAAGTCACGCTGTGTTCTTAAAGGGTATGCGCAATAAGAAATAACTACAAAATGATCAAAATAAATTATTTAAACCAATTTAAATATAAAATAAATACAATTGCATCATTTGGATACCAACGGACACTAGCATCTCCGTTGGTGAGTGGCAACTGTTTATCAGCCAAACACGCATATACATACACATGTAATTGTACAGTGTTAATTATATTATTTAATTGTGTAATGTGCACCAGTTGCCACGGAGCTTGGCACAAAAAATTGGTTTTTACTATATAAGTAATTGCTTACGGGTTAAACTACAATTTTTAATATAATTTTTAATTTACCGCAATTTCGCAATCTGGCATCTCAGACATTTTTTATCGATATCGGGAGTGAGAGCTGCTATTAAAGTTGGCATCTATGACACGCCAATTGTCATCTAAGTCACGCGGATTTAGCAGCGGCATTTTTAAAGGTTAGTCGCGCTGCGAAAAAATTGCAAAGTGACAAAAGTGCACTATTTTAACAAATTTAAAAATAATTTATATCAAATCAAAGGCTGTCTTGACATTGTTAAGCTTCGGGATTATTGGAATCTAGAACATCAGTAGACTGTGACCACAAGCATCTCCGGTGTGTGAGTGGCAACTGTTCAACCAGGCAAACACGCATATACACACACATTCAAGTGTACAGTGTTAATTATATTATTTAATTGTTTAATGTGCACCGGTTGCCTCCGAGCTCGGCACTAAAAATTGGTTTTGACTATATAAGTAATTGCCTATGGGTTAAACTACAATTTTAAATATAATTTTTAATTTACCGCCATTTCGCAATCTGGCATATCAGACATTTTTATCGATATAGGGAGTGAGAGCCGCTATTAAAGTTGGCATCTGTGACACGCCAATGGTCATCTAAGTCACGCGGATTTAGCAGCGGCATTTTTAAAGGTTAGTCGCGCTAAGAAAAAAATGCAAAGTGATAAGAGTGCACTATTTTAACAAACTTAAAAATAATTTGTATCAAATCAAAAGCTGTCTGGACATTGTTAAGCTTCGGGATTAATATAATCTTGAACATCAGTGGACTGTGACCAGCGGAATTCTACATCGTAAGTCGCAATAAAAAAAAATTTCAAGTAATAAAAGTGCACTATTTTAAAAAATTTAGAAATGAATTATATCAAATTAAAAGCTTTCTACACATTGCTAAGCTTCGGGAATCATCGAACGTTGAAACATCAGCAAAGTGTGACCAGCGGAATTGTCAATTGTAAGTCGCAATAACAAAAGAAATAAAAGTGCTATTTTTTAACAAATTGTAAAATAAATTAAATTTAGTTATAGGCTTACTCTCCGGCCATTTTCAAGTTTCCGGTATCATCGAATGTTCAAACATCAGCGGACTGTGACTAGCGGAATTCTAAATGGGAAGTCGCAAAACCAAAAGTGAAAAATTTTAGTTATTTAACCAGAATTTTAAAATAAATTAAATTCAGTTCCAGGCTTTCTAGACATTGTTAAGCTTTGCGGACTATTGAACATAAGATGATTGTTAAGCTTCAGGATTATTGGACGCTAAAACATCAACGGACTGTTACCAGCGGAGTTCTAAATCGTAAGTCGCAATAAGAAAAAAATACAAAGTAATAAAAGTGCACTATTTTTTTAATTTAGAAATAAATTATATCAAATTAAAAGCTTTCTACACATTGTTAAGCTTCGAGAATCATCGAGCGTTGAAACATAAGCAGATTGTGACCAGCGGAATTGTAAATTGTAAGCTACAATAACAAAAGTAATAAAAGTGCATTATTTTAAAAAATTTAAAATAAATTAAAATTAGTTACAGCCTTGGTTTCTAGCCATTTTTAAACTTCCGGAATAATTGAACGTTCAAACATCAGCGGACTATGACTAGCGAAATTCTAAATTGTAAGTTGCAAACCAAAAGTAAAAAGGTGCATTATTTCAACAAATTTTAAAATAAATTTAAGTCAGTTACAGGCTTTCTGGCGACTTTCAAGCTTCCAGATTAATCAAACATTCGAACATTAGCGGACTGTGACTAGCGGAATTATAAATGGTAAGTCGCAAAACCAAAAGTGAAAAGGTAAATTATTTTAACAAATTTTAAAAATAATTAAATTAAATTACAGGCTTTCTGAACATTGTTAAGCTTTGCGGACTATTGGACACAATATGATTAAATAGCAAATGATGATAAGGATGCTGATAAGGATAATCAAGACAAGGAAATGATAATACAGTTAAAGTTTTTATGTATTAATTTGTTTAAATTTAATTGTTTAGATTTTCATTGATTTTTGTTTTGCTTAGTAGAAGCAGTCATCCGATGGAGACGAGGAGCCAGTCTAGGCCGAGGACAACATTTGTTTAATCAGGTATGTAACCATTATATATTGTTTATTTATATATCTAAGTATGTTTAGAAAAAGCAGGATCTGAAGAAGTCGATGATCCGATCCAGGTTGTGGGCCATCTAGCAGTTGCTCAGGTATGTATGTGTTTAATTTATGTTTGTTGATTTTACTTCAATTTCTTCTGCATTTGATTATATGCAGCAGCTAACTGATGGAGAAGAGGAACCGAACCAGTTAGAGACTAGAGATCTGGGAAATGTATGATTTGTGTGAATTACTTTGGAATAAAATATGTTTGGCTTGTTTCGGTGTAGTTATAGCAAGCAGACGTTTTCTTATTCATAAATATGTGCACACATGTGCGTGAGTTTGTATTAAATAGTTTTGGTTTACTTATAGCAAGCAGCCGTTTATACATTGTACATTATGTACTTTTATATGCGTAAGTTTGTATTAAAATTGTTTTTGTTTAGTTATAGCAAGCAGATATTTGTTCATTAATAAATATAATAATTCTTCATAACAAATCCCCGAAAATAAAAACAATCATAATACAAACTCACGCATATGTTTTTTATTTGCGTATGTTTATTAACATACAAATGTCTGCTTGCCACACCTAAATTATAAAAATGTTAAGAAAAACTCGCGCATATAAATGTGAATATATTTATTCATGTATAAATATCTGCTTGCTATAACTAAAGCAAAAAACATTTAAATTAATATTAATTCACACAACTCATATATGTATTAACTTATTGGCCTCTAAGACAAAAGTTGCTGAAAGTTAAAATTAGAAATTATATTATTTAATTGTTTAATGTGCACCGGTTGCCTCCGAGCTCGGCACTAAAAATTGGTTTTGACTATATAAGTAATTGCCTATGGGTTAAACTACAATTTTAAATATAATTTTTAATTTACCGCCATTTCGCAATCTGGCATATCAGACATTTTTATCGATATAGGGAGTGAGAGCCGCTATTAAAGTTGGCATCTGTGACACGCCAATGGTCATCTAAGTCACGCGGATTTAGCAGCGGCATTTTTAAAGGTTAGTCGCGCTAAGAAAAAAATGCAAAGTGATAAGAGTGCACTATTTTAACAAACTTAAAAATAATTTGTATCAAATCAAAGGCTGTCTGGACATTGTTAAGCTTCGGGATTAATATAATCTAGAACATCAGTGGACTGTGACCAGCGGAATTCTACATCGTAAGTCGCAATAAAAAAAAATTTCAAGTAATAAAAGTGCACTATTTTAAAAAATTTAGAAATGAATTATATCAAATTAAAAGCTTTCTACATATTGCTAAGCTTCGGGAATCATCGAACGTTGAAACATCAGCAAAGTGTGACCAGCGGAATTGTCAATTGAGTGTCGCAATAACAAAAGAAATAAAAGTGCTATTTTTTAACAAATTGTAAAATAAATTAAATTTAGTTATAGGCTTACTCTCCGGCCATTTTCAAGTTTC
The DNA here is from genome assembly GCA_035047545.1 of Drosophila paranaensis. Lineage (NCBI taxonomy): Eukaryota > Metazoa > Arthropoda > Insecta > Diptera > Drosophilidae > Drosophila > Drosophila paranaensis. The sequence continues at coordinate 8,494,888 of JAWNPL010000233.1, forward strand.
CGGTATCATCGAATGTTCAAACATCAGCGGACTGTGACTAGCGGAATTCTAAATGGGAAGTCGCAAAACCAAAAGTGAAAAATTTTAGTTATTTAACCAGAATTTTAAAATAAATTAAATTCAGTTCCAGGCTTTCTAGACATTGTTAAGCTTTGCGGACTATTGAACATAAGATGATTGTTAAGCTTCAGGATTATTGGACGCTAAAACATCAACGGACTGTTACCAGCGGAGTTCTAAATCGTAAGTCGCAATAAGAAAAAAATACAAAGTATTAAAAGTGCACTATTTTTTTTAATTTAGAAATAAATTATATCAAATTAAAAGCTTTCTACACATTGTTAAGCTTCGAGAATCATCGAGCGTTGAAACATAAGCAGATTGTGACCAGCGGAATTGTAAATTGTAAGCTACAATAACAAAAGTAATAAAAGTGCATTATTTTAAAAAATTTAAAATAAATTAAAATTAGTTACAGCCTTGGTTTCTAGCCATTTTTAAACTTCCGGAATAATTGAACGTTCAAACATCAGCGGACTATGACTAGCGAAATTCTAAATTGTAAGTTGCAAACCAAAAGTAAAAAGGTGCATTATTTCAACAAATTTTAAAATAAATTTAAGTCAGTTACAGGCTTTCTGGCGACTTTCAAGCTTCCAGATTAATCAAACATTCGAACATTAGCGGACTGTGACTAGCGGAATTATAAATGGTAAGTCGCAAAACCAAAAGTGAAAAAGGTAAATTATTTTAACAAATTTTAAAAATAATTAAATTAAATTACAGGCTTTCTGAACATTGTTAAGCTTTGCGGACTATTGGACACAATATGATTAAATAGCAAATGATGATAAGGATGCTGATAAGGATAATCAAGACAAGGAAATGATAATACAGTTAAAGTTTTTATGTATTAATTTGTTTAAATTTAATTGTTTAGATTTTCATTGATTTTTGTTTTGCTTAGTAGAAGCAGTCATCCGATGGAGACGAGGAGCCAGTCTAGGCCGAGGACAACATTTGTTTAATCAGGTATGTAACCATTATATATTGTTTATTTATATATCTAAGTATGTTTAGAAAAAGCAGGATCTGAAGAAGTCGATGATCCGATCCAGGTTGTGGGCCATCTAGCAGTTGCTCAGGTATGTATGTGTTTAATTTATGTTTGTTGATTTTACTTCAATTTCTTCTGCATTTGATTATATGCAGCAGCTAACTGATGGAGAAGAGGAACCGAACCAGTTAGAGACTAGAGATCTGGGAAATGTATGATTTGTGTGAATTACTTTGGAATAAAATATGTTTGGCTTGTTTCGGTGTAGTTATAGCAAGCAGACGTTTTCTTATTCATAAATATGTGCACACATGTGCGTGAGTTTGTATTAAATAGTTTTGGTTTACTTATAGCAAGCAGCCGTTTATACATTGTACATTATGTACTTTTATATGCGTAAGTTTGTATTAAAATTGTTTTTGTTTAGTTATAGCAAGCAGATATTTGTTCATTAATAAATATAATAATTCTTCATAACAAATCCCCGAAAATAAAAACAATCATAATACAAACTCACGCATATGTTTTTATTTGCGTATGTTTATTAACATACAAATGTCTGCTTGCCACACCTAAATTATAAAAATGTTAAGAAAAACTCGCGCATATAAATGTGAATATATTTATTCATGTATAAATATCTGCTTGCTATAACTAAAGCAAAAAACATTTAAATTAATATTAATTCACACAACTCATATATGTATTAACTTATTGGCCTCTAAGACAAAAGTTGCTGAAAGTTAAAATTAGAAATTATATTATTTAATTGTTTAATGTGCACCGGTTGCCTCCGAGCTCGGCACTAAAAATTGGTTTTGACTATATAAGTAATTGCCTATGGGTTAAACTACAATTTTAAATATAATTTTTAATTTACCGCCATTTCGCAATCTGGCATATCAGACATTTTTATCGATATAGGGAGTGAGAGCCGCTATTAAAGTTGGCATCTGTGACACGCCAATGGTCATCTAAGTCACGCGGATTTAGCAGCGGCATTTTTAAAGGTTAGTCGCGCTAAGAAAAAAATGCAAAGTGATAAGAGTGCACTATTTTAACAAACTTAAAAATAATTTGTATCAAATCAAAGGCTGTCTGGACATTGTTAAGCTTCGGGATTAATATAATCTAGAACATCAGTGGACTGTGACCAGCGGAATTCTACATCGTAAGTCGCAATAAAAAAAAAATTTCAAGTAATAAAAGTGCACTATTTTAAAAAATTTAGAAATGAATTATATCAAATTAAAAGCTTTCTACATATTGCTAAGCTTCGGGAATCATCGAACGTTGAAACATCAGCAAAGTGTGACCAGCGGAATTGTCAATTGAGTGTCGCAATAACAAAAGAAATAAAAGTGCTATTTTTTAACAAATTGTAAAATAAATTAAATTTAGTTATAGGCTTACTCTCCGGCCATTTTCAAGTTTCCGGTATCATCGAATGTTCAAACATCAGCGGACTGTGACTAGCGGAATTCTAAATGGGAAGTCGCAAAACCAAAAGTGAAAAATTTTAGTTATTTAACCAGAATTTTAAAATAAATTAAATTCAGTTCCAGGCTTTCTAGACATTGTTAAGCTTTGCGGACTATTGAACATAAGATGATTGTTAAGCTTCAGGATTATTGGACGCTAAAACATCAACGGACTGTTACCAGCGGAGTTCTAAATCGTAAGTCGCAATAAAAAAAAAATTTCAAGTAATAAAAGTGCACTATTTTTTTTAATTTAGAAATAAATTATATCAAATTAAAAGCTTTCTACACATTGTTAAGCTTCGAGAATCATCGAGCGTTGAAACATAAGCAGATTGTGACCAGCGGAATTGTAAATTGTAAGCTACAATAACAAAAGTAATAAAAGTGCATTATTTTAAAAAAATTTAAAATAAATTAAAATTAGTTACAGCCTTGGTTTCTAGCCATTTTTAAACTTCCGGAATAATTGAACGTTCAAACATCAGCGGACTATGACTAGCGAAATTCTAAATTGTAAGTTGCAAACCAAAAGTAAAAAGGTGCATTATTTCAACAAATTTTAAAATAAATTTAAGTCAGTTACAGGCTTTCTGGCGACTTTCAAGCTTCCAGATTAATCAAACATTCGAACATTAGCGGACTGTGACTAGCGGAATTATAAATGGTAAGTCGCAAAACCAAAAGTGAAAAAGGTAAATTATTTTAACAAATTTTAAAAATAATTAAATTAAATTACAGGCTTTCTGAACATTGTTAAGCTTTGCGGACTATTGGACACAATATGATTAAATAGCAAATGATGATAAGGATGCTGATAAGGATAATCAAGACAAGGAAATGATAATACAGTTAAAGTTTTTATGTATTAATTTGTTTAAATTTAATTGTTTAGATTTTCATTGATTTTTGTTTTGCTTAGTAGAAGCAGTCATCCGATGGAGACGAGGAGCCAGTCTAGGCCGAGGACAACATTTGTTTAATCAGGTATGTAACCATTATATATTGTTTATTTATATATCTAAGTATGTTTAGAAAAAGCAGGATCTGAAGAAGTCGATGATCCGATCCAGGTTGTGGGCCATCTAGCAGTTGCTCAGGTATGTATGTGTTTAATTTATGTTTGTTGATTTTACTTCAATTTCTTCTGCATTTGATTATATGCAGCAGCTAACTGATGGAGAAGAGGAACCGAACCAGTTAGAGACTAGAGATCTGGGAAATGTATGATTTGTGTGAATTACTTTGGAATAAAATATGTTTGGCTTGTTTCGGTGTAGTTATAGCAAGCAGACGTTTTCTTATTCATAAATATGTGCACACATGTGCGTGAGTTTGTATTAAATAGTTTTGGTTTACTTATAGCAAGCAGCCGTTTATACATTGTACATTATGTACTTTTATATGCGTAAGTTTGTATTAAAATTGTTTTTGTTTAGTTATAGCAAGCAGATATTTGTTCATTAATAAATATAATAATTCTTCATAACAAATCCCCGAAAATAAAAACAATCATAATACAAACTCACGCATATGTTTTTATTTGCGTATGTTTATTAACATACAAATGTCTGCTTGCCACACCTAAATTATAAAAATGTTAAGAAAAACTCGCGCATATAAATGTGAATATATTTATTCATGTATAAATATCTGCTTGCTATAACTAAAGCAAAAACATTTAAATTAATATTAATTCACACAACTCATATATGTATTAACTTATTGGCCTCTAAGACAAAAGTTGCTGAAAGTTAAAATTAGAAATTATATTATTTAATTGTTTAATGTGCACCGGTTGCCTCCGAGCTCGGCACTAAAAATTGGTTTTGACTATATAAGTAATTGCCTATGGGTTAAACTACAATTTTAAATATAATTTTTAATTTACCGCCATTTCGCAATCTGGCATATCAGACATTTTTATCGATATAGGGAGTGAGAGCCGCTATTAAAGTTGGCATCTGTGACACGCCAATGGTCATCTAAGTCACGCGGATTTAGCAGCGGCATTTTTAAAGGTTAGTCGCGCTAAGAAAAAAATGCAAAGTGATAAGAGTGCACTATTTTAACAAACTTAAAAATAATTTGTATCAAATCAAAGGCTGTCTGGACATTGTTAAGCTTCGGGATTAATATAATCTAGAACATCAGTGGACTGTGACCAGCGGAATTCTACATCGTAAGTCGCAATAAAAAAAATTTCAAGTAATAAAAGTGCACTATTTTAAAAAATTTAGAAATGAATTATATCAAATTAAAAGCTTTCTACATATTGCTAAGCTTCGGGAATCATCGAACGTTGAAACATCAGCAAAGTGTGACCAGCGGAATTGTCAATTGAGTGTCGCAATAACAAAAGAAATAAAAGTGCTATTTTTTAACAAATTGTAAAATAAATTAAATTTAGTTATAGGCTTACTCTCCGGCCATTTTCAAGTTTCCGGTATCATCGAATGTTCAAACATCAGCGGACTGTGACTAGCGGAATTCTAAATGGGAAGTCGCAAAACCAAAAGTGAAAAATTTTAGTTATTTAACCAGAATTTTAAAATAAATTAAATTCAGTTCCAGGCTTTCTAGACATTGTTAAGCTTTGCGGACTATTGAACATAAGATGATTGTTAAGCTTCAGGATTATTGGACGCTAAAACATCAACGGACTGTTACCAGCGGAGTTCTAAATCGTAAGTCGCAATAAGAAAAAAATTCAAGTAATAAAAGTGCACTATTTTATAAAATTTAGAAATGAATTATATCAAATTAAAAGCTTTCTACACATTGTTAAGCTTCGAGAATCATCGAGCGTTGAAACATAAGCAGATTGTGACCAGCGGAATTGTAAATTGTAAGCTACAATAACAAAAGTAATAAAAGTGCATTATTTTAAAAAATTTAAAATAAATTAAAATTAGTTACAGCCTTGGTTTCTAGCCATTTTTAAACTTCCGGAATAATTGAACGTTCAAACATCAGCGGACTATGACTAGCGAAATTCTAAATTGTAAGTTGCAAACCAAAAGTAAAAAGGTGCATTATTTCAACAAATTTTAAAATAAATTTAAGTCAGTTACAGGCTTTCTGGCGACTTTCAAGCTTCCAGATTAATCAAACATTCGAACATTAGCGGACTGTGACTAGCGGAATTATAAATGGTAAGTCGCAAAACCAAAAGTGAAAAAGGTGAATTATTTTAACAAATTTTAAAAATAATTAAATTAAATTACAGGCTTTCTGAACATTGTTAAGCTTTGCGGACTATTGGACACAATATGATTAAATAGCAAATGATGATAAGGATGCTGATAAGGATAATCAAGACAAGGAAATGATAATACAGTTAAAGTTTTTATGTATTAATTTGTTTAAATTTAATTGTTTAGATTTTCATTGATTTTTGTTTTGCTTAGTAGAAGCAGTCATCCGATGGAGACGAGGAGCCAGTCTAGGCCGAGGACAACATTTGTTTAATCAGGTATGTAACCATTATATATTGTTTATTTATATATCTAAGTATGTTTAGAAAAAGCAGGATCTGAAGAAGTCGATGATCCGATCCAGGTTGTGGGCCATCTAGCAGTTGCTCAGGTATGTATGTGTTTAATTTATGTTTGTTGATTATACTTCAATTTCTTCTGCATTTGATTATATGCAGCAGCTAACTGATGGAGAAGAGGAACCGAACCAGTTAGAGACTAGAGATCTGGGAAATGTATGATTTGTGTGAATTACTTTGGAATAAAATATGTTTGGCTTGTTTCGGTGTAGTTATAGCAAGCAGACGTTTTCTTATTCATAAATATGTGCACACATGTGCGTGAGTTTGTATTAAATAGTTTTGGTTTACTTATAGCAAGCAGCCGTTTATACATTGTACATTATGTACTTTTATATGCGTAAGTTTGTATTAAAATTGTTTTTGTTTAGTTATAGCAAGCAGATATTTGTTCATTAATAAATATAATAATTCTTCATAACAAATCCCCGAAAATAAAAACAATCATAATACAAACTCACGCATATGTTTTTATTTGCGTATGTTTATTAACATACAAATGTCTGCTTGCCACACCTAAATTATAAAAATGTTAAGAAAAACTCGCGCATATAAATGTGAATATATTTATTCATGTATAAATATCTGCTTGCTATAACTAAAGCAAAAAACATTTAAATTAATATTAATTCACACAACTCATATATGTATTAACTTATTGGCCTCTAAGACAAAAGTTGCTGAAAGTTAAAATTAGAAATTATATTATTTAATTGTTTAATGTGCACCGGTTGCCTCCGAGCTCGGCACTAAAAATTGGTTTTGACTATATAAGTAATTGCCTATGGGTTAAACTACAATTTTAAATATAATTTTTAATTTACCGCCATTTCGCAATCTGGCATATCAGACATTTTTATCGATATAGGGAGTGAGAGCCGCTATTAAAGTTGGCATCTGTGACACGCCAATGGTCATCTAAGTCACGCGGATTTAGCAGCGGCATTTTTAAAGGTTAGTCGCGCTAAGAAAAAATGCAAAGTGATAAGAGTGCACTATTTTAACAAACTTAAAAATAATTTGTATCAAATCAAAGGCTGTCTGGACATTGTTAAGCTTCGGGATTAATATAATCTAGAACATCAGTGGACTGTGACCAGCGGAATTCTACATCGTAAGTCGCAATAAAAAAAAATTTCAAGTAATAAAAGTGCACTATTTTAAAAAATTTAGAAATGAATTATATCAAATTAAAAGCTTTCTACATATTGCTAAGCTTCGGGAATCATCGAACGTTGAAACATCAGCAAAGTGTGACCAGCGGAATTGTCAATTGAGTGTCGCAATAACAAAAGAAATAAAAGTGCTATTTTTTAACAAATTGTAAAATAAATTAAATTTAGTTATAGGCTTACTCTCCGGCCATTTTCAAGTTTCCGGTATCATCGAATGTTCAAACATCAGCGGACTGTGACTAGCGGAATTCTAAATGGGAAGTCGCAAAACCAAAAGTGAAAAATTTTAGTTATTTAACCAGAATTTTAAAATAAATTAAATTCAGTTCCAGGCTTTCTAGACATTGTTAAGCTTTGCGGACTATTGAACATAAGATGATTGTTAAGCTTCAGGATTATTGGACGCTAAAACATCAACGGACTGTTACCAGCGGAGTTCTAAATCGTAAGTCGCAATAAGAAAAAAAATACAAAGTATTAAAAGTGCACTATTTTATAAAATTTAGAAATGAATTATATCAAATTAAAAGCTTTCTACACATTGTTAAGCTTCGAGAATCATCGAGCGTTGAAACATAAGCAGATTGTGACCAGCGGAATTGTAAATTGTAAGCTACAATAACAAAAGTAATAAAAGTGCATTATTTTAAAAAATTTAAAATAAATTAAAATTAGTTACAGCCTTGGTTTCTAGCCATTTTTAAACTTCCGGAATAATTGAACGTTCAAACATCAGCGGACTATGACTAGCGAAATTCTAAATTGTAAGTTGCAAACCAAAAGTAAAAAGGTGCATTATTTCAACAAATTTTAAAATAAATTTAAGTCAGTTACAGGCTTTCTGGCGACTTTCAAGCTTCCAGATTAATCAAACATTCGAACATTAGCGGACTGTGACTAGCGGAATTATAAATGGTAAGTCGCAAAACCAAAAGTGAAAAAGGTGAATTATTTTAACAAATTTTAAAAATAATTAAATTAAATTACAGGCTTTCTGAACATTGTTAAGCTTTGCGGACTATTGGACACAATATGATTAAATAGCAAATGATGATAAGGATGCTGATAAGGATAATCAAGACAAGGAAATGATAATACAGTTAAAGTTTTTATGTATTAATTTGTTTAAATTTAATTGTTTAGATTTTCATTGATTTTTGTTTTGCTTAGTAGAAGCAGTCATCCGATGGAGACGAGGAGCCAGTCTAGGCCGAGGACAACATTTGTTTAATCAGGTATGTAACCATTATATATTGTTTATTTATATATCTAAGTATGTTTAGAAAAAGCAGGATCTGAAGAAGTCGATGATCCGATCCAGGTTGTGGGCCATCTAGCAGTTGCTCAGGTATGTATGTGTTTAATTTATGTTTGTTGATTATACTTCAATTTCTTCTGCATTTGATTATATGCAGCAGCTAACTGATGGAGAAGAGGAACCGAACCAGTTAGAGACTAGAGATCTGGGAAATGTATGATTTGTGTGAATTACTTTGGAATAAAATATGTTTGGCTTGTTTCGGTGTAGTTATAGCAAGCAGACGTTTTCTTATTCATAAATATGTGCACACATGTGCGTGAGTTTGTATTAAATAGTTTTGGTTTACTTATAGCAAGCAGCCGTTTATACATTGTACATTATGTACTTTTATATGCGTAAGTTTGTATTAAAATTGTTTTTGTTTAGTTATAGCAAGCAGATATTTGTTCATTAATAAATATATGCACATAATACGCGTGAGTTTTTATTAAGATTGTTTTTTTTTCCTGGCTTTATTCCGAAAAATTCTAATTCTGTTGAGCTATTTCCTACCAGCTTGGCACTCACAGTTGGTTAATTTACAATTTAACTTGTTGCTTATGCGTTGAGAAACATTTCTAATTTTAACTTTCAGCAACTTTTGTCTTAGAGGCCAATAAGTTAATACATATGTGAGTTGTGTGAATTAATATTAATTTAAATGTTTTTTGCTTTAGTTATAGCAAGCAGATATTTATACATGAATAAATATATTCACATTTATATGCGCGAGTTTTTCTTAACATTTTTATAATTTAGGTGTGACAAGCAGACATTTGTATGTTAATAAACATACGCAAATAAAAACATATGCGTGAGTTTGTATTATGATTGTTTTTATTTTCGGGGATTTGTTATGAAGAATTCTAATTCGATTGAAGAAGAGTTCCAAGAATCAGGCACACCACAAAGACAAGGTATTTTTTAATTGTCTGCGTTTGATGTGCAACAATTGCCTCTCAGTTATTTTTTTTAATTGATTGCTTGCGTATTCGTGAGCAACATTTATAAACTTATATTTAAGCAACACTTGCTCAGATTTAATGGACGTCTTTTAAAAGTATGGCATTTCTGACTTTGAATGCTGTGTACTGAGTTAGCATCTATGTCACGCGAATTGAATGGCGGCCATATTTAAAGGTATGCAGTAAAGAAATAAAATAACAAATTTATAAAAAAAACTACTTTACTAATTAAAAAATTAATTATTTATAATTTAAATAATTGTTTATGCTTTGAACAACATTTTGGATGGCACCTTTAGCACTTTTTGCCTTTGATGAAGTGAGCGTCATATAACACTCTGGCATCCGTGATTCGGAGATCCGAGAAATAAGTTGGCATCTATGACACGCTAATTAGCATGTAAGCCACGCTGCATTCTTAAAGGTTAGGCGCATTAAGGAAAATTACAAAATGATAACAAAAAATTATTTTAACTAATTTATATTTAAATTAAATATAATTGCATATTTTTAGAACATTTCTAAATGAACCTACTGGCAGCGTTTGCCTCAGGTTAAGTCAGCGTCATTTAACACTCTGGCATCCACGACTCGGAGGTCCGTGAATTAAGTTGACATCAATGACACACTAATTGGCATCCCACTCACGCTGCATTCTTAAAGGTTAGGCGCATTAAAGAAAGTTACAAAATGATAAAAAAAATTATGTTAGCTAATTTTAATTAAAATTAAAAATAATTACATCTTTTTTTAATATTTCTAAATTAACCTTATGGCAGCGTTTGCCTCAGGTTAAGTGACCGTCATTTAACAGTCTGGCAGCCATGGCCAAGAGATCCGTGAATTAAGTTGACATCTATGACACACTAATTGGCATCCAAGTCACGCTGTGTTCTTAAAGGGTATGCGCAATAAGAAATAACTACAAAATGATCAAAATAAATTATTTAAACCAATTTAAATATAAAATAAATACAATTGCATCATTTGGATGCCAACGGACACTAGCATCTCCCTTGGTGAGTGGCAACTGTTTAACCAGCCAAACACGCATATACAAACACATGTAATTGTACAGTGTTAATTATATTATTTAATTGTGTAATGTGCACCAGTTGCCACGGAGCTTGGCACAAAAAATTGGTTTTTACTATATAAGTAATTGCTTACGGGTTAAACTACAATTTTTAATATAATTTTTAATTTACCGCAATTTCGCAATCTGGCATCTCAGACATTTTTTATCGATATCGGGAGTGAGAGCTGCTATTAAAGTTGGCATCTATGACACGCCAATTGTCATCTAAGTCACGCGGATTTAGCAGCGGCATTTTTAAAGGTTAGTCGCGCTGCGAAAAAATTGCAAAGTGACAAAAGTGCACTATTTTAACAAATTTAAAAATAATTTATATCAAATCAAAGGCTGTCTTGACATTGTTAAGCTTCGGGATTATTGGAATCTAGAACATCAGTAGACTGTGACCACAAGCATCTCCGGTGTGTGAGTGGCAACTGTTCAACCAGCCAAACACGCATATACAAACACATGTAATTGTACAGTGTTAATTATATTATTTAATTGTTTAATGTGCACCGGTTGCCTCCGAGCTCGGCACTAAAAATTGGTTTTGACTATATAAGTAATTGCCTATGGGTTAAACTACAATTTTAAATATAATTTTTAATTTACCGCCATTTCGCAATCTGGCATATCAGACATTTTTATCGATATAGGGAGTGAGAGCCGCTATTAAAGTTGGCATCTGTGACACGCCAATGGTCATCTAAGTCACGCGGATTTAGCAGCGGCATTTTTAAAGGTTAGTCGCGCTAAGAAAAAAATGCAAAGTGATAAGAGTGCACTATTTTAACAAACTTAAAAATAATTTGTATCAAATCAAAAGCTGTCTGGACATTGTTAAGCTTCGGGATTAATATAATCTTGAACATCAGTGGACTGTGACCAGCGGAATTCTACATCGTAAGTCGCAATAAAAAAAAATTTCAAGTAATAAAAGTGCACTATTTTAAAAAATTTAGAAATGAATTATATCAAATTAAAAGCTTTCTACACATTGCTAAGCTTCGGGAATCATCGAACGTTGAAACATCAGCAAAGTGTGACCAGCGGAATTGTCAATTGTAAGTCGCAATAACAAAAGAAATAAAAGTGCTATTTTTTAACAAATTGTAAAATAAATTAAATTTAGTTATAGGCTTACTCTCCGGCCATTTTCAAGTTTCCGGTATCATCGAATGTTCAAACATCAGCGGACTGTGACTAGCGGAATTCTAAATGGGAAGTCGCAAAACCAAAAGTGAAAAATTTTAGTTATTTAACCAGAATTTTAAAATAAATTAAATTCAGTTCCAGGCTTTCTAGACATTGTTAAGCTTTGCGGACTATTGAACATAAGATGATTGTTAAGCTTCAGGATTATTGGACGCTAAAACATCAACGGACTGTTACCAGCGGAGTTCTAAATCGTAAGTCGCAATAAGAAAAAAAATACAAAGTATTAAAAGTGCACTATTTTTTTAAATTTAGAAATAAATTATATCAAATTAAAAGCTTTCTACACATTGTTAAGCTTCGAGAATCATCGAGCGTTGAAACATAAGCAGATTGTGACCAGCGGAATTGTAAATTGTAAGCTACAATAACAAAAGTAATAAAAGTGCATTATTTTAAAAAAATTTAAAATAAATTAAAATTAGTTACAGCCTTGGTTTCTAGCCATTTTTAAACTTCCGGAATAATTGAACGTTCAAACATCAGCGGACTATGACTAGCGAAATTCTAAATTGTAAGTTGCAAACCAAAAGTAAAAAGGTGCATTATTTCAACAAATTTTAAAATAAATTTAAGTCAGTTACAGGCTTTCTGGCGACTTTCAAGCTTCCAGATTAATCAAACATTCGAACATTAGCGGACTGTGACTAGCGGAATTATAAATGGTAAGTCGCAAAACCAAAAGTGAAAAAGGTGAATTATTTTAACAAATTTTAAAAATAATTAAATTAAATTACAGGCTTTCTGAACATTGTTAAGCTTTGCGGACTATTGGACACAATATGATTAAATAGCAAATGATGATAAGGATGCTGATAAGGATAATCAAGACAAGGAAATGATAATACAGTTAAAGTTTTTATGTATTAATTTGTTTAAATTTAATTGTTTAGATTTTCATTGATTTTTGTTTTGCTTAGTAGAAGCAGTCATCCGATGGAGACGAGGAGCCAGTCTAGGCCGAGGACAACATTTGTTTAATCAGGTATGTAACCATTATATATTGTTTATTTATATATCTAAGTATGTTTAGAAAAAGCAGGATCTGAAGAAGTCGATGATCCGATCCAGGTTGTGGGCCATCTAGCAGTTGCTCAGGTATGTATGTGTTTAATTTATGTTTGTTGATTATACTTCAATTTCTTCTGCATTTGATTATATGCAGCAGCTAACTGATGGAGAAGAGGAACCGAACCAGTTAGAGACTAGAGATCTGGGAAATGTATGATTTGTGTGAATTACTTTGGAATAAAATATGTTTGGCTTGTTTCGGTGTAGTTATAGCAAGCAGACGTTTTCTTATTCATAAATATGTGCACACATGTGCGTGAGTTTGTATTAAATAGTTTTGGTTTACTTATAGCAAGCAGCCGTTTATACATTGTACATTATGTACTTTTATATGCGTAAGTTTGTATTAAAATTGTTTTTGTTTAGTTATAGCAAGCAGATATTTGTTCATTAATAAATATAATAATTCTTCATAACAAATCCCCGAAAATAAAAACAATCATAATACAAACTCACGCATATGTTTTTATTTGCGTATGTTTATTAACATACAAATGTCTGCTTGCCACACCTAAATTATAAAAATGTTAAGAAAAACTCGCGCATATAAATGTGAATATATTTATTCATGTATAAATATCTGCTTGCTATAACTAAAGCAAAAAACATTTAAATTAATATTAATTCACACAACTCATATATGTATTAACTTATTGGCCTCTAAGACAAAAGTTGCTGAAAGTTAAAATTAGAAATTATATTATTTAATTGTTTAATGTGCACCGGTTGCCTCCGAGCTCGGCACTAAAAATTGGTTTTGACTATATAAGTAATTGCCTATGGGTTAAACTACAATTTTAAATATAATTTTTAATTTACCGCCATTTCGCAATCTGGCATATCAGACATTTTTATCGATATAGGGAGTGAGAGCCGCTATTAAAGTTGGCATCTGTGACACGCCAATGGTCATCTAAGTCACGCGGATTTAGCAGCGGCATTTTTAAAGGTTAGTCGCGCTAAGAAAAAAATGCAAAGTGATAAGAGTGCACTATTTTAACAAACTTAAAAATAATTTGTATCAAATCAAAGGCTGTCTGGACATTGTTAAGCTTCGGGATTAATATAATCTAGAACATCAGTGGACTGTGACCAGCGGAATTCTACATCGTTTTTTTCTCTCTCTCTTGTGGTTGGTGAGGCCTGTCGGCGGCGCTCACGGCTGGGTTGCGGCCTCGAGCGCTGCGCTTGCGATTCGACAAGGGATTGAATCGGGCGCTGGGCGAACGATGATCACGGGTCCGAATTATTACTCTTCGTGTTTTTGAGCAACTGGTCTCGGCCCTTAAATGGTGTAACTTTGTTTGTTGTTGGCGCCTTCGTTACATGGGTTGTTTTGTGCCGGTCTGGCATCACGGGCGTGGCGTTCGACTATTCATCGGTATGATGGCATGACAGCTGTTGCTCGAGTTGTTCGAGTTGGCAGCTGCCATGTGTGGGGGGTGGGCTGGAGGTGTGGACGGTAACAATAACAGTGCCTTAATTACTAACAATAAATTAACTTAACTAACAAATTTTTACATTAATATATACAATAATTTTCTCTTTCTTTTTTTTTTTTTTTTTTTGCAGCTATTTTAGGACTTGGTGTGGGGAATCGGCGGCTCTCATGGTGCATGGGCCGCCTTGCCAGCTAGCTTCAGGCGCACACACATACACATCCACATGCGTAAGTATGCACCTGTCGCAATCCTCAGCTTTGGTTGAAGAAGATTATTCATCTTCCTCTTTTCTTTGCAGCCTCCGAACATCTTTGGACATCACTGGGCCTTGGAGGTGCGCCCTCTGGTGCAGATCGGCGCAGTCATGGGCCGCCGTGTGGCAGCAGCTTTCTATACTCGGGTAAGTATATTGTCAGGTTATGTTGATATAATTTTTTTTTTTTTTTTTTTTTTTTTTTCTTCTTTCTTTTTAGTTGCAGGTCATCTGGAGGACTTCACTGGAGCATCGATGGACATCTTGCGGCCACATCGCAGTCGCCCCTTGGTCAGGGCAGGCACCGCCAGGGAGTAGCTGTGTAAAGGTAAGTGTATGTATTATTAATGTGTGTACATATACTAATGTATATGAAATTTATTGGCGTCGCCGGTCTTCGTGGTCATCATTGGACGTCATCATCATCATCGTTGGACATCTCTTGGACGACGCCGGCGCTCTTTGGTAATTTTAGGTGCTGCATTGGGCAGCTGTTTGGCGGCTGCAGCGCAGCCTCAGGTAAGTATGTTGTTAGTGTAGTTTTTATATATATTTATTAATATATATTTGTTTGCCATGTCGCCGCAAGTCATCCTGGACTATTCTGTATGCCCTCATCATCATCGTGGGACACTTCCTGGATGGCGTCGGTGATCATTGGTCAGGATTTGTGCCGCCTTGGGCGGCTGTTTGGCGGCTGCAGCGCAGCCTCAGGTAAGTACGTGGTTTTAGTTGTTTTTGTTTAGTTTTTACTAATTTGAATTTGTTTTCCATGTCGCCGCAAGTCATCCTGGACTATTCTGTATGCCCTCATCATCATCGTGGGACATCTCCTGGATGGCGTCGGTGATCATTGGTCAGTTGAGGTGCCGCCTTGGGCGGCTGTTTGGCGGCTGCAGCGCAGCCTCAGGTAAGTACGTGGTTTTAGTTGTTTTTGTTTAATTTTTACTAATTTGAATTTGTTTTCCATGTCGCCGCAAGTCATCCTGGACTATTCTGTATGCCCTCATCATCATCGTGGGACATCTCCTGGATGGCGTCGGTGATCATTGGTCAGTTGAGGTGCCGCCTTGGGCGGCTGTTTGGCGGCTGCAGCGCAGCCTCAGGTAAGTACGTGGTTTTAGTTGTTTTTGTTTAGTTTTTACTAATTTGAATTTGTTTTCCATGTCGCCGCAAGTCATCCTGGACTATTCTGTATGCCCTCATCATCATCGTGGGACATCTCCTGGATGGCGTCGGTGATCATTGGTCAGTTGAGGTGCCGCCTTGGGCGGCTGTTTGGCGGCTGCAGCGCAGCCTCAGGTAAGTACGTGGTTTTAGTTGTTTTTGTTTAGTTTTTACTAATTTGAATTTGTTTTCCATGTCGCCGCAAGTCATCCTGGACTATTCTGTATGCCCTCATCATCATCGTGGGACATCTCCTGGATGGCGTCGGTGATCATTGGTCAGTTGAGGTGCCGCCTTGGGCGGCTGTTTGGCGGCTGCAGCGCAGCCTCAGGTAAGTACGTGGTTTTAGTTGTTTTTGTTTAATTTTTACTAATTTGAATTTGTTTTCCATGTCGCCGCAAGTCATCCTGGACTATTCTGTATGCCCTCATCATCATCGTGGGACATCTCCTGGATGGCGTCGGTGATCATTGGTCAGTTGAGGTGCCGCCTTGGGCGGCTGTTTGGCGGCTGCAGCGCAGCCTCAGGTAAGTACGTGGTTTTAGTTGTTTTTGTTTAGTTTTTACTAATTTGAATTTGTTTTCCATGTCGCCGCAAGTCATCCTGGACTATTCTGTATGCCCTCATCATCATCGTGGGACATCTCCTGGATGGCGTCGGTGATCATTGGTCAGTTGAGGTGCCGCCTTGGGCGGCTGTTTGGCGGCTGCAGCGCAGCCTCAGGTAAGTACGTGGTTTTAGTTGTTTTTGTTTAGTTTTTACTAATTTGAATTTGTTTTCCATGTCGCCGCAAGTCATCCTGGACTATTCTGTATGCCCTCATCATCATCGTGGGACATCTCCTGGATGGCGTCGGTGATCATTGGTCAGTTGAGGTGCCGCCTTGGGCGGCTGTTTGGCGGCTGCAGCGCAGCCTCAGGTAAGTGTAGTGGTTGAGTTTATTTGTGTACATTTATTAATTCCTAATTATTTATTTTCTATGTTATTGGCTACCATTGTGGACTTTATTGAACGTCAGGCGCATCATTGGGCATCTCTTGGGCAGCGTCTGTGCCCATTGGTCAGGTGGAGTGTCTAATATAAACAGTGCAGCCTCGAGGTATGCAATTGAATTTATTATTTGCTAACATGTAGTTAATGGATTGTTATGTATTTGCAGGTGGCCATCTATCCGGCTCCACTACTGCTCCAGATGGCCAGGCTGTTGCTGGCGAATCAATGGAGCCAGTTGCAGAAAGCAATTGAACAGCTGGTCCATTTTCGCCTCCATACGGCTGAACATGGTGGCGTTCAGCTCGAGAGCCTTCAGCATCTGGTCATCCGGGGAATCCGGAGCCTGATGTTGGCCATCGTCATTGGCAGCACGCAACTGCCGCTGTAGGCTGGCCAAATGTGCCTCAGCAGGATTGCGTCTCCAATTCGGCGTTGCTGCTGCTGGTGCCACTGGAGGATCAGGCGACTGCTCCAGCCTATACCTTGCCAGCGCATCACGTATTTGCTGCTGACAAATAGCTGAATGTTTCGCCATTTCCTCGCGCATGTTGATGCTGTCGATGGGCAATGCTCTTTTGGTCGAGGCCCGCTTGCGCTGGGATTTGTGCCTTTCCTTGCCAGCGTTGCGGGTCCGCCCAAAGAGAGCCATCTTGTATGGCTTGTATGTCCTCGCCTTCACCCTGTTTGCAGCAGCAACAGTAGCACGTATAGGAGACTGGTGCCGCTGTTGCTTTTGTTGCTGTTGATGATGATGGTGTTGACGGCCATTAGCTTGGCCAGTAGATGCCCTTACTGGCGTTATGTGGCTGGTATCGTCTCTCGCCTTACGACTAAGCATTGGCTGATGCTTAGTCGTGCTGGAGTGACGATTTCTAATGTTAGTTTTAGTTTTGTTATTTTTATTGCTGTTGTAAGTATTTGCCACATTCTTTAGATGTCCTAATTGCTGTACTTTTTGTTGTTTATTTACAATAAAGTCTTTTGTGTTTGCTTGTTCATGTTTGTTTTTGTTATTTATTTGCGCATGCCTCTGCTTCTGCCTCATTTGTTTCAGCTCTTTGGCCGCCTTGTACGATTGTAGCTTGGACCTAGCTTCCTTGTAGGCAGGACAGCCCTTATAGCTGCTAATATGCTCGCCACAGCAATTTGCGCATTTCGGGGCTGCCTGTCTAGGTTTAGCGCAAGCTGTCGTGGCATGGTCATCTGCACATTTCATGCATTTATATTGGCGCCTACAGTAGTTTTTAGTATGGCCAAATGCCTGGCAGCGATGACATTGTGGGGGGTCGATTGGCTTGGCCTGCTTCTCGACCTTCACTGCCTGTCCGCTTAGCTCATTTAGTTGCAGTATTTGCATGTGGCTGCCATCCAGTTTGGGCTGCAGCTCAACCTCAAAAACGTTTACTGGCTTGCCAGTGAAACGCTTTTTTATGTTCCGCACATATCTTGCCTCGAAGCCAAGTTCATATAGGCGCGCCTTAAGCCATTCACTAGGGGTCGAGTGGTGGATGTGCTTAATGCACACCCTATACCCCCTCTGGCTGCGCTGTTGGTGGGTGTGGAGTTGGGTGCCGTCTTCGTTCAATGACGCCATGATGGCCTCATATGTGGACATGCTGTCGCACTCCACACGGAGACCATCATTTGCCATTGTACGAGTTCTAAATTTGCCTACTGCTGGATTACTTTGGAGTTTGTCCAGTAGTGGCATTATTTGCGGCACAAGTGGCAGAAATACCATTGGCACTTTGGCTTTAGTTTTAGCTTTGCTGTTGTTGTTGTTTAATTGCGGCTGCTGTTGCTGTTCCTCAGATGGGCACGGCTGGCAGTCCATTTCCAGCTCTATTTGCTGTTGTTGTTGTTGTTGCTGCTGCTGTTGCTCTGGCTGCTGTTGCTGCTGTTGCTCTGGCTGCTGTTGTTGTTGTTGCTGCTGCTGCTGCTGCTGCTGCTGTTGTTGATGTTGTTGTTGTAGATGCTGCTGCTGCTGCTGTTGTTGACGCTGCCTAACCCTCATCTGCAGCCTCCTAGCGTATTCGCTTTTGAATTTTGGCGTTCTGAATGGATAGTCCGTACCAGAAGATTCATCATCCTCGGACTCGTCCATTTCGCCACACTTGCGTTTCAACGGCGATTGCCATGAAACTATATTAACTGGGGCTGCCATTGGTTGGGCTAGTTCGTGTGGCAGCAATGGTGGCACACTGGAGAGCCATCTCTGGACTCCAGGTATTGTTGTTGCTGTTTTAGTTTGTGGCGACATTATAGCCGTAGATTTTGCATCTGATGTTGCTGCTGCTGCGTCCAGCTTGCGACGAATGTGATCTGCACCATGCGAATCCAGGCTGTGTCTAGTTTTTGGCGACCTTTTAGACTTCTGTTGTTGTTGTTGTTGTTGTTGTTGTTGTTGTTGTTGTTGAGCATTGCTTGTCAGTTGTTCGTCTGTTATGGTCTCAATGTCTATGTAGTGGCTCTCACTTCCACTGGTAATGTTGTGAAGTGAGTTATTTGTGATTAGATTTTTATTATTTGTTGCTGCTCTAGCGTGTATTGGGCTTGTGCTTGTGCTTGCGCTTGCGCTTGCGCTTGTGCTTGTGCTTGCGCTTGCGCGGGTATTTGGAATTGTGCTTGCGCTTGCGCACATATTTGTATTAGCTTGTAAGTTTACGTTTGTATTTGTGTGTGCTTTTGCAGCATCAGTCAAGTCAGTCGAATTTATGTGTGTGTGTGTGTATGTGTTGTTTAGTTCTGCCTTCTCTTTCAGTGGCTGCGCGCGCGCGCTCTTCGGCTTCATTCGTTGCAGGTAAGTATTGTTCGTGTTAATGTTTGTATTTGCGTTTGTGTGTATTTGTGTCTGTGCTTGGGCAAGTGCGCGCTCTCTTAAATCTAGCTGAGCGAGCATGTTGATGTTGGTGTTAGTGTTAGTGACTGTGGGTGTGAGACTTTCGAGTTTCGTTCTCTCGCCCTGCACTGCTTTGTTGGCGTGCGAATGTGTGTAAGCAGTGGACTTCTCGCTCGCACTGCTTGTAGTGGTGTTGTTTTTTGAATTTCTTTTTGACTTTCTTTTTTTGGCGGCGGCAGCAACTGACGCAACTTTTGGCGCCGTTTTTTTTGGCGCCGTTTTTTCTGACGCCTTCTTGGGGCCCCCAATTAGCCTATCCAAGGAGAATATCTCCTCTAACAAAGCCATGCTGGCTTCATCGGCCGTTTCGTTAAAGAACGATGAGTTGGGCGCATCTGAATCTGTCAGGGACAGTACAGACACGATACACTCACCGTTTTCTAGTGTCTCAATTTCTGCCGCTGCTGCGGCTGATTGTCGGCGGCTCCTCTGTCCAGCTGGCTCGCTCATCCCGAGTAGAATCTCCATGGAGTCGTCTGGTTTGTAATTGGCTGTCATCTCTTTAGTTTGTTGCCTTCTTTTATGCGGCGAACTTTATTTGCAGTCACTTGTAGTTAAAGGAACACTTTATGCACTTTATGCACTTGCTTGCTTCAATTGTTCATTGATTTGATATCCACTTGTTTAATTTCCCATTTTTAGTAAATAACAAGAGTTTTTAATAGCTTTAAGTTTTTTAAATCACTTTATTTAAGTTTAATTTTCAAGTTTTTTTCTCTCTCTCTTGTGGTTGGTGAGGCCTGTCGGCGGCGCTCACGGCTGGGTTGCGGCCTCGAGCGCTGCGCTTGCGATTCGACAAGGGATTGAATCGGGCGCTGGGCGAACGATGATCACGGGTCCGAATTATTACTCTTCGTGTTTTTGAGCAACTGGTCTCGGCCCTTAAATGGTGTAACTTTGTTTGTTGTTGGCGCCTTCGTTACATGGGTTGTTTTGTGCCGGTCTGGCATCACGGGCGTGGCGTTCGACTATTCATCGGTATGATGGCATGACAGCTGTTGCTCGAGTTGTTCGAGTTGGCAGCTGCCATGTGTGGGGGGTGGGCTGGAGGTGTGGACGGTAACAATAACAGTGCCTTAATTACTAACAATAAATTAACTTAACTAACAAATTTTTACATTAATATATACAATAATTTTCTCTTTCTTTTTTTTTTTTTTTTTGCAGCTATTTTAGGACTTGGTGTGGGGAATCGGCGGCTCTCATGGTGCATGGGCCGCCTTGCCAGCTAGCTTCAGGCGCACACACATACACATCCACATGCGTAAGTATGCACCTGTCGCAATCCTCAGCTTTGGTTGAAGAAGATTATTCATCTTCCTCTTTTCTTTGCAGCCTCCGAACATCTTTGGACATCACTGGGCCTTGGAGGTGCGCCCTCTGGTGCAGATCGGCGCAGTCATGGGCCGCCGTGTGGCAGCAGCTTTCTATACTCGGGTAAGTATATTGTCAGGTTATGTTGATATAATTTTTTTTTTTTTTTTTTTTTTTTTTTTTTTTTTTCTTCTTTCTTTTTAGTTGCAGGTCATCTGGAGGACTTCACTGGAGCATCGATGGACATCTTGCGGCCACATCGCAGTCGCCCCTTGGTCAGGGCAGGCACCGCCAGGGAGTAGCTGTGTAAAGGTAAGTGTATGTATTATTAATGTGTGTACATATACTAATGTATATGAAATTTATTGGCGTCGCCGGTCTTCGTGGTCATCATTGGACGTCATCATCATCATCGTTGGACATCTCTTGGACGACGCCGGCGCTCTTTGGTAATTTTAGGTGCTGCATTGGGCAGCTGTTTGGCGGCTGCAGCGCAGCCTCAGGTAAGTATGTTGTTAGTGTAGTTTTTATATATATTTATTAATATATATTTGTTTGCCATGTCGCCGCAAGTCATCCTGGACTATTCTGTATGCCCTCATCATCATCGTGGGACATCTCCTGGATGGCGTCGGTGATCATTGGTCAGTTGAGGTGCCGCCTTGGGCGGCTGTTTGGCGGCTGCAGCGCAGCCTCAGGTAAGTACGTGGTTTTAGTTGTTTTTGTTTAGTTTTTACTAATTTGAATTTGTTTTCCATGTCGCCGCAAGTCATCCTGGACTATTCTGTATGCCCTCATCATCATCGTGGGACACTTCCTGGATGGCGTCGGTGATCATCGGTCAGTAGTGGTGCCGCCATGGGCGGCTGTATAGCTGGTGGAGTGCTGTAGGTGGGTATGTGGGTGGCTCTGCACTCTATTGCTCTGTCTCCGTGTCCTCATCCAGAGCTATTTCCAGGTTAATTCTGAGGCTTTCTAGCCTTTCGTCTAGTAACGCCTCTTGGGAGATTGGTGGTGGTTGTAGTAGCGGTCCAATCATGCGCATTGTAAGTTGTGTTTGAGGTGTTTGAGGTGTGACTGGTGGCGGAGCTGGTGACAGTGTTGGTGTGGTAGAGTCTTGTATTTCTATTGTTGCCAGCACTGCTCCTGGTGTCGCTAGGTCAGTTGTCGCAGCAGGTGACAGTGACGACGATATTTGAATTATTGCCATTGCTGATGTCGATGTCTGTGAGTTGTCCTGTTCCTCGTCATAGTCAGGAATAATTGCCTTCTTGACACTTAGTGGCTGGCCTTGGACTATTGCTAGTGCCCTCGGTCTGGAGAGTCCTCCAGTTGTGTAGGACCTGTTATAGAAGAACATTTGCATGAGGCTGAGCCTGTTTGGATGCTCAGGTCCTCGCTCTCGTTCTCGTTTTGCCCGTAGTTCGGCTTGTCTAGTTGCTTCTCTTCTTTCCTCATCTTCTGCTTCGAGGCGTAGTAATGTCGGCAGATGGTTTGAGTTGTTGATCCACTCAGATTGTGCGCTTGCCGTCTGTAGGGGGCGGATGTGTTGTTGCAGTTGGGTCATATATCGTGGCCAGTGCATTCTTTGTGGAACATATGGGTCAAACATCAGTCCGCGTGCTTCGTGATTGGTGTGGTTTGCTAGTGAGTTAGCGAAGCGACTGCTTGCCAGTTCAAAAACTTCCTCAACAGTCTTAAGACCATATTTGCTCTCAAGAGTGGCATTGCGAGTGTACCATGAGGCGCTCAGGGCATCTCTATTTATTTTACTTTGCGCACTTTGTACTCGCATAATATGAGTTGCAGCCGTCAGGGAGCCCCAGACAGGTAGTGCGTATTGCCAGATTGGCATGATTAGCTGCTTTATGATCGTTGCCTTGCAGTTTTTTGCCAGTTGGCTGTTGCGTCCGATTAGCCAATCCAGCTTAACCGCCCTTGTTTTGAGCTTCATCCTTAAGAGGTTAGTGTGCTGCTTCATATTGAGTTTGCGATCCAATATGACACCCAGGTATGTGTGTGAGGGTTTATGTGCTATAGTCTGTCCAAAGATTTTAGGTGTTATCTCCATTGCTCGTCTGTCAACATTTCTCAGTGTGAACAGGACGTGGCCAGTCTTTGATGTGTTGAGGTTTATAGCCCATTTCTTTGCCCATTTTTCAAATTTGCTCAGGTAGTCATTGTTTCCGTTAATTGCTGTTATATAATTGTTTGCTGCGCACATTATGACAGTGTCGTCAGCAAATGTTGATAGCAGCATTTGCTTGTGAAGTATATGTTGCCTGTCGTTAATGTTTGAGGGAGGGGGTAGGGGCATATCAGATGCGAAGATCGTGTAGAGTATGGGTCCCAGTACGCTTCCCTGTGGTACTCCAGCAGTAATTTTGCCAGTCCTAGACATGGTGTCGTTACACTTCACGGCAAAAGTCCTTCCTTTGATGTAACTTTCTAAGATATTGTATAGTTGGAGTGGCAGCAGCTTGCATAATTTGAGGAGTAGGCCTTCATGCCATACTCTATCAAATGCTTCAGAAATATCTATGAATACTCCCGAGCAGAACTGCTTCTTTTCATAGGCACGCAGTATGAATTGGGTCACTCTGGCCAGTTGCTGATCGGTGCCGTGTTCTCGTCTGAATCCAAATTGATGGGATGGTACAGCTTTTTCAAACTCTTTAACTGCAAATAACCTCGTCAGCAGCAATTTTTCAAAGAGTTTGGCCAGTCCGGAGATTAGGCTGATTGGGCGGTAGGACTTGAGGTCCGAGTAGGATTTGCCAGGCTTGAGGATTAGCGTTATTACTGCATGTTTCCATGTGCTGGGGAAGTGGCAGTTCTGAGCATTGAATTATATATTAGGAGGAGGTATAGTAGTTTTTGTGGCAGAATTTTTATAATCGGTTGTGATTTTGTATAGGAGTTGGTTGTTTAGGTGTAATGGAGTTAGTTATGTTATTGGATAGGTGGGTTGGTGTTGGAGTGTTGTTGTGATGGGGTGAGTTGGTAGGAAAGAGGGAAGGGGGAGGAGGGGGAGGGGGGGGAAAAGAGGGAGAGAGGGGAGAGAGGGAGAGGAGGGGGGGGAGGAGGAGGAATATATAGGAGGAGGTATAGAGTTTTGGGAATTTTATAGGTTGTGATTTGTATAGGAGTTGGTTGTTTAAGGGTATGGAGTTTTAGTTTTATGTTATTGGATATGGTGGGTTGGTGTTGTTGAGTTGTTGTTGTGATGTTGTGTGTTGTATTTTCAGTTGGCTTAGTTCGTCAATTATGATTGTTCGGTCCTCTATTGTGTTGGCAAACGCGGGTGCGAATCTTAATTCCAAGTGGGTGACAAACGCTTCGGCCTTTTCAGCCGTTGTTCGAGTCCATTTGATCTGTACGTCTTCTGGGTCAGATGGTGATAGGACCTGCTGGCGTACAGGATTATTTGGCTGTGGCTGTGCCTTAATCCTTTTGGTTAGGCGCCATAATTTGTTTATGCTGTAGGGGTCTTTGGCGTCAATGCCTTCGAATAATTTGTTTATATTTTGCCTCTTTAGTTTCTGTAGGGCTTTTCTGAGTCTATTCTGGGCCGCTCTGTATTGTGTCCTTGCCTCCGGGGAGCGGGTAGCGTTAAGGATTTTTTTGCATCGTTGTTTCCATTCAAGCAGGGATTTAGTAGCATTGTCCAATACTGGTACCGGGTGACGCCAGCGGTGAGGTTGTCGGTTTGCATTGCCCATTGTTTGTCTGGCCGCCTCTTGGATGTTCCTAAGAAACACATTTATAGCATCGTCAATGTCATCTTTGGATACTATGTCCGTGTTCAGATGGATTAGCCTCCCTAGGGCGTCCTGGAATTGCCTTGTCTTATTCTCTGGTATCCTTAGTGAGGGTGGGCCACCGCCTGGTGGCTCTGGTGCCCTCTGGAATCGGCCAGTGTGAAGATCTATGCGTAGTGGTAGGTGGTCCGAATCTAGTTCTGTTGTGGATCGTATTTTCAGACGCATGCCATTCATGTTACCATACACGGCAAAGTCAATAGCCGATGGTTGCTTCCGCCTATCGTAGGGGTAGTGGGTGGCTCCCCCAGTTGCCAGGACATTGTAGCGTCTGTGTGACTGGATTGAGCTCAAAAGAGCTTTGCCTCTTTGGCAGGTGCGTGTGTTTCCCCACCACGAGTGCTTGGCGTTCCAGTCACCGCAGAGTAGGAAGTCGGAAGTGGGATACCCAGTTATGCCATTAAAGTGACATAGTAGTTTTTGGAAGTGGCTCTTAGTCCACTCGTAGGTTGGTGGGCAATATATCGGAGCCACAACTACTGTATCTTCTGGTTTGTCATTTGTATGCAGCAGCGCTACTGGAGCACTTTGAGCATATGGCGTTCTGATGGTTTGGAGAGCAGAATGTCTGACGTCGGCTCTGACGAGAGTAGCTACCCCACCACTCATGTATGAGCTGGGGTTAGTGGCAGCATATGCTGTATAGCCAGGAATGTTGATGATATCGGAATTTTGGGGAATCTTCGTCTCAACTAATAGCATTATTTGTATGCCTTCCCTTTTCATAAACAGTTCTAATTCAGTTACTTTGTTGCGCACTCCGCACGCGTTCCAGAAGGCTATTTTATAAGCGATGCCCTTCTTGGAATTGTGTGTGTGCGCTTGGATGGCAGCCCGATGCTGTTGGTGGTGCTGGTTGTCGTTGTGACTGGTGGTTTGAGGTGAGTTATCAATTTCCTGTCTATACATTATTGTGTTCATTGGCTGTTGTGTTTTGCAGATCACTGTGCTGTTGCTGCTTATATTGCTGTTTTTGGCCTATTTGGGGGATCAACTGCATGAAGACTGTAAGCAGTTGCTCCATTTTTGTCTGCATTCTGCTGAACATGGCCATGTTCAACTTAATGGCTTGGTGCAACGATTTTAGATCTGGCTCAAAACTTGGCGACCAGTGCTTACCAGAGGATGCCTCGTCACGCAGCTGCTGGTTTAGTTTAGCCAGGCGATTTGCTGCTGGACCCTGGACTCCAATTGTTGCTTCTGCTGCTGCATCCGCTGCTGTTGCTAGAGATGCTGTTAACGGTGTTGCTGGAGTTGCCTTTTTTGGCCAATGTCGCCTAGATTTGGATTGGTGGCTGCTATACTCCTGGTTGCGGGATGGCCTTTTCAGATGTTTACCCCTTGGAGTATGGTTTCTACCTGTGATGGAGGCTGATACAGCTCTTGCTCTGGGTTGCTGTTGTTGGTATCGCTGATGCGACAGTTTCTGTTGTTGGTGTTGGCCATCTTTGGCGGCACCAGTCTTTGTTGGTGACTTGAGTCTGCCGTTGCCTCGTACTACACTGCTATATGTTAGCTGACGATCGACCAAGCTGGTGTGAGGATGCCTTAGGGGAACTCTTTGCATCGACTTAGTTGTAGGCTTTGTTTTATTATTGTTATTATTAATATTAGAATTAATATCTTTGTGTAGTTGCTTTTGTTTTTGTTGATGCTGTTTGCCCTTAATAAAGGGTACTGTATTTGATTGATTCATACTATGTTTCTGGTTTATTAGCTGCTTACGACTCTGTTGTTTCAGCTCCATTGTGCCTTGGTATGACTGTAATGTGTTCCTAGCCTCCTTGTAGGCGGAGCCCTTTCGTAATTCACACTTTCTGGGAAGGAGGAGAGGAGGGGAGGGGGGGGAAATGATGGTGTATGTGTTGGATGGAGGTGTTTTGTTTGTTGTTGGCGTTGTTATGGGTTGTTTTGTGGGTTGGCATCCGGGCGTGGCGTTCGACTATTCTGGTATGTGGCATGACAGTGTTGCTCGAGTTGTTCGAGTTGGCAGTGATGTGTGGGGGTGGGCTGGAGGTGTGGACGGTACTAACAGTGCCTTATTACTAACATAAATTACTTAACTAACAAATTTTTACATTAATATTCTATTTTCTCTTTCTTTTTTTTTTTTTTTTTGCAGCTATTTTAGGACTTGGTGTGGGGAATCGGCGGCTCTCATGGTGCATGGGCCGCCTTGCCAGCTAGCTTCAGGCGCACACACATACACATCCACATGCGTAAGTATGCACCTGTCGCAATCCTCAGCTTTGGTTGAAGAAGATTATTCATCTTCCTCTTTTCTTTGCAGCCTCCGAACATCTTTGGACATCACTGGGCCTTGGAGGTGCGCCCTCTGGTGCAGATCGGCGCAGTCATGGGCCGCCGTGTGGCAGCAGCTTTCTATACTCGGGTAAGTATATTGTCAGGTTATGTTGATATAATTTTTTTTTTTTTTTTTTTTTTCTTCTTTCTTTTTAGTTGCAGGTCATCTGGAGGACTTCACTGGAGCATCGATGGACATCTTGCGGCCACATCGCAGTCGCCCCTTGGTCAGGGCAGGCACCGCCAGGGAGTAGCTGTGTAAAGGTAAGTGTATGTTTATTAATGTGTGTACATATACTAATGTATATGAAATTTATTGGCGTCGCCGGTCTTCGTGGTCATCATTGGACGTCATCATCATCATCGTTGGACATCTCTTGGACGACGCCGGCGCTCTTTGGTAATTTTAGGTGCTGCATTGGGCAGCTGTTTGGCGGCTGCAGCGCAGCCTCAGGTAAGTATGTTGTTAGTGTAGTTTTTATATATATTTATTAATTTATTTGTTTGCCATGTCGCCGCAAGTCATCCTGGACTATTCTGTATGCCCTCTCATCATCGTGGGACATCTCCTGGATGGCGTCGGTGATATTGGTCAGTTGAGGTGCCGCCTTGGGGGTGTTTGGGTGCAGCGCAGCTCAGGTAAGTACGTGGTTTTAGTTGTTTTTGTTTAATTTTTTATTTGATTTGTTTTCCATGTCGCCGCAAGTCATCCTGGACTATTCTGTATGCCCTCATCATCATGTGGGACACTTCCTGGTGGGTGGTGATATGGTAGTTGGGTGCCGCTGGGGGTGTGGTGAGGAGCCTCAGGTAAGTAGTGGTTTTGTTGTTTTTGTTTATTTTTTATTGATTTGTTCCAGTGGAAGATCCTGGACTATTCTGTATGCCCTCATCATCATCGTGGGAATTCCTGGATGGCGTCGGTGATCATTGGTCAGTTGAGGTGCCGCCTTGGGCGGCTGTTTGGGGCTGAGCGCAGCCTCAGGTAAGTACGTGGTTTTAGTTGTTTTTGTTTAATTTTTACTATTTGAATTTGTTTTCCATGTCGCCGCAAGTCATCCTGGACTATTCTGTATGCCCTCATATCATCGTGGGACATCTCCTGGTGGGCGGGAGGGTTGGGTGCCGCCTGGGGTGTGAGGAGGTTTTTTTTAACTTTTCCTCTGGGACATCTCCTGGATGGCGTCGGTGATATTGGTAGTTGGTGCCGCCTTGGGGGTGTTTGGGGCTGCAGCGCAGCCTAGGTAAGTACGTGGTTTTAGTTGTTTTTGTTTAATTTTTATAATTTGATTTGTTTTCCATGTCGCCGAAGTCATCCTGGACTATTCTGTATGCCCTCATCATCTCGTGGGAATCTCCTGGATGGCGTCGGTGATATTGGTCAGTTGAGGTGCCGCCTTGGGGGCTGTTTGGGGTGAGCGCAGCCTCAGGTAAGTACGTGGTTTTAGTTGTTTTTGTTTAATTTTTACTAATTTGAATTTGTTTTCCATGTCGCCGCAAGTCATCCTGGACTATTCTGTATGCCCTCATCATCATCGTGGGAATTCCTGGATGGGTCGGTGATCATTGGTCAGTTGAGGTGCCGCCTTGGGGGCTGTTTGGGGCTGCAGCGAGCCTCAGGTAAGTACGTGGTTTTAGTTGTTTTTGTTTAATTTTTACTAATTTGAATTTGTTTTCCATGTCGCCGCAAGTCATCCTGGACTATTCTGTATGCCCTCATCATCATCGTGGGACATCTCCTGGATGGCGTCGGTGATCATTGGTCAGTTGAGGTGCCGCCTTGGGCGGCTGTTTGGCGGCTGCAGCGCAGCCTCAGGTAAGTATGGTTTTAGTTGTTTTTATTTATTTTTACTAATTTAATTTGTTTTCCATGTCGCCGCAAGTCATCTGGCTATTCTGTATGCCCTCATCATCATCGTGGGCATCTCCTGGATGGCGTCGGTGATCATTGGTCAGTTGAGGTGCCGCCTTGGGCGGCTGTTTGGGGCTGCAGCGCAGCCTCAGGTAAGTACGTGGTTTTAGTTGTTTTTGTTTAATTTTTACTAATTTGAATTTGTTTTCCATGTCGCCGCAAGTCATTCTGGACTATTCTGTATGCCCTCATCATCATCGTGGGACACTTCCTGGATGGCGTCGGTGATCATTGGTCAGTTGAGGTGCCGCCTTGGGCGGCTGTTTGGCGGCTGCAGCGCAGCCTCAGGTAAGTACGTGGTTTTAGTTGTTTTTGTTTAATTTTTACTAATTTGAATTTGTTTTCCATGTCGCCGCAAGTCATCCTGGACTATTCTGTATGCCCTCATCATCATCGTGGGACATCTCCTGGATGGCGTCGGTGATCATTGGTCAGTTGAGGTGCCGCCTTGGGCGGCTGTTTGGCGGCTGCAGCGCAGCCTCAGGTAAGTGTAGTGGTTGAGTTTATTTGTGTACATTTATTAATTCCTAATTATTTATTTTCTATGTTATTGGCTACCATTGTGGACTTTATTGAACGTCAGGCGCATCATTGGGCATCTCTTGGGCAGCGTCTGTGCCCATTGGTCAGGTGGAGTGTCTAATATAAACAGTGCAGCCTCGAGGTATGCAATTGAATTTATTATTTGCTAACATGTAGTTAATGGATTGTTATGTATTTGCAGGTGGCCATCTATCCGGCTCCACTACTGCTCCAGATGGCCAGGCTGTTGCTGGCGAATCAATGGAGCCAGTTGCAGAAAGCAATTGAACAGCTGGTCCATTTTCGCCTCCATACGGCTGAACATGGTGGCGTTCAGCTCGAGAGCCTTCAGCATCTGGTCATCCGGGGAATCCGGAGCCTGATGTTGGCCATCGTCATTGGCAGCACGCAACTGCCGCTGTAGGCTGGCCAAATGTGCCTCAGCAGGATTGCGTCTCCAATTCGGCGTTGCTGCTGCTGGTGCCACTGGAGGATCAGGCGACTGCTCCAGCCTATACCTTGCCAGCGCATCACGTATTTGCTGCTGACAAATAGCTGAATGTTTCGCCATTTCCTCGCGCATGTTGATGCTGTCGATGGGCAATGCTCTTTTGGTCGAGGCCCGCTTGCGCTGGGATTTGTGCCTTTCCTTGCCAGCGTTGCGGGTCCGCCCAAAGAGAGCCATCTTGTATGGCTTGTATGTCCTCGCCTTCACCCTGTTTGCAGCAGCAACAGTAGCACGTATAGGAGACTGGTGCCGCTGTTGCTTTTGTTGCTGTTGATGATGATGGTGTTGACGGCCATTAGCTTGGCCAGTAGATGCCCTTACTGGCGTTATGTGGCTGGTATCGTCTCTCGCCTTACGACTAAGCATTGGCTGATGCTTAGTCGTGCTGGAGTGACGATTTCTAATGTTAGTTTTAGTTTTGTTATTTTTATTGCTGTTGTAAGCATTTGCCACATTCTTTAGATGTCCCAATCGCTGTACTTTCCGTTGCCTATCCACAATAAAGTCTTTTGTGTTTGCTTGTTCATGTTTGTTTTTGTTATTTATTTGCGCATGCCTCTGCTTCTGCCTCATTTGTTTCAGCTCTTTGGCCGCCTTGTACGATTGTAGCTTGGACCTAGCTTCCTTGTAGGCAGGACAGCCCTTATAGCTGCTAATATGCTCGCCACAGCAATTTGCGCATTTCGGGGCTGCCTGCCTAGGTTTAGCGCAAGCTGTCGTGGCATGGTCATCTGCACATTTCATGCATTTATAATGGCGCCTACAGTAGTTTTTAGTATGGCCAAATGCCTGGCAGCGATGACATTGTGGGGGGTCGATTGGCTTGGCCTGCTTCTCGACCTTCACTGCCTGTCCGCTTAGCTCATTTAGTTGCAGTATTTGCATGTGGCTGCCATCCAGTTTGGGCTGCAGCTCAACCTCAAAAACGTTTACTGGCTTGCCAGTGAAACGCTTTTTTATGTTCCGCACATATCTTGCCTCGAAGCCAAGTTCATATAGGCGCGCCTTAAGCCATTCACTAGGGGTCGAGTGGTGGATGTGCTTAATGCACACCCTATACCCCCTCTGGCTGCGCTGTTGGTGGGTGTGGAGTTGGGTGCCGTCTTCGTTCAATGACGCCATGATGGCCTCATATGTGGACATGCTGTCGCACTCCACACGGAGACCATCATTTGCCATTGTACGAGTTCTAAATTTGCCTACTGCTGGATTACTTTGGAGTTTGTCCAGTAGTGGCATTATTTGCGGCACAAGTGGCAGAAATACCATTGGCACTTTGGCTTTAGTTTTAGCTTTGCTGTTGTTGTTGTTTAATTGCGGCTGCTGTTGCTGTTCCTCAGATGGGCACGGCTGGCAGTCCATTTCCAGCTCTATTTGCTGTTGTTGTTGTTGTTGCTGCTGCTGTTGCTCTGGCTGCTGTTGCTGCTGTTGCTCTGGCTGCTGTTGTTGTTGTTGCTGCTGCTGCTGCTGCTGCTGCTGTTGTTGATGTTGTTGTTGTAGATGCTGCTGCTGCTGTTGTTGACGCTGCCTAACCCTCATCTGCAGCCTCCTAGCGTATTCGCTTTTGAATTTTGGCGTTCTGAATGGATAGTCCGTACCAGAAGATTCATCATCCTCGGACTCGTCCATTTCGCCACACTTGCGTTTCAACGGCGATTGCCATGAAACTATATTAACTGGGGCTGCCATTGGTTGGGCTAGTTCGTGTGGCAGCAATGGTGGCACACTGGAGAGCCATCTCTGGACTCCAGGTATTGTTGTTGCTGTTTTAGTTTGTGGCGACATTATAGCCGTAGATTTTGCATCTGATGTTGCTGCTGCTGCGTCCAGCTTGCGACGAATGTGATCTGCACCATGCGAATCCAGGCTGTGTCTAGTTTTTGGCGACCTTTTAGACTTCTGTTGTTGTTGTTGTTGTTGTTGTTGTTGTTGTTGTTGTTGTTGAGCATTGCTTGTCAGTTGTTCGTCTGTTATGGTCTCAATGTCTATGTAGTGGCTCTCACTTCCACTGGTAATGTTGTGAAGTGAGTTATTTGTGATTAGATTTTTATTATTTGTTGCTGCTCTAGCGTGTATTGGGCTTGTGCTTGTGCTTGCGCTTGCGCTTGCGCTTGTGCTTGTGCTTGCGCTTGCGCGGGTATTTGGAATTGTGCTTGCGCTTGCGCACATATTTGTATTAGCTTGTAAGTTTACGTTTGTATTTGTGTGTGCTTTTGCAGCATCAGTCAAGTCAGTCGAATTTATGTGTGTGTGTGTGTATGTGTTGTTTAGTTCTGCCTTCTCTTTCAGTGGCTGCGCGCGCGCTCTTCGGCTTCATTCGTTGCAGGTAAGTATTGTTCGTGTTAATGTTTGTATTTGCGTTTGTGTGTATTTGTGTCTGTGCTTGGGCAAGTGCGCGCTCTCTTAAATCTAGCTGAGCGAGCATGTTGATGTTGGTGTTAGTGTTAGTGACTGTGGGTGTGAGACTTTCGAGTTTCGTTCTCTCGCCCTGCACTGCTTTGTTGGCGTGCGAATGTGTGTAAGCAGTGGACTTCTCGCTCGCACTGCTTGTAGTGGTGTTGTTTTTTGAATTTCTTTTTGACTTTCTTTTTTTGGCGGCGGCAGCAACTGACGCAACTTTTGGCGCCGTTTTTTTTGGCGCCGTTTTTTCTGACGCCTTCTTGGGGCCCCCAATTAGCCTATCCAAGGAGAATATCTCCTCTAACAAAGCCATGCTGGCTTCATCGGCCGTTTCGTTAAAGAACGATGAGTTGGGCGCATCTGAATCTGTCAGGGACAGTACAGACACGATACACTCACCGTTTTCTAGTGTCTCAATTTCTGCCGCTGCTGCGGCTGATTGTCGGCGGCTCCTCTGTCCAGCTGGCTCGCTCATCCCGAGTAGAATCTCCATGGAGTCGTCTGGTTTGTAATTGGCTGTCATCTCTTTAGTTTGTTGCCTTCTTTTATGCGGCGAACTTTATTTGCAGTCACTTGTAGTTAAAGGAACACTTTATGCACTTTATGCACTTGCTTGCTTCAATTGTTCATTGATTTGATATCCACTTGTTTAATTTCCCATTTTTAGTAAATAACAAGAGTTTTTAATAGCTTTAAGTTTTTTAAATCACTTTATTTAAGTTTAATTTTCAAGTTTTTTTCTCTCTCTCTTGTGGTTGGTGAGGCCTGTCGGCGGCGCTCACGGCTGGGTTGCGGCCTCGAGCGCTGCGCTTGCGATTCGACAAGGGATTGAATCGGGCGCTGGGCGAACGATGATCACGGGTCCGAATTATTACTCTTCGTGTTTTTGAGCAACTGGTCTCGGCCCTTAAATGGTGTAACTTTGTTTGTTGTTGGCGCCTTCGTTACATGGGTTGTTTTGTGCCGGTCTGGCATCACGGGCGTGGCGTTCGACTATTCATCGGTATGATGGCATGACAGCTGTTGCTCGAGTTGTTCGAGTTGGCAGCTGCCATGTGTGGGGGGTGGGCTGGAGGTGTGGACGGTAACAATAACAGTGCCTTAATTACTAACAATAAATTAACTTAACTAACAAATTTTTACATTAATATATACAATAATTTTCTCTTTCTTTTTTTTTTTTTTTTTTTTTTTTGCAGCTATTTTAGGACTTGGTGTGGGGAATCGGCGGCTCTCATGGTGCATGGGCCGCCTTGCCAGCTAGCTTCAGGCGCACACACATACACATCCACATGCGTAAGTATGCACCTGTCGCAATCCTCAGCTTTGGTTGAAGAAGATTATTCATCTTCCTCTTTTCTTATGCAGCCTCCGAACATCTTTGGACATCACTGGGCCTTGGAGGTGCGCCCTCTGGTGCAGATCGGCGCAGTCATGGGCCGCCGTGTGGCAGCAGCTTTCTATACTCGGGTAAGTATATTGTCAGGTTATGTTGATATAATTTTTTTTTTTTTTTTTTTTTTTTTTTTTCTTCTTTCTTTTTAGTTGCAGGTCATCTGGAGGACTTCACTGGAGCATCGATGGACATCTTGCGGCCACATCGCAGTCGCCCCTTGGTCAGGGCAGGCACCGCCAGGGAGTAGCTGTGTAAAGGTAAGTGTATGTATTATTAATGTGTGTACATATACTAATGTATATGAAATTTATTGGCGTCGCCGGTCTTCGTGGTCATCATTGGACGTCATCATCATCATCGTTGGACATCTCTTGGACGACGCCGGCGCTCTTTGGTAATTTTAGGTGCTGCATTGGGCAGCTGTTTGGCGGCTGCAGCGCAGCCTCAGGTAAGTATGTTGTTAGTGTAGTTTTTATATATATTTATTAATATATATTTGTTTGCCATGTCGCCGCAAGTCATCCTGGACTATTCTGTATGCCCTCATCATCATCGTGGGACACTTCCTGGATGGCGTCGGTGATCATTGGTCAGGATTTGTGCCGCCTTGGGCGGCTGTTTGGCGGCTGCAGCGCAGCCTCAGGTAAGTACGTGGTTTTAGTTGTTTTTGTTTAGTTTTTACTAATTTGAATTTGTTTTCCATGTCGCCGCAAGTCATCCTGGACTATTCTGTATGCCCTCATCATCATCGTGGGACACTTCCTGGATGGCGTCGGTGATCATTGGTCAGGATTTGTGCCGCCTTGGGCGGCTGTTTGGCGGCTGCAGCGCAGCCTCAGGTAAGTACGTGGTTTTAGTTGTTTTTGTTTAATTTTTTACTAATTTGAATTTGTTTTCCATGTCGCCGCAAGTCATCCTGGACCACTCTGCATGCCCTCATCATCATCGTGGGACATCTCCTGGATGGCGTCGGTGATCATTGGTCAGTTGAGGTGCTGCATTGGGCAGCTGTTTGGCGGCTGCAGCGCAGCCTCAGGTAAGTATGTTGTTAGTGTAGTTTTTATATATATTTATTAATATATATTTGTTTGCCATGTCGCCGCAAGTCATCCTGGACTATTCTGTATGCCCTCATCATCATCGTGGGACACTTCCTGGATGGCGTCGGTGATCATTGGTCAGGATTTGTGCCGCCTTGGGCGGCTGTTTGGCGGCTGCAGCGCAGCCTCAGGTAAGTACGTGGTTTTAGTTGTTTTTGTTTAGTTTTTACTAATTTGAATTTGTTTTCCATGTCGCCGCAAGTCATCCTGGACTATTCTGTATGCCCTCATCATCATCGTGGGACATCTCCTGGATGGCGTCGGTGATCATTGGTCAGTTGAGGTGCCGCCTTGGGCGGCTGTTTGGCGGCTGCAGCGCAGCCTCAGGTAAGTACGTGGTTTTAGTTGTTTTTGTTTAGTTTTTTTTGATTTGTTTTCCAGTGCCGCAAGTTCTGGACTTTCTGATGCCCTATCATCATCGTGGGACATCTCCTGGATGGCGTCGGTGATCATTGGTCAGTTGAGGTGCCGCCTTGGGCGGCTGTTTGGCGGCTGCAGCGCAGCCTCAGGTAAGTACGTGGTTTTAGTTGTTTTTGTTTAGTTTTTACTAATTTGAATTTGTTTTCCATGTCGCCGCAAGTCATCCTGGACTATTCTGTATGCCCTCATCATCATCGTGGGACATCTCCTGGATGGCGTCGGTGATCATTGGTCAGTTGAGGTGCCGCCTTGGGCGGCTGTTTGGCGGCTGCAGCGCAGCCTCAGGTAAGTACGTGGTTTTAGTTGTTTTTGTTTAGTTTTTACTAATTTGAATTTGTTTTCCATGTCGCCGCAAGTCATCCTGGACTATTCTGTATGCCCTCATCATCATCGTGGGACATCTCCTGGATGGCGTCGGTGATCATTGGTCAGTTGAGGTGCCGCCTTGGGCGGCTGTTTGGCGGCTGCAGCGCAGCCTCAGGTAAGTACGTGGTTTTAGTTGTTTTTGTTTAGTTTTTACTAATTTGAATTTGTTTTCCATGTCGCCGCAAGTCATCCTGGACTATTCTGTATGCCCTCATCATCATCGTGGGACATCTCCTGGATGGCGTCGGTGATCATTGGTCAGTTGAGGTGCCGCCTTGGGCGGCTGTTTGGCGGCTGCAGCGCAGCCTCAGGTAAGTGTAGTGGTTGAGTTTATTTGTGTACATTTATTAATTCCTAATTATTTATTTTCTATGTTATTGGCTACCATTGTGGACTTTATTGAACGTCAGGCGCATCATTGGGCATCTCTTGGGCAGCGTCTGTGCCCATTGGTCAGGTGGAGTGTCTAATATAAACAGTGCAGCCTCGAGGTATGCAATTGAATTTATTATTTGCTAACATGTAGTTAATGGATTGTTATGTATTTGCAGGTGGCCATCTATCCGGCTCCACTACTGCTCCAGATGGCCAGGCTGTTGCTGGCGAATCAATGGAGCCAGTTGCAGAAAGCAATTGAACAGCTGGTCCATTTTCGCCTCCATACGGCTGAACATGGTGGCGTTCAGCTCGAGAGCCTTCAGCATCTGGTCATCCGGGGAATCCGGAGCCTGATGTTGGCCATCGTCATTGGCAGCACGCAACTGCCGCTGTAGGCTGGCCAAATGTGCCTCAGCAGGATTGCGTCTCCAATTCGGCGTTGCTGCTGCTGGTGCCACTGGAGGATCAGGCGACTGCTCCAGCCTATACCTTGCCAGCGCATCACGTATTTGCTGCTGACAAATAGCTGAATGTTTCGCCATTTCCTCGCGCATGTTGATGCTGTCGATGGGCAATGCTCTTTTGGTCGAGGCCCGCTTGCGCTGGGATTTGTGCCTTTCCTTGCCAGCGTTGCGGGTCCGCCCAAAGAGAGCCATCTTGTATGGCTTGTATGTCCTCGCCTTCACCCTGTTTGCAGCAGCAACAGTAGCACGTATAGGAGACTGGTGCCGCTGTTGCTTTTGTTGCTGTTGATGATGATGGTGTTGACGGCCATTAGCTTGGCCAGTAGATGCCCTTACTGGCGTTATGTGGCTGGTATCGTCTCTCGCCTTACGACTAAGCATTGGCTGATGCTTAGTCGTGCTGGAGTGACGATTTCTAATGTTAGTTTTAGTTTTGTTATTTTTATTGCTGTTGTAAGTATTTGCCACATTCTTTAGATGTCCTAATTGCTGTACTTTTTGTTGTTTATTTACAATAAAGTCTTTTGTGTTTGCTTGTTCATGTTTGTTTTTGTTATTTATTTGCGCATGCCTCTGCTTCTGCCTCATTTGTTTCAGCTCTTTGGCCGCCTTGTACGATTGTAGCTTGGACCTAGCTTCCTTGTAGGCAGGACAGCCCTTATAGCTGCCAATATGCTCGCCACAGCAATTAGCGCATTTCGGGGCTGCCTGCCTAGGTTTAGTGCAAGCTGTCGTGGCATGGTCATCTGCACATTTCATGCATTTATATTGGCGCCTACAGTAGTTTTTAGTATGGCCAAATGCCTGGCAGCGATGACATTGTGGGGGGTCGATTGGCTTGGCCTGCTTCTCGACCTTCACTGCCTGTCCGCTTAGCTCATTTAGTTGCAGTATTTGCATGTGGCTGCCATCCAGTTTGGGCTGCAGCTCAACCTCAAAAACGTTTACTGGCTTGCCAGTGAAACGCTTTTTTATGTTCCGCACATATCTTGCCTCGAAGCCAAGTTCATATAGGCGCGCCTTAAGCCATTCACTAGGGGTCGAGTGGTGGATGTGCTTAATGCACACCCTATACCCCCTCTGGCTGCGCTGTTGGTGGGTGTGGAGTTGGGTGCCGTCTTCGTTCAATGACGCCATGATGGCCTCATATGTGGACATGCTGTCGCACTCCACACGGAGACCATCATTTGCCATTGTACGAGTTCTAAATTTGCCTACTGCTGGATTACTTTGGAGTTTGTCCAGTAGTGGCATTATTTGCGGCACAAGTGGCAGAAATACCATTGGCACTTTGGCTTTAGTTTTAGCTTTGCTGTTGTTGTTGTTTAATTGCGGCTGCTGTTGCTGTTCCTCAGATGGGCACGGCTGGCAGTCCATTTCCAGCTCTATTTGCTGTTGTTGTTGTTGTTGCTGCTGCTGTTGCTCTGGCTGCTGTTGCTGCTGTTGCTCTGGCTGCTGTTGTTGTTGTTGCTGCTGCTGCTGCTGCTGCTGCTGTTGTTGATGTTGTTGTTGTAGATGTGCTGCTGCTGCTGTTGTTGACGCTGCCTAACCCTCATCTGCAGCCTCCTAGCGTATTCGCTTTTGAATTTTGGCGTTCTGAATGGATAGTCCGTACCAGAAGATTCATCATCCTCGGACTCGTCCATTTCGCCACACTTGCGTTTCAACGGCGATTGCCATGAAACTATATTAACTGGGGCTGCCATTGGTTGGGCTAGTTCGTGTGGCAGCAATGGTGGCACACTGGAGAGCCATCTCTGGACTCCAGGTATTGTTGTTGCTGTTTTAGTTTGTGGCGACATTATAGCCGTAGATTTTGCATCTGATGTTGCTGCTGCTGCGTCCAGCTTGCGACGAATGTGATCTGCACCATGCGAATCCAGGCTGTGTCTAGTTTTTGGCGACCTTTTAGACTTCTGTTGTTGTTGTTGTTGTTGTTGTTGTTGTTGTTGTTGTTGTTGTTGTTGAGCATTGCTTGTCAGTTGTTCGTCTGTTATGGTCTCAATGTCTATGTAGTGGCTCTCACTTCCACTGGTAATGTTGTGAAGTGAGTTATTTGTGATTAGATTTTTATTATTTGTTGCTGCTCTAGCGTGTATTGGGCTTGTGCTTGTGCTTGCGCTTGCGCTTGCGCTTGTGCTTGTGCTTGCGCTTGCGCGGGTATTTGGAATTGTGCTTGCGCTTGCGCACATATTTGTATTAGCTTGTAAGTTTACGTTTGTATTTGTGTGTGCTTTTGCAGCATCAGTCAAGTCAGTCGAATTTATGTGTGTGTGTGTGTATGTGTTGTTTAGTTCTGCCTTCTCTTTCAGTGGCTGCGCGCGCGCTCTTCGGCTTCATTCGTTGCAGGTAAGTATTGTTCATGTTAATGTTTGTATTTGCGTTTGTGTGTATTTGTGTCTGTGCTTGGGCAAGTGCGCGCTCTCTTAAATCTAGCTGAGCGAGCATGTTGATGTTGGTGTTAGTGTTAGTGACTGTGGGTGTGAGACTTTCGAGTTTCGTTCTCTCGCCCTGCACTGCTTTGTTGGCGTGCGAATGTGTGTAAGCAGTGGACTTCTCGCTCGCACTGCTTGTAGTGGTGTTGTTTTTTGAATTTCTTTTTGACTTTCTTTTTTTGGCGGCGGCAGCAACTGACGCAACTTTTGGCGCCGTTTTTTTTGGCGCCGTTTTTTCTGACGCCTTCTTGGGGCCCCCAATTAGCCTATCCAAGGAGAATATCTCCTCTAACAAAGCCATGCTGGCTTCATCGGCCGTTTCGTTAAAGAACGATGAGTTGGGCGCATCTGAATCTGTCAGGGACAGTACAGACACGATACACTCACCGTTTTCTAGTGTCTCAATTTCTGCCGCTGCTGCGGCTGATTGTCGGCGGCTCCTCTGTCCAGCTGGCTCGCTCATCCCGAGTAGAATCTCCATGGAGTCGTCTGGTTTGTAATTGGCTGTCATCTCTTTAGTTTGTTGCCTTCTTTTATGCGGCGAACTTTATTTGCAGTCACTTGTAGTTAAAGGAACACTTTATGCACTTTATGCACTTGCTTGCTTCAATTGTTCATTGATTTGATATCCACTTGTTTAATTTCCCATTTTTAGTAAATAACAAGAGTTTTTAATAGCTTTAAGTTTTTTAAATCACTTTATT
Source organism: Drosophila paranaensis (assembly GCA_035047545.1). Taxonomy (NCBI): domain Eukaryota; kingdom Metazoa; phylum Arthropoda; class Insecta; order Diptera; family Drosophilidae; genus Drosophila; species Drosophila paranaensis. The sequence continues at coordinate 8,534,584 of JAWNPL010000233.1, forward strand.
TAAGTTTAATTTTCAAGTTTTTTCTCTCTCTCTTGTGGTTGGTGAGGCCTGTCGGCGGCGCTCACGGCTGGGTTGCGGCCTCGAGCGCTGCGCTTGCGATTCGACAAGGGATTGAATCGGGCGCTGGGCGAACGATGATCACGGGTCCGAATTATTACTCTTCGTGTTTTTGAGCAACTGGTCTCGGCCCTTAAATGGTGTAACTTTGTTTGTTGTTGGCGCCTTCGTTACATGGGTTGTTTTGTGCCGGTCTGGCATCACGGGCGTGGCGTTCGACTATTCATCGGTATGATGGCATGACAGCTGTTGCTCGAGTTGTTCGAGTTGGCAGCTGCCATGTGTGGGGGGTGGGCTGGAGGTGTGGACGGTAACAATAACAGTGCCTTAATTACTAACAATAAATTAACTTAACTAACAAATTTTTACATTAATATATACAATAATTTTCTCTTTCTTTTTTTTTTTTTTTTTTTTTTTGCAGCTATTTTAGGACTTGGTGTGGGGAATCGGCGGCTCTCATGGTGCATGGGCCGCCTTGCCAGCTAGCTTCAGGCGCACACACATACACATCCACATGCGTAAGTATGCACCTGTCGCAATCCTCAGCTTTGGTTGAAGAAGATTATTCATCTTCCTCTTTTCTTTGCAGCCTCCGAACATCTTTGGACATCACTGGGCCTTGGAGGTGCGCCCTCTGGTGCAGATCGGCGCAGTCATGGGCCGCCGTGTGGCAGCAGCTTTCTATACTCGGGTAAGTATATTGTCAGGTTATGTTGATATAATTTTTTTTTTTTTTTTTTTTTTTTTTTTCTTCTTTCTTTTTAGTTGCAGGTCATCTGGAGGACTTCACTGGAGCATCGATGGACATCTTGCGGCCACATCGCAGTCGCCCCTTGGTCAGGGCAGGCACCGCCAGGGAGTAGCTGTGTAAAGGTAAGTGTATGTATTATTAATGTGTGTACATATACTAATGTATATGAAATTTATTGGCGTCGCCGGTCTTCGTGGTCATCATTGGACGTCATCATCATCATCGTTGGACATCTCTTGGACGACGCCGGCGCTCTTTGGTAATTTTAGGTGCTGCATTGGGCAGCTGTTTGGCGGCTGCAGCGCAGCCTCAGGTAAGTATGTTGTTAGTGTAGTTTTTATATATATTTATTAATATATATTTGTTTGCCATGTCGCCGCAAGTCATCCTGGACTATTCTGTATGCCCTCATCATCATCGTGGGACACTTCCTGGATGGCGTCGGTGATCATTGGTCAGGATTGGTGCCGCCTTGGGCGGCTGTTTGGCGGCTGCAGCGCAGCCTCAGGTAAGTACGTGGTTTTAGTTGTTTTTGTTTAGTTTTTACTAATTTGAATTTGTTTTCCATGTCGCCGCAAGTCATCCTGGACTATTCTGTATGCCCTCATCATCATCGTGGGACACTTCCTGGATGGCGTCGGTGATCATTGGTCAGGATTTGTGCCGCCTTGGGCGGCTGTTTGGCGGCTGCAGCGCAGCCTCAGGTAAGTACGTGGTTTTAGTTGTTTTTGTTTAATTTTTTACTAATTTGAATTTGTTTTCCATGTCGCCGCAAGTCATCCTGGACTATTCTGTATGCCCTCATCATCATCGTGGGACATCTCCTGGATGGCGTCGGTGATCATTGGTCAGTTGAGGTGCTGCTTGGGCGGCTGTTTGGGGTGCAGCGCAGCCTCAGGTAAGTATGTTGTTAGTTGTTTTTATTATTTTTATTAATTTAATTTGTTTGCCATGTCGCCGCAAGTCATCCTGGACTATTCTGTATGCCCTCATCATCATCGTGGGACACTTCCTGGATGGCGTCGGTGATCATTGGTCAGGATTGAGGTGCCGCCTTGGGCGGCTGTTTGGCGGCTGCAGCGCAGCCTCAGGTAAGTACGTGGTTTTAGTTGTTTTTGTTTAGTTTTTACTAATTTGAATTTGTTTTCCATGTCGCCGCAAGTCATCCTGGACTATTCTGTATGCCCTCATCATCATCGTGGGACATCTCCTGGATGGCGTCGGTGATCATTGGTCAGTTGAGGTGCCGCCTTGGGCGGCTGTTTGGCGGCTGCAGCGCAGCCTCAGGTAAGTGTAGTGGTTGAGTTTATTTGTGTACATTTATTAATTCCTAATTATTTATTTTCTATGTTATTGGCTACCATTGTGGACTTTATTGAACGTCAGGCGCATCATTGGGCATCTCTTGGGCAGCGTCTGTGCCCATTGGTCAGGTGGAGTGTCTAATATAAACAGTGCAGCCTCGAGGTATGCAATTGAATTTATTATTTGCTAACATGTAGTTAATGGATTGTTATGTATTTGCAGGTGGCCATCTATCCGGCTCCACTACTGCTCCAGATGGCCAGGCTGTTGCTGGCGAATCAATGGAGCCAGTTGCAGAAAGCAATTGAACAGCTGGTCCATTTTCGCCTCCATACGGCTGAACATGGTGGCGTTCAGCTCGAGAGCCTTCAGCATCTGGTCATCCGGGGAATCCGGAGCCTGATGTTGGCCATCGTCATTGGCAGCACGCAACTGCCGCTGTAGGCTGGCCAAATGTGCCTCAGCAGGATTGCGTCTCCAATTCGGCGTTGCTGCTGCTGGTGCCACTGGAGGATCAGGCGACTGCTCCAGCCTATACCTTGCCAGCGCATCACGTATTTGCTGCTGACAAATAGCTGAATGTTTCGCCATTTCCTCGCGCATGTTGATGCTGTCGATGGGCAATGCTCTTTTGGTCGAGGCCCGCTTGCGCTGGGATTTGTGCCTTTCCTTGCCAGCGTTGCGGGTCCGCCCAAAGAGAGCCATCTTGTATGGCTTGTATGTCCTCGCCTTCACCCTGTTTGCAGCAGCAACAGTAGCACGTATAGGAGACTGGTGCCGCTGTTGCTTTTGTTGCTGTTGATGATGATGGTGTTGACGGCCATTAGCTTGGCCAGTAGATGCCCTTACTGGCGTTATGTGGCTGGTATCGTCTCTCGCCTTACGACTAAGCATTGGCTGATGCTTAGTCGTGCTGGAGTGACGATTTCTAATGTTAGTTTTAGTTTTGTTATTTTTATTGCTGTTGTAAGTATTTGCCACATTCTTTAGATGTCCTAATTGCTGTACTTTTTGTTGTTTATTTACAATAAAGTCTTTTGTGTTTGCTTGTTCATGTTTGTTTTTGTTATTTATTTGCGCATGCCTCTGCTTCTGCCTCATTTGTTTCAGCTCTTTGGCCGCCTTGTACGATTGTAGCTTGGACCTAGCTTCCTTGTAGGCAGGACAGCCCTTATAGCTGCCAATATGCTCGCCACAGCAATTAGCGCATTTCGGGGCTGCCTGCCTAGGTTTAGTGCAAGCTGTCGTGGCATGGTCATCTGCACATTTCATGCATTTATATTGGCGCCTACAGTAGTTTTTAGTATGGCCAAATGCCTGGCAGCGATGACATTGTGGGGGGTCGATTGGCTTGGCCTGCTTCTCGACCTTCACTGCCTGTCCGCTTAGCTCATTTAGTTGCAGTATTTGCATGTGGCTGCCATCCAGTTTGGGCTGCAGCTCAACCTCAAAAACGTTTACTGGCTTGCCAGTGAAACGCTTTTTTATGTTCCGCACATATCTTGCCTCGAAGCCAAGTTCATATAGGCGCGCCTTAAGCCATTCACTAGGGGTCGAGTGGTGGATGTGCTTAATGCACACCCTATACCCCCTCTGGCTGCGCTGTTGGTGGGTGTGGAGTTGGGTGCCGTCTTCGTTCAATGACGCCATGATGGCCTCATATGTGGACATGCTGTCGCACTCCACACGGAGACCATCATTTGCCATTGTACGAGTTCTAAATTTGCCTACTGCTGGATTACTTTGGAGTTTGTCCAGTAGTGGCATTATTTGCGGCACAAGTGGCAGAAATACCATTGGCACTTTGGCTTTAGTTTTAGCTTTGCTGTTGTTGTTGTTTAATTGCGGCTGCTGTTGCTGTTCCTCAGATGGGCACGGCTGGCAGTCCATTTCCAGCTCTATTTGCTGTTGTTGTTGTTGTTGCTGCTGCTGTTGCTCTGGCTGCTGTTGCTGCTGTTGCTCTGGCTGCTGTTGTTGTTGTTGCTGCTGCTGCTGCTGCTGCTGCTGTTGTTGATGTTGTTGTTGTAGATGCTGCTGCTGCTGTTGTTGACGCTGCCTAACCCTCATCTGCAGCCTCCTAGCGTATTCGCTTTTGAATTTTGGCGTTCTGAATGGATAGTCCGTACCAGAAGATTCATCATCCTCGGACTCGTCCATTTCGCCACACTTGCGTTTCAACGGCGATTGCCATGAAACTATATTAACTGGGGCTGCCATTGGTTGGGCTAGTTCGTGTGGCAGCAATGGTGGCACACTGGAGAGCCATCTCTGGACTCCAGGTATTGTTGTTGCTGTTTTAGTTTGTGGCGACATTATAGCCGTAGATTTTGCATCTGATGTTGCTGCTGCTGCGTCCAGCTTGCGACGAATGTGATCTGCACCATGCGAATCCAGGCTGTGTCTAGTTTTTGGCGACCTTTTAGACTTCTGTTGTTGTTGTTGTTGTTGTTGTTGTTGTTGTTGTTGTTGAGCATTGCTTGTCAGTTGTTCGTCTGTTATGGTCTCAATGTCTATGTAGTGGCTCTCACTTCCACTGGTAATGTTGTGAAGTGAGTTATTTGTGATTAGATTTTTATTATTTGTTGCTGCTCTAGCGTGTATTGGGCTTGTGCTTGTGCTTGCGCTTGCGCTTGCGCTTGTGCTTGTGCTTGCGCTTGCGCGGGTATTTGGAATTGTGCTTGCGCTTGCGCACATATTTGTATTAGCTTGTAAGTTTACGTTTGTATTTGTGTGTGCTTTTGCAGCATCAGTCAAGTCAGTCGAATTTATGTGTGTGTGTGTGTATGTGTTGTTTAGTTCTGCCTTCTCTTTCAGTGGCTGCGCGCGCGCTCTTCGGCTTCATTCGTTGCAGGTAAGTATTGTTCGTGTTAATGTTTGTATTTGCGTTTGTGTGTATTTGTGTCTGTGCTTGGGCAAGTGCGCGCTCTCTTAAATCTAGCTGAGCGAGCATGTTGATGTTGGTGTTAGTGTTAGTGACTGTGGGTGTGAGACTTTCGAGTTTCGTTCTCTCGCCCTGCACTGCTTTGTTGGCGTGCGAATGTGTGTAAGCAGTGGACTTCTCGCTCGCACTGCTTGTAGTGGTGTTGTTTTTTGAATTTCTTTTTGACTTTCTTTTTTTGGCGGCGGCAGCAACTGACGCAACTTTTGGCGCCGTTTTTTTTGGCGCCGTTTTTTCTGACGCCTTCTTGGGGCCCCCAATTAGCCTATCCAAGGAGAATATCTCCTCTAACAAAGCCATGCTGGCTTCATCGGCCGTTTCGTTAAAGAACGATGAGTTGGGCGCATCTGAATCTGTCAGGGACAGTACAGACACGATACACTCACCGTTTTCTAGTGTCTCAATTTCTGCCGCTGCTGCGGCTGATTGTCGGCGGCTCCTCTGTCCAGCTGGCTCGCTCATCCCGAGTAGAATCTCCATGGAGTCGTCTGGTTTGTAATTGGCTGTCATCTCTTTAGTTTGTTGCCTTCTTTTATGCGGCGAACTTTATTTGCAGTCACTTGTAGTTAAAGGAACACTTTATGCACTTTATGCACTTGCTTGCTTCAATTGTTCATTGATTTGATATCCACTTGTTTAATTTCCCATTTTTAGTAAATAACAAGAGTTTTTAATAGCTTTAAGTTTTTTAAATCACTTTATTTAAATTTAATTTTCAAGTTTTTTTCTCTCTCTCTTGTGGTTGGTGAGGCCTGTCGGCGGCGCTCACGGCTGGGTTGCGGCCTCGAGCGCTGCGCTTGCGATTCGACAAGGGATTGAATCGGGCGCTGGGCGAACGATGATCACGGGTCCGAATTATTACTCTTCGTGTTTTTGAGCAACTGGTCTCGGCCCTTAAATGGTGTAACTTTGTTTGTTGTTGGCGCCTTCGTTACATGGGTTGTTTTGTGCCGGTCTGGCATCACGGGCGTGGCGTTCGACTATTCATCGGTATGATGGCATGACAGCTGTTGCTCGAGTTGTTCGAGTTGGCAGCTGCCATGTGTGGGGGGTGGGCTGGAGGTGTGGACGGTAACAATAACAGTGCCTTAATTACTAACAATAAATTAACTTAACTAACAAATTTTTACATTAATATATACAATAATTTTCTCTTTCTTTTTTTTTTTTTTTTTTGCAGCTATTTTAGGACTTGGTGTGGGGAATCGGCGGCTCTCATGGTGCATGGGCCGCCTTGCCAGCTAGCTTCAGGCGCACACACATACACATCCACATGCGTAAGTATGCACCTGTCGCAATCCTCAGCTTTGGTTGAAGAAGATTATTCATCTTCCTCTTTTCTTTGCAGCCTCCGAACATCTTTGGACATCACTGGGCCTTGGAGGTGCGCCCTCTGGTGCAGATCGGCGCAGTCATGGGCCGCCGTGTGGCAGCAGCTTTCTATACTCGGGTAAGTATATTGTCAGGTTATGTTGATATAATTTTTTTTTTTTTTTTTTTTTTTTTTTTTTTTTTCTTCTTTCTTTTTAGTTGCAGGTCATCTGGAGGACTTCACTGGAGCATCGATGGACATCTTGCGGCCACATCGCAGTCGCCCCTTGGTCAGGGCAGGCA